>CM038677.1:615833137-616510401 GCA_021605205.1 Aegilops longissima | reverse complement strand
CAAATGGCACGAAACTTGACAGGCGGTCTACGGTGCTATACCAAGTCCGCTTGACAAACCTCGGTCCATTCGAGACCGTTTAACACCCGCTTTACGAAAAGAGGTAAAGGGGCGGCGGGAGACATAAGTGCGGATTGCAAAAGCGGACAACGGGAAAATGCTCGGATGCATGAGGCGAACATGTATGCAAAAGCGATGCACATGATGACATGATATAAAATGCAGATGATGACATGGCAAAGTGCAACACACAAGCAAATGACATGGCAACGACGGCGAATAAGCAGCGGACACTGGCGCGCCGAATCCAGGCGTTACAACACTCCTCCACTAACAAGAGATCTCGTCCCGAGATCTTAGGACCGAGACGGAAGGGAAAAAGGAATGAGGGGAAACAAGAACTCAAGAGAAGAAGCAAAGAATCGAGAGCACTCGAGAAGAAGAGATAAATGACGAGAATGACGAGAAACGAAAGCTCATTGAATCGTATAGACTCTGAAAGCACTCCAGTTAGAATGATATAAGAAACGAATAGGACTGAAAGGATTTAGGTAGCACTCCGGCTGAAACAAGGAAAGAATAGAACACGAACTTCTCAAGATGGGATGGAACTTGACGAGATGAACAACACAAAGCCTCCGGAAAGAATTGAAATAGAATGTAAAGAACTTAGAAGGAAGGATTGAGTGGAGTTGTTGAGAAAATCAACAACGACAGAATAAGCTTGTTGTGGACTTATGGAAAACATCTCAAAATTATGAGCTGATAACCAGTCGCAAACGAAAATGATTGGATAATTTAGAAGAACGAAGAAATGCAAAACTCCAATTCAAAAGAATACGGAGATTTAATTGCACTTCGAAAAGCAAGAAGGAAAGATATCTGAACTCCACCAACAAGAATCTTGATGAACACTTGAAGAATGAATTAAATCTTGAAGATCCACCATGAAGAACTCCGTTGACAAAAGGATGGTGAGATAAAATTGAAGGATGAAAGAATAAGACTAAAGCCTTGCCATGATTTAGATGGAGGATCCAATGAAATGTCCGAGAAAAATGAACTCCAGATAAGAAAAGATGAAAACACTTGGAAGTAGAATTTATTCATGAAGAACAAACTCCGAAGGAAAAGGAATACTCACTTGGATGAAATAAGAATAAGATTTATTGTATGCTTATCCTTCATCAAATTAAATTGATGACAAGCAACGGATTTGCATACTACTTATTCTTCTTGAAAAAGGATTGAGAAGGGATAGCACAGAACTTGAGAAAGTCTTCATGAACCACCGATAGGATTGGAAAGAACGAATGAATTAATATGATAATCAAGGAAAAAGAATCTTGAACGAACCACCGTACGAATTCGAAAATGACTGATGAAGGAGTAAGAATCACCGGGAAGAATTAGAAAAGCACAAAGATACTTGAGGGAATTAAAATGCAAGAGAACAAAGAGATCATGAGCTGATTAAAGAACACTTGAACGAAGCTCCGGGATAAATAGAGAACGATAACTGGAATGATGGCCTCCGGTGAAAAGAAATAGAAATCAACTTCTGAAATACTCCGGATGGATGAAAGAATTGCACAACTGGAAACAACAGGATAGGATAACATCGAGCTAGCACCATGAAACTCCGAGAGCGGACAAGATTTAAGAGAAAATCTCTGACGGTCTTCAAATGTCGACGAAAACACCACCAAAATTGTTGAGGCGCTCAGGAGAATGAAAAGCAAAGAGGTTGAGCCAACAATGAAAAGAATTTGAAAGCGACCTTGGAGAAGGCATGTGGTGATGGGATCCATTCTTACATCACACTTGAAAAGAATTTGAGAATAACTCGGGAAAATTTGAAGAGTCGAGGCAAGAACACAGGAAAAAGACACATGGGTTAGGGCCCACTAAAAGAAAACACCGTTGGAAAGGATTGTTGAAGAGATAGATGATGCGGAACAATTGAAATATTAGAATGAGGTGATAACCTCGAATTAATTAAGCAGAGCGAATCTCTGTGATGTCTTGAACTCGGAATGATAAGCTGGCGAGAAGCGAGCGAGCAAAGAGAACACTTGAAGGAAAAGAATATGATTAACCCAAAAAACTTGAATTGAGTGCACGGAAAAAGAAAGGATGAAGAATGACGAGCGAGGCGAGAAACCACGGTTGAAACAATTGAAGGAAGACTCCACGAATTTAATTGATGGTGGAAGAAACTCGAACTCGGGAATAATAGGATGGGAGGCGGAAAACAAAGACAACTTGGAAGGGAAGCGGCGAATATCTTGAAGAAAACACGGTTGAAAACATTGAGGAGAGAGCAAAAACTTCACGTGTAGGATGGATACTCGATTACGGACTCCGGTTCCGAGGCGAAGAAGGGAGGCGGGTGGGAAAAACAAGGACAACCGGACAAGGAAAAACAACGGCGTCGGAGGAAGAACGAGGAATGAACTCAACGATGAAGATGGTCGAGTCGACTTGGAGAAATGCACGGATGAAAAGAGCTGAGGAACAACGATCGAAAAACCAACTGCGTGAACCTAAAGAAAAATTTGAGCGGGAAGAGGAGTAATTCAAAACACCTACGTCAAGATTCCTTACGGAGCGACGAAGGCGCGAGGAGTAAAAAGAATTCCTACTCTCGATATAACTAGACTCGAAAATAGTTTTCTTCTAGACTCAACTGCGGCCAAACTACACGATCAATCAAGGGGCTCCTAGGGTCGGTCGAGGCTCTGATACCAACTTGTCACGCCCAATATGCGACCCTATCCAAAAGGAACTCGACGGTCCCACCAAGGATAGACCCGCATATTGAAACGCTTTTGCAAGGTGGATATCATTACATCAACATTACATAATAGATGGGGATACATACATAAGGCACAAATGCCACAAGAATACATCAACATCATATACAAGAACAACATCCGACTACGGATGAAACATAAACAAAGCTCAAGCGACATCCACCACCTGCTAGCCCAGGCTGCCGACCTGGAACCTATCCCCTGATCGAAGAAGAAGCAGAAGAAGAACTCCAACACAAGCAAACATCGCTCTCGCGTCAAGATCATCGCAAACCTGTACCTGCAACTGGTGGTGTAGTAATCTGTGAGCCACGAGGACTCAGCAATCCCATTACCATGGGTATCAAGACTAGCAAAGCTTAATGGGAAAGGAAGGGGTAAAGTGGTGAGGTTGCAGCAGCGACTAAGCATATATGGTGGCTAACATACGCAAATGAGGCGAGAAGAGAAACAAAGGCGATTCGTCAACTAGTAATGATCAAGAAGTCATCCTGAACTCCTACTTCGTCGAGACATAACCCGAAACCGTGTTCTCCTCTCGATCAACCCGAAAAGAGACACTCACGATTACGCACACGGTTGGTGTATTTTAATTAAGATCGACTTGGGTTTTCTACAACGGATATTAACAAATTCCCATCTGCCACATAACCGCGGGCACGGCTTTCGAAAGTTCAAACCCTGCAGGGTGTCCCAACAAGCCCATGATAAGCTCTCGCGATCAACGAAGGATATTCCTTCTCCCGGGAAGACCGATCGGTCTCGGAATCCGGCTACAAGACATTCACAGCAATAAAACAAGTCCAGCAAAGCCGCCCGATCGCCGACAATCCCGATAGGAGCTGCACATATCTCGTTCTCGGGCAACACGGATGAGACATCCTCTGAGTAAAACCAAACCTCGAGTTGCCACGAGGGGCCCATGATCTACTCGGTTCGGGCCAGCACTTAGAAGAAGCACCGTCCGGGGCTAAGTAAAGATGACCCTTGGGTTAATTACTCCCAAGGAAAATATAGGTGGTGGTGAGGCAAATGGTAAAACCAATGTTGGGCCTTCTTTGGAAAAGTCTTATTCAAAGCGAACTGTCAAGGGGTCCCATAAATCACCCGACAGCGTTAGGGGCGCAAAATCCGGGAACATAACACCGATATGACGGAAACTAGAGGCGGCAAGAGTGGAACAAAACACCAGGCATAAGGCCGAGCCTTCCACCCTTTACCAAGTATATAGATGCATTAATTAAATAAGATATATTGTGATATCCCAACAAGTAAACATGTTCCAGCAAGGAACAACATCTCCATGATCCAACAAGGAACAAACTTCATCTTCACATGCAACTAACAATGCTATAAGAGGGGCTGAGCAAAGCGGTAACATAGCCAAACAACGGTTTGCTAGGAAGGGTGCAAAAAGGTTAGAGGCTGACATGGAAATTTGGGATGGCTTGATAAACAGGTAATAGGTAGCGCAGCATAGCGATAGAACGAAGCAACTAGCATAGCAATGATAGTAGTGAGATCCGGTAGCGGTCATCTTGCCGAAATCCCGCAGGAAGAAGAACGAGTCCATGAAGAAGATGAGCGAGTCCATGAAGAAGATGAGCGAGTCCATGAAGAAGATGAGCGAGTCCATGAAGAAGATGAACGGATGAAGCCAAACCAAGCGTAGACGAACGAATCCTCACGATCGCAATGAAACGGGAACTAACAAGAAAAAGCACACAACATGGTAAACACACCACACATGAACAAGGCATGATGCACAAACAAGCATGATGCATGACAAGACTACATGAAGCTACTCATGGCAAGAGATGATGCAAACAAGAGCAACACAACAAAGCAAGTTTAAATGAGGCCGGAAACAACATATAACAATTCCGGTAAGTCCTCATATGCAAATTTCGAAATTGGTCCAGATCTGAATAACTTTATGTTCAAGTTGTTAAACAGCAAGTTAAGATGCACCACGATGATCTACACGAAATTCTAGTCAAGTTACATATAAAGTTTATTAAATTAGACTCTACCTAGAAGATATGAGCAAAACAAGTTAACCATGGCATTGATGCAAAATGCATACAAACATCAAGCAAACACCTCAAAACAAGGATGCAACATGATAATATGAAACTACATGCAAAATCAAGCAAGTTTCATATAGAGCACACTCAAAACGGAGCAACGGTTCAACACATACACCCTATACAAGTCATGACAACAATCTGCCCAAAACAGCAACTAAGCATATTGCAAGCATCAAAACAACAAGCTACAACACCTCAACAAGAAAACAAAAGGCATGGGCATGATGTACAGGTAAAGCATTACAAAACATGAACACTGAGCTATCTCCAGAAATGACTAGAACATGCTCAAAATGACATGGCAAGATTGCAACTAATAACAGTTTCAGGCATTGGCAGAAATAACATCAGGTTGCAATGTTTAGAGCTATGAAACAACATGTTACAGGAACTTATCAAGGCAAACAAAGGCATGGCATGAATCTACTCAAAGCATATAACAAAAGTCCTTTACTGACCATAAGCCAAAAAGGATCAGAAAATATAGTAACACCCATGTCAATATTGAAAGTTTCGTTAACAGATTCAGCAACATGGCATGTCAAAAACTGATAACAGGTGGGCATGTTTACAAGCTCAATGCACTCACCACAGTGCCTTATATGAAAAACTAAACATACATACATCAAGAAGACATGGCATAGAAGACATACATGGCAAGAACAATAACATAGCATACATGGATCAACCACAACAACCTTGGCAAAATTGAATAACATGTATACAATCTGCCAGGAAACATTTGATAGCAAAAGTAGAGCTCGATTGACTCAAGCTATGGCACTCCATAATTGCAAACAAGGGCATTGATGGATAGAGCAAGACATATTTAACAAAACATCCTTACTGAAGTATCTCAAAATATGCATGGAACTCTCTGTAGCATCAAGTTAACATGGCATCAAAATATCAGCAAAACAGGGCTGAAATCAGCAACAACAAGACACCTAGTTTGCATGCTTATGCTAGTCACCACATAGATCACAAAAATACATAGCAAGCACCACTGTAAAGAAGACATGGCATATTACAAAACACATGTAGGACTCAAGTCCATAGGATGCACACATCAATCATGGCAAAAATGACAAAAGTGCAAGTTCTGATAAAAATCAGAAACTAACATCACATAGCACTCTTCCAACTGCATTTCGGGCATCAAGATGAGCTCAAATGAAAATGATGCAATGAGATGAAATGATCTACTCATCGAGGCGAACATTTTGACATATTACACGCCCAAAACGGAGCTACGATGACAGAGATATGATGCAATGAAAATAGCACAAAATATCAAAGTTGCTCGGGACTTGGATGAAATTGGAGGGGGGAAAGGTCAACCGCACGAAAAACGATGCACGGCCGGATCGGGGCTCGCCGGAGTTGGACGAATCCGGCCCTCTCCTGGCCGGATCTGGCCGGAGATGAGGGGGGCGAGGCGCGGCGCCGGGTTGGACGGGTGGAGGATCCGTGGCGGCGCGGCGCTTGGGCGCCGTGGCGGAAGAGAAGCGCGGCCGCGAAGCTCCTCCGGCGAAGCTCATGAGGCAGGCGGGGCAGGCGCGAGAGGATCCCGCGCGTCGGGTGGCGAGACCGGGCGGCGGCGTGGACCGAGGCAGCGGCGGGGCAGCGAGGCGCCGGCAGCCTTGGCGAGGCCTTGAGGCGGCGGCGGACCAAGTGGAGGCGGCGGCGCGCCGCGTGGCCTGTGGCGGCTCGGGGCCAGGTCATGGCGCTGGCGGCAGGCCACGGCCAGCGGCGGAGGCCGGCGCGCCGCGTGGCGGCCTCCGATAAGGCGCGAGGGGGCGGCGGACATGTCCGCCGGGCGGACATGTCCGGCGTGGAGAGGGGAAATTTTAGGGTTTCGGTGAGATTTGATCCATGAATTTGGGGAGGTCTAGTTTATAGGTAGAGGGAGCTAGGAGAGTCCAAACGAGGTGTGGTTTTGATTACGCGATCGTGATCGAACGACCGAGAGCATGGAGGGAGTTTGGTGGGTTTTGGGCAACTTAGAAAGGGTGTTGGGCAGCAAACAAAGAGGCTTTTGCGGTTACCGGTTAACCGTTGGAGTATAAACGACCTCAAATGGCACGAAACTTGACAGGCGGTCTACGGTGCTATACCAAGTCCGCTTGACAAACCTCGGTCCATTCCGAGACCGTTTAACACCCGCACACGAAAAAGAGGTAAAGGGGCGGCAGGGAGACATAAGGAGTGCGGATTACAAAAGCGGACAACGGGAAAATGCTCGGATGCATGAGACGAACATGTATGCAAAAGCGATGCACATGATGACATGATATAAAATGCAGATGATGACATGGCAAAGTGCAACACGCAAGCAAATGACATGGCAACGACGGCGAATAACTGACGGACACCTGGCGCATCGAATCCGGGGCGTTACAGCGGTGTAGGATCGAAAGTATGTCTAGAGGGGGGTGATTAGACTACTTGAACAAATAAAAATCTAGCCTTTTCCCAATTTTAGTTCTTGGCAGATTTTAGCAACTTAGCACAAGTCAAGCAATCAACCTACACATGCAATTCTAAGAGTATAGCAGCGGAATGTAAAACAATTGCATATGAAGGTAAAGGGAGGAGTTTAAGGGAGCAAACAATGTTGACACGGAGATTTTTTATCCGTGGTTCCGATAGGTGGTGCTATCGTACATCCACGTTGATGGTGACTTCAACCCACGAAGGGTAACGGTTGCGCGAGTCCACGGAGGGCTCCACCCACGAAGGGTCCACGAAGAAGCAACCGTGTCTATCCCACCAAGGCCGTCGCCCACGAAGGACTTGCCTCACTAGGGTAGATCTTCACGAAGTAGGCGATCTCCTTGCCTTTACAAACTCCTTGGTTCAACTCCACAATCTTGACGGAGGCTCCCAAGTGACACCTAGCCAATCTAGGAGATACCACTCTCCAAGAAGTAACAAATGGTGTGTTGATGATGAACTCCTTGCTCTTGTGCTTCAAATGATAGTCTCCCCAACACTCAACTCTCTCTCATAGGATTGGATTTGGTGGAAAGAAGATTTGAGTGGAAAGCAACTTGGGAAGGCTAGAGATCAAGATTTATGTGGTTGGAATGGAATATCTTGACCTCAACACAGGTGTAGGTGGTTCTCTCTCAGAAAATATGTGTTGGAAGTGTAGGCATGTTCTGATGGCTCTCTCTCCATGAATGAAGAGTGGGTGGAGGGGTATATATAGCCTCCACACAAAATCTAACTGTTACACATAAATCACCAAACTCGGTGGGACTGATTCAATGAACTCGGTCAGACCGATTTGGTTCATAATGTGACCATTAGGCATTTCGGTGGGGCCGACATGTCAATTCGGTGGGACCGATATCATTAGGTTTATGGCATAACGTAATCTCGGTGAGACCGATTACACAAACTCGGTGGGACCGATTTTGGTAATAGACTAACAGAGAATTGGTCAGGCAAACTCGGTGGGACTGATTCGCTCATCTAGGTTGGACCGAAACGTTACGAAAAGGAAACAGAGTGTTTGCATTACAATCTCAGTGGGACCGATCGCTCATCTCGGTTTGACCGAAACGTTACGAAGGGAAACAGAGAGTTTGCAATCCCATCTCGGTGATACTGAGATCCCTATCGGTGAGACCGAAAAGACTAGGGTTTTTGGCAGTGGCTATGTCAACTGAACTCGGTGGCTCCGGATAGAAAGAATCGGTGTGGTCGAGTTGGACATTTGGTTTGGGACATATGTGGATGTGAGAACGTGGAGGGTTTTGGAGCATATCACTATGCATTTTGAGCAAGAACCTCATTAAGCAACACCTCATCCCTTCTTAATAGTATTGGCTTTTCCTATAGACTCAATGTGATCTTGGATCACTAAAATAGGAAATGTAGAGTCTTGTGCTTTGAGCTTGAGCCAATCTTTTGTGTTAGCATTTTGAAGGTCCACTTTCTAATCCATGCCAAGCCAACCATTGAGCTTTCCTGAAATATTCATCTTGGAATAGCATTAGCTCAATGAGCTATATGTTGTTAGGAATTACCAAAACCACCCAGGGATAGTTGCACTTTCAATCTCCCCCTTTTTGGTAATTCATGACAACATATAGATCAAAGCTTCGACAAACGATAAATAAGATTGAAAAACATCGTCGCTTTGAGAAATATGTGATAAGCAAGAGCTCCCCCTAAATTTGTGCATTATTAAAATTTTCTTTGGAATGCAAATGCACAATCGATTAGGATCATGGGTTACTCTTCCATGTCACATACATCTTGGTGGAGCGCTCAAAATGATAGAAATTAAAGCATGCACTCATCACCAAGCAAAGTGAATGATCATACGAGGATATGAAAGATAGTATCATCCAACAAGCATTAAGGGTAGCATATGATCAAACACATGATCAACCAAGTATCTCACAAGGACATAAAGTAGTATCTCAGACAAGCACACAATAAAGTTCTCAACCAAAATAGCAAGAGAGTTAAAAAAGCAACACTCTCTCTCGAAGCCTATGATCTATACATTTTTCTCCCCCTTTGGCAACAAGTTACCAAAAAGTTTAAAAATGCATAGTGCTAATGACTCTCAGGCTTGATCTATGGGAGGTGGTGTCGAGAGAACTCCAAGGACGAAGGCTTCAGATGAAGTAGCTGGAGCTGGTGGAGTAGCTGTTGGAGGTGGAACTGGAGCTGTTGCTGCTGGTGCTGATGTTGTAGCTCTCGTGTCTATCACTGGCACTGCAGCATATCTCTGTCCTCTGGGCACTCTGGAAAAAGCATCTGTGGTAGACTTGCCCTTCTTCTCCTCAGCTTCCTCCTGAAGTTGCTCAACTGCAGTTTGGATCTCTATCACCTTGACATCAAGGTCATAGAATTTTGTCTCAATGATCCTCTCCAGACTCTCCTGGTTCTTGGTCAGGGTGGCCAAGCCCTTCTCAATCCTCAGGGTGGATTGGATCAGATATCCAAGCTGGTCTTGCTTGGTCTTCAAGAATACCTGAGATGCCTCCTCTACTGTTGGCATCTTTGTTGCCTTCTCTGCCTTAGCCTTTTATCTCTTCTCATGTGCTTGAGCTGAAGATGGTTCATTCTCATTCATCACCACTGTGTTATCTTCAAATTCAGGGTAGATGGGCAGGTGCTCCTTATCCAAAATGTATTTGCCTTTGCCCATCTTTGAGTTGATGAGCTCCAGAATTTGTGGGGCATACCCACAGCTTCTCTTCTGGTCAGCAGTAGTTCTCTTGATTGTCTCAACAATCAAACTCATGACCTTGAACTTCTGTGGGACATCAAATATATGCAGCAAGTTTATTGCATGCTCTCTGATCATCTTGTGATCACCTGACTTGGGTAGCAGTGTGTGCCTTAAGATCCAGTTGGTAGTTGGCAGACCAGACAACAAGTAGTGAACAGATCCAAACTTATGTGTATCCAAAGCAGCATTTGGGATCTCTTTGTACATGTTGGCCATTGTGTTGTGGTCTTTCTTCTTCTCTGCAGCAGGGATATTCCTAGTGCTTCTCTTGGGTTTAGGCTTTGGAGCTGGAGCAGTAGCCTTGGGAGAAGATTTGGGCTGAGTTGGAGCAGCCACTGATCTGATTGCATCCCCCATAAGCTTTTGAGCTTTGGATACTGGTGCGACATCCTCTTCCTCTTCTTCTTCAGAGTCTTGCCTCATCGAGGGCTTGCCAAGAACTCTGGCAGTAGTGGTTCTGGCCCTCTTCTTCTTCTTATCCTCACCAGCTGCGTCTTCTTCAGATTCAATGGTGAACTTCATAGTTTCACTTGTGGCAACGTTTCTTGGCTTAGACATGGGCCGTCTTCTTGCTAGCATCTTTGTTTTCAGACCAGGCTTTGTTACAGCAGTTGTGCCATACTCTTTCTTCAGCACCTTTTTCTTTGAAGTGGCTTCAGGCACTGGGGCCTTGTTCTGGTTGTTACTCTGGTCAAACATCTTGCTGGCAAACAGTTAGCAGACCCTGTGAATGGATTATAGATGAGGTAGAGTGGATGATCATCACAAAGTACAGGAGTTTTGCAAATAGATGACTTAAAAACTTAGTTTTAGTTCTTCACAGAAAGCATTTCGGATCTACTGATTTGTAAACTCGGTGATACCGAAGCAGCTTTTGGAACCTAAACTAGTGAACTCGGTCATACCGAGTCACAGTTTGGTGGTACCGAGACTGCTAGGCTTTCACAGAGAACCGAACTCGGTCACACCGATTCGCAATTTTCGGTCAGACCGAAAATGCATGTGCTCTGGCCTAAGCCAAATCGGTGAGACCGATTTCTACAGCTCGGTTGGTCCGAGATGAATTCAGCGGAGACCTAACCCTAAATTTTCGAACCAAAACTAATCTACGAGATGTTTTCGCTGGACAGGATGATTTCAATCATGGCAAGAATCATGGCAAAGCAATGTGCTAAGAATCAGAGTTATGGATTAGCACAAAGTTCAAGTTCGTACCCTAGTTCGGCGGTGAACTTGCTACGACAGCAACGGCGGGGCAGATTGCCGTTGACGGCGGCAGATACCAGCGGCGGGAGGTCGCTGGTGACGAGAGGATGATCCGGAGACCCGAAGAGGCAGAGCAGGTTACGCGCGGGCGAGGTGGTTTGGAATTTTTTTCAAAATTTGGCCCGTCGGTAGATATAACCTGACACTGTCGATGTGACCGAGTGGAACGACTCGGTGGCACCGAGATGCAAAACTACAAGAAGTTACTGCAACTCGGTGTGACCAAAAGGTTCTAATTGGTTGCACCAAGATTGAAAACCCTAGATCAACTTAGTGATCTCGGTGGGACCGAAAAGGTTGAATCGGTCAGACCGAGATGCACAAAGAGGTTTTGGAGGTTTAAGTCTATGACGAATCGGGAACTCCGAGTGCTCCTCACACAGAGTGGTTCGAATCTGACTTGATCAAACTTTGTGATGTAGCATGAATAGAGTTTGAGACGAGAAAATCATAGATAGCAAGAGGAAGTACTTAGGCATTCTTGTCCATCCATTTGGCAAAAGAGAAAAAGCCAAACAATCAAAACAACAAATGGATGTCCTCGAATGATTAAAATATGCATTCAACATGCTCACACAATAAAATGGCAAATGAAATATGTGACAAAGCATGCACAATCACTCTAGCATCTATCAAACAATTTGGCGATGACTAGGTCATCTATATATGAGTATATTGACTTAGGAGTCAAATGATAACATTTGATCATAGGTCATACTCATCGTTTAAGCACAAGTGGGGTTACCACTTTTACATAAGGCATTGTTGTGTACACACCACTAGAGTTGCTTTAACTCAATTGATTAGAGTAAAGCTCCACCTAGATGTGATATCCCCCCTAAGAGGGATGAACTAACCTTGGGTTTTGTCGATGATGACTTCATGTAGGTGTTGAAGATGTGGACGCTCAATGTTGATATAGATCATTTGGAGCAATCCTTTGGAGTGAGTTGCACTTTCAATACCTACACGGGTTAGTCCCACAAGGAACAAACAAGGATATCCATAGACATAGAGTGATGCATACACAAGATGATGTTCATGAAAGCATTAGGTTACCTTGTACCTTGTCTTACCAACAAGAGGGTTTGTGACTCCTTGAACTAGTGCAAGATATGGAAGTTGTTTGCACTTGTCCTCGCCAAGATGATAAGAGTGAAGTATGTTGGCGGAGTCACCCTCAAGAACTCTCTAGTTCTTCTTTTTCGGGATCCAAACCATCTTGATGGGAATCCTTGGAGTCGTAGTCATACTTGATGAGGTAGAACTTGATGTAGTCTTGGTAACCCACTTGACCAAGGCCTTAGGTGCTTCTTCAAATGCATCAATTTCCTCTTGAAGCTTGACCTTGCCTTTTTGCTTGTGGTCTTGTGGTGGAAGATCATCTTGAGCTTGTGTCCCTTTGAAAGAAGTAGGATCATACTTCTATTGTTGAGGAACAAACTTCATCTTGGGGTATTGATCTTCTTCCCACTCAACTCCATTGGCATTGAACTTTTGTTCAAAACCAACACCTTGATTCTTCCGGTGTCTTCCTTGCTTGCGTACAATTTCCTCAAATTGCTTACTTCCGGCAAGGCTCTTGTAAACACCTTTCTATACAATTCCCTTCAATAAGCTATTTTCTTGCTCAAGTGTAAATTGGCTAAGAGAATCATTAGTGGAATCAAGAGAACTACTAGAAGCAACAACATTGGATTTAGCATGATTGTTTTTACTACTAGATGAAGCATCTTTCTTGTTCTTGTTGCTAGATTTAACTTGTGGCATGTAAGTAGACAAGAGTAAACTCTTGGCAATGTAAGAAGAACTTTTCTTGCGAAGATCATCATTGATTGCCTTTAAAAACTCATGCTCTTGCTCAAGGTTGAGCTTTTCAAAGCGTAGCTTATCATGAGTTTTTAGAAGTTCTCGATGATCTTCCAAGGTAGTTTCATGAGCTAACTTAAGAGTGTTTAGTTCTTTAGTTAGACGCTCAATGTCCTTCTTATCATCGTCATTCGTTTTAGCATGATTAATTGATGTTTCATCATAGTCTTCATCACTAGAGTTGTCAACAAGTAAATCATCATCACCTAGCAAATCATCTTCATCACTATTGAAATCAACATACTCGAGATGTATTACCTTTGGACCTTTGTCCATGAAGCATCTTCCAATTCCTTCATTTGGTGAGTCAAATATGTCGAAGGAGTTGGTTGACACAAGTGCTAGACCGGCAACACCTTCATCTTGAGTTTATTCGGAGTCGGAGTGATAAATTCTTTCGGAGTGGTTGTCGGAGTCGGAGCCTGATACCCATTCGCCAACATGAGCTTGATGTCTTCTTTTTGTGTAGCTCCTTGATGACTTTTCCTTTCTTTCCAAGTCCTTGCTTCTCCGAGAGGGTTTTCGTTCATAACGATCATCTCTACTCCTCCTTTCTCTTGGTGGTGATTCTTCTCTTCTACTTCTTCTTTTGGGAGAATCTTCTCTTCTTTTGTAGGGGCCGTACACTCATTGGAGTAGTGTCCGGGTCTTCCACAATTGTAGCAATTACGCTCACGACTAGAAGATCTTTTGTCATTGTAGGACCTTGACTTGGAACTTCTTTCTTTGCTTCTACTCTTGTAGAACTTGTTGAAGTTCTTTACCATTAGGCTCAATTCTTCATTGAAGGTTTGCTTCTCACTTGATGATGTGGGAGCATCACACGAGGCTTTGTAAGCACCACTTGACTTGTTGTGAAGCTCTTCCTTATCCTTGAGTGACATCTCATGAGCAACAATTCTTCCAATGACTTCCATTGGTTTGAGATCTTTGTAATTGGGCATCATTTGGATCAATGTGCACATGGTATCATATTTTCCATCCAAGGCTCTTAGGATCTTCTTGATGATGAATTTGTCGGTCATCTCTTCACTTCCTAAGCCGGCAATCTCATTTGTGATGAGAGCAAGCCTAGAGTACATTTCAGCGACACCTTCACCATCCTTCATTTTGAACTTGTCAAGTTGAATTTGAAGCACATCCAATTTGGATTCTTTGACGGAGTCAGTACCTTCATGCATATCAATCAAAGTATCCCAAATTTCCTTTGCATTCTCAAGACGGCTGATTTTGTTGAATTCTTCAGGGCACAATCCATTGAAGAGAATATCACAAGCTTGAGCATTGTATTGTAGCATCTTCAACTCTTCCGCGGTAGCTTCATGGTTAGGTTCTTTCCCATCGAAGAATTCACCTTGCAAGACAATACACACAATAGCCCAAACGGCGGCGTTATGTCCAAGAATATGCATTTTCATCTTATGCTTCCAACTAGCAAAAATTTTACCATCAAAGTAAGGACCTCTATGGTGGTAATTTCCTCGCTAGACGCCATACTCTCCTAGGTTGTGAAACCAAGGCTATGACCACCAAAAGCTATGGGAATCAAATCAAATGGAGACCAAAGCTCTGATACCACTTGTAGGATCGAAAGTATGTCTGGAGGGGGGTGATTAGACTACTTGACCAAATAAAAATCAAGCCTTTTCCCAATTTTAGTTCTTGGCAGATTTTAGCAACTTAGCACAAGTCAAGCAATCAACCTACACATGCAATTCTAAGAGTATAGCAGCAGAATGTAAAACAATTGCATATGAAGGTAAAGGGAGGAGTTTAAGGGAGCAAACGCAATGTTGACATGGAGATTTTTTATCCGTGGTTCCGATAGGTGATGCTATCGTACATCCACGTTGATGGAACTTCAACCCACGAAGGGTAGCAGTTCTGCTGAGTCCACGGAGGCTCCACCCATGAAGGGTCCACGAAGAAGCAACCTTGTCTATCCCACTATGGCCGTCGCCCACGAGGGACTTGCCTCACTAGGGTAGATCTTCACGAAGTAGGCGATCTCCTTGCCCTTACAAACTCCTTGGTTCAACTCCACAATCTTGACGGAGGCTCCCAAGTGACACCTAGCCAATCTAGGAGACACCACTCTCCAAGAAGTAACAAATGGTGTGTTGATGATGAACTCCTTGCTCTTGTGCTTCAAATGATAGTCTCCCTGAGGGAGTCCTGGATTAGGGGGTATCCGGACTATGAAGATACAAGATTGAAGATTTCGCCTCGTGTACGGATGGGACTCTCTTGGCGTGGAAGGCAAGCTTGGCGATACGGATATGTAGATCTCCTTCTGTTGTAACCGACTCTGTGTAACCCTAGCCCCCTCCGGTGTCTATATAAACTGGAGGGTTTAGTCCGTAGAACAACAACAATCATGCCATAGGCTAGCTTCTAGGGTTTAGCCTCTACGATCTCGTGGTAGATCAACTCTTGTACTACTCATATCATCAAGATCAATCAGGCAGGAAGTAGGGTATTACCTCCATCGAGAGGGCCCGAACCTGGGTAAACATTGTGTCCGTGCCTCCTGTTAGCATCCACCTTAGACGCACAGTTCGGGACCCCCTACCCGAGATCCGCCGGTTTTGACACCAACACTCCCCAACACTCAACTCTCTCTCATAGGATTGGATTTGGTGGAAAGAAGATTTGAGTGGAAAGCAACTTGGGAAGGCTAGAGATCAAGATTTATGTGGTTGGAATGGAATATCTTGACCTCAACACAAGTGTAGGTGGTTCTCTCTTAGAAAATATGTGTTGGAAGTGTAGGCATGTTCTGATGGCTCTCTCTCCATGAATGAAGAGTGGGTGGAGGGGTGTATATAGCCTCCACACAAAATCTAACCGTTACACACAAATCACCAAACTCGGTGGGACCGATTCAAAGAACTCGGTCAGACCGATTTGGTTCATAATGTGACCGTTAGGCATTTCGGTGGGACCGAAATGTAAACTCCGTGGGACCGATATCATTAGGGTTAGGGCATAACTAATCTCGGTGAGACCGATTACACAAACTCGTTGGGACCGATTTTGGTAATAGACTAACAGAGAGTTGGTCAGGCAAACTCGGTGGGACCGATTCGCTCATCTCGGTTGGACCGAAACGTTACGAAAAGGAAACAGAGTGTTTGCATTGCAATCTCGGTGGGACCGATCGCTCATCTCGGTTTGAACGATCGCTCATCTCAGTTTGACCGAAACAAACGAAGGGAAACAGAGAGTTTGCAATCCCATCTCGGTGAGACCGAGATCCCTATCGGTGAGACCGAGAAGACTAGGGTTTCTGGCAGTGGCTATGTCAACTGAACTGGTGGCTCCGGATAGAAAGAATCGGTGGGGCCGAGTTGGACTTTTGGTTTGGGACATATGTGGATGTGAGAACGTAGTGGAGGGTTTTGGAGGATATCACTAAGCATTTTGAGCAAGAACCTCATTAAGCAACACCTCATCCCTTCTTAATAGTAATTGCTTTTCCTATAGACTCAATGTGATCTTGGATCACTAAAATAGAAAATGTAGAGTCTTATGCTTTGAGCTTGAGCCAAACTTTTGTCCTTAGCATATTGAAGGGTCCACTTTCTAATCCATGCCATGCCAACCACTGAGCTTTCCTGAAATATTCATCTTGGAATAGCATTAGCTCAATGAGCTATATGTTGTTAGGAATTACCAAAACTACCTAGGGATAGTTGCACTTTCAGGCGGCCAACTCGCTCATCACCGGCGCCACCGACGAACACGCATCAGTACTGCTTGAAGTAATGTTCAGGAAAAGTAATGATTTGAGGGGGAATAACAGGATAGAAGGTCAAATGTGGGTCCCTCGTGTCAATGGTCAAACAAAATGTGTTGGTTTAAGCTACCTCGTTAGCACGGACGTGTGGGCCAACCCTGTCATAAATGGGTTTAAACTAACCTAATCGGTATGTAATAGTTTTTGGCGTGGGTTAAGAAATTTTGGGACGCATGCCAGGTGTGCCGCACGATCACGACGAGCCTGATATAGCTGTATCGTCGGACAGTGTTCGGGAGATCACGCCAGCAATCACTCCGGCCTTTTATCCGGAGCAAATCACGCCATCCAAGGACGGGAGGATAGACTCCACCACGGAGGCCGCACCCTAAGTGGCGATAGAGCCGAATACTGACCTTACCCTCCACGAGAGCCGTGCCGCCGAACTACTGAACTCGTCCTCGGCCACAGACTCCGTGCCACCCGCGCCCATGCCTATTGAATCTGATTGGGCGCCAATTATGGAGTTCACCTCCGCAGATATCTTTCAGCACTCGCCCTTTGGCGACATACTGAACTCATTAAAATCCCTCTCCCTGTCCGGAGAACCTTGGTCGAACAATGTCCGGCTAGAGTGGGACGCGGACGACGAAGAAATTCAATCCCCACCCACCACCCACTTAGTAGCCACTGTCGACGAATTAACCGACATGCTCGACTTCGACTCCGAAGACATCGATGGCATGGACAACGATGAAGGAGACGAACAAGAACCACTACCCACGGGGCATTGGACTGCCACCTCATCTTATGACATATATATGGTGGACACGCCCAAAGAAGGCGATGGCGACAAGACAACGGAGGATGACCCCTCCAGGAAGCAACCCCAGCGCCGACGTCAGCGGCGCCTCTCTAAGTCTCGCCACAGCAAAAAATGGTGATGCCGGCACAGGAGGTAACAATACTCCGGACAGTGCTGAAGACGACGACAATCCCCTCCAGCACGATCAAGAGCCGGAGGATGAACGGGCCAGCCCTCCCAAGAGAGCGGCAGACGAAGAAACGGAGGATGACAACTAAATGCCTCTCTCCGAAGACGAAGAGAGCCTCGACGCCGAAGAATTTGTCATTCCTGAGGATCCCGTCGAGCAGGAGCGCTTTAAGCACCGGCTTATTGCAACAGCAAATAGCCTGAAGAAAAAGCAGCAACAGCTTCGAGCTGATCAGGACCTGCTAGCGTATAGATGGGCGGAAGTCCTTGTGGCGAGGAATCTGAACTCGGCGCCCTTCAAGGTCACCCAACATCGCCATGACGTCTGATGTGGCTGACCGCCACCCGTGGCGAGATAGAGAGGCGATGCATACGAAAATCAGCATGCACCCCGCCACCATACCAAGGCAACGGGAAATACGCGGGACCTGCGAGATGTATTGGAAGATAGGGCAAAACACGCAAGATCGATCTACGGATCACGGGGCCGTGCCCCCACAAGGGACGGTGACCGCCTCACCGGATACAATAAAAGCAAGTCCGGACGGGCCGAATACAGCAGGCAGGACTCATATGAGCTGCGTCACGACATAGCCTTGCACAGAGGCGCGACACACCCCCTATGCTTCACTAACGAAGTAATGGAACATGAATTCCCAGAAGGTTTTAAACATGTAAATATTGAATCATACGATGGCACAGTGTGGATCGAGGACTTCCTCCTCCACATCCACATGGCCCGCGGTGATGATCTACACGCCATCAAGTACCTCCTGTTAAAACTCAATGGACCAGCTCGGCATTGGCTGAATAGTTTGCCAGCAGACTCCGTTAGCTGTTGGGAGGATCTGGAAGACGCATTTCTCGATAATTTCCAGGGCACTTATGTGCGACCACCAGATGCCGATGACTTGAGCCACATAATTCAGCAGCCAGGGGAATAGGCCAGGCAATTCTGGACACGGTTCCTAACTAAGAAAAACCAAATTGTCGACTGTCTGGATGCGGAAGCCTTAGCGGCATTCAAGCACAACATCTGTGACGAGTGGCTCGCCCGGCACCTCGGTCAGGAAAAGCCGAAATCAATGGCAGCCCTCACGACACTCATGACCCGCTTTTGCGCGGGAAAGGATAGCTGGCTAGCTTGCAGCAATAACATATCAAGGAACCTTGGCACTTCGGATACCAAGGACAGCAACGGCAGGTCACGTTGCAGCAAACACAAACGTCGCAGCAACGGCGATAACATCGAGGATACGTCAGTCAATGCCGGATTCAGAGGCTCTAAATCCGGTCAGCGGAAAAAGCCATTCAAGAAAACCACTCCGGGCCCGTCCAGTTTGGACCGCATACTCGATCGCTCGTGTCAAATACACGGCACCCCCGATAAGCCAGCCAATCACACCAACAGAGAATGCTGAGTGTTCAAGCAGGCCGGCAAGATAAACGCTGAAGAAAAGGACAAGGGGCTGCACAACAATGACGAGGAGGAGCCACGGTCGCCGAACACAGGAGGACAGAAGAGGTTTCCCCCACAAGTGAGGACAGTGAACATGATATACGCAACCCACATCCCCAGTAGGGAACGGAAGCATGCACTTAGGGACATATACACGATGGAGCCCGTCGCCCCAAAGTTCAACCCATGGTCCTCTTGCCCAATCACCATTGATCGCAGGGACCACCCCATGAGCATCCATCATGGCGGATCTGCCGCATTGCTCTTAGACCCAATCATCTACGGATATCACCTCACTCGAGTCCTTATGGACGGCGGCGGCAACTGAACCTCTTGTGCCGGGATACAAAGTCGCCAAAATGGGTATAGACCCTCGAGGATCAAACCCACCAAAAGCGACCTTTAAAGGCGTAATCCAGGTGTAGAGGCCCATTATGCGGGCTCAATCACACTCGAAGTGGTCTTGGATCCCGGATAACTTCGAGCGAGGCTAATCTTGATGTCGTCCGTTCATGGCGGCTATCACGCGCTGCTCGGGCGCACCACATTTGCAAGATTCAATGCGGTGCCGCATTATGCATACCTCGAGCTCAAGATGCCAGGACCTAGGGGGGTCATCACAGTCAATGGAAACATAGAACGCTCTCTCCGTACGGAGGAGCACACGGCGACCCTCGCAACAGAAGCGCAAAGCAGCCTCTTGAGGCAATCTACCAGTTCGGTGATCAAGCCCCCGGACACCGTCAAGCGTGTCCGGAGTAACCTGCAATAGGATCGCCTGGCACGCAAAGAGCTCGCCTAGAAATTTGGCCCCCTCCCTAGTCTTATTACAACGGCAAAGTCCGTCCCGCGCGTGCATAATTACGCATTGAAAATACCATGGGCAGAGGCGGGGGCACGATCTCGGCGCGTCCCACAATACGGCTCAACCGCACTAGGGGCTTACTACCTTTATCACTCTCTCTCTTTCAGGATTCTACTCTCGGGAAGCCCTATCCGGCGGCGCGGTAGCCGGAAGCATGATACAACACCCAAGGAGGCAGGGACATATGTCGTACAGCAGAATCCCCAGGTGGTCTCTGATAATGAGTTAAATACCTGTTTTGAGATACCACTCTGCATCTTTCCCTTGGAAGGGGACATTTCAAATAGTCCTATTTTTTGTTTACCGCACTACTTGTATCGGTATGCTTTAGCGCATTTCTTACGTAAACAATGCATAATGCTAGTCTGTTATTGCATCATGTATTCTTTTATATATATGTTTACCTATGACAATTAGCACCCGTACACTCTGGTACGGCGAATACGCCAGGGGCTTCCGTAGACCCCATACTTCGGCGTGAGAAGTCCGAACACTTTTGAAAGTGCGGCACCCCGAACTTATAGCATTATATGCATCAGCTCCGAATCATGTCTTGGGTCAATAGTTGGGTTTGCCCGGCTCCCATTTTTTGGTACCTTCGTTCCTCTATATCGGCTAAGGTAGCCTTTGGGAGAACTCTTGTGATTGTGCCCGGTCGTCCGCCGAGCACCTCGATGAAAGCTAAAACTGACTGTCATGATGAGGCGAGAGTTGGTCGCTCTTCGAGAGGTCTCAAGTCCCTAAAGACTTTTTCCGCTTTGGGCGAGGAGCCGCCCTTGTCCGGCTTAGGCATGTATAGCGCCCCAAATTCAGCCTTCCAAAGACTAGGGGCTTCGCCAAAATTTAAAATTGTAGACTTCTATGGCTAAGTGAAAGGGATAAAGCATTACAGTCCGATTGCCTGGTTTGTTGCGCTGAACACCTCCCTCGAAGGACCCAAGAATGGGAAAAAGAGTGTTCAGAATTATCCCGAACACCCCAGCACTAGTTGCACGGGGACAGAAGCCGACGACTAGCAACTCTCAGAATTTATAAACGGCCGCACAGAAGGTAATATTTTAAATATAAAAGTGTTGCATAACAAACATGAACTAGTTTTCATAAATACAAGGATCACACGAGCAAGTTCACTCAAATATTATATCTTTGCTACACTCATCTGCCACGAGACGGGCACCCTTCAGGACACCTTCATAGTACATTTCGGGGTGGCGATGCTCCTTGCCCTGCGGCGGCCCCTCCTTCACCAGCTTTTCAGCGTCCATCTTCGCCCAGTGCACCTTCGCACGGGCAAGAGCCCTGCGTGCACCTTCGATGTAGACGGACTGCTTGATGACTTCCAGCCGTGGGCAGGTATCCACAAGCCGCCTCACCAGGCCGAAGTAGCTGTTGGGAAGGGAGTCGCCAGGCCACATCCGGATTATAAGGCCGCTCATGGCCTGTTTGGCTGCCTTGTGGAGCCCGACCAGTTGCTTTAGCTGGTCGCTCATGGGCACCGGGTGTTCGGTCCTAGCATACTGACCAGAACAACTTCTCCGTCGAGCTTCCCTCCTCGGCCCGGTAAAACTCCGCTGCATCAGACACACTACGGGGCAGATCTGCGAACGCTCCTGGAGAGCTCCGAACTTGGGTAAGTAAAAGGAAATTTTCTTTCGCATGCCTACTTTGCATAATGAAAGCCTTACTCGCGGCTATCTTCTTTACTGCCTCAATCTCCTGGAGGGCCTTTTGGGCTTCAGCCTTGGCACTTTTTGCACCGTCTAGCGCCTTGGCAAGCTCGAACTCTCGCGTCTTTTAGTCACGCTCCAGGACCTCGTGTTTCTTGACGAGGGCCTGGAGCTCTTGCTGCACCTCGCCGGCCCGGGCTTCCTGCTTTTCTCGCTCAGCATGCTCCTTGGCCGCTTTGTTTTCGGCCTCGGACAGCGCCTTCTGGAGGGTCACCACTTTGGTCGTGGCCCCTGGCAAAAATCCATGATGATCCTATTACTATGCGACCAACTCCTTCTTTTTCATATTAACAAGGTATTGCTTACCTTTGTTCTCCTCGAGCTGCCTCTTGGAGAGGCTGAGCTCTTACTTGGACCGCTCAAGGTCCTGCTTTGTTGTCTTGGCGACCTCCAGCGATATGTCTTGGCAGCGACAGTGGAAGCCTGCATATTCACATAGACATACTATAATTAGACTCCTGTGATTATTATTCGATCCTCTAATCGGCTTCTCTTTGCGAACGCCAAACAGAGCATCAGGGGCTACTGTCTATGCAGTGGCATTTCCCTACAATTTAATTACTTACCTCGAAGCCTGTTAGGAGGCTGGCGCAGGCTTCGGTCAGTCCGCTCTTGGCGGACTGAACCTTCTCCATCGCCGCACTCAGGATAGTGCGGTGCTCTTCGTTGATGGAAGCGCCTTGAAGCGCATCCAACAAGTTTTCCGGGGCCTCTGGGTGGATAGAGGTCACCGGCACAGACGGTTTGCCCCTCTTCGCAGGGGGTCGCCTGGCAGAGCCTAGAGCCACTGAAGGTTCCGGCGCGGTGTTCGGCTGGAAGCCGAACTCAGAGCCCACGGGGGTCTTGCCCCCTTGCGCCCGGAGTCCGTAAGGTCACCTTGAGGCGCCTCCAGGACTACCTTCCCCCGGCTCGCTGTCCTTTGAGACAACACCTCAGCGTCGTCCGTAGGGAGAGGGGTGGAGGCGGTCGAAAGAGAATCACTCTTCATATCCGACGAGTCCAAAGAGCCATCCGACGAAGATACGTCGATGTGGGCTTGGGACCGACTTCATAATCATGTTTGGCGTGATGAGAAGCAGTGCGATTAAATATTTAAGGAATTATTATAGTATCCAGATACTTACGATTTGGCCAGGGGTTTGACCCTGGGCAACCACTCATCGTTGCTGTAGGCAGCGGTCATGGAGCAGTCCAGAGAGAGGGTACTTCCTTTCTTGGACCCCTCGGCCTCCCTGGTTGGGGCGGCCTTCCTTTTCTTGTCTCCCCCGGCGGGAGGGGGAGAACCTTCCTCCTCCCCATCGTCTTGGGAGAAATGTGCCTCAGAGTGTTCGGACGATGAGTCCGACACCACCTTGCGCCGGAGACCTTGTCGGGTCCCCGTGGCCTCTTTCTTGGCCTTCTTTGCCGGCACCTCATAAGGTGCCGGAGTCAGCATCTCCGCCAGGAGAGCGTCCGCTGGATCTTCGGGCAAAGGAGCTGGGCAGTTAATCTGCTCTGCCGTCTCCTCCCAGTCCTGTGAAAGGCATGGGAGTTTAGATCCCACACATAATTAAACTGGGGAGAATGGATACCCTATAAAACATAGAAGACTTACCGGCTTCGCGTGGCGCTTCGAGTTGAGCCCGCGGTCTTCGGTTATGGAAGGGGGGTGAGGGAGTGCCGGATTTGGGGGTGTCCGGATAGCCGGACTATGACCTTTGGCCGGACTCCTGGACTATGAAGATACAAGATTGAAGACTTTGTCCCGTGTCCGGATGGGACTTTCCTTGGCGTGGAAGGCAAGCTTGGCGATACGGATATATAGATCTCCTACCATTGTAACCGACTCTGTGAAACCCTAACCCTATTCGGTGCCTATATAAACCGGAGGGTTTTAGTCCATAGGACGAACAACAATCATACCATAGGCTAGCTTCTAGGGTTTAGCCTCTCTGATCTTGTGGTAGATCTACTCCTGTACTACCCATATCATCAACATTAATCAAGCAGGAATAGGGTTTTACCTCCATCGAGAGGGCCCGAACCTGGGTAAAAACATCGTGTCCCTTGTCTCCTGTTACCATCCGCCTAGACGCACAGTTCGGGACCCCATACCCGAGATTCGCCGGTTTTGACACCGACATTGGTGCTTTCATTGAGAGTTCCTCTGTGTCATCGCCGTCAGGAAGGATGCCTCACCCCATCTTTAAAGACGGGACTGTTGCTAAAGAAGCTTTGGCTGTCGGCCAAACTCTCCGGCTAGGCGGTTTCCTTATGACCGCTGTTGACGCCGCGCAAGGCGATGACTTCTCGGGTCATCAAAAGCAATCTTCACGTTAACTTCGGAGCTCGATGGAGCTCTCTTCCTTCAACGAGCTCTTGGATCGCATCGCATCACAGGAGTCGCTACAGACTATGATCAGATTAGGCCTAAACCCGATCTGAGAGAGATCAACTCTCCCAGGTTACCCTGCGTTCTTTGTGGTGGAGGAACAATCTGGCGACCCTTCTTCTATCTTAAGGACTAGCTACGTCCGGATTCCCAATCCCTCCATGCGGATTCCCGCGGAGGAGAGGACATCCTCAAGCCACGAACCTAAAGTCAGGCGGCGGCTAGATTCATTGGACAACCTCCAAGAATCCAAGCTTCCAAGTTCGGAAGCTCCTTGGCCCTTAAGCCTCAGATTGGTAGCGGTTCGGATTTAATTCCACCGGCCCACCCAAACATAAGCGACCTATCTCAAATTCGTCAAGAGCCCACAGAAACAGTACACAATTACTGGGCCAGATTCCTCCTGGTTATGGACAGGATAAAGGATTGCCGCGAGGAGGACGCAATTTCAGTGATTCGCAACAATTGCACGGACAACGGGATCCTAAGCGCTATAAGTCGCCGTGACATTACGCTTTGCCAACTTAGCGTCCATAGTACGAAAATCTTGTGCGATGGAAAGCGCTGAAAACCGAATCAAGATTTGGGAACAATCGGCCTTGAATACAACCCGATCCGAAATAAAAGGGTGCATCATCGCCAGCACAGGGTTAAATACCAAAAAGCAAAACCCTCTATAGGGCATGGAACCGTCTTTGGAGGGATGGCTCAATGGACCTGTAAAATTCATAATCTGAGGGCGCCACTCCAACTCATAGCCTCGAGCATGTTGGATACTACGGCGGTGGCCAAAGTGGCGAAGAGCTTCTTGCTCTAGAGCACCAACCTAGGGATACCGGTACGCTATTAACAGTCTTTGAGACTTTCGCATCAAATAATATGCGGAAACGAACACTCCGTAGCCTCGCGAAGTCTACCAAGTAGCAACAATAAACCCATGGGTGACACGGCTATTACCTTTAATGCGAGTGACGAACCTAAATTCGAACAGCCCGAGCACCAGCCGCATTGGTCCTTAGTCCGATAGTGGACGGCTTTTGCCTTACCAAGGTACTGATGGGCGGTGGCAGCGGATTGAACCTCATTCTGAGAAACCCTCCGAAAAATGGAGATAGACCGAGCCGCATTGAGTGAAGCAGCACAACCTTTAGAGGAATAATCCCGATCGGGAAGCACCTTGTCTGGAAAAATCACCTTTGGATGTGGTGGTCGGCGCGGATAATTACAGGTCCGAGGAGGTCACGTTCCAAGTGGCCCCATTCAGTAGCGGATACCACGCTCTATTAGGGCGAGAGGCATTCACAATTTTCCAAGCTATACACCATTATGGGTACATGAAGCTCAAAATGCCCGGGCCCAACGGAATTATTACTCTTGCTAGTGACCCGGACATAGCACTCCGCACCAAAAATAAGACAACCGCACTGGCCCTTGAGGCACTATCCGAAGCCCTAGCGGCCGAGGAACTCACTGAGCTGTGCTCCACGGTGAATAGGGACGATGTGATACTCGATAAGAGATCCACATCCACTTCTTTCAAACCAGCGGACGAAATAGTCAAAATCCAAGTCCATCCAACGGACCCTACAAAAACGGCCTCCATCGGGGCACAATTAAATCCTGATGTAGACGCCACACTAAGAGAATTCCTACGCGAAAATTGGGACATTTTTGCCAGGCACCCTTCAGACATGCCAGGAATCCAATGCCGACTGGCCGAGCACAGCCTAAACATCCTAAAAGGATCCAAGCGAGTCAAACAGGCTCTTCGGCGTTTCTCTGAACCCAAAAGACAGGCCATGGGAGAGGAGCTAGCCAAACTATTGGAGGCCGGATTCATCAGAGATATAAAACATCCGGACTAGCTAGCAAACCTGGTGATGGTACCAAAGAAGGACAAATCCTGGCGCCTGTGCGTCGATTTCAAGGACCTCAACAAGGCTTGCCCAAAGGATCCTTCCCCTCCCGCATCGATCAAATCATCGGCTACCGCAGGTTTATGATTCATTGTGTTTCCTCGATGCATACTCCGGCTACCACCAAATTAAGATGGCGAGCCTGACCAAGCCATAGCGGCATTCATCCTCCATCGGCCCATTCGCTTCAACACAATGCCCTTCGGGCTCAAAAGCGCCGGCGCAACATATCGGCGCATGATTCGGACATGTAAACAGATCGGCAAAACGGTGGAGGCATCGTGAGCGATGTGGTCATCAAAAGCAAGCACGTCGAAACTCTAGTAGACGACTTGAGGCTCACATTCGATAATCTCCGAACATATGACATTAAGCTCAATCCGGAAAAATGCGTTTTTGGCGTACCAGCCGGAAAGCTCTTGGGCTTCATTGTATCCGGTAGAGGAATTGAAGCAAACCCAGCCAAGATCCGAGCTCTGTCACAATTAGATATCCCAAAAGACCTCAAACAAATACAAAATTATTTGGATGCATGGCGGCTCTAAGCCGCTTTATCTCCGTTTGGGAGAAAATGCATTACCCTTTATCGCCTCCTCCGGCCTTTGAACACTTGAGTGGGCGGATGCCGCCACGACCGGACTCGAAGAAATAAAAGCCATATTGGCAACAAACCCGGTCCTGGTCGCGCCCAACATGGGCGAACAAATGCAATTATACATCGCGGCAACTCATCAAGTTGGAAGCGCGGTGCTCGTTGTCGAACGAGAAACGGACGGACACAAGTTCCCTCTTCAAAAACCGGTTTACTACGTCTCCACTGTCCTAACTCCATGCAAGTCACGGTACCCGCATTATAAAAAGATAGCGTACGAAGTGTTTATGGCATCCGGAAGCTGCGACACTACTTTCAAGAGTGTTCAATAACAGTAGCCTCCGAGGTACCCCTTAACGACATTATAAACAACCGCGACGCGACGGGCCGGATTGGCAAATGGGCCATTGAGCTCCTCCCATTCGACATAACCTATAAGCCACGGAGAGCTATTAAGTCACAAGTTTTGGCCGACTTAAATCGCTGAATGGACGAAGCGAACTCCCTAAAATGCGGCGCATATTCCAACTGGATAATGCACTTGACGGCTCCAAAATGTTGGCTGGCACAGGGGCTGGCGTCGTTCGATGTCCCCAACCGGAATACAGATTCAATCGTACTCGAGATAATGTATCGGGACTCCAACAACGCAGCGAATATGAGGCCCTTCTACATGGTCTCCGGATGGCAGTCTCCATGGGCATTCAACGCCTAGAGGTGCACGGGGATTCGAACCTCGCAATATCACAAATAAATGGAGACTTTGATGCCAAGGATCCGAAAATGGCAGCCTATCGCAATGTCGTCCTAAAATGTCAGCTTCGATTTGAGGGCTCGAATTTCACCATATAGCCCGGACAACAACCGAGGCAGCGGACGTGTTGGCACGCATCGGTATAAGCGCGATGCTGTCCCCAACATCTTCCTAGAGAGGCTGTTCAAGCCAGCCGTACTATGGGAATGAGAGTCCGGAAATAACAATCCGGACCCAACCGCACTGCCCCACACCGAACATTCTGACATAGTTGGTGGTTCTACCAACGAAATAACATCCTCAGCCCATGTAATAATGGCACTCATTGCCCTGTGGACAGAACCATTCCTAGCCTACCTAACCAGGCAGGAACTCCCCGAGGACCAAAACGAGGCCCGCTGCATAGTGCGGCGATCTAAAGCCTACAAAGTCCATGAGGGAGAGCTTTATAAGAAAAGCACAACCGGAGTCCTTCAAAGGTGTATCTCCGATGAAGAAGGGCGGAATCTTCTGGCTGAAATACATGCCGGACTCGGCGGGCACCACGCCGCAACCCGGGCCCTTGTAGGCAAGGCCTTCCGTACATGATTTTATTGGCCAACGGCCCGGTCAGATGCTCAGGACTTAGTCCAACGATGCGTCGGATGCCAGCTCTTTGCTAATCAGAGCCACATGCCACCCACGACCCTCAAAACTATACCCATCACCCGGCCCTTCATGCAGTGCAGGGGCTTGACATGGTCGGACCCCTTAAAGGGGGAACCCACAAGCAAAAATACCTCTGGTCATGGTGGATAAATTCACCAAATGGATAGAAGCCAAGCTGTCAAGGCGGCGAATTGAACCGGTGATAGACTTCATATCGGGGTCGTACACCGTTCACGGTGTCCCACACAAGATCATCATCGATAGCGGCATGAAGTTTACGGCCGACGAGGTCAAACTCGGTGCAAAAACATGGGCATTAAGCTCGACTCGCCTCGGTCTATCACCCTCAAACTAACGGTCAAGTTGAGCGAGCAAATGGTCTAATTATGGCGGCATCAAACCCAGATTAGTGCGGTCCCTCAAGGAATCTAACACGCCTTTGGGTAGAGGAGCTCAACTCCGTACTCACGGGGCTGCGGACCACTCCGAATCGCCGAGCAGTTCACACCATTCTTTATGGTATACGGCGCGAGAGGCAGTTCTGCCTGCGACATAATTCATGACTCACCTCGGCGTGCGCATGTACGAAGAAAGAGAAGCCGAGCTCGATCGGAAGGACAGTTTGGGCGCCTTGGAGGAGGCGTGACGTAGAAAAAGCCCGTTCCGCATTCTATCAACAACAGGCTCGAAGATATCAAAGCAGAGAAGTACGGGCCAAAACTTACAATGTTGGTGAGCTAGTTCTACGCCTGTCGGACAAGAAAAAAGACAAACTAAAGCCCAAATGGGAAGGTCCCTTTATCATCGACCAAGTCCTGACCGGTGGAGCGTACCGTCTGCAAGATGCATCGGATAACCGACTTGAGCCGAACCCATGGAACGCAGCACATCCGAAGATTCTACACCTAGCGCCGGATTCTGAGTTCGTCTCCTTCCTCTGTCCATATTTTACATTTTAGTTGTCTTCTATTTTTCTCCTTCTCCCTCCTTTTTTATTTTTTCAAGCCTTGGAAGGCTCGTTAGCGCATTGTTCGCACACGCTTGACGCGCTATCCGCGCTCATTGTACCTGGGGGCTTCTTTCACAGAAGCTTAATTATAAGGGCTTCATGCCCAATACATGTGTCACACTTCCGCATGTACCTTTTATTCACCATTATATGCATCGATATGACTTAAGTTTTGGCCAAGCTGGGTTGCTGGCTCCTGTGCTTACCCCTCGTTCCGATTGTTCGGCTAGGTGGTAAAGGAGCACCTCTGCGATTATTCTTGCCGGTCAGCGGATGTGTACCTCGGTGGGTGAAGCCAAAGCTAAGCGTTCTTAAGAGAATATTCGGTCGGTGAACTAAAAGAAGATTTCTTACCTATTTATATATCTGCCCCGGATGTTTTTCTTTTTTGCAGATCCGGACATGCACTTTAGGGCATGCCTCCCAAGGAAAGGAACCCCTAACGGTACTATTCTCCCTGGAAGATGTTTCTTACTAACCATGTAATATAACATAACTAGTTGGGCACTTGTTTGAGAAAGCACTAATGACCCCTCGCCTGGTCTCCACGCATGCCCGGTTTTATATAACGCGAGGGTATTCGGACACACTCCGGACTATCGGGTCCCGAGGTTGAAGCGAAAAGGTCTGCTAAGACAAGCGATCTACAATCCGGCTAGAAGGCATTTTACATGTCACTTTAAATTACATAGTCAATTCGGTGATTGTATTCCTCTTCAATGCCATCTAACAGCTGTCTAGTTCACGATCCTGCTGGGAATACTTTGTGGCCAATTCTACGGCCGTACACTAAGCTCAAAGGATCTCCTTCCCGCCGGGCCCCACAGTCCGACCTCACCATGTGGTTTGGGTCAGCCTTCGTGTACAGCGTCTTCACCATGGCCCGAGCCTCCCTGGCGCCTTGACGGCAGCCGATATCTTCCATAATCGGAGCGCCGCGCTCCTGGAGCCTCTCTGCAAGCTCCCAAGGCCTTTGGGCAGGGAGGCAGATGGCCACAAGGCACAGGCGGCGCTTTTCATCACTGCCGAACTTCGTTAAATGCAGTTATAAACTTCGGGAAGAAGGTCACCCGTAGAACCGGGCATTTCCTCTGCAGGGCCGGTCTGTGAGCATACCTACAGACATAACTCGTTAGTCGACTTCCTCGCCAAACTCTTTTTCAAAGTTCGTTTAAGCACTTACTAAAAGCGCCGGCGTCGAAGCCGCCGATTCTCCTTAACAGAGTCGGACAGTGAGCACGAACATCCTTTAGCTCCTCACCCAGCTGGGTGTTGGCATCTTGGAGATTATTTTTCTCCTGCCTCACCCTCGTAAGCACGTTCTCGCCGGCCTTTAACCGGCGCAAGAGCTGTTGCTTCTCCGGATCTACCCCAGTGCCATCTACAATATCATTGTGAGATCGACACACACGCCGCACTTCATAACATACTTATCTTTTAAAAGTGTATGTTACTAGAGGGGGTCTCCTTGGCTTCCCTGTCGCGGCTTCTGCGGCCTCAAGTTGGGCTTTGCACTCTTCAAGCTCCTGGGACAATTGGGTATTCTTTTTTGTAAGATCCTGCACAATAAATGATCCTTAAATCAGTTATTCTAACTATTTTAAGTCTCGGGGGCTACTGGTATACATAACCATCAAATTTTCTCACCCTTATGTCTTTCACATACTGCTCTATGGCTCTGGCTAGATCATTTTGAGCGGCACGGAGGTGCGCATCTCCCGAATTAAAGGCATCCAATGCCTCTTGGGAGAAACATGCGTCACGAAGAATTGTCCGACGACGCCTGTGATTTATGGCACTCTCCACCTCGGAGTTGGTGGCGGACAATCTGTCGGCATCCTCTGTCGGAGGAGCATCCGACGACGCCTAGTGTTCGCTTCGCTTTTGGGCACGGCTTTGAAGCTTTGGCTGGCGGAGCTCGATTAGCAGCCTCTCGGATATAATCCGCGGCGGTCTTTCTGAAAAGAGCGCTGGCGTTAGTATGCCTTCGAGATAAAACCGGGAATAAGGCAACACGCCATACCGTTCGCCCGGCGCTTGATCTGACCGCACTTCTTTTTAGCCTGCTGGGCCGTGCTGCCCTTGTTGGCTAGCCACCGCAGGTTCGGCCTTCCGCCTCGAGGGCTCCCCTTTCAAAACACCATTGATATATGGTGGTCAAAGATAAGCACGGAGGGATCATTTCTAAAGTATTGGGACTTCGGTCTCAATTACCTGTGAGGCTGGAAATATTCCGGGGTAATCGGCCGTAATGGCAACCAAGGCATTGTCGATGCTCAGTTGGTAAAATACCCCATCGATTAGCTCCACAGATATGTCCGGATCCTCTTGAGAGGCCGGATCGAGGGACCGTTCCGGATCCTCAGGTTGTGGAGGTGGGCTGTTTATATCCTTTACGGCCCGGCGCAATTCCTACGTCAAAATCACAAGATAAGGTACTTAACTATGGGAATATGGAACGGATGGGCATAAAGAAATGTCCGCTTACCCAGCTTGGAGGATTGTTCATAGAAAACCCGTCCTGAGGATTGACGCGAAGAAATTCTTCCTCCTCTCCCTTGTACAATGCGGACAAGATCTTCATCAGACCGGCGACCGATCCCGGCCCCTTACGGCCATGACGGGTGGCATCATCCTCCCCGTTGAAATCCCACATGGGGTGGCCTCTATACTGGAGCGGTTGCACTCCACGCATAATGCATGTGGCCATGACCCCGATCATGGTCAATCCGGAATGAGCCAACAACCTTATTCGGCTCATCGGTAAAGGACGTCCATCATTCTCCCTCTGGGGGCTCCGAGGGCGCCAGCTTAGGCGTTTCTTGAGAGGAGCATTCTCAACTCGGGAGGCCGATCCGAACAGGTCCGGCAGGGGGACGTCTTCTATATAAAACCATTCCGAAGGCCAGTCTTCCGACGCCTTCTTAGAGTTCCGGATAGATATCCGGTCCGGCGATCGCCATAGTTCGCTCCGCCCACTTGATATATCGACCCCTCCCGAGAGCGGGTGCGAGGCGAACAGCCTCTTCCACAGCGTGAAATGAGCCTCGATGCCCGAAACAGCTCGCAAAGGGCCAAGAAGCCCGCAATATGCGTAATGGAGGCATGCGTGGGTTGTGCAACCGAGGCCATAGAACTCCGGAGCCCCGGAGAAACAGAAGAATTGGAAATCCGAGCCCTCTTATCAAATAAGGGACAAGGCATACTCGCTCTCCTCGGGAGGGGCTGGGGCGCTCTCCGCTTGTTTTCGCCCTTATAGGTGGCGAGTCCGCTCGAACCGAACCATGAAGGCTGGGGAAGAAACCCCTTGGTTTGGAGCGTCACTAACTTCATTGTCTTGGGACGAAGCATCTCTCCCAATCTCCGGTGAGGACTAGCACTACAAGAAATATGTCAACTAGTGACCTTCATCGGTGACCACGGAAGAAATGGTCATAGATCTATGACCATTTCGGACCAATTGGTCAAAAGCTGTTCGGGGCTCCAAACCCTAAACCATTGCGACCATTTTGGTCGAAAGGTCGTAATTTGCTTACGAAAAGGTCGAAAAGCAAACAACGCTAGTCCGCTGCCTTATTTCTAGTTGTTAACGACCAATATAGATGGTCATAGCCTTGTAAATTGTGGTGGGTTGCTATGACTAGGCGCCACCTCATCGGTTTTGCCTATGTGCCATGTCCATGTGGCGTTTTTGCCCTAGGTTGTGAAGCAACCTATATTTCTATCATTCCCAAAATTCCCAAAAAATCTCATAAATTCTTGAGTCATATCTTCGTCAAATATGTAAAAACCTTCCTTGCCTAGTTCAAAATAATTCAAAAATATTCATTTTCCTATTCATTCGTAACAACAGTTTGTGAAGGAAGTACCACTTTGGCATGTCCAAATAGTATCCATTTTCTCTGATGCTTTCCTATGCCCAAATAACCATCCTCCACCAAATGCCAGCTCAATCCATTCATTATTTTGAGCCGAGCTTCATCATTCGTATTTATGTCCACTTTGGTAGTTTGCAAAGCAAGTACCACCTAGGCCCCTCCTTTTGAGCTAAAAATTTGTGAAGACGGTCTTCTTAGTAACTGATCATCCTCGGCCAAAACTCACGCCCATTAGCCATGTACATTTCACGTACCGCTAATCAAACACTTGGCTGCTAATTCATGTTTGAGCATCGATCGGTCTCCTCGTGAGAATCTTATGTTGTAATTTTCTTCGTAGCACCTACCTGGGGAGTGCCCAACTCACTAGACAAGCCTAGGCCGCCCAGAACACATGGCAACACCACGGTCACGCGGTGATCACACGGCGGGCATGCGAGTTTACGCGCTCTAGAGTTGGGGCCCTCGGCCACCGCCCAAACCTCGACGTATCGCCACCAAACCATGTTTTTATGATTAAATAGGTACTTATGTAACTAGAAATGATTTTTGGAAAAAATAAATAGCAAACTATGAGGCAGCTGCAGTTCAAATTTGACCCGCTTCCAGCTGAATCGGCGGAAATTTGTCTTTTTCACGAGAGGTGGATCAAACTTTTTGCACCCTACCATTTTTTCAATTGTGCATTAAGTATGTCCTAGTATTTTAGAAAATTTATTTGGTCCAATTTTGCAACAATTATTTGGGAGGTCCTTCACAAAAAAACACTCCTTTAGGGCACTCGTAAAATGAAAAATGGTTTTTTCGTCCAAAGAAAGTGAAAACTTCCTTAGGCAACATTGTTTGCCATTCCAATATGCACCCTTGTGCACAATATGAGATCATTTGAACAAACTATGCCAAGAATGTGGCCATAAGATTGATCATTTGGCTTGATAGCCATGAATCTTCACACGTGATAGCTCGTTTCTGTGAACACTTTTTTAAAATAATTTCCATATTGCAAGTTTGTTATTTTTCCTGGGAACTTGGCCACATATAATGACACAATGTGAAGGTTTCCCAATTTTTTGATTTTTTTGAATCTTTTATGCCCGTTTCAAAATGCGATCAAAACGGTGGGAATGACCGGTCCTAGCTAGTGGTTGAATCTTCGAATTTTTTTGGTGTTTCTATGATTAAATAGATACTTATGTACCTAGAAATGATTTTTGTAAAAAATAAATAGCAAACTATGAGGCAGCTGCAGTTCAAATTTGACCCGCTTCCAGCTGAATCGGCGGAAATTTGTCTTCTTCATGAGAGGTGGATCAAAACTTTTTGCACCCAACCATTTTGTCAATTGTGCATTAAATATGTCCTAGTATTTTATAAAATTGATTTTGTCCAATTTTGCAACAATTATTTGGGAGGTCCTTCACAAAAAAACCTCCTTTTGGGCACTCGGAAAATGAAAAATGGTTTTTTCGTCCAAAGAAAATGAAAACTTCCTTAGGCAACATTTTTTGCCATTCCAATATGCACCCTTTTGCATAATATGAGATCATTTGAACAAACTATGCCTAGAATGTGGCCATAAGATTGATCATTTGGCTTGATAGCCATGATTCTTCACACGTGATAGCTCGTTTCTGTGAACACTTTTGAAACATAATTTCCGTATTGCAAGTTTGTTATTTTTCCTGGTAACTTGGCCACATATAATGACACAATGAGAAGGTTTCCCAATTATTTGAATTTTTTTGAATTTTTTTTGCACGTTTCAAAATGCGGTCAAAACGGCGGGAATGACCGTTCCTAGCTAGTGGTTGAATCTTGGAATTTTTTTGTTGTTTCTCTGATTAAATAGATACTTATGTACCTAGAAATAACTTTTTGAAAATTAAAGAGCAAACTACGAGGTCGCTACAGTTCAAATTTGACCCGCTTCCAACTGAATCGACGGAAATTTGTCTTTTTCACCACAGGTGGATCAAAAATTTTGACACCCAACCATTTTGTCAATTGTGCATTAAATATGGCCTAGTATTTTATAAAATTGATTAGGTCCAATTTTGCAACAAATATATGGTCGGTCCTTCACAAAAAAACTCATTTCGGGCACTCGGAAAATGAAAAATGAATTTTCCGTGCAAAGAAAATGAAAACTCTCTTAGACAACATTGTTTGGAGTTCCAAGATGCACCTCGTGTAAATATTTGATAGCTTCTTCACAAAAAATCATTTTGGACACTCAAAACATAAAAAAATAAAATGCTGACATGATTTTACACTTTATTTTTATTTGACCACGACCAATTTTATATGGTCATAACATCTAATACTAAATGGTCATAACGTCATACACGCGTGCTGCATTCTGATTGGGCCATAACCATCTCACGCGGATCATGCATCAAGCACCGTTGGATGCTCCTGGATCCGACGGTAGTCCTCGCCCCCTCACCCTCTCACCCACCTAGTCCTAACACAACCTCCACGCCCCCACGCCCCCACTTCCCCACCGCAACCTTCTCCACCTTCTCTCCCGCCGCCGTCGTCCCCTTCTCCACCAAAACCCTAGCTGCCCCTACCCCCGCACCATGGCCGGCCTCCACCCCTGCGTCGACGGCGAGGAGCCCGAGTCTCCACGCCTCCCCCCTCTAGTGGCTAGAAACCCAGCAGAGGCGAGGAGAGTGCCGCTCCTCCTCTGTCTCTCTCGATTCCCAGCCCACCCACCCAACCCGCCGCCGCCGACCTCCATCCTCTCCGCCAACCCCGGCCACCGACGACCACTCCCCTCCCCTCCTCTCCCACGGCCGCGGTCGGACCCTCCTCGCTCGCGCCCTAAACATAGCCGCACCGCATAGCCATGGCGAGATCCAGCAGCGGCCAGATCCAGCACCAGCGGCCAGATCCAGTGCGACGACGAGGAGGAGGAGGATCTTCTGGTGGAGCTGACGATGACGACCGCCAAGAGGGGCTGCGCAGGACGCCCAAGAGCATCGCCCGCCATTGCTGTGCCGTCAACGGCTGCTGCCGGTACGTGCTCCGCCTCCTCTTCTCCTCTCTCCCCACCACGGCCTCATCCGCGCGTGCGGGGGCTCTCGTTCGGGTCGGATGGGGTGCGGTTTCTGTTGCTCTGGAGATTCGATTTGATTTGATTCGATTCTCCCCTCCTGCGCACATGTTCTTACAACGTTTATCCTCCGTGTTCCTCATTGCAGGTCGGAGGCACTCCACACCTTCACGATCCGTAAGTGCACGGAGAACATCATGCTTAATTTTGTGTTTTCTCGGTTCCTGGTCTATGTGAATTCCTCACTGGTGTGGTTCGATTTCTGCTGATGGAACAGACGGGCTGTGTCCGGACTACAATGACGGGACCTGGCCGTCATGCTGCTGCCACACCAGCTTCGACATGGACAAGGTGCTAGCCGCATAGACCTTACTGATATGTGGCCGCTTTGGCTTCATTAATCCTGCCCAAGTTCTTCCTCCGCCGGCCATTTGTCCTCCCTCCTCCCTCGTCCCCCTTCCTCCTGCATCCTCTATTAGTTCAAATTTTGTTTTCCCGGTTCCTGTGTCGGATGAGCGCCTGCTGTAGTAGATTGGATGGTGTGAGGATGTATGCAACGATGGCTGCTTGTTGACAAGTAGTAGTTGCCATGTGATTTTCCGAGTGTGTGTTCGACTTCACACGTGGAAGGATTTTTGCCTGGTAGGTGTTTGTGATAATGCTTGCAGGGGCAATTCCAAATACGTAATAGGTAGTGTTAATAAGCTGTGGAAGCAATTAGTTCACAAAGTTTAGTCTTAACCAGTCAAATAAGAAAGATTTATTAAGTAGACAGAGATCGATGCATGGTACTTACAAAGGTAGTCAGCGAGTGAGAGCAATTTAGAAATTGTTTGGTATGATTAAAAAATCAGTCGTGCTCACGATCAGAATATATGCACTTGCTCGGTTCATTGTTAGCAGTTCTGCTACACAAACTGACTGACATTGCACAATAAAATGTAGCAGATTTGCAGCCCACTAGCACAAATTAATTATGCTGGTAACTTGGTGAAGGAACAAGTATAGGCATATGATTAAGTACACCGAATCGAATGATTGTCATCATCATCTGATCTGAATGCTAATAAAATGCTTTCATTTCATCTCTGCAGCTTGTGTTCTCTTCATCAACCACTGTCTACGGGTGGCCCAAGGAAGTGCCCTGCACCGAGGAGTTCCCACTCTCCGCGACCAACCCTTACAGCCGAACAAAGGTACCACCCAGAGCCAGTAGTAGCGCTTGTTTTATGTCGCCTATCAATGATATTTCTCTTGCGTGGCTGCTCACTAAGTACATTGAGAGAATCTGATCTGGTTCCTGTCGATGATTTTGCTTGTGCAGCTTGTCATTGAAGACATCTGCCATGACCTCCAGTGCTCGGACCCTGACTGGAAGATCATACTGCTGAGGTACTTCAACCCGGTCGACGCTCACCCGAGTGGCTACATCGGGGACGACCCACTTGGAGTCCCCAACAACCTGCTGCCCTATGTGCAGCAAGTCGCTGCTGGGAGGCGGCCTGCGCTGACGGTTTATGGGACTGACTACAACACGAAGGATGGAACAGGGGTATGTGCAGCAGTTTTCATAACCGACCACACATTATCAGGGGCAGAATGCACTTAATTTTAATCAGTTCCACTGACACTAGCAATCCCTTAGCAATCCCATCTTCTTTTCAAGTCTGGAATGCATTTTTTACTTGAATTCAGTAGACCACATGTGCACACTTTTGCTGGCGTATGTACTGCTATCTATCTCATTTGGCTATCAAAATGTGCATGTCTTCATAGAAAAGAGATAACTGTGTACTATGTCTTGCTGCAAACTGAGGTTGATATCTCCCATTCGCAAACAAAAGAGCGGTTGATGTTTCCCATTAGTTTTCACTGTTGTTTGGTACTACATCTTAATATTGTTCGCTTATTGCCTTCCTCTAAGCTAATTTAATTGGAGCTGCGCCAATTTAGGAAGGCTTCCGCATCTCTGTCTACCACATCTGTGAAAGTGTGAATCATGTCTTTATGCAATACCTGATATGATAACATGACCTGAATTAGGACTATTGGCTCCTTTACTTGCTCTGGTTTGGTTAAGACTGATGATGCCATGGATGCACATTACTATTAAGTTTAAAAGTTCTGTTAAAATAAGGTGGAAACATGTTCTTTCTAGCAAATGTTCTAAGCGCTGCCACACTTATATTTTAATTTTCTGTTATTTTCATTGTTGCTGCTCTGTATAACAAATGTCTTGCTATCTATCTCATGGTGATCACTAAACTAAGGAGGCTTAACACGATAATAACTTATTTTATGTTAATAGCCTACAATGTTGTCTTGGAGCTTATTGTCCAAAATAATACCTCTACTTTTGTGTCCTTGAGAATGCGTATCCTTGAGACAACTCAAGCCCCTCCTCCTCTCCTGTACATGAATGTGAGATGCTGCGCATGCAAGATCTGAGCCAAATTGCATATTGTAATCTTTTTATTGCTGGTTTTTATGTACGATGTCATGAAGATGTACGTTTGAAATGTTGCTTTGATAGCAAAACTGTATTCCTGTGTACATGCTGCTTTGACAGCAAAATTATGAAAATTTCTCAACAATATATATGTGCAAAATTGTATTCTCGTAATCTGCGCTGAAAAGGCTACAACCAATGATGATGACAAGCTGGGACCCATCGACTAGTGGACCCTTCTTTTGGGAAAAAAGAAAAAACTAAATTCGTTTAGACAAAAGGACACAACCCAACAATAAAAGGCTGCAATATTGGGCTTGGCCCATGAACCCAACCAAAATTGATGACACAAAAAACACAAATAGGCTGAATTGTTGGGCTAGGCCCATGTAGAAAACCGAATTGGACCGGGCTGAATCTTGTGCCACATCAGCTTGCCACGCTGGATGCCTACATGGCCTGGCGAGGTTGCTAGTGCCCAAACGCCACAGTAGGAATATTTTGGTCGTAAACGTCCACGACCTTCTCACAGAGAAGGTCACTATAGTCAGTTTACGACCCCCAGCTTTTGACCTTCTGTTTTTGGTCAAAAAAAGGTCGCAAATGAAAAACAATGACCTTTGAGTGACCAATAGTCAAGGTCACAAGTTGACATATTTCTTGTAGTGTAGGAGGGCGAGAGGAGGAGCCGCGTCGACTGTCCATGATGGAATGGGTTTCTGTCAGATGCGCTCCGATGAAAGCTCGCGAAGGGAAGGTGGTGTGATTTGGATCTAGATCCTCGTCTCTTATATAGGCAGCTCATTTGCGCAGCTAGGGGGGTAAGTGTAAAAATACCCTGGCTTTTCGCATTCATTCAACATGTGGAAGATGGCCATTATTGGGCGTGGAAGCCAAGGAGCGCGATGTTTACAAGAAGCCGGACACTATTCAAACAGGGACACATGATTTGGAGAAGAACCCGCCTTGCAATGCCGAAGACAATTTACGCGCCGGACTCGTTGTCATTGAAGCCTGGTTCGGGGCTCTTGAGGAGTCTGGATTAGGGGTGTCCGGATAGCGGACTATGACCTTTGGCGGACTCTTGGACTATGAAGATACAAGATTGAAGACTTCGTCCCGTGTCCGGATGGGACTTTCCTTGGCGTGGAAGGCAAGCTTGGCGATCGGATATATAGATCTCCTACCATTGTAACCGACTCGTGTAACCCTAACCCTATTCGGTGCCTATATAAACCGGAGGGTTTTAGCCCGTAGGACGAACAACAATCATACCATAGGCTAGCTTCTAGGGTTTAGCCTCTCTGATCTCGTGGTAGATCTACTCTTGTACTACCCATATCATCAATATTAATCAAGCAGGAGTAGGGTTTTACCTCCATCGAGAGGGCCCGAACCTGGGTAAAAACATCGTGTCCCTTTGTCTCCTGTTACCATTCGCCTAGACGCACAATTCGGGACCCCCTACCCGAGATCCGCCGGTTTTGACACCGGCAGGGGGACCTCGGCGCCCTTGAACAGCACCCTCCAGACATCCTTGTGCGTCGTGCCAAAAAGCTCACGCAGAGTCTGGTGCTGGGCCGGGTCGAATTCCTACAAATTAAATACCCGTTGCTGACACGGGAGGATCCGGCGGAAGAGCATGACCTGGACCACATTGACGAGCTTGATTTTCCTGTTCATCATGGTCTTGATGCAGGTCTGGAGTCCAATCAGCTCTGCAGGGTTACCCCAAGACAGGCCCTTCTCTTTCCAGGAGGAAAGCCGCATGGGGAATCCGGATCGGAACTCAGGGGCCACCACCCAGTTGGTGTCACGCGGCTCGGTGATGTAGAACCACCCTGATTGCCACCCCTTTATGGTCTCCACATAGGAGCCCTCGAGCCATGTGACGTTGGGCATTTTGCCCACCATGGCGCCTCCGTACTCCGCTTGCTGGCCGCCTACAACCTTCGGTTTGACATTGAAGGTCTTCAGCCACAGGCCGAAGTGGGGCCGGATGCGGAGGAAGGCCTCGCACACGAAGATAAACGCCAAGATGTTCAGGATAAAGTTCAGGGCCAGATCATGGAAGTCCAGCCCGTAGAAGAACATGAGCCCGCGGACGAATGGATGGAGAGGAAATCCCAGTCCGCGGACGAAGTGGGTAAGAAAGACTACCCTCTCGTACGACTCTGGGGTAGGAACAATCTACCCCTCGTCGGGCAGCCGGTGCGCGATATCCGCGGCCAAGTATCCGGCCCCCCGCAGCTTCTTGATGTCCTCCTCCGTGACGGAGGATTTCATCCACTTGCCTCCTGCTCCGGACATGATTGGGGCGGTTTGAGGAGAAAGGCGCAAACTTGGGTGTTGGAGCACGAGTGCGCAAGAATGGATATGCAAGGATGAAGAAGGCGTAGGTGAGAAAGGTGAAATCCTTATCCCTTTATAAGGGCGGACGAAGCTATACGCCCCCACCTTCCTAGTAGACTCGCTCATTCCCCAAGCACCGTAAAAGATGGCACGGTTGGGTTACCCATGCCCGTATTGACGAGAATCCAGTGATAAGGGGACACGATCTCTGCTTCGACAAGACGTGCCAAGGAAACTGCCTCACGGTATGTGCGACGACTGGTTGTGAAAAACGGTTCGAATAATGACTGGACCATGGTGTGAGGTCACGCTATAATGCGTCAGCAGATTAGATTGGTGGAAATATTATTCTCTCTACGGTGGTATGTGGAACTTGCTTTGCAGAGCCGGACACTATTCTTGTGTTCAAAAAACCTTCTATGGATTATTCGGAGGAGGAACCCGCCTTGCAATGCCGAAGACAATCTGCGCGCCGAACTCATCGTCATTGAAGCCTGGTTCAGGGGCTACTGAGGGAGTCCTGGATTAGGGGGTATCCGGACAGCTGGACTGTTAGACTATGAAGATACAAGATTGAAGACTTCGTCTCGTGTCCGGATGGGACTCTTTTGGCGTGAAAGGCAAGCTTGGCGATACAGATATGTAGATCTCCTCTGTTGTAACCGACTCTATGTAGCCCTAGGCCCCTCCGGTGTCTATATACACCGGAGGGTTTAGTCCGTAGGACAACAACAATCATGCCATAGGCTAGCTTCTAGGGTTTAGCACGATCTCGTGGTAGATCAACTCTTGTACTACTTATATCAGCAAGATCAATCAAGTAGGAAGTAGGGTATTACCTCCATTAAGAGGGCCCGAACCTGGGTAAACATTGTGTCCCTTGCCTCCTATTACCATCCACCTTAGACGCACAGTTCGGGACCCCCTACCCGAGATCCGCCGGTTTTGACACCACACTCCCCAACACTCAACTCTCTCTCATAGGATTGGATTTCGTGGAAAGAAGATTTGAGTGGAAAGCAACTTGGGAAGGATAGAGATCAAGATTTATGTGGTTGGAATGGAATATCTTGACCTCAACACAAGTGTAGGTGGTTCTCTCTCAGAAAATGTGTGTTGGAAGTGTAGGCATGTTCTGATGGCTCTCTCTCCATGAATGAAGAGTGGGTGGAGGGGTGTATATAGCCTCCACACAAAATCTAACCGTTACACACAAATCACCAAACTCGGTGGGACCGATTCAAAGAACTCGGTCAGACCGATTTGGTTCATAATGTGACCGTTAGGCATTTCGTTGGGACCGATATCATTAGGGTTAGGGCATAACGTAATCTCGGTGAGACCGATTACACAAACTCGTTGGGACTGATTTTGGTAATAGACTAACAGAGAGTTGGTTAGGCAAACTCGGTGGGACCGATTCGCTCATCTCGGTTGGACAGAAACGTTACGAAAAGGAAACAGAGTGTTTGCATTGCAATCTCGGTGGGACCGATCGCTCATCTCGGTTTGACAGATCGCTCATCTCGGTTTGACCGAAATGTTACGAAGGGAAACAGAGGGTTTGCAATCCCATCTCGGTGAGACCGAGATCCCTATCGGTGAGACCGAGAAGACTAGGGTTTCTGGCAGTGGCTATGTCAACTTAACTGATGGCTCCGGATAGAAAGAATCGGCAATGGCGAGTTGGACTTTGGTTTGGGACATATGTGGATGTGAGAACGTAGTGGAGGGTTTTGGAGGATATCACTAAGCATTTTGAGCAAGAACCTCATTAAGCAACACCTCATCCCTTCTTAATAGTATTGGCTTTTCCTATAGACTCAATGTGATCTTGGATCACTAAAATAGAAAATGTAGAGTCTTGTGATTTGAGCTTGCCAATCTTTTGTCCTTAGCATTTTGAAGGGTCCACTTTATAATGCATGCCATGCCAACCATTGAGCTTTCTTGAAATATTCATCTTGGAATAGCATTAGCTCAATGAGCTATATGTTGTTAGGAATTACCAAAACTACCTAGGGATAGTTGCACTTTCAGGCGGCCAACTCGCTCATCACCGGCGCCACCGACGAACACGCATCAGCACTACTTGAAGTAATGTTCAGGAAAATAATGATTTGAGGGGGAATAACATGATAGAAGGTCAGATGTGGGTCCCTCGTGTCAACGGTCAAACAAAATGTGTTGGTTTAAGCTGCCTCGTCAGCACGGACGTGTGGGCCAACCCTATCATAAATGGGTTTAAACTAACCTAATCGGTAGGTAGTAGTTTTTGGCGTGGGTTAAGAAATTTTGGGTATGTTTTTGCTATTTTTTGTACAATAGATTCTTCCTAGGGCTGGTTGAAAGTGGTAGTTTACATATTGTAAGTAGGAGTGAAAGTTAAGCTTTGTTACCCAATAAGCAAGGCTAGTTACATAGTGCATATGTGAACATGATTGAAAGTAAATATCAACCATGAGTGACTAATATCTTGATGGAAAACTCGAAACTATGGAATACTAGGGAAACAATTGCATGGTTGGAAATACTAATATTGTTCATGTGCGTTGCAACGAATCATAATTAGAATAATAGTTATTCACAAACTTGATACAAAACACTCTAATTTTGATATACATATATCACTAGAGATATATTATGCTTCAATTAGAATATATTCCTTGGGCTGTTTTGGTGAGGTCAGGGAGGGATGTGGTTGGTTTTAAGACACTAATTATGGGGTTTTCTAGAAATTGGTAGACAAGTGGGATGTTTGTGAGAAAAGGCAACAACTTTCCTCATAGTCGTTAGATGTAGATCTAATGGTCACAAATGACGGATGGCAGACACACCATCATCACCAACTTAGTCTTCTATAGGAGTACTAGCAAGATCCGTGCATTGCACGGAACATCAAGATGCATTTCTTTTTATAAAAACACTCGTTGTGATTGATCCATGCGGGAGTAATCCCATGTGTAAAATCTAATGATATCTCGAGAAATAGGAGATAAGGTGAAGAGGAGTGGGGCGTGGTGGTGATTGGTGGTCGGACTGAGCGTAGGCATGGGGATTGACGACGCCGGCAGCGGCCACCAGGCCAGTTTGTTCCAGAGGCTTCCTTTCTTAATTTCTCAACAATGAGGTTGTTGGAGATAAGGATGAACGAGGGAAGGCCTTGTCTGCAAATGTGGAGAGGGGTGCGGGTATCTTTTAGTATAAGATAAAGATCAGACGGTCTATATTGCAAGATGGCACGCGTACCATCATCACCAACTTGGTTTTTTTATAAGAGAAGAAATATAAGTATGGAGATACAAACGTATTATTGGTACTTGTTTCCATAAACTAGCATCTACATTCTATTCAACGCCTCTGCATGTGAGGCCTTAGCACAATGACTTCTCGACTATGTAAAATAATGGTTTTCCCGTAGCCGATAAGGAGGGGTGACGGCGGCACGCTTTTTGGCTTGCTCTAGTCCTAGTAGTCATACTAGGTAGTCTAAGCACGTGTAGATTTATTATTTTTCACATCTCATGTTCGCCGTACTACCACGACTGTTGATGAATAGACGGCAAGTTATTCACGGGGAAACCCTTGAGCATGTTTGCGAGAGAGAGAGACAGTGTGTGTGTGTGATATGTCTAGAGACTGAGGCAATGATAACAGATTCTTTGTGTCTATGTGTGTGGAGGATAGAGAGAGATATGTACATGGGGCTTTGTGTTGTGTAACGTGGAGACACATATACATAATTAGAGAGTGAGTGTGCGAGATACACATGCGGACATGGGGAGAGATGGGGATCCAGATTAATGGGTGTTTGTGCGTGTCTATGTGTGTTTGTGCGCGCGTTTGTGTGTGAGGGAGTGTGTGTATGTGGAGTAGAGAGACCACTAATGATGTAAACCTAGTATAAGGGAAGGGGGAATGGTGTGACATGTGTAGTAGCGGGATAGCATGGGTGCGGGCGGGGGGAGCAGACTATTTGGAAGAGACACCGATTGTGTGTGTGAGAGGGGCGTGAGAGCGAGAGAGAGAGAGAGAGAGAGAGAGAGAGAGAGAGAGAGCTAGCGACGGATAGAGAGAGAGAGAGACAGGAAGAGAGGGGGCGAGAGAGGGGGCGTTTGTCTCCATAAGTGGCGTATAGATAGGGATACAATGTTGATGTTGTTTGAAATTGGCCTATGTACGGAGACGCAAGGGAAGCGAGTCATCGTGTGTGTGATAGGGACTTCATGAGAGATCTAGAATAGATGGTGTAGAGAACAATGTGCGAGATCGAGAACGATGATACATTAGGGAGATATGGAAAGAGTCACGACATATATGTATACATGGAGGAGCTGGGGCGGGTCCGCATGTGGGAGAGATAGAAAGAGGAGAGTGGTGCACAAGGAGACAAAGTGTGCTTGTTTTGCAATGGGGGTGGTGTGTGAGGTGAGTGTGCGAGAACCACATAACTAGGGAGATAGACGTTTGGGGGCGACGTTTTGTGTGTATGGGAAAGATACACTCTACATAATGCGTGTGCTTGGGAAAGAGAGATGCCGGGAGACCTAGCTAGAGAGTGGGGGAAGATATGTGTGCATGCCCAAGATACAAAGTGATAGAGACCTATATTGGGGTCTGGACTTTAGAAGAGAGAGGGGTGTTAATGTGCTCGTGTGTTGGTGTTTGGGGGATAGAACGACTTCTCTCTGTGTACGTGTGGGGGTGGGGTGGGCGACGAGGGGGGGGGGGGGTTGGCTTCAGATAAAGAGTGAGGTGAGGGACTTTAGCGTAATTGAGATATACATGGTCAATAGTGTGTGCTCTCAAGGTTGATCAATTTGTTTCACACTTTTGGACTATGAGATAACGATACTTTTGAACATGCGTGATATACTTTGATGTACCAGAATTACAAACCTAAGATTGGAATTTTGGAATTCGACTCCATCATCAGCTTTTGTAATTCATTTAAACGGAGGTACATTTTTAAGACGGGATTTCGTGATTTCAAATTCATATATCAAACCTAGAGATATACACATACGGGTGACGGTGTCCTGGACTAGGGGGTACTCACCACGTCATCTCCCGATCAGTTGGATTGGGTCGAGGACCCACATGGCCCTATACTCATGGGCCAGTTTGGACAACCCCTGCCGCATACAAGGAAGACTCCGCAAGACTTGGCCCCAAGACAAGGACTCTCCTAAGCCCTAGGCCTCCGGTGTGTTATATAAACCAAGGCCAGGCTAGTCAATAGACAATCTCATATTCATTACTACAATCTCATGGTAGATACATGTACTCTGTACTACACCCATATGAAAACAATCAAAAGCAGCATGTAGGGTATTCTCTCTTCAAGAGAGCTCGAAGCTGGGTAAAACCCCGTGTCCAAGTTACCATCGCTCCAAGACACCTAGTTTAGGACCCCTACTACGAGATACGCCAGATTTAGAACCGACATTGGTGCTTTCATTGAGAGCCTGCTGGGTGATCGCCGCGGATCGATGGATGATCAAGTGATATTTTTTCAGTAAAACATATGTTTCATATAAATTATCTTTTCTACAAAATCGTTGCTGCCGCGTCGTGCTACCATGTCTATAGGCAGATCATGGTCAATAGAAACATTAGCAGCGGCGGACACGGCCCTCGCCTGGCAGCATCGGATCAAAAGTGTGCTGCTACTGATAAACTCCCATGTCCAAATACAAGCCCGGATTCCGCAGACTCGGCGCGAGTACAAAAAAGAAGTATATGCAGCAACCCCAGCAGAGGAGACCAGGCTGAAGTTAATTCAGCTATGCGGCAACCCTAGGAAGATTCTATCCTTTCCTTTATTTATTTTGTTCAATTAATATTATACTAGCACTTGGTCGGCTCAGCGCTGGACTCATCTCGTACATAGTACCGGGCCCCAAAGCAATCACGAGGAAGCCTCAAACGGCCCTGTTTTGGCAGCGCGTACAGGCGATGTTTAATCTCTCCATAGCAGCATATCCTGTGGAGATCAAATTTTCCTGCAAAGTCCGTTTATGTTTAGGCTTTTTTGCGTTGGATTTCTACACATTGTTGCTCGAGAAGGAACATCAGGTTCTATTTTTTCAGTTATCCGTACGATGTATATTAATTTCACATAGAATATTTTTCTTCCGTCTTGCATGATTTTTCTGTGCAGATGTTCGACGACCAGTTTGTATTTCGGCCTCCTGCCATGCGATTGCTGTGGTGGTCCAGTCAGTTAGAACCCGGCCGGCTTCGTGCCAGCCTGCTTCGTCAATAAATCCCATGGAGCACCGCATCTACCAGACGAACTGGAACTATGTCATGTGGTCGCCACAATGTGCCGTCGCGCCGTCAAACCGATCTGGCCGCCCAGGCCATATTTACCAATAATCAACTACGCCGGGCCACACCGTCACCTTGATGGGCACATGTCGTCATCCCGCTCGCATGGAAGAAACTGTGTTGTCAGCTCGGCGAGCCACCCTATGCCGGCACGTCGTCACTTCTCAGGCCGGCATATACGGCGCCGACCTACTCCAACTCGTTGGCCAGGCCGAGGATACTCCAGCACGGGCAGCGGTCATCCAGTCTAATAGACATCATATATACAATCGGACCTACTGTCATCACTCCTCCGTCTTCATTGACCCTGGCGCCAGGCTATTTTTTCTTATACTTTGCATAAACTTAATTGTGCAAATAATCATTGTTTTCTTTCAACTATTATTATTGTTGTTATTTCTTGCCTGCACTATTTTTTGTGCGCAGGTAAATGATTCTGGTCGGGTAGCGCTACCGCCTCAGCGTACCAATGTGCTGACATGGGGGTTCTGTTGTCACCTTACCGACTTACCAGGGCCCCTCAGCTGGATCAGGGGCTTCATCATCACATCATTAACCCACGCCGGGGACTTCGGCATCACACTGCCGGCCTGCTCCATCGCCTTGGTCGGACTGGGGGTTCCCCCTCGCCACATTGGTCGTGCCATATCACCGCTCCGGAGTGCCGAACTCCTTGCTCGGACACCTCGGGCTTGGGGTGTGGGACCTCGGCCATGCCGAGGACTATGAACCTTGTCGGATCTGTCACAGATCAATGGACATCTTCGTCCCGCCAGAAGCCCGAATCGCGTCATCAACACCGAGCACATTAACCAGCTAAGTCACTTTCATGCTAAAAACTTAAAGTTTTAAATTTTGTCTGGTTCGACCAAACATTATACTTTTTTTGGCAGAAAGTTGTTTGTGAAAAAATTCCTTGTCATAACTTTGTTTGTAACACACAAATTCAAATAGCTCGTTTACTTGGGGACTTCCTTTATGAAGCCTTTCCTCTTGCATATGATTATACTTGTACGGCTTTGTTCCTTGTTCATGTATTACGCCACAATATGCACCATATTGACTTAAGTGTTCCGCAAGCCGGGTTACCTTGCTCCTGTTTTTACCCCTACGTTCCCGATCGTTCGGCTAGGGATTAAAGGGATCACCTCTGCGATTGTCACGATCGTGTCATCCGAGCTCGGACCTCAGACTAGGTGAAGCTGATAGCTAGTGCTCTTATTGTTTTCAATCATGGTCGGCACACAACAGGACTCATGAGTACAAAGAATCTATTGCACAAATCTCATATTGACAATGAGTAACCGAAGAAAGTTATTGGTGGAGGTACTATTTTCTTCGAAGATGCTTCTTACACTTCTTCAGTAATATAGCATAAGTTCCCTGAGCGCACTTTTTCTATTACAACCTTATGGCCTGATTGCCTGGTTATCGGAAACACCGTTGATATTCTCGACAGGTGAAGTACATAACACTTTTCTGTCCTTGACCGAAGAGGGAGAAGCCGATGGTCGGTTAAGACGCGTTTAAAGTTCGGGTGAACACATATATGATATAAGTACTTTAGTACATACAATCATTATACATAAAAATTCTTTTACCGAAGTCACTTGGGGGCTCTTAAATTTATATGAGCCATTTTATAATAAGTGTTCTGCTTCTTAGTCGTTGCAAAGTCTTTTTCTATCACTCCTTTTTTTGACGTGAGTGTGTGGTCAATAGCCAGGGAGCCTAATTTCTCTCTCAAAGCCGCTAGAGTTTAGTTTGCTAAATTAGCCTAACGAGAAGTACTCCGCCTTCAGGATAGGAGATTGAAGCCGTAGGCTGACCCGCTCGAAGTCTTGAGATAGGATGTGTCATATTAAAGCACGACATAAGCACCTTTTTTTTCTAAGACCAATTTTCGGATTGGCACCGAAAACTTGATCTAGTTCAGACGTCAAGTTTTTAATGAAGATTTTATGTTTTCCAACCCTATGGCACTTTTAAACTATTTGTGTTTCCAGCATTAGTCTCGCAGTGCAACGCTGGACACATTTAGAGATTTGGCAAAAACATTCTCGGATATTGCTATATATGCATCGGTTTCGAATTGTGTCTTCGATCAATAGTTGGGTTGCCCGACCCCTGTGCTTGCCTCCTACGTTCCGCTTTGTTCGGCTAGGTGTGCAAAGGGAGAACCACTGTGATTGTGCTTCCAGCTTGCATGGTTAAGCACCTTAGTGGAGAAAGCCGAAAACTGACAGTCACAATAAGCGTAAACTGGTCAGCGATCCGATGAGTGTGTTAAATGACGGGCCGTTCATAACATTGGCCGAAGTGTTTACGGCTTGACCTCGGCTGTCGCTGAACACTAACCGGGGGCTAGTAACTGGCCTCCCAACACTAAAGCTCCTATGACTAAGAGAAAGTTATAAAGCCCGCATATCTGATGGGCCACTTTCAACTGATAAACGGTTGCAACGGAGTCAAAATAAACATATCATCGGCGTTTGTATTTAATATATGAGGGCTGCTGTCGGTGTCAAAACCGGCAGATCTCGAGTAGGGGGTCTCGAACTGTGCATCTAAGGCGGATGGTAACAGGAGGCGGGGGACACGATGTTTACCTAGGTTCGGGCCCTCTCGACGGAGGTAATACCCTACTTCCTGCTTGATTGATCTTGATGATATGAGTATTACAGGAGTTGATCTACCACGAGATCGTAGAGGCTAAACCCTAGAAGCTAGCCTATGGTATGATTGTTGTTGTCCTACGGACTAAACCCTCCGGTTTATATAGACACCGGAGGGGCTAGGGTTACAGTCGGTTACAAGGAGGAGATCTACATATCCGTATTGCCAAGCTTTCCTTCCACGCCAAGGAGAGTCCCATCCGGACACGGGACGAAGTCTTGAGTCTTGTATCTTCATAGTCCAACAGTCCGGCAGAAGTATATAGTCCGGCTGTCCGAGGACCCCCTAATCCAGGACTCCCTCAGTAGCCCCTGAACCATGCTTCAATGACGATGAGTCCGACGCGCAGATTGTCTTCGGCATTGCAAGGCGGGTTCTTCTCCAAATTATGAATACCTGTTGAGTAGTGTCCAGCTTCCCATAGATGTTACACTCCTTGGCTTCCGCGCCTAATAATGGCTATCTTCCACGTGTCGAGCGAATGCGAGAAGCCAGGGCATTTTTACATTTGCCACCCTAGCCATGCGAGTAAATTGTCTATTAAAGAGACGGGGATTCTCATATCCAGATCACATCATCCTCCCACAACGAGTATCCATCGGAGCACGCCCGAAAAAATCCATTCCAATATGGCCGGCCATCGAAGCTCCTCCTCTCGCTCCCGTAGCCCTAAGCCCGGTAATTGGATGAAGTGTTCTGTCCCCCACAACCAATTAGTAGAGTTGCAGACCCAGGGATTTCTCCCTCTAGTGTATATGGTCCCCGTTCGAGCCGGGCTCGCCACCTACAACGATGGGGAGCAAGCAGAGAGCTTTCCCAACCCGTCCGTGGGGGAGCGGGTATGCCCTGTCCCTTACTTATTAAGAGGGCTTGGATTTCCAATTCATCCGTTCCTCCGTGTGCTCCTGGAGTTCTACGGCCTCCAGCTGCATAATCTTACTCCCGCCTCCATATTACACATCGCCGGCTATGTCGGCCTTTGCGAGCTGTTTCTGGGCTGTGAAGCTCATTTCAAGCTATGGAAGAGGCTATTCTGCCTCGTGCCCGTACACAGGAGGGGTCAATATACCAAGTGGGCGGAGCCGTAATATGGCGCATCGCCGGGACCAGATACCTCTCCGGTACTCCGAAGAAGACATCCGAGGACTGGCCTTTGGAGTGGTTTTATATGGAGGACGTCCCCCTTCCGGACCCTATTCGGATGGGTCTTCCTGAGTTTGACAACGCTCCCTTGAAGAAACACCGTAGCTGGCGCCGTCGGAGCCCCCAGGAGGAAGATAACGAAGAAGTCCTTTACCTGATGGGCCGGATAAAAACGCTGGCTCAATCAGGAATGACAATAATCGAGGTTATGTCAATATGTATAATGCGGGGGGTGCAGCCGCTTAAATATCGGGGACAACCCATGTGGCACTTCAATGGAGAAGACGATGCTACCCGCTGCGGTCGTAAGGGGCCGGACTCCGTCGCTGCTCTGGCAAAGATACTTTTCGATTTATATAAGGGGGAGGCAGAGGAGTTCATCCGCATTAAGCCACGAGATGGATTCTCCATGTACAACCGTCCAAGCTGGGTGAGCTGTTGCTTTTTACTCCAGACCTTCCCGCATTCTTTGTCATAAATATTTACCTTTCCATTTCATAGTAGGAGCTGCGAAAAGCTGTGAGGGAGGTCTACAGCCCGCCTCCACAACCAGAGGACCCCGACCGGGCCCTCGACCCCGGACTCGAAGAGGATCTGGATACATTTGGGGACCTGATCGACAAGACGTTCTATCAATTGAGCTGTGATGATGCCATGGTGGCCATCATAGCCGACTATCTTGGACTACTCCCTACATCGCATGTAAGTAAAACCGGAGTCCCAACTTCCGAGAAGGATCGCTTTTTCTTCACTTCACCTACCGCTCTTATATGGCGTCGTACAGGGAAGGCCCTCGGGAGGCCATGCCGAACCCGCAGTGACTCACCAACGAGGGGCACCGAAGCCAGGTAGGCTTAAAAGGAAGGCGGTCAGGACTGAGATGCCATCGCAGAGGTATGATAAAGAACCCCGCTCCATGGTTGTCATCTTTTAAAATATAACAACGCCCATGTTTCCTAGTAGGAAGAACGCTCGCCAGACTATATCCGGAGAGGCTGCCGATCACGCCTCCACAAGTCGGGCTCCAGAGCCGGACATAGAGGCGGACGCTAACATGGGGCGAACGTCAGATGTTCCTCCTACAGAGGATGCGGATAGGCTATCCGCTACACATTCCAAAGTGGAGAGCGCTATGAATCACATGCGTCGCCGGGCCGTACTCCATGACGCTTGTTTCTCCCAAGAGGCGTTCGATGCCTTCAACTCAGGAGACGCGTACATCCGTGCTGCTCAAAATGGTCTCGCTAGAGCCACAGACCAGTATGTGTAGGATATACGGGTAAGAAAATCTGATGATTATGTATATCAGTAGCCCCTGAGACTTGAAACTGTTGACACAACTGATTTAAGGATCATTATATGTGCAGGTTCTTACGGAGAAGAATACCCAATTGTCTCAAGAGCTGGAAGAGTGCAAAGCCCAGCTACGGGCCGCAGTTGCAGGAATGAAGGAGTCCGAGAAGGCCCCCTCTAGTAACACTTGTCTCTATAAAAAAGAATGATATCTACCGGTTAGTATGCGGCATGCATGCAAATATAACAATAATTCTGCAGATGATCCCGGGGTTAATCCCGAGGTAGTGCAAGGGGATGAGCAACATGCTCAACGACAGTTAAAGGCTAGCGAGCGCGTGCTTAAGCAGGTTAGGCAGGAGAAAAATGATCTCCAAGATGCCAATATCCGGCTGAATGTTGAACTGAAAGATGTTCAGGCCCAACTTGCTGACTTCGTAAAGGAGAATAAGAGGATTCGACGCGGCATTTTTAGTAAGTGCTTGAACGAACTTTGTATGGAGTTCGGCGAAGAAACCGGCTAACAGAGTTATATCTGTAGGTATGTTGACGGGTCGTCCCGCAGAGGAAATGCCCGGGTCTGCAGGTGATCTTCTACCAGAGCTCTCACAACTGCACGAACAAGTTCGGTAGGTGATGCAGGGAATTGCCCAAACCTTGTGGCCATTCGCCTCCTTGCCAGGAGGCATGGGGGAGCTCGTAGAGAAGCTCAAGGGAGCGCGGTGGCGCTTTCGATTATGGAAGATATCGGCCTGCCGACAAGGTGCAAGGGAGGCCTGGGCCATGGTGAAGACGCGATATACAAGGCTGACCCGAACCACATGGCCGAGGTCGGACCTGTGGGGCCCGATGGGAAAGAGATCCTCGTCAGTTTGGTGTATGGCCAAGTAGAATTAGCCGCAAAGTATTCCCAACAGGATTGTAGGCTAGACAGCCTGTTGGATGGTATAGAAGAAGAATTTAGTCACCTAATTGATGTGTACTTCAAGTGACATATATTGTCCTTAGCGGATTGTAAATCATTTGTCATGACGGACCTTTTAGCTTCAACTTCGGACCCGATGCCTGAGTGTATCCAATACCCGCCGCTATGTAAAAACCGGGCACGCGTGGAACCAGGTGTAGGGGTCATAAGTGCTTGAACAGACAAGTACCCAACTAGCTATGTTATATTACATGGATAGTAAGAAACATCTTCCAGGGTGAATAGTTCCGTTAAGGGTTCCTTTCCCTGGGTACGCATGCCCTAATGTGCATGTACGAACTACGAAAAGAGACGCAGGATATAAACATCTGGGGGCATGTATTAAAATAAATAAAAGTCATCTTTTGTTCACCGACCGAGTATTCCCTTAAGAACGCTAGCTTTCGGCTTCACCCAGTCTGAGGTACACATCCGGCTGACCCGGCAGTAACAATCGCAGAGGTGCTCCCCTTATGCCCTAGCCGAAATAACGGGAACGTAGGGCATAAACACAAGAGCCAGGCAACCCATCTTGGCCAAAACTTAAGTCATATCGATGCATATAATGGCAAAAAAGGTACATGTGGAAGAATAACACATGTGTGGGGCATAGAGCCCAGAAAATAGTTATATTAAGCTTCTGTATAAGAAGCCCCCAGGTATAATGAGCGCAGTTAGCGTGTCAAGATTGTGTAGTCAAGACACAATTTAGCCTTTTAAGGCCTTGAAGAAAAAGGAAAAAGGAAAGAGATAAAAGACAGATAACGGATATGTGAAAAATTTGATGGAGGTAAGGAGACGAACACAGGGTCCGGCACTAGGCGTAGAACCTTCAGAGTCTGGCTGCGTTCCATGGGTTTGGCTCGAGTCGATTGTCCGATGCATCCCGCAGACGGTACGCTCCACCGGTCAGAACTTGGTCAATAATGAAGGGAACTTCCCATTTGGGCTTGATCTTGTTCTTTTTCTTCTCCGGTAGGCGTAGAATGAGTCCGCCAACGTTATAAGTTTTGGCCCGTACTTCTCTGCTTTGATACCTTCGAGCCTGTTGCTGATAGAATGCGGAATGGGCTTTTGCCACGTGACGCTCCTCCTCCAGGGTGTCCAAACTGTCCTGCCGATCAAGCTCGGCTTCTTTCTCTTCATACATGCGCACTCGAGGTGAGTCATGAATTATGTCGCAGGGCAGTACCGCCTCTGCGACGTACACTATAAAGAACAGTGTGTATCCGGTAGTGCAATTCGGCATGGTCCGCAGCCCCCATAGTACGGAGTCGAGCTCCTCTGCCCAGTGCGTATTTGATTCCTTTAAGGACCGCACCAATCTAGGTTTAATGCCGCTCATGATAATACCATTTGCTCGCTTGACTTGACCGTTAGTTTGCGGGTGATAGACAGAAGCATAATCGAGCTTGATGCCCATGTTGCTGCACCAAAGTTTTACCTCGTTGGCTGTAAAGTTCGAGCCATTGTCGGTGATGATACTATGGGGGGCGCCATAACGGTGTACAACCCCGGATATGAAGTCTATCACTAGTCCGGATTCATCCGTTTTAACTAGTTTGGCTTCTATCCATTTGGTGAATTTATGCACCATGACCAATAAGTATTTTTTTTCTTATGGTTTCCCCCTTTGAGGGGTCCGACCATATCAAGCCCCCAGAACACAAAGGGCCAAGTAATTGGGATTGTTTGGAGAGCGGTAGGCGGCATATGGCTTTGGTTTGTGAAAAGCTGGCAACCGACACAACGTTGGACGAGGTCCTGTGCATCTGCTCGGGCCGTCGGCTAGTAGAAACCTGTACAGAAGGCCTTCCTTACAAGGGCCCGAGCCAAAAGTTGCCGGCCTTCCTCTTCGGAGATGCACCTTTGAAGGACTCCGGTAGCGCTTTTCTTATAAAGCTCTCCCTCATGGACCTTGTAGGCTCTAGACCGCTGCACAATGCAACGTGCCTCGTTTGGGTCCTCAGGTAGTTTCTGCCTAGTTAGGTAGGCTAGGAAGGGTTTTGTCCACAGGGCGATGACAACCATAATCCCGTGGGCGGAAGGCGTTATTTCGGTGGCAGAGCCTCCGATTACGTCAGAGTGGTCGGTATCTGGTGTTGTGGCCAAGTCCGGACTGTTGTTGCCGATTTCTCCTTCCCATACCACGGATGGCTTAAATAGCCTTTCCAAGAAGATATTGGGTGGGACAGGGTCGCGCTTAGCACCGATGCGGGCGAGGATGTCTGCCGCTTGATTGTTTTCGTGGACCACATGGTGGAATTCGAGCCCCTCGAACCGAGCTGACATTTTGAGGACGGCGTTGCGGTAAGCCGCCATTTTTGGGTCCTTCGCACCAAAGTCTCCATTTATTTGAGATATTGCGAGATTAGAATCCCCACGCACCTCTAGGCATTGAATGCCCATGGAGACTGCTATCCGGAGACCATGCAACAGGGCCTCATATTCTGATGCATTGTTGGAGTCTGTTTATAATATTTGGAGTACGTATTGAACTGTATCTCCGGTGGGGGATGTCAGGATGACGCCTACCCCCGGACCCGCCAGCATCTTTGAACTGTCAAAGTGCATGATCCTCGTGAAGCCTTGTTGAGGTCCTTGAAATCGACACATAGGCGCCAGGATTTATCCTTCTTTGGTACCATCACTAGGTTTGCTAGCCAGTCCGGATGTTTTATTTCTCTAATGAATCCGGCCTCAAGTAACTTGGCTAGGTCCTCTCCCATGGCTTGTCACTTAGGTTCAGAGAAACGCCGAAGAGTCTGTTTGACCGGCTTGAACCCCTTTAGAATATTAAGGCTATGCTCGGCCAGCCTGCGTGGGATTCCTGGCATGTCTGAAGGATGCCAGGCGAATATGTCCCAATTCTCGCACAAGAACTCCCGTCGTGCGGTGTCTACTGTGGGGTTTAAGTGTGCCCTGATGGATGTTGTTTTTGTAGGGTCCGTTGGGTGGACTTGGAATTTGACTATTTCATCCGCTGGTTTAAAAGAGGTGGACTTGGATCTTTTGTCAAGTATCACGTCGTCCCTGTCCACCGTGGAGCGCAGCACAGTTAATTCCTCGGTCGCGAGGGCTTCGGATAACGCCTCGAGGGCCAGTGCGGCTGTTTTATTTTCAGCGCGGAGTGCTATGTCCAGATCACTAGTTAGAGTGATGATTCCATTTGGCCCGGGCATTTTGAGCTTCATGTACCCGTAATGGGGAATAGCTTGGAAGATCGTGAATGCCTCCCGCCCTAAAAGGGCGTGGTATCCGCTATTGAACGGGGCCACTTGGAATGTGATTTCTTCGGACCTATAATTCTCCGGCATGCCGAATACCACATCTAGTGTAACTTTCCCAGCACATCGTGCCTCCCGACTAGGGATGATTCCTCTGAAGGTCATGCTGCTTTGCTCAATGCGGCTTCTGTCTATTTCCATTTTTTGAAGGGTCTCCTCATAAATGAGGTTTAATCCGCTGCCGCCGTCCATGAGCACTTTAGTAAGCGGAAGCCGTCCACAATTGGACTAAGGACCAAGGCGGCCGGTACTGGCTGTTCGAATTTAGGTTCGCCATCGGCATTGAAGGTGATAGCCGACGCTCCATGGATTTATTGCTACCACGTGGCAGACTTGACAAGGTTATGGAGTGCTCGTGATCACTTTGTTATTTGAGGCGAAGGTCTCGAAGACTGTCAATACTATATTGTTGTTCTCCACGGGATGGTGCTCTGCGGTATTATTGATGAGGAGATCCTCACCGCTCTTGGCCACCTGCCGGAGTACCCAACATGCTCTAAGGCTGTGTGTTGGTATGGTATCCGCTGTATTGTAAATTTTGCATGCCCCATTAAGCCATCCCTCCAATACGGTTTCACGCCCTGTAGTGGGCTTTTGCTTCTTTGTAATTGGGTCGGGCGACTTACGAGAGTGCACTCATTTAGTTCGGACTGGGGATTTTGTCAGAGCCGGAGGATCCCAAAATATTGTTTGGGTTTTCCAGGCGCTTTCCATCACACAGTACTTCTGTACTATGGCCGCCAAGTCAGCAAAGTGTGCTATGTCGCGATGACTTATGGCGTTGAGGATTCCCTTGTCCGTGCAATTATTGCAAAAGAATGAAATTGCGTCTTCCTCGCGACAGTCCTTGACATTGTTCATTACAAGGAGGAATCTGGCCCAATAGTGGTGTACTGTCTTTTGGGGCTCTTGTCTAATGTTTGAAAGATCGCTTATATCTGGGTGGGTGGGTGGATTTAAGTCTGAACCTTGACCCGATCTGAGACCCAGGGGCGGAGGAGTTTCCGATTTTGGAAGTTCACGGTCCGAGATGTTGCCCAATAGGTCTAGCATGCTGCCTGATTCTAGGTTCAGGGTTTGGGCGAAGTCCTCTCATAGACGGGTATCCGGCTCGGAGAGCACGGGAATCCGGACATAGTTTGTCCTCAGGATAGAGGAAGAATCGCCGCATTGCTCCTCCACCACCGCTATCTGATGGGTGAGCGGCGGGGAGTTAATCTCCCATTGGTCGGGTTTAAGCCCGATCCGATCATAGTCTGTAGCGACTCCCAAGGCGGCGATGCGATCCAAGAGCTCGTTCAAGGAAGAGAGCTCTATTGGATCCAACTGTGCGGCGAGCTCCGGGCCGACGTGGAGGCTGTTTTCGATGACCCGAGAAGTCATCGTCGGCGCAACGGCCGAACAGGCGGTCATGAAGAAACCGCCTAGTAGGAGAGTTTGGCCTACAGCCAGGGCTCCCCCAGAGGTGATGTTGTCCTTGACAATGAGGCGAGCACCTCTATGATTGTTACTACCGGGTCATCCAAGTTAGTACCTCAGAATGGGTGAAGCCGAAAGCTAGCGATCTTAAAGGATATAATTGGTCGGCAACGACGGAAGTGGAAATTTTGGTTCATTTAGACCACAGAGTTCGGAAACTTTCTCCGAACTAAATCCTCAATATGTTCCTCCCACATTGATCGGAGCTGAGGTTTCATGATCATGCTTAGCATGACAACCCAAAGAAAGGAACCGATAGCGGGACTATTTTCTTTGGAAGATGTTTCTTAGGTTAAAAAGTAATATAACATATATCTCTCCGCATACCTTTGTTTATAAAACCGTATGGCCGGATTACCTTGTTTGTCGTAAATTTTTGTCCTAATAAAGGCTTTATAAAGTGGGACAAACACTCCCCGGCTACTGGTCGAGGAGGTTGAAGCCGATGGTTGGTCAACAAAGTTTTGTACAGTGCGGATCCGAGTATTAATGATGTAGAGTACTTGGATACATAGAATCATTACACATAATTTGTGATTTTACTACGGATATCGATCCTTAATTCGGCCACCCGTGCCCACATTAAGGCTCGGGGGCTACTGGGCTTCGGGCTTATCATTTGCTAATATCAAAGGGGCACATCGATCCCCTAATCTAGTGTTGCCACTCGACCAGTGTCTCGGGAACAATCAGCCCTTGACCGAGGTGCTGAACCACCTCCAAAGCATTTTAGGATATAGCTCAGATGCAAGTGGCTGGCTCCATAGAGGGCATTTCCGGCATTAAGCTCGGCTAAACTCCTTCAACTTTTTTGAACCAAGGTGATCTATGACACCTCGAATATAGTCCGACGTTAGAGCTCGGATACAATCCGGCGTTGGAGCTTGGACATAGTCCGGCATTGGAGCTTGGATACAGTCAGGCACTGGAGCTCGGATGCAGTCTGGCATTGGAGCTCGGCTATAACAAGACTCTTCAGATACAGTCCGGCGTTGGAGCTTGGATACATTTCGGCGTTGGAGCTCGGAAGCGGCCCGGTGTTGGTGCTCGACTACAAAAGATACCTCAAATGCAGTCCGGTGTTGGAGCTTGGATGCAAGAGGACACCGCCGCACAGGAACAACTTCAAACCTGGGGTGTGGTGTAAAAGAATAACAAGGCATTGATAATGGCCGAGTACTTAAAGGGGCTCCTCGGATACCCGACGTGTAAACTCTTCGGATTCACTTCGGCGATCCTCAAGATCGAAGATGAGAAGAATGTTGAACTAGTTTTCAAGACCGAGGACCGAAGATGAAGAACAGTTCGGAAGAACCGAGGAGCGTCCCCAACTTGAAGACCAATTCAGGGGTCTACTGACGGTGTCCTGGACTAGGGGGTACTCACCACGTCATCTCCCGATCAGTTGGATTGGGCCGAGGACCCCCATGGCCGTATACTCGTGGGCCAGTTCGGAAAACCCCTACCGCATACAAGGAAGACTCCACAAGACTTGGCGCCCAAGACAAGGACTCTCCTAAACCCTAGGCCTCCGGCGTGCTATATAAACTGAGGCTAGGCTAGTCAATAGATAATCTCATATTCATTACTACAATCTCGTGCTAGATACATGTACTCTGTACTACACCCATAAGAAAACAATCAAAAGCAGCATGTAGGTATTATCTCTTCAAGAGAGCCCGAAGTTGGGTAAAACCCCGTGTCCATGTTACCATCGCTCCAAGACGCCTAGCTTAGGACCCCTACTACGAGATACGCCGGATTTAGAACCGACAACGGTCATGTTCAAACTTTATAATCATCCACTTATTCATACACATACACATTTTTGCTTTTGTCATCATATTTAGGATAAACACATTTGGAATTTCATTTGAATTGGACAATATGATGGTATTTGCTTCTAGTAGCTCAATGATCCATATTTGAATTGAATGGACAATCTAAATTTCGAGTTGGAGACATTGATTTTCAAAACTTGCACTTTTTTGTTGCATGCAAAACAAACAAATTCTCGCCCATGATATCATAGTTGGTCGTACAAGAGCAGAATATAATTTTAGGCGCCAAAAGCTTTCAAACTTCCCACTCACATCGAAATATCTCGCGCCTGAAAGTTTAGCCCTGCGATATTCCTGTTTTACCCCTGCCACATGAACGGAAAAGGGCTGCTTTGGTAACTCCATTGTTTTCGCCTCTTTGCCCCCAACATTCTTCCCCAGAGCCCCTCCCCTTCCCCTCCCCTCCCCCCCCAACCACGGCAAGCCGCCGAATCTAGTCCTCCGCCGCAGCGGTGGACCTCACACCCCGACGGATCTACCTTCCGCATCTTGGAACCCCCAACTGCCAACTCACCACTTCACCGGAGCCGCTTCAGCGACTGGCTTGTACACCGCTCCAGATCTCCTTGACCGCCATCATGGTCCACCGCACCGGATCTGCTTAACCGGCTCCCTCGTCCACCACAGTGTAGGCCCTTCACTGACTCCCTCGTCCGTCCCTTCGCTGGCCCTTCATACAAGCCCTCGTCTACCGCAACAGATCCGCCTCACTGAAAGCACTATACAACACGCCCGCCGAAGCCTTCGTCCACTGCACCGGACCCGCTCCACGGACGCCATATTCAACTCCACCAGCCCTGCTTTACCGATGCTGCAGCCTCATAAGGTTATTTCGATCTGTACTCCTTCGGTTTTTCTCTTTATCGTGCAACTATTCACTTACCACAGATGAGCTTTCTTGTATGTCGACAGGCGCCGCAACCGTAGCACCGGAGCCGCTTCAGCGACAACGACAACCAGCCCAAACTCAACCACAACACGAGCACCGTCGACGATCCTTAGCTATCAAGTATGCCAACGATATCCATACACCGCCGAGAATCAGGTACTATTATCCAACGGCTGGCGCCTATGTTCACTTTCTTAGCATAAGCACTGCACCTTTGAATTTCTTCAGGGCATCATTTAGTTTTTCATGAGAAACGTTATTCTGCTTGCACCTGTAGGGCCATACTTCTGGCAGTGAACATGTTACATGTGCTAAATTACATACCAGTGCACATATAGTTAATATGCTTTAGTTTGTCCTAAGTATTACTGTACTTCCTAGATATCACTGCCTACTATTTTACTTATTGCATGCTATATTTATGATAATGGTGTTGTTCTGATGCCACATGTTGGTTCCATCATACGGCTTCATGTTCTCTATGCTTAATTACACATCAGCAAACTAGCATGTGGTTCCGCTGGTTTTTGTTCGTTTTACCCTACATTTTATGATGCTAGCTATTACATCACTGCTACGAGCCTCTGTTCATTACTTTTTTGTGTGTTCTTGATCTTCCCAAGTTGCATGACTAATTTGATGCTTCTATTAATTATGGAGCTGCCAACCCCATCAAGCAAAATATTTGTTCTTTTGGGGCTGGCACCTTGAACAAGCATAAAAATAGAGGGAAGCAGATATATTGTCGTGTATACACACACCCTTCTTTCATTACTTTAGATGAACCATTGGTGATCGATTTGAACCAGTGCATGCGATTAAAATTAATTTACCTAAATAGAGGGTGCGGAATAAACTGCAACAAGTAGATTTGCAACCACGGGATGCTAACGATATCTTCAAAGAACATTGCAAGAGCAATGAGGCTTCATAGCAACATATGGTAAGCCAGTGTGTTTTAGTACATGTGAAATGTAATGCGTGTGGGCTGCTTTCTTGGCTGTGCCCTCAACCTGTAATCCTACAGAATAAGAAATAGTTCAGTTGTCTGCTTTGCTGTATTGCTTGATTCGAATGCTTGTTTGTTACTTGTTACGCTATACCTGAGTTGGCCAATATGTCAGCTGTGCCTGCTGTACTATCATAAAGTAATGCATGCCTAGTTCATTTGAGTCTTTAACTTTTCATCTGAACTTCATCACAAGACTGTCTTCGTAGTTTATATTAGGCCACACTGTTAAGTGCTTTCTCAGATTATTTCAACTCTTAGATGCCTTGGCAACTTAAATATAGCGGTGGTACACTCCCTTTCAACTAGGGATGTCAACTGGGTCTCGTTTAATCCGATTAAAGTCCATTAGTGGTATGATAGTTCAAAAGAGTTTTTGTTTTGGGAGGAAAATGAACCAGGGAGCTAGCAAAAACTAACTAGATGGGACTGGGGGATGTCGTTTATTTGCCACTTACATCCCTAGTTTCATCTTACCATTTTAATTTCTTTACGGCCGATGCTGCTTCGAACCATTTAAATATAGCTTGCCATGCTCGGCAATAATTCGTATGTCGTGTACCATGTAAGCTTACTGCCTCGGTCATGCGATAACTATCTCTTACTTATGTCCGGTGGAAACCTTTCAGGATGCCCTTCACACTAGGACACAATTTACAACCCCAGAATCTATTTGTGGAAGCAGTGTGCCATCCATGTTACCAGATGGTAGCAGTTTAGAGGCAACACCGCCGGAGAGCAGTCTGAGCACAGATATTATAGTTCTTGAGGCTCTAGTAGAGGCAGAAAGAGATGGTGTGGCTGCCATGAATGAGGTAATCTCGATCTTGAAGCTGGAAATTATGCAATTAGCTGCACGCATTATGCAAGCAACCCAAGAATTGGAGGAAGTAAGAATGTTGCATTTGAAGACAGAGGAGGTCCTGCTGCTTCTGCTATCTGAAGCCTAGGGTAATCCCAGTTCTTCTTTAGATAGCAGTTGAAATTGTCATTAGATTATTGTACTTGCATGTTGTGTCATGTCTCTGAATGGATTATGTTCTAAGACCCCCTATGTTGTCCATGTGTTGTAATGATCCGAATTTTTTAGATGAGGAAATCCTCAGTACTTGTATGATTGACATAAGGTGAACTATTTTTCGTGTGAGCATATTGTATTGGATGAAATAATTGTTTGACTCAAAATGTATCCAACCTACTGAATTCGAAGATCACAACATTTCTAAATCATAATCATATATAAAGGTGGAATTAATCTTTGTTGTGGTTTTGAAGAAATAAATAACAAAACATAGAATTATCTCGTGGATATTCGTAATTGAATAAAAATTGATTTGGATTTAGTTGCTGTACGAGGGCAAACGTGAATGCTAATTCTCCCAAGTTTTGAACGGCGGCTAAACACCCACTATCATTTGTGGGCTTCCCGAAGCAAGTGTTTATGAGATGGAAATTACTGCTCACCCCGACACTTGACATCCTTATCGATCGGATTTACACCGTTGTCGATAGGGGTAGACTAGTAACTTCAATCAGACATGACACAACGGCCTCCGAGCCCATTCAGACACGGTGGGCGCCAAACGTATGCAAAACACATTTGATTCAAGCTCGTCCGAAAGACATGTGTCCTTCCTCCATTTCCCATTCATCCACGGTGGGCGCAAAACAAACTCTCCTCGTCCAAATTGATGTAGGCTAATATTTTAAATAGGGCCGAGGTATAAATTCCTAAGACGTGACACAACCGCCCTCTACCAGAAGCCCTGCTCATACACCATGGGCGCCAACCGTATGCAAAAACCCTCTCTCGCCTCAAATCATTACCGCAAATATTTGGGAGATGCGAGATTACCGCCCTATCCCCAACCGACGTGATGTCCGAAATTTTAAACGGGGGATAAGTTCATAACTTTCCCACATTTCAGACAAGCGCGTCCCAAAGTTTGAGATCCTCCCTCCCCCTCCATTTCGTCATTCATACACTGTCGGCCCCACGACAACCTCCCCACTGCGGCCAGCCTCCTCGGTCCGCCACCCAATCCTCCACCTTGCCGGAGCCGCTACCCCTACCCCATCATCCACTGCAAGAGATGGACGTCTCTCATCCATGGCGCTGGACCAGGATCCTTTCATCACGTCATCTCGCTTCATCGGCGCCGTCGTCCACTTTGCCGTTGCCGCTCCTACGACCGCCTCGTCCACGGCAACATGATTTATCCCCCAACCCGGCTGCCAGCCATCTAAAGTCTTCTTCCCCGCCGCTAACAGCCATCGCCTACACGGCGTCGCAAGATATGTGGTACTCTTCCATATGTGCTTAAGTTATTGATCTCACCCGGAAAATAGATCTTAAATTGTTTACTGAACTTTTCTTATCCGTACCAAATCATAGTGGCTAGTTGAATGCAAACATTGGTTGCGAAGTAGCTTTGTCCGGTTTGCACCTTCAGATCCGCCATGTCACGGTCACTATACTCGTAAAGCTTATGGTTTCCCCCCTTTATATTCACTACCATCATCGTAGGTGCTTCACTGCTTCGTATCGTGCTAGCACTGCTCCTCAAGACCTCAACCCAACAAGCGAAACAACATGCCACTCATAATCCCAAAGCTTACGTGTTGAAATACGAATCTGATATGATGCCCATATTACTAAAACAGAGAACATTTAATTGGTGACCTAATGTTCCTATATTTGTTTCTAAAAGCATGTGCGCCACCCACTGGTCCAGCTAGTTCCACTCTCCTGATTTTACTCTTAATGCTTAGGGTTTTCCCCTTTTATCTACTCTACTATGATCTGCGTAGGTGCTTTCTGTCATACTGGCATTACTCCACCCTTCAAGCTAAACAACACAACACTCAAAATTCCAAAGCTTAGTTGTTCAAATATGATTGTGATATGATACTGATATTAGTTAACAGACACATTTAATTGGTTAGCTAAAGGTCCCAATTGAGTTTCCAAATGTATGTCGCGACATATAGAGAGACAGTAGAATTGCATTTCTTTGTCACTTGTTGACTGTACTTTCTTGTCCATACCAAATCTTAGTTGTTATTTCAAAGAAAATATTGGTTGCTAACTACCCTTTGCGCGGTTTGCAGCTTCAGATCTGCCATCCCACTGCCACAGTCAACACTATACTCATCATGCTTACGGTTTCCCCATTTTATGATGACCATGATCAGCCTACGTGGTTCATGTACTGCTGAGCTAAACAAGCTTAGTTGTACAAATTCAAATCTAATATTATGCTGATATTAGTAAAACTAAGAGATGTTTAATTGGTCAGCTAAATGTTCCTACTTTAGTTTCAAAATTGATGTGAGCCACATATGGAGAGACCGGAAGGAATAGTATTTCTCTGTGCGCTCTGGTTCATCATGGGTGACCAACTGACATTGAATAGAAAGACTTGTAATATCTTCAATCTGCTTGCTCTTCTGCTCTTCTTTAAGATGATCCTCTTCTCTTGCGGTCGATCGTCAGTCGAGTTATTCTCCTTAGTATATTTTGAATCACAGTCAGGGTTGACTTGTTCTTCTTTACTATATGTTGAAGCTGTCATCTGCGAAGTATCATCACTTCTGGAGCTCGCTTATTTTGAGTAGTAGGCCACATTATATTAATGCACACACCAAATTACAGAATGCATGGCACCTCTTAGAAGAATTGCAGAGATAGCACAAAGGGGTTTACAGGGAGGAAGTATTGGATTAGAATCACTTTTTCATTACAAAGATAATCTCACTTGTTTTTATGTTTTCATGCATGTCAGGTATTGAACATTATCAAAATGAATATGAGAACGGGCACACGAGAGGAATATTGCGGAACAATCCACTGGCTAACAAACTTGGCATGGTGGAGGATGGCCTATCTTATTCACCCATCAAGGTGCATGCTCTAACTTGGCAAGGTTGTATTGGTCGCACATATTTTGCATCTAACCTCTTGCATTACTTCTACTTTGTTACACCGTCTGCTTAGTTTAAGCATCATATATGAGTATATGCCATACCTATCCATTTTTTGTACCTATTCCATGTGTCGTCATACTATGTTTTTCCAGTCAAATGTTGTTCTTTCGTAATAGATGTCCAAAAGGAAGAGGGTGATTGCAGATCCTCAAGGAGTACAAACTAGGTATTTGGAAAAGGTAGTGATACATGTTAATTCAGATAGATCAGCAGCCACAGAAAACACATGCCCAATCAGTAATAGACTTTACCCTACTCCAAATGACAAAACCCTATTAGAATCGGCCGACAAATTTCAAATACAGTAATCGCTGTCTATGATATCAATTCAAAATTTGAACTCCTAAATTTCTGCATGTGCCTTACCTTCCACTACAAAAAAAACACTTTCGTGATGATACGTGTTTGTCACAGTAGGTCGCGTTGTTTGTCATGCATGTACATCCATGATAAATTTATGAGAGAATCAAGATAGTCATACATGTGCTGTCGTAGAAGTGTTCCATGACATTACCAAAATTATCATCACGGAAGTGTCCACTTCCATGATGATAAATCGCACGTCACAGAAGTGCTTTCATCAAGGGTGACCGACACGTGGCATCCACCGTAACGGAACGCCGTTAAGCTATCAGGTCGGGTTTTGGATCCGATAACCCGTTAACAGCCCGACCAATGGGGATTTTCCACGGTAAAATCATCATTGGTCGGAGGAGACACGGTCAGTCCGTGTTGGCACAGTGTCACACATCCAATGGGCGAGACGCGCCTATGATATGTTGACACGTGGACCGCCCATCAAGTTTAAATGGGCCGCCCAACCAAGACCCACAAGATTTTGCGGACCATAATGGGCCGCCCAAATAAAGGCCCACTAGATTTTATGACCATAATGGGCTGGCCCAGCTAAAGGCCCACAAGATTTTATGGGCCATAATGGGCCGCCCACGTAAAGGCCCACAAGATTTTTGTGTACCATAATGCGCCGACCCAGGTAAAGGCCCACAAGATTCTTGCGGATCATAATGGGCCGGCCCAGCTAAAGGCCCACGATATTTCACCGATATTAATGGGCCGCCCCACTGTAGGCCCTCAAGATTTTGAGGACCCTAGTAGGTCGGCCCATTAACTGGCTGCCATGTTTTGGGCCAAATGCCGGCCCATATTTGAGCCGGTCCATTAATGGCCTGCCACGCTCTGGGCCTAATAGTGGCCCATATGAGATCCGACCCATTAAAAGCCTACCACATTCTGGGCCAAATTACGGCCCAGATCAGGTCCGGCCCTTTAAGAGGCTTTGGGCTCAATTATGGCCCATATCAGAGTCGGCCCGTCAACTGGACACTATGCTTTTGGGCCCACTTGCTAAAGGCCCACTTAGTAATTCGGCCTGATATTAGTTTTGGCCTGTTAAGGGCCGCTTAACATTTCGCCCTATATTAATTTCGCCCGTTAAAGCCCGTCATATAGTAGGGCCTAACTACGACCCGGTTTGCATCCGGCCTGCTCGCAGCCGATATCTGATTAGGCCAAACAAGGACCGAGACAATTTTGGCCTGTTAAAAGCCCGTTTGATTCGCACAATCATGGGCCGGGGTTCATTTAGGGCTGCTGCCGACCCGTGAGCTGTTCGGCACGTTTCAGGCCCAACCTACATCGTGATTGCATGAGAGCCCGATTTTGTACCGTAATTTTACGGTTTGGCCGGTTTACTGTGAAGACAGGATATATATGCAGTAAAATAACTGCAGCATCGTGAATAAGAAAAAACCTAGACTATACAATAAAGAAATTACGGTATATTACATCCACTGGGCATCAAAGTTTGCTACTATGATAATAAAGCACAAGAAGACAGCAGATTACATACATTGGGCATCAAAGATCGCCACCAAAGGCAAATAAACACGCCGACAAAATAATATACAAAACCGATAAAGACTTCAATAGAGTTCAAGAAAGGTTAGCCTCATTGGGAGCTGCAATAAGCAAATGAAAGCATGATGATGAGATCGCTTGTTCAACACTTATATCTTCCTCACTCAAAGATAAACAAGCGCATGATGATGATGGTTTTGCACATAAAAGTATCAGTTCTGACAATTCATCACATTTCTTACCGACGAATAAAGTGACACAGTTTAAAACTGCATTAACCCAATATGGTATTGTTCAGGTCAAGACATGGTAGGAAATGACATTGTGAAGGAGTTGGCAGCTTCACGACACCACTGGATTACAGATCAAGAACTCATAAGTATTAATGGTTAGTTTGTTGTCAATTTATACCATTTCAGATTGGCAAATAAAGAGACGGTTTAAATAATAGTAGAATGATATGACATTGTTCATAGTTAAGACATTGCAGAATATGACATTGTGTCAGTAGTGGGTAGGTTCACCACACCACCGGATTACGGATGAAGAATGTAGCATACATGCAAAGGCAAAAGAAGATCACTTTCTCAGATAGTTTTATTTACATGGTATGAAGATGGAACTTGGTTGTACAACTGAAAACTTAAATTGAGAAAGGACAAACTTTTGTTTATGAACTACATAATGAACTTTAAACAAGCAATTTGATGCAAACACCAAAAATAAATAGTTGTTGCAGTCATGCCTAACCAAATATATACAACAAAGTTTGAAGGCTTGAGATGGACAAACTTACATTATTGGTGAAGACAGCTCTATAAAGGCCTTGTCCATGCCGATGGGGGGAATTCAAGAAGTTTACCACGAATCTTCTTCAAAAGCATTGCATTTATTCTACATTTTGTTAAGAGTAAATATAGATGTGATAGTATACGAAAAAATGGAGAATATTTAAGATAAGATGAAGAGTGATGCTACATAACCAAGTAGCTATAAATGTAAGTGCAGCGATACAGGTAAAAGGTACAGCCAAGAGCAATGCATAGCTAAACTTCTTCAGTACCAACCTTATGGTAAGAGCAAATATAGATCTGATGTGTAGAAAATGGAGGGCAAAGGAAAATAAGCTGCAGAGTGATGGTACATGAACAACTACCTTTCATTATAAGTACACTGATAAAGGACATCATGTACTTACAAGAACAATGCGGAGCTAAAAAAAATTGGCATTGGATATATTCTACACTAATGTAACCATTCATATAGATCAAATAATTTGGAGCAAACAATTGATAAGCAAGCTATCATGCATACTGCTGTCACATAATGAACCAGGTATGTATGCAAGTACAGTGATACAGGACAACAGGTACTAACAAGAGCAAAGCAGCGGGCAGCATATTTGCGATATCATGTCGTTCTTGTCAAACCGGAATTCTTCTTCGAGCAGATTTCCTGCAAAAAAGATCCGTAAGGCACATGCGAAAAAGTAGAAGTTCAAATTGTCATGTGATTTCATAGACAGTACCTCATCCTGGGAACGGGTCCAGTGCATAACAAGGTTTTCCATTCAATGTCTTCTAAATTTAGCACAGGAGACTTCACCGGAAATTTGTTTATAGACTTGCCATCAAAGTGTGATTTCCTCAGGTAACACCGATACTACTGCAATGCTTCCTTGAAAAGCACAAGCAAGCTTTGCTCGTCATGACTATCCAGATTGACCCTCGCCTAGTTACAACAATGTAATGTAAATCATTGATGTGTTCAATCAGCGGAAAACAGGAAAATAATAACCATGAATAATATCACTTACACGTAAGTTGGACAGGAAGATGTGAAAATGGTGTTTGTCTTCACAATAATCTTCCCATGATGGGAATATATGCACGTAGTACCTAACAACATTGAAAGCATTGTCTTTAAACTGGGAATAAATGGAATGGGGTTCCAATCTGCAGGAATTGGCCATCTCTGCAGCTTGGGATAGGTCTTCGCCGGTGGACTTGCTGTACTTTTTTCGGGTGGGATTTTTCTGTGGTACAGCCGGTGCTATGGCAAATGAAATTGGTATACCTTTTGTCGGAGTGCAGGTCCTGTGGTGGGGGCTAGTGGTGTGGCCAAAGAAGTATGGGTACAGTCTGCTGAGTCGGTCCCACGCTTTGTGTCACCGGTTGTACAGCCAATATAAGTGGGTGTCTCTGATTTCTCCGCACCACCACATTTTTCAAGGACTTTGCTGGTGCTCCTTCAGTTCGCAATCACCCTCTTCCTTTATGATGTCTGATGCACAAGAATAGCATTTGAGTGGAAAAACATGGTATGATGATAGATGGAATATGTATTAATAATGGATGAGCATGGCATCTCGACATATATGATGAGTAAACTAAGCAGATGGCGGTGCAACAAAGTAGAAGAAATGCAAGACAACATATGTAAGATACCCGCAATCAATAAAACATTGCCAAATTAGAACAGGCACCTTGATGGGTGAACAGGACAGGCCATCTTCCTTTGACTCCTCGAGGTTAGAATAGTCATTAGGATCATATTCTGAACAAGAATCAACAGTGGGGAGCGATGAGTTTCATTGCATCCGAATGGCACTCAATGCCTTGGTGCCAATTTTGTAAGTCATTGCGTGTTTAGCTTCAAGAGAGGACTGCTGTTAGTGCGACACAAAGCAGCTACACGATCACATAGTGTAGATATAACGAAAAACCTTAAGCATCAGAGTAAAATCAGCAAAGTGGAACTTGCTGGAATATATGTGCTAGTATTGCCGTGCGGCTAGAAAGGCTTCGGATACTAGCTCTCTTCAAGTGAAGGTGCGGTATCGTTAATATCAGTGTAACTCTCAAAGGCTTACACAGCTCCCGCATTTCCTTGTTATTCTTATAGGATTCAAGTGGGCAGGCCACTACAAATCCTATTCCTATGTTTACAAGATCCTACGAATCAAAGAGGCTCAAAGTGTCCATCAAAACCGAATCAGATAGACCTCTACATCGCAAATGTCCCTGCTCATCTTCAAGACAAGGAACATATCAGACTACTATCATATTCCCTCCGTTCCAAAATATAAGTCTTTGTAGAGATTTCCACTATGGATCACATACGATGTATCCAGATACATTTTAGAGTGTAGATTCACCATTTTGCTCCATATGTAGTCCATGGTGGAATCTATACAAAGACTTGTATTTAGGAACGAGAGAGTACTTATTAAAGAAGAATGGAAGAGGAACATGGTAAAGAAGAGCAAGCAGATTTTGGATAATAAAATGTTCGTTGCGCAGTGCCCACACATGATGAACCAGAGCGCATTAAGAAAGCAACTCCCACTGTCTCTCGACCATTTCAGCGGTTGGATGAAGATCCTCGCCTCCTATCCCTTCTTTTTCTTCCTCGCTCTCGATTCTTCCCATACTAGAACACCAAGACGGGTCAGCCGGCCGACCACCGCCCCCACCGCCTATGTTCCTCCACCACCCCACCCCCACCCCCGCCCCAACCAACACCAGCGTCGAGTTTTCTTCATTCGGCGAGGCCCCACAACCACCCGAGCCCTTCGATCGCACCGCGAACTCCGTGAGCTCAAAAATCGATCGACCCAATTTTGAAATTTAGTCATCGTGATTTAACTAGTGTGTAATATAAAAGGGAAAACCATAAGCATTGGGAGTATAGTATTGAGCGTGACATGGCAGATCCAAGGTGCAAACCGACAAAGGCAACTTCGCAACCAAGACAAGAAATCGAGTAAAGCAAAGGCGATCTATTTTCTTGCTGCGATAAATAAGTTGAGCAGATATTTAAAGAGTACCGCCTCGTGCGGTGCCGTGTACGATCTGCCGAGAATTTGACGGTGCTGCGGTAGCGATGGCTGTCGGCGTGGAAGCAGATCTAGGAGGGTAGACGGTGGCGGCGGGCGCGGTGGACGAGACGGTCGAGGAGCGGTGCCGACAAGGTGGACGACGGCGGGATGAAGCGAGAGGACGGGATGCAAGGATCTCGGTCCGGCCGTGGATGAGAGGGTCGATCTCTTGTAATGGACGGCGGCGCTGGGATATCAGCTCCGCATGGTGGAGGAGGACGGCGATGGATGGGGTGGCGACGGCGGCAAGGACGGAGGAGGGTGGGGTGGAGAGGGTGTTTTGGCGCCCACGGAGTACCTAATGGGGAAAAGGGAGGTAGAGAGGAAGGGGAACCATGTATTCAGGCGCTTGTCTCAAATGCGAGGAAATTTACAAACTTAGCCCCCGTTTCAAATTTCTACTACATCACGACAACATTAGTCGGTTGGGGATAGGATGGTAATCTCACATACACCAAATATTTGCCGACAAGAGTTTGTTTTTGGCACCCACCGTGTATGAATATGAATCGGGGAGGGAGTTGATTTCGGCCGAGGACACACTGTGTTTTGGCGCCCACCATGTATGAATCCGGGTGAGAGGCGGTTACATCATGTTTGGGTGAAATTACAAACCTACCCCTATCGAAACCTATAGAAATACAACAGATAGGCTTTGCGTGGCAGGGATAGGCAGTAGTGATTTCCATCTTGCAGATTTAGGTTTCAGGCGGTTACTGCAACTTTCCCCGCTTCATTCAAATTTTGCAGAGTGCACGTTTACCGTGCCAACTCAATTCGAATCCCGTTTGTATTCTATTTTTTTCGGGCAGGATCCATTTTCAATTGGAAATACATTCTATATACATCATTTTTTATATATACTTTCAAAAGCACAACAAAGAATTCTGCTGCTTTATATGTATAATATGATTTACAAATACAACGATCTCGAAATCTTAAGGTTGAATTCAAAACAATTTAACCAAATTATGTTCTACTAAAATGTATGGATCAGTAATATCTACATATTAAATAACATAGATGTGCGTGAATTCATATGAGTATGCATGTTTGATAGATCAATTTTGGTTCGAGTATGGATTACATGTATCATCATCTCGAATTCAAATATTTGAATCCCTTTTTGTTCACTCCTTTCACGCCCATCTCTCTCGCATGCATGCTCCTTCGTAGCTATCACTCTCTTTTCTCCAGCTCACCAAGACGCTCACTTCATGTTTCTCCTATCCTCGCAAACATGGTCTCTCGACGCCTCCTTGAGAAGTGTCACACTCTCCCTATCATTATACATTACACGGTTTTCATTATCTCTCACGCCTCATCTGTTATCCGTATCACTCGGTACCTAAGCTTTCTTTTCACCACCACACACACAGTCTCCACTGCCTTTCACTTTGTCTTTCTCTATATGGGATTCTCTCACACACCCTATATGTCTCTACATATGACTCATACCACTAAAATTACTCTCTCTCTCTCTCTCTCTCTCTCTCTCTGTGAGACACAACATTTGTTGAGGTCTCCTTTTCGCCTCCATCCTGCATGACATTGTTCATTTGTTTACCGATCGACAACCCCAACTACCGTCTCTCTCTCTCTCTCTCTCACACACACACACACACACAACTCATGCTTCCACTCCCTTCCCGACTACCGCCTCTCTCTCACACACACAAAACTCTCGCTTTACCACCACTCAGATTTCTCTCACAAACATTTATCGACTAGCTAGCCTCTAGATAGGTTTATACACCCGCACACTCGTGCTTCCACCATCGCATACATTTCTCTCTCCCGCTCCTTGTATCTATGTAGATTTTTCTTCCCTTCTCGAGACACGCCCTCTCGATCGTGCACACACACACTATCGCCTCATTTTAAGCGGATACCTATCGCACACACACTCCTTGTGTCTTTGTCACACATGCACTCCGCCCTCCTCCACTCTCCCTCTCTCTCACACACACATGGGCTTTTGCAACAACTAGCAAGATGCCCATGCGTTACTGGAACATCAAGATGCATTTGTATGAGTAGTTTATCTTGTGGGGAAAAGGATGAACGAGGAAGGCCTTATTTGCAAATGTGGAGAGGGTGTGGGTATCTTTTGCAAAATTGCCATAGTTTCCTTCCTATCCGTCAGATATAGATCGGACAACCTATATTGCAGGATGGCAGGCACACGATCATCACCGACAATGCTTCTTATAAGAGTAGGGATAAAAAATAGAGTTGGTGATGATTGTGGGCCTGGCATCCTGCAATGTAGGTCGTCCGATTTATATCTGACGGATAGGAACGAAAATATGGCAATTTACCCGCACTCCTCACCACATTTGCAGATAAGGCCTTCCCTCGTTCATCCTTTTCTCCCACAAGATCTTGATGTTCCGTGCAACGACGGGCATCTTGCTAGTAAGAGTAGAAATTAGACATATACCACTTCTCGAATCTGGAAACCAACAAAATTCCTCCCTTATCTCATCAAAACCGCCAAAGGAATATATTTTGAGTGAAACATAACATATTTTTAGTGATATACGTATTTCAGAACTAGACTTTTTTTCTATCAAATAGGTGAATATGTATTAATCTACTTTGATCGTGTGGCAACGCATTGGCACATTGCTAGTAGTTATTATAATTTTTTGGACACCAGACAAACGGTGGAGTACATATACGAAGAGAAGAGGCGCACGCACGCAGTCGGCCTCTCGCTATCTCGCAACATGAGTGTTACATAAAGGCGACGTTAACAAATAAACCCTAAAACCCTAGGTGCACGATTGCTGCATTCGCGGGTACCGGATACGTGGTGGAGCACCTTTGTAGGAATAGTCAGCTCGCATGATAATTTGATCTATAGGAGTTGATGGTCGGGACCACAGGTGAACGACTTGGAGCGCGGTGGCTCGCCAGTTGCCACAGAGCGAGTACCCACATTTAAAATATCATTTTTAGCGGGGTTAAGAGTTCCGATTTTCAATGGCGCGTTATAGGTAGTAAGTAGTTTTTAGAATGATTGGTATGGAGCGAAAATGGAATTCATAGTACTATGTACCTCCTTGGCGCATGGTTGTATGTTTTTTTGCGATGAAGGTTGTATGGGTTTATGTTGCGAGATGTTGAACCTGGTAGTTCTAGGGAAAATACTATGGTTTAGATTTAGATGCTGGTTTTCGGTAATGAAAATCGGAAAGGGAAACCCTTCTTTGATTAAAAAAACTACTACCTCCATTCTGGTTTACTAGTCCCTGTTGTACTTTGGTTCAAAGTTTGTCCACGAATTTTACTTGTAAAATGTGAATGGAAAATGAGATTTTGTTATACCCAAACAAAAAAGGACTGGAGGGAGTGATTGCTCTGACACGGACGCGACCTCTCATAGCGCAGGCATTGAATCAAGCGCCAGCCAAGAGGGCCGCACTCGCTGCAGGCCCGGCTGAGCACGCCTCCTCGCCGCGTGCAACCAGCTTAAGACTGCCCCGCCTGGCTTCATTGAATCCACACGTGTGCTGGCAACACGTCCTTCTGCGAGCCGGTAGGCATTTTAAACTCAAAAAATGACTAAAATATAATTAATTTACGCATGGTCTTGAGATGTTGTGCTCGCACTGGTAGGAGGAACTAGTAGAGGATTTTCTTTATTTATAACTCTCCTCACATTTTTTTGGCTTTGAAGTGAATCATGGTTGTGGACATTATGTATGAATGTGCAGATATCTGTGAACATGAGTTTCATGTGGAAGTTGAACTTGGAATGTCGGGCTTCCGTGTGAACTATACCATGTCCAATGCTTCGTCTGTTATTGTTTGGAAAGTAATTGCTGTTATTAATGACCAAAAAAAACATTTTGTGCCACATCAGTAGATGCACGGACATCACAACAGGCATGCTGACTGGATAAACATTTGAACCTAGCTATTATGAAGGAAATTTTGTATTGACAACAGTTTTAGATAGCAGGAGACGCCTAGCCTGCTCTGCCTCCTACTAGCTTATTTCTCGCTTCTTCCATCTCTTCTTTGGCTTGGGGGAAGAGAGCATCGGATTGCTCTTTTCGCTTCTTTAGAACTCAGCTACATTCTCAAGGGCTGTTGCACGCTTTCTTTCAGCCTTTACTAATGCCATGAGGACACGAACAGCTGAGGACTCCACCGCTAGTGTGTAATCCAGATCATCTGGGAATTTGCACCTTGTGTCTAATCCAAAGATCATTAGGGAACTGCACCTTCTGTGTAATCCAGCCTCATTTTGTAAACATGATCTCGAGGTTGACCATACTTCCCTCCTCGCAGGAACTGCATCCTAACATGAAGTCACTTCTTTTTTAGATCAATACTCAGAGCAACCTAGATCCATTTAGTAGAAGCAAGATAAACAGAACTCGGAGAAGTGAATTCAAAAGGAAAAAAACAGACAACAAGGTGAAAACACCCACTTCCTACATCAAGCTAAAAACGAAAGCATTAGGACGATTAAGACTCTTCTTATTACACATTGAAGAACACCACGCTTAAGAGAAACAGAAACTACCACATATACACATCGAAGAACACGAGGCTACACGAAAGTAATTGAAAGGGCGTTACTTACCGAAGCTCGCTTTTATAGGTTCGTGCAGCTCCTCTTTAACTTGCCACGCCCTTGAAGATGTCCCAATATCCCGTGTTTGGTCTTCATTGCTCCTTTGCATGTTCACACTTGTGGTTTTAAAATCTCAACATGGCAAGAAAATATACTACTAGTAATACTCACAAGATCTTGTGGGCAACATTAAAGCACTCTGCCCGCCATGTTAGAGCATCTCCAACAGAATCGCAACGCGGTGCTTTAAAAATGCGCTTACAAAGGTCTGAGATCGAGAAGTAGATACTAGAGAGTAGAGGCTAGTTCTCAGCATAGATAGATAAAAAGATAATTCAACTACTCTCCTCGTCCGACTCCTCCTCGGTGATGTCCTCCTTCGACGCCCCGATCAGAGGCGTGAAGATACCGATCGTCGTCCGGATTCCTGCATGCACGCTGCTCCTAGCCTCATGTTGAATTAAGTGTCCTCTTTTTGCCTACGCTTGTCCTCGCGATAGGCGGCTCGCTCCGCCCTCCTCTTATCCCTCTCCTCCCTCCTTTGCGCGTAGAACTCGCGCTCGTTGATGATGTCCTGCGGGAAGTGTTGGCGCCACAACGCCATGGCTTCCTCGTCCATCTCGGTGATGCCGAGACAGTGCTCCCACCTCCGGTTGTCGCGACGATCCTCGTCGGTGCTAAGCCGCGGCAGAGGCGCGAGCTCCTGCGCCCGCTCCCGCGTCAGCACGTTGGGGAAGTTCAATGTTCTATGAGGCCATCGGAGGCGCCACACCGCCGCGTCATACGCGCAGGCGGCCTCGTTGCCGGTGTCGAAATTTCCGAGGCCGAGGCGCATCCCGCGGAACCGGATCTCGGCGGAGAAGCCGCCGGAGGGGTGCGCGCGGACGCCGCGGTATCCCCAAGTTTCCCGGCGACGCGGCGGCATGGTGGCACGGCGGTGGCGAGGCGAAAAAGAGCGAGGATAGAGCGGTGGCGAGGCACAGAGCGGGGAGAGAGCGGTGGCAAGGCACAGAGCGGTGGGAGGGCGTTGGATTTTATGAAGCGCGCCGGACGCCGCGCACCAAAACTAGCGCATGCCCGACCACTTTTTCCCGCGCGCGCGATCCTTTCCCGACGTCACTGCTATCTCTAGTCTCTTCTCTACTGTTATATTTATTTTATATTTTATATTTAATATTTATCTCTAGTTCCTTTACTGTCTACTTTTTTTCTCTATACTTTTTTTCTTGCAATATAGGTCGTCCGTTTTATATTTGATAGATAGGAAGGAAACAAATGGGAATTTTGCAAAAAGATACCCATACCCCACTCCAGATTTGCAAATAAGGCCTTCCCTCGTTCATCCTTTTCTCCCACAAGATAAACTACTCATACAAATGCATCTTGATGCATGCAATGCATGGGCATCTTGCTAGTTCTAAAAACCTTTCCATCATTTGCCACACTACTGGTTGCAGATGAAAAACCTACCCAAGCATAGCGCGATACAGGAGCGACGCACAATTACAAGCTGATATTCTGTTGGACAATGGAGGCTATAACCAATTACTTTTACGGGAACAATAGCACCCAGGAAATTTGAAGGGTAGGTATGAACAAAATTGGAACTGCACATGTACTGCTAAGTGATTCAATACACACATTACCAATCAAGGAGGAGAATGATGGTCGCGGCGGCCTCTATGAGTCATGGTCGGCAACGGGTGTCGGTGTCAAAACTGGCGGATCTCGGGTAGAGGGTCCCGAACTGTGCGTCTAAGGCGGATGGTAACAGGAGGAGGGGGGACATGATGTTTACCCAGGTTCGGGCCCTCTCGATGGAGGTAATACCCTACTTCCTGCTTGATTGACCTTGATGAGTATTACAAGAGTTGATCTACCACGAGATCATAGAGGCTAAACCCTAGAAGCTAAGCCTATGGTATGATTGTTGTTATCCTATGGACTAAACCCTCCGGTTTATATAGACACCGGAGGGGTCTAGGGTTACACAGAGTCGGTTACAATGCGAGGAGATCTACATATCCGTATCGCCAAGCTTGCCTTCCACGCCAAGGAGAGTCCCATCCGGACACGAGACGAAGTCATCAATCTTGTATCTTCATAGTCCAACAGTCCGGCCAAAGGATATAGTCCGGCTGTCCGGATAACCCCTAATCCAAGACTCCCTTAGTAGCCCCCGAACCAGGATTCAATGACGATGAGTCTGGCGCGCAGATTGTCTTCGGCATTGCAAGGCGGGTTGTTCTCCAAATTCTGAATACTTGTTTGAGTAGTGTCTGGCTTCCCATAAATGTTGCACTCCTTGGCTTCTGCATCTAATAATGGATATCCTCCATGCGTCGAGCGAATGCGAGAAGCCGGGTGAGGGACTCCTGGATTAGTGGGTATCCGGACAGCCGGACTATATCCTTTGGCCAGACTGTTGGACTATGAAGATACAAGATTGAAGACTTCATCTCGTGTCCGTATGGGACTCTCTTGGCGTGGAAGGCAAGCTTGGCGATACGGATATGTAGATCTTCTCCTGTTGTAACCGACTCTGTGTAACCCTAGCCCCCTCAGGTGTCTATATAAACCAGAGGGTTTAGTCCATAGGACAACAACAATCATATCATAGGCTAGCTTCTAGGGTTTAGCCTCTACGATCTCGTGGTAGATCAACTCTTGTACTACTCATATCATCAAGATCAATCAAGCAGGAAGTAGGGTATTACCTCCATCGTGAGGGCCCGATCCTGGGTAAACATTGTGTCCCTTGCCTCCTGTTACCATCCGCCTTAGACGCACAGTTCGGGACCCCCTACCCGAGATCCGCCGGTCTTGACACCGACATCGGTGCTTTCATTGAGAGTTCCACTGTGCCATCGCCGTAAGGAAGGATGTCTCGTCTCGTTGTCAAGGACAGCGTCACCTCTGGGGGAGCCCTGGCTGTCGGCCAGACTCTCCGGCTAGGCGATTTCGTCATGACCGCCAGTTCGGCTGCTGCACCGACGATGACTTCTCGGGTCATCAAAAACAGCCTCCACGTCGGCTCGGAACTTGCCGAGCAGATGGAACCGATAGATCTCTCTTCCTTAAATCAGCTCTTGGATCGCATCGCCGCTTTGGGAGTCGCTATGGACAACGACCGGATCGGGCTTAAACCCAACCAAAGGGAGATTAACTCTCCGCCGGTCACCCATCAGAGGGCGGTGGTGGAGGAACAATGCGGTAATTCTTCCTCAATCCTGAGGACAAACTATGTCCGATTTCTAGAGCTCTCTGAGCCGGATACCCGTATACGGAAGGACATCTCCCAATCCTTGAACCTAGAACCAGGCAGTGGGCCAGACCTATCGGGCGACATCCCGGAGCCCGAACCTCCAAGATCGGAAACTCCCATGCCCCTAGGTCTCAGATCGGGCCAGGGTCCGGACTCAAATTCGCCCACCCACCCAGATACAAGCGATCTCTCCCACATTAGACAAGAGCCCCAGGAAACAGTACATCACTATTGGGCCAGATTCCTCCTTGTAATGAACAAGGTCAAGGACTGTCGTGAGGAAGACGCAATTTCATTCTGCTGCAATAATTGCGTGAAGAAGGGAATCCTTAACGCCATAAGCCACCGCAACATAGCACACTTCACTGACTTGGCGGCCATAGTATGGAAGTACTGTGCGATGGAGAGTGCTTGGAAAACCGAAATAAAATTTTGGGATAACCCGGCTTTGGCTAAACACCCAGTCCCCGAATTAAAAGGGTGCACCCTCGTAAGTCATGCGATTCAATCGCAAAAAAGCAAAAGCCCACTACAGGGCATGGAACCGTATTGGAGGGATGGCTTAACGGACCCTGCAAAATTCACAGTACTGTGGATACCACACCAACACACAACCTTAGAGCATGTTGGGTACTCCGGCAGGTTGCTAAGAGCGGCGAGGATCTCCTCATTCAAAACACCGCAGAGCAACATCCCGTGAATTACAATACGGTCTTAACAGTCTTCGAGAAATTCGCCTCAAATAATAGGCTCAAGCGAGCACTCCGCAGCCTTGCTGAGATCTGCCAGATGGCAGCAATAAATCCATGGAGCGACACGACTATCACCTTTAATGCCAGTGACGAACCTAAATTCCGAACAGCCCGAGTACCAGCCGCATTAGTCCTTAGTCCAATTGTGGATGGCTTTCGGCTCACTAAAGTGCTCATGGACGGCGGCAGCGGATTAAAACTCATTTACGAGGAAACTCTTTACAAAATGGAAATAGACTGGAACCGCATTGAGCAAAGCAGCACAACCTTTGGAGGAATCATCCCCAGTCGGGAGGCACGTTGCGATGGGAAAATCACTCTAGATGTGGTATTCGGCACACCGGAAAATTACAGGTCCGAAGAAATAGCATTCCAAGTGGCCCCGTTCAGTAGCGGATACCATGCCCTTCTAGGGCGGGAGGCATTCACGATCTTCCAAGCTATACCCCATTATGGGTACATGAAGCTCAAAATGCCTGGGCCCAATGGAATTATCACTCTAGCTAGTGATCCGGACATAGCGCTCCGCGCTGAAAACAAAACAGCCGTACTAACCCTCGAGGCACTATCCGAAGCCCTAGCGGCAGAGAAGTTAACTGCGCTACGCTTGACCGTGGACAGGGACGTCGTGATACTCGACAAGAGATCCAAGTCCACCTCTTTCAAACCAGCGGACGAAATAGTAAAATTCCAAGTCCACCCAACGGACCCTACCAAAACAGCCTCAATTGGGGCACAGTTAAACCCCGCTGTGGACGCTGCACTACGGGAGTTCCTGCGCGAGAACTGGGATATATTTGCCTGGCACCCATCAGATATGCCAGGAATCCCATGCAGGTTGGCCGAGCATAGCCTTAGCATTCTAAAAGGATTCAAGCCGGTCAAGCAAACTCTTCGGCGTTTTTCTGAACCTAAGCGACAAGCTATGGGTGAGGAGCTAGCCAAGTTATTGGAGGCCGGATTCATGAGAGAAATAAAACACCCGGACTGGCTAGCAAACCTGGTGATGGTACCAAAGAAGGACAAATCCTGGTGCCTATGTGTCGATTTCAAATACCTCAATAAAGCTTGCCCAAAGGATCCCTTCCCCCTCCCCCGCATCGATCAAATTATCGACGCCACCGCGGGGCACGACTCATTGTGCTTCCTCGACGCATACTCTGGCTACCACCAAATCAAGATGGCCGAGTCCGACCAAGCCGCAACAGCGTTTATCACACCATACGGCCCCTTCTATTTCAACACAATGCCTTTCGGGTTTAAGAACGCCGCTGCAACGTATCAACGCATGATTAAAACATGCCTAGAAAAGCAGATCGGCAAAACAGTGGAAGCATACGTAGACGATGTGGTCGTCAAAACCAGACACGTCGACTCTTTGATAGACAACTTGAGGCTTACGTTCAACAACCTCCGAACATACGACATCAAGCTCAATCCGGAAAAATGCGTTTTTAGCGTGCCCGCCGGAAAGCTCCTGGGTTTCATCGTCTCCAGTAGAGTAATTGTAGCAAATCCGGATAAAACCCGAGCCCTGTCACAATTGGCCATCCTAATAGACCTCAAACAAATCCAGAAATGAACTAGATGCGTTGCGGCCTTAAGCCGCTTTATCTCCCGATTAGGAGAAAAGGTACTACCCCTTTATCGCCTTCTTCGGTGCACCAAACACTTCGAGTGGATGGATGCCGCCACGGCCGGATTGGAAGAAATAAAAGCCATACTGGCCACCAACCCAATCCTGGCCGCGCCAAACATCGGCGAACCAATGCTGCTATATATAGCGGCGACTCATCAAGTCGTAAGCGCAGTGCTCGTCGACGAACGAGAAACGGACGAACATAAATTCCCCCTTCAAAAGCCGGTATATTATGTATCCACTGTCCTCACCCCATGCAAATCACGGTACCCGCATTATCAAAAGATAGCGTATGCGGTATTCATGGCATCCCGGAAACAACGACACTACTTTCAAGAGTGTTCAATTACAGTGGCCTCAGAAGTGCCACTGAACGACATAATAAACAACCGCGACGCCACAGGCCGGATTGCCAAATGGGACATTGAGCTCCTCCCGTTTGACATAACATATAAACCTCGGCGAGCTATTAAGTCGCAGGTATTGGCCGATTTTGTCGCCGAATGGACAGAAGCCGAACTCCCTAAAGAGTACGGCGCATACTCCAATTGGATTATGCACTTCAACGGCTCTAAAATGTTGGCCGGTCTGGGGGCTGGTGTCGTCCAGACATTGCCTACCGGAGATACAGTCCAATATGTACTCCAAATACTGTACACAGACTCCAACAATGCCGCCGAATACGAGGCCCTGTTAGATGGTCTCCGGATGGTAGTTTCCATGGGCATTCAATGCCTGGAGGTGCGCGGGGACTCGAACCTCGCAATATCCCAAATAAATGGAGACTTCGACGCTAAAGATCCGAAAATGGCGTCTTATCGCAATGCCGTACTCAAGATGTCAGCTTGGTTCGAGGGGCTCAAATTCCACCATGTGGCTCGGGAAAACAATCAGGCGGCGGATATCCTCGCCCGTATCAGCGCTAAGCGCGATCCGGTCCTACCCAACATATTCTTGGAAAGGCTGTTTAAGCCATCCGTGGTATGGGAAGGGGAAACAAGCGACAACAACCCGGACCCGACTACAATGCCAGATACCGAACACTCTAACATAATCGGTGGATCCGCCACCGAAATAACACCTTCAGCCCACGTAATAATGGCCGTCATCGCCCCATGGACTGAACCATTCCTGGCCTACCTAACCAGGCAGGAACTTCCGAGGACCAAAATGAGGCACGCTGCATTGTGCGACGATCTAAAGCTTACAAGGTCCACGAAGGAGAGCTCCATAGGAAAAGCACCACTGGAGTTCTTCAAAGGTGCATCTCTGAAGAGGAAGGGCAGAAGCTTATGGCAGAAATCCACGCCGGACTCGGTGGCCACCACGCCGCAGCCCAGGCCCTTGTAAGTAAGGCCTTCGGTACAGGATTTTATTGGCCGACGACCCAGGCAGATGCACAGGACTTGGTCCAACAGTGCGTGGGTTGCCAGCTTTTTGCAAACCAAAGCCATATGCCACCCGTTGCCCTAAAAACAATCCCCATTACCTGGACTTTTGCGGTCTGGGGGCTTGACATGGTTGGACCCCTTAAAGGGGGAACCCATAAGAAAAAATACTTACTGGTAATGGTGGATAAATTCACCAAATGGATAGAAGCCAAACCTGTTAAAACGGCCGAATCCAGACCAGTGATAGACTTAATATCCGGGGTTGTACACCGTTATGGTATCCCCCACAACATCATCACTGACAACGGCACGAACTTCACTACCGACGAGGTGAAACTATGGTGTAGCAACATGGGCATCAAGCTCGATGATGCTTCTGTCTATCATCCACAAACTAACAGTCAAGTCGAACGAGCAAATGGTCTTATCATGAGCGGCATCAAACCCAGATTAGTGCGGTCCTTAAAGGAATCTAACACGCACTGGGTAGAGGAGCTCGACTCCGTACTTTGGGGGCTGCGGACCACGCCGAATCGCACTACCGGATACATACCGTTCTTTATGGTGTACGACGCAGATGCGGTTCTGCCCTGCGGCATAATTCATGACTCACCTCGAGTGCGCATGTATGAAGAAAGAGAGGCCGAGCTCAATCGGCAGGACAGTTTGGACGCCCTCGAGGATGAGCGTGACGTGGCAAAAGCTCGTTCCGCATTCTATCAGCAACAGGCTAGAAGATACCAAAGCAGAGAAGTACGGGCCAAAACTTATAATGTTAGCGAACTTGTTCTATGCCTACCGGAGAAGAAAAAGGACAAGTTCAAGCCCAAACGGGAAGGTCCCGTCGTTATTGACCAGGTTTTAACCGGTGGAGCGTACCGTCTGCGGGATGCATCGGACAATCGACTCGATCCAAATCCATGGAACGCAGCCAGATTCCGAAGATTCTATGCCTAGTGCCGGACTCCGTGTTCGTCTCCTTACCTCTGTCAAATTTTTATACATTCGTTATCTGTCTTTTCTTTCTTTCTTTCTTCCCCTTTTCTTTCGAGGCCTTGAAGGGCTAAAATGTGTTTTGACTACACAATCTTGATGCGCCAGCCGCGCTCATTATACCTGGGGGCTTCTTGTACAGAAGCTTAATTATTTTATGGGCTTCATGCCCTACACATGTGTTATTCGTCCGCATGTACCTTTTTTCGCCACTATATGCATCGATATAACTTAAGTTTTGGCCAAGCTAGGTTGCCCGGCTCTTGTATTTATGCCCTACGTTCCCGTTAATTCGGCTAGGGCATAAGGGGAGAACCTCTGCGATTGTTACTGCCGGGTCAGCCGGATGTGTACCTCAGACTGGGTGAAGCCGAAAGCTAGCGTTCTTAAGGGAATATTCGGTCGGTGAATAAAAGATGACTTTTTATTTTTTCCACTTGCCCCCAGATGTTTTTGCCTGCGTCTCTTCTCGCAGTTCGTACATGCACATTAGGGCATGCGTACCCAGGGAAAGGAACCCTTAACGGAACTATTCTCCCTGGAAGATGTTTCTTACTACCCATGTAATATAACATAACTAGTTGGGTACTTGTCTGTTCAAGCACTTATGACCCCTATGTTGGGGAACGTAGTAATTTCAAAAAAAAATTTCCTACGATCACACAAGACCATGGTGATGGCATAGCAACGAGAGGGAGAGGTCCGCCCACGCACTGTGAGACCGAAAGCGAAGCGCTTTATCAACGCTGTTGATGTAGTCGACGCCTCCACGATCCGACCGATCCAAGCACCGAACGTCACGGCACCTCCGAAGTTCTGCACACGTTCAGCTCGATGACGATCCCCGGACTCCGATCCAGCAAAGTGTCGGGGATGAGTTCTGTCAGCACGACGGCGTGGTGACGATGTTGATGCTCCACCGACGCAGGGCTTCGCCTAAGCACCGCTACAATATGATCGAGGTGGAATATGGTGGAGGGGGGGCACCGCACACGGCTAAGGAACGATCCGTAGATCAACTTGCGTCATGGGGTGCCCCCTGCCCCCGTATATAAAGGAGACAGGGAGGAGGTGGCCGGCCTAGGAGGGGCGCACAAAGGGGGGAGTCCTACTCCCACCGAGTAGGACTCCTCCTTTCCTAGTAGGAATAGGAGAGAAGGAAGGAGGAGAAGAAGGGTGCGGCCTCCCTAGTCCACCCGGACTAGGCCTTGGGCGCGCGCCTGCCCTAGGCAGCCCTCTCTCTTCCCGCAGGCCCAATAAGGCCCAATACTTCTCCCCGGCGAATTCCGTAACTCTCCGGTACTCAAAATACCCAATCATTCGAACCTTTCCAACTCCGAATATAGTCGTCCAATATATCGATCTTTACGCCTCGACCATTTCGAGACTCCTCGTCATGTCCCCGATCTCATCCGGGACTCCGAACTCCTTCGGTACATCAAAACTCATAAACTCATAATATAACATCGCATCGAAACCTTAAGCGTGCGGACCCTACGGGTTCGAGAACTATGTAGACATGACCTAGAACCATTCTCGGTCAATAACCAATAGCGGAACCTGGATGCCCATATTGGTTCCTACATATTCTACTGAAGATCTTTATCGGTCAAACCGCATAACAACATACGTTGTTCCCTTTGTCATCGGTATGTTACTTACCCGAGATTCGATCGTCGGTATCCAATACCTAGTTTAATCTGCTACGGAAAGTCTCTTTACTCGCTCCGTAATACATCATCTCGCAACTAACTCATTAGTTGCAATGCTTGCAAGGCTTAAGTGATGTGCATTACCGAGAGGGCCCAGATACCTCTCCGACATTCGGAGTGACAAATCCTAATCTCAAATACGCCAACCCAACATCTGCCTTTGGAGACACCTGTAGTACTCCTTTATAATCACCCGCTTACGCCAGACGCTTTGGTAGTACCAAAGTGTTCCTCCGTAAACGGGAGTTGCATAATCTCATAGTCATAGGAACATGTATAAGCCATGAAGGAAGCAATAGCAACATACTAAACGATCGTGTGCTAAGCTAACGGAATGGGTCATGTCAATCAGATCATTCAACTAATGATGTGACCTTGTTAATCAAATAACAACTCCTTGTTCATGGTTAGGAAACATAACCATCTTTGATTAACAAGCTAGTCAAGTAGAGGCATACTAGTGACATACTGTTTGTCTATATATTCACACATGTATTATGTTTCCGGTTAATACAATTCTAGCATGAATAATAAACATTTATCATGATATAAGGAAATAAATAATAACTTTATTATTGCCTCTAGGGCATATTTCCTTCATCCTCCCACTTGCACTAGAGTCAATAATCTAGATCACATCACCATGTGATTAACATCGATAGTTCACATCATCATGTGACCAAGACCCAAAAGGGTTTACTAGATTCAGTAATCTAGTTCACATCGATATGTGATTAACACCCAAAGAGTACTAAGGTGTGATCATGTTTTGCTTTGTGAGAGAATCTTAGTCAACGGGTCTGCCACATTCAGATCCGTATGTATTTTGCAAATCTCTATGTCAATAATGCTCTGCACGGAGCTACTCTAGCTAATTGCTCCCACTTTCAATATGTATCCAGATTGAGACTCAGAGTCATCTAGATTAGTGTTAAAACTTGTATCGACGTAACCCTTTTGTAACGCCCCCGATGCGGCTATATCTCCCACGTGTCGAGGCACGACTTAGAGGCATAACCGCATTGAAAGCAATGTCGCAAGTGAGGTAATCTTCACACAACCCATGTAATAATTTAAGGGAGAAGGGTACATAGTTGGCTTACAATCGCCACGCCACACAAAGACATAATTAAACATACATCATTCGAGTACACTCAAGGTCCGACTACGGAACCAAAATAAAGAAGACACCCCACAAGCTAACACAGATCCCGAATCGTCCCAACTGGGCACCACTACTGATCATCCGAAACGAAACATAGTAACGACCACGCCCTCGTCGAACTCCCACTTGAGCTCGGTGGAATCATCCTGCACCGCCTCATCGGAACCTCGCAACTGTTTTGAAGTATCTGTGAGTCACGGGACTCAGCAATCTCACACCCGCGAGATCAAGACTATTTAAGCTAATAGGAAGGACAAGGAAGTAAATTGGAGCTGCAGCAAGCGACTAGCATTTATGGTGGCTACTTCGCAAAAGAGAGCGAGAAGAGAAGCAAAGCACGGTCGTGAAACTAGTAGTGATCAAGAAGTGATCCCAACTACTTACGTCGGACATAACTCCAACATCGTGTTCACTTCCCTGACTCACGAGAAGAGACCATCACGGTTACACACGCGTTGATGTGTATTTTATTGAGGTCCACTTTAGGTTTTCTACAACCGGACATTAACAAATTCCCATCTGCCTCATAACCGCGAGCACGGCTTTGAAAGATATTACCTGCAGGGTGTCCCAACTTAGCCCATTATAAGCTCTCACGGTCAACGAAGGATTATTCCTTCTACCGGAAGACCCGATCAATCTCGAATCCCGGACTACAAGACATTTCGACAGCAATAAAACAAGACCAGCAAAGCCGCCCGATTGTGCCGACAAATCCCGATAGGAGCTGCACATATCTCGCTCTCGTGGCACATCCGGATGAACACTCCATACAACTAAAACCAAACCTCAAGTTGCCTTGAGGGGCGCTGCAGGGCTCTAGTTCGGCCAGCACTCAAGGAGCACCGTCCGGGGGTTAAAATAAAGATGACCCTCGGGCTCGCGAAACCCGGGAAAAGGCTTAGGTGGCAAATAGTAAAACCAATGTTGGGCTTGCTGGACGAGTCTTATTCAAAGCGAATCGTCAAGGGGTCCCATAAATCACCCAACCGTAAGGAACGCAAAATCAAGGAACATAACACCGTATGACGGAAACTAGGGTGGCAAGAGTGGAACAAAACACCAGGCATAAGGCCGAGCCTTCCACCCTTTACCAAGTATATAGATGTGTTAAGCATAGCAGATATATATATATATTGTGATATCCCCAACAAGTGAACACGTTCCAAAGAGGAACAACATCTCCATGTTCCAACAAGGAACAAATTTCAGCTTCACCTGCAACTAACAACGCTATAAGAGGGGCTGAGCGAAGCGGTAACATAGCCAAACAACGGTTCGCTAGGAAAGGATGGTTAGAGGCTGACATGGCAATATGGGTGGCATGATATAGCAAGTGGTAGGCATCGCAGCATAGGCATAGCAAAAGAGCGAGCAACTAGCATAGCAAAGATAGAAGTGATTTCGAGGGTATGATCATCTTGCTCTGCAAAGTTCTCGAGTTGTCGAAAGCCCCATCCTCGAAAAACGTTCTCAACAGGTTCCTCGCTCACGCACTCGCCTCCGGCTCTACCCAAAACAACAACAAAAACAAGGAGCCACAATAAATCACGATGCAATGCACAATCAACAAAATGCAACATGACATGATATGCATGATGTGATATGCAAAGCGATGTGCACTCCGAAGGTAATGGAAAACCAGGCATCATCTTGGCAAACCAAGCATGCCATCGAAGATGAGGTGATTTCGGTAGAAATCGATATAGAGATCACCGGGAACGGATGCACGGATTGGATATGACGGGCAAAACAAGAATGGTGAGAAACCTACGATGACAACATGAAGAAGCAAAGCCATGCATGTGTGCAAACTACCTCAAAGCACAAATCAACTAAATATGCACAATGAAAACAACACCTAACCATGAAGCGAAAGGACATGATCACAAACTTGCCCAAATGCAAAAACCAATGACACCACTGAGTTGGTGGGATTTTTCTACCCCAAAAACATATATAATATGTTAGGGTTGCATTAGGGAAAACATCACAAAACAATAAGTTAAAATCTGCCTAAAAAGGAAATAGACAGAATAGGCAATTTCCAGATTTGGAAATGTCCAGATTTGGACTTGCCCAAAACAGCAATGGAATCAAACCAGATATGGAAACTAGGGTGAAAGAAATAAAAATGCATGAGGGGAGAAGGCGCTGGGAGGCTGACAGGGGTGACCCACTGTCATAGAGGCAGGGTTTAACAGGTTTAAAAAGGGGGAAGAAAAAGAGCCCTGTGGGATTCAACCCGGTCTCCCGGTGGAAACCCTCCCTGCTACCACCGGGCCGGAGCGCTCTTGCACGAAGGAGAGGCTCGGGCTTATCTACCGACTCTGCAGAGGAGGCGCACCAAGGGCAGCGAAAACAAAAATACAAAGGGGGAGGGCGCGCTGGGGTCGAACCCAGTCGCCATGGTGGAAGAGCGAGCAATGACCAGCTCGGCTAGGGAAGGAGTTCGTAGGAAACGGGAAGCCAGCGACTTATCTAGTTACCCTGCCCGATCTAAGAACAGAGGAGCCTTGACCGATGCCGGGCGAGGCAACGGCGGCTGAGGACTCCTTGCCCTCGAACACGGCGGGACACACGAGGGAACTCCACGGAACAGAACGGACCAAGCCAGAGCGCGTGGCTAGTGGCAACTTACACGCGCCCAAAACAACCTGAACCTAAACTACTACGAGCACGACGGAGCATGGTGAGCGCCCAAAAGGCACGGCGGAACCCTCACGCTTAGGGGAACTAGCGACGACGGAAAGAAGCAGGAGGAAGGGGTTATACCTCCTTACCCTAGGACACGAGAACGGCGACGGAGACGGGCCGACGGCGACGAAGTTGAGCTCAAATTCGCCGGATCTCCTGCCGAGAAGAAGACAGAGCAGTGGCGCCGGTGTACTTGGCGCCCGGGACTCAGAGACGACGCCGTGGACGAGTCGACGACGAGGAAGAAGGTAGACAAGGGCCGCTGGTCGGGTGGCCGGAGAGCACGCCGGGCGACGGAGACGTGCTTCCCAGATCGCCGGAACCGAAAGGGCGGCGATCTAGGGGGATTCTCACCGGCGGCGGCGGCGAGAGGGAGAGGGGAACCCTAGGGTTCGGTCCGGCGCGGATGGGGATAAGAAGGGGGCTAGGTGGCGAGGACGAGCTCGTGCTCTCCGAGCTCGGGTCCCCATGGCGCTGCGAGAGGAGAGGGAAAAGGCGGTGCGAAGCACCGGCGCCGGCTGCCAGCGGGGCGGGCGATGCCACGTGGTCGGGATCCATCGGGGTAAGTGCGGGCGCGGTGAGCGAAGGCAGGAGGAGAGAAACGCGTGCGGCTGCTGCGCCTCTCTGGGCATGCGGGGAGGAAACTGGCTGGCTCGGGAGGCCGAGGCCCAGTGGAGAGGAGGGCTGGGCTGCCATCGCAGCTGCTGCCCTCTTTTCCTTTTTCCTTTTAGAAATAAAAAGGAGAGAAAAGAAAGTGCAGAAAGAAAAGAAAAGATTTAGAGTGAAAGGAAAATATCCCCACACTCTGAATTCCCTTCTATTTAAATAAAATGTAATGGACATTTTAAAGGTAGAAAATAATGCAAGTTTGAAAATGCTTCAAACTTGTGCCATTTTTGAACCTAACCATAACAACTTCAAATGAGGGGATCTTTGGGCAGAGAGGTTTAGTGCAACAAGCAAGATTATTAGGGAGGAGATGAACATTAATTGAAGGAGGGAAATAAATGGCATTTGAAAGAGAAAGAAGTAGAGGGAAGGAGGGGATGGTAATGCAAAAAAAAAATGAAAATGGCACTTGCACAACATGACATGCAAGGAAAAACCACAACCATATGTCATGCAAGAGAACACCACATCCACATGAAAAGAAGGGAATGCAAAATGACAATAGGCACAAAAATGCAATATGGCAAAAGGAGCAAACAAAGAAAAAGAAAACCCACATGACCAAAACAACATGAGGCCAAGCATGACAAGAACCCACAAGAATTGGAAGAGGTCAAATTGATATATTGCCCAAAAAGGGGAAGTTTACATCCAGGGTGTTACACCTTTACGACGAACCTTTTATCACTTCCATAATCGAGAAACATATCCTTATTCTACTAAGGATAATTTTGACCGCTGTCCATTGATCTACTCCTAGATCACTATTGCACTCCCTTGCCAAGCTTAGTGGTAGGGTATGCAATAGATCCGTACACAAAGATGACATACTTTATAGAACCTATGGCTGATGCATAGGAATGACTTTCATTCTCTTTCTATCTTCTCGCCGTGGTCGGGTTTTGAGTCTTACTCAATCTCACACCTTGTAACACAGTGCAAGAACTCTTTCTTTGACTGTTCCATTTTGAACTACTTCAAAATCTTGTCAAGGTATGTATTCATTGAAAACCTTATCAAGCGTTTTGATCTATCTCTATAGATCTTGATGCTCAATATGTAAGCAGCTTCACCGAGGTCTTTCTTTGAAAAACTCCTTTCAAATACTCCTTTATGCTTTGCGTAATAATTCTACATTATTTCCGACCAACAATATGTCATTCACATATACTTATCGAAATGTCAGAGTGCTCCCACTCACTTTCTTGTAAATACAAAGCTTCTCCAAAAGTCTCTATAAAACCATATGCTTTGATCAACTCATCAAAGCGCTTATTCCAACTCCGAGATGCTTGCACCAGTCCATAGATGGATCGCTGAGCTTGCATTTTGTTAGCTCCTTTAGGATTGACAAAACCTTCTGGTTGCATCATATACAACTCTTCCTCCGTAAACCCATTCAGAATGCAGTTTTACATCCATTTGCCAAATTTCATAAATTATGGCAATTGCTAACATGATTCGACAGACTTAAGCATCGCTACAGCTTGAGAAAATCTCATTGTAGTCAACACCTTGAACTTGTCAAAACCTTTATGCGATAAGTCGAGCTTTGTAGATAGTAATACTACTATCGTCCGCCGCCTTCCTCTTGAAGATCCATTCATTTAACATGACTTGCCGATCATCGAGCAGGTCAACCAAAGTCCACACTTTGTTCTTATATATGGATCCTATCTCGATTATATGGCCTCAAGCCATTTCGCTGAATCTGGGCTCATCATCGCCTCATAGTTCGTAGATTCATCATGGTCTAGTAACATGACTTCTAGAATAGGATTATCGCACCACTCAAAGTGCGGATCTTACTCCGAAGACCCACGAGGTTTGGTAGCAACTTGATCTGAAGTTTCATGATCATCATCATTAACTTCCTCACTAATTGGTGTAGGAATCACCGAACTGATTCCTGTGATGAACTACTTTCCAATAAGGGAGAAGGTACAATTACCTCATCAAGTTCTACTTTCCTCCCACTCACTTCTTTCGAGAGAAACTTCTTCTAGAAAGGATCCATCTTAGCAACAAATATCTTGCTTTCGGATCTCGTGATAGAGGGTGTACCCAATAGTTACCTTTGGGTATTCTATGAAGACGCACTTTTCCGATTTGGGTTCGAGCTTATCGTGAAACCTTTTCACATAAGCATCACAACTCCAAACTTTAAGAAACGATGCAGCTTAGGTTTATTGCTTAAACCATAGTTCATACGGTGTCATCTCAACGGATTTAGATGGTGCCCTATTAAACGTGAATGCAGCTGTCTCTAATGCATAACCCCAAAACGATAGTGGTAAATCGGTAAGATACATCATAGATCGCACCATATCCAATAAAGTGCGGTTACGACGCTCGACACACCATTAAGCTGTGGTGTTCCGTGGCGTGGTAGTGAAACTATTTCACATTGTTTTAATCAAGGCCAAACTCGTAACTCAAATATTTATCCTCTCGCGATCATATCGTAGAAACTTTTATTTTCTTGTTACGATGATTCTTCACTTCACTCTGAAATTCTTTGAACTTTTCAAATGTTTCAGACTTGTGTTTCATCAAGTAGATATACCCATATCTGCTCAAATCATCTGTGAAGGTCGAAAAATAACGATACTTGCCACGAGCATCAACACTCATTGGATCACATACATCGGTATGTATTATCTCCAATAAGTCAAGATCTCGCTCCATTGTTCCAACAACGGAGTTTCAGTCATCTTGCCCAAAAGGCACGGTTCGCAAGCATCAAGTGATTCATAATCAAGTGATTCCAAAATCCCATCAGCATGGAGTTTCTTCATGCGCTTTACACCAATATGACCTAAACGGCAAAGCCACAAATAAGTTGCACTATCATTATTAACTTTGCATCTTTTGGTTTCAATATTATGAATATGTGTATCACTATGATCGAGATCCAATGAACCATTTTCATTGGGTGTGTAACCATATAAGGTTTTATTCATGTAAATGTAACAACAATTTATTCTCTTACTTAAATGAATAACCGTATTGCAATAAACATGATCAAATCATATTTATGCTCAACACCAAATAACACTTATTTAGGTTCCACACTAATCCCGAAAGTATAGGGAGGTGCGATGATGATCATATCAATCTTGGAACTACTTCCAACACTCATCGTTACTTCCCTTCAACTAGTCTCTGCTTATTCTGCAACTCCTGTTTGAAGTTACTACTCTTAGCAACCTAACGAGTATCAAATACTCAGGGCTACTATAAACACTAGTAAGGTACACATCAATAACCTGTATATCAAATATAACCTTGTTTACTTTGCCATCCTTCTTATCCACCAAATATTGGGGTTAGTTCCGCTTCCAAAGGACCAGTTCCATTGCAGCAAAAGTACTCGCCTCGTGCTTAGGTCTAGACTTGGGCTTCTTCACTCGAGCAGCAACTTGCTTGCCGTTCCTTTTGAAGTTCCCCTTCTTCCCTTTGCCATTTTCCTTGAGACTAGTGGTCTTGTCAACCATCAACACTTGATGTTTTTTTTTTCTTGATTTCTACCTTCGCCGATTTTAGCATCGCGAAGAGCTCGAGAATCCTTTTCGTCATCCCTTGCATACTATAGTTCATCACGAAGTTCTACTAACTTAGTGATGGTGACTAGAGAATTCTGTCAATCACTATCTTATCTCGAAGATTAACTCCCACTTGATTCAAGCGATTGAAGTACTCGCATAATCTGAGCACATGCTCACTAGTTGAGCGATTCTCCTCCATCTTTTAGCTATAGAACTTGTTGGAGATTTCATATCTCTCAACTCGGTATTTGCTTGAAATATTAACTTCAATTCCTGAACATCTCCTATGGTCCATGACGCTCAAAACGTCTTTGAAGTCCCGATTCTAAGCCGCTAAGCATGGTGCACTAAACTATCAAGTAGTCATCATATTGAGCTAGCCAAACGCTCATAACGCCTCAGATCCGCTCCTCGCAATAGGTCTGCACCTAGCGTGCATTAAGGACATAATTCTTCACAAGCAGCAATGAGGATAAACCTCAGATCACGGATCCAATCCGCATCATTGCTACTAACATCTTTCAATACAATTTTCTCTAGGAACACATATAAAACACAGGGAAGCAACAACGCGAGCTATTGATCTACAACATAATTTGCAAAATACTACCAGGACTAAGTTCATGATAAATTAAAGTTCAATTAATCATATTACTTAAGAACTCCCACTTAGATAGACATCTCTCTAGTCATCTAAGTGATTACGTGATCCAAATAAACTAAACCATGTCCGATCATCACGTGAGATGGAGTAGTTTCAATGGTGAACATCACTATGTTGATCATATCTACTATATGATTCACGCCGACCTTTCGGTCTCCGTGTTCGAGGCCATATCTGTTATATGCTAGGCTCGCCAAGTTTAACTCGAGTATTCCGCGTGCAACTGTTTTGCACCCGCTGTATTTGAACGTAGAGCCTATCACACCCGATCATCACGTGGTGTCTCAAAGACGAAGAACTTTCATAACGGTGCATACTCGTGGAGAACACTTCTTGATAATTTTAGTGAGAGATCATCTTATAATGCTACCGTCAATCAAAGCAAGATAAGATGCATAAAGGATAAACATCACATGCAATCAATATAAGTGATATGATATGGTCATCATCATCTTGTGCTTGTGATTCCATCGCCAAAGCACCGCCATGATCACCATCGCCACCGGGCGCCGACACCTTGATCTCCATCGTAGCATCGTTGTCGCCTCGCCAACTATTGCTTCTACGACTATCGCTACTCCTTAGTGATAAAGTAAAGCAATTACATGGCGCTTGCATTTCATACAATAAAGCGACAACCATATGGCTCCTGCCATTGCCGATAACTCGTTACAAAACATGATCATCTCATACAATAAAATGTAGCATCACGCCTTGACCATATCACATCACAACATGCCCTGCAAAACAAGTTAGACGTCCTCTACTTTGTTGTTGCAAGTTTTACGTGGCTGCTACGGGCTGAGCAAGAACCGTTCTTACCTACGCATCAAAACCACAACGATATTTCGTCAAATAGACTCCGCTTTAACCTTCTCAAGGACCGGGCGAGCCACACTCGGTTCAACTAAAGTGAGAGACAGACACCGCCAGGTCACCTTTAAGCAACGAGTGCTCACAGCGGTGAAACCAGTCTCGCGTAAGCGTGACGCGTAATGTCGGTCCGGCCGCTTCATCTCACAATACCGCTGAACCAAAGTATGACATGCTGGTAGGTAGTATGACTTGTATCGCCCACAACTCACTTGTGTTCTACTCGTGCATATGACATCAACTCATAAAACCAGGCTCGGATGCCACTGTTTGGGGAACGTAGTAATTTCAAAAAAAAATTTCCTACGATCACACAAGACCATGGTGATGGCATAGCAACGAGAGGAGAGTGTCCGCCCACGCACCCTCGTGAGACCGAAAGCGAAGCGCTTTATCAACGCTGTTGATGTAGTCGACGCCTCCACGATCCGACCGATCCAAGCACCGAACGTCACGGCACCTCCGAGTTCTGCACACGCTCAGCTCGATGACGATCCCCGACTCCGATGCAGCAAAGTGTCGGGATGAGTTCTGGCACAAGACGACGCGTGGTGGACGATGTTGATGCTCCACCGACGCAGGCTTCGCCTAAGCACCGCTACAATATGATCGAGGTGGAATATGGTGGAGGGGGGCACCGCACACGCTAAGGAACGATCCGTAGATCAACTTGTGTCATGGGGTGCCCCCGCCTCGAGATATAAAGGAGACAGGAGGAGGTGGCCGGCCTAGGAGGGCGCGACTAGGGGGGAGTCCTACTCCCACCGGGAGTAGGACTCCTCCTTTCCTAGTAGGAATAGGAGAGAAGGAAGGGAGGAGAAGAAGGGTGCGGCCCCCCCTAGTCCAATTCGGACTAGGCCTTGGGGCGCGCCTGCCCTAGGCAGCCCTCTCTCTTCCCGCAGGCCCAATAAGGCCCAATACTTCTCCCGGCGAATTCCGTAACTCTCCGGTATCCAAAATACCGAATCATTCGAACCTTTCCGAACTCCGAATATAGTCGTCCAATATATCGATCTTTACGTCTCGACCATTTCGAGACTCCTCGTCATGTCCCCGATCTCATCCGGGACTCAACTCCTTCGGTACATCAAAACTCATAAACTCATAATATAACCATCATCGAAACCTTAAGCGCATGGACCCTACGGGTTCGAGAACTATGTAGACATGACCTAGAACCATTCTCGGTCAATAACCAATAGCGGAACCTGGATGCCCATATTGGTTCCTACATATTCTACGAAGATCTTTATCGGTCAAACCGCATAACAACATAACGTTGTTCCCTTTGTCATCGGTATGTTACTTACCCGAGATTCGATCGTCGGTATCCAATACCTAGTTTAATCTCGCTATCGAAAGTCTCTTTACTCGTCCGTAATACATCATCTCGCAACTAACTCATTAGTTGCAATGCTTGCAAGGCTTAAGTGATGTGCATTACGAGAGGGCCTGAGATACCTCTCCGACATTCGGAGTGACAAATCCTAATCTCAAATACGCCAACCCAACATCTGCCTTTGGAGACACCTGTAGTACTCCTTTATAATCACCCAGCTTACGCCAGTGACGCTTTGGTAGTACCCAAAGTGTTCCTCCGTAAACGGAGTTGCATAATCTCATAGTCATAGGAACATGTATAAGCCATGAAGGAAGCAATAGCAACATACTAAACGATCGTGTGCTAAGCTAACGGAATGGGTCATGTCAATCAGATCATTCAACTAATGATGTGACCTTGTTAATCAAATAACAACTCCTTGTTCATGGTTAGGAAACATAACCATCTTTGATTAACAAGCTAGTCAAGTAGAGGCATACTAGTGACATACTGTTTGTCTATATATTCACACATGTATTATGTTTCCGGTTAATACAATTCTAGCATGAATAATAAACATTTATCATGATATAAGGAAATAAATAATAACTTTATTATTGCCTCTAGGGCATATTTCCTTCACCCTACGCTTGGTTTCCACGCATACCCCGGTTTTCACATAACTTAGCGGTATTCGGATACACTCCAGACTATCGGGTCCAGAGGTTGAAGCGAAAAGGTCCTCCATGACAAATGATTTACAATCCGGCTAGAGACATTCTACATGTTATTTAAATTACATAGTCACTTAGACTGATTAAATTCTTCTTCTATAACATCCAACAGGCTGTCTAGCCTATAATCCTATTGGGAATACTTGGCGGCTAACTCTACTTGGTGATACACCAAACTGACATGGATTTCTTTCCCATCGGGCCCCACAGGTCCGACCTCGGCCATGTGGTTTGGGTCAGCCTTGGTATACCGTGTCTTCACCATGGCCCAGGCTTCTCTGGCACCTTGACGACAGGCCGATACCTTCCATAGTCGGAAGCGCCGCGCTTCCCTTGAGCTTCTCCAAGCTCTCCAAGGCCTTCGGCAGGAGACGGATGGCCACAAGGCCCGGGCAATACCTTGCATCACCTACCGAACTTGTTCGCAGGTTGAGAGCTCGTAGAAGATCACCCGCAGACCCGCATCTCATTCACGGGACGACCCGTCAAGATACCCGCAGACATAACTCGTTAGCTGGCTTCTTCACGAACTCTTTTAAAGTTCATTCAAGCACTTATCGAAAATGCCGGCGAAGCCGCTTTGTTCTCCTTCACGGAGTCCGGCAGCTGGGCGCGAATATCCTTTAGTTCCACGCCACCTGGGTATTGGCATCTTGGAGATGTTTTTCTCCCGCCTTAACCTTTGTAAGCATGCGCCGCCACCTTTAGCTGCCGTGATGACATGTTGCTCATCCGGATTCACTCCGGCATCATCTACAATATTTATTGTCAGAATTGCGTGCATGCCGCATCCTATATGGTACCTGTCATTCTTTAAAGCAGGTGTTACCATAGGGGGCCTTCACGAACTCCTTCAATCGCGCTATCGCGCCCGTAGTTGGGCCTTGCACCTTCCAGCTCTTGAGACAATTGGGTATTCTTCTCAGAAGAACTCAGATCAATAATGATCCTTAAATCAGTTGTGCCAACTGTTTCAAGTATCAGGGGCTACCGATATATATAATCATCAAATTTTCTTACCCGTATATCCTTTACATACTGGTCCGTGGCTCTGGCAAGACCGTTTTGAGCGGCATGGATGTACGCGTGTCCCGAGTTGAAGGCGTTAAACGCCTCTTTAGAGAAACAAGCGTCACGGAGTACGGCCCGACGACGCCTGTGATTCATGGCGCTCTCCACTTCAGAATTTGTAGCGGATATTTTATCCGCATCCTCTGTAGGAGGAACGTCTGATGCGTGCCCCGCCTCCGTGTCCGGCCCTGGAGCCCGGCTAGTGGAGGCGTGATCGGCATCTTCTCCGGATATAGTCCGGCGAGTGATTTTCCTTCTGGGAAACATGGGTGTTATTATGTTTTCAAAGACAACACCCACGGAGCGAGGTTTTATATCATACCTTCGCGTCGGCGTCTTAGTCCGAACCGCTTTCCTTTTCAGCCTGCCTGGCCTCGGCATGGTCTCCGGAGAACCTTCCCTGTAAGACACCGTACAGATACGGTAGGTGAGGTGTGTGGAAAGGGACACTTCTCAAAGGTTGGGCCCCTGGTCTCGCTTACCTGCGAGGCAGGGAGTAGCCCCGGATAGTCGGCTCTAATAGCCACCATGGCCTCATCACGGCTTAATTGATAAAATATCCTATCGATCAGCTCCATGAATATGTACGGATCTCTTGAAGGCCGGGGTCGAGGGACCGTTTAGGTTCCTCTGATTGTGGAGGTGGGCTGTTGATCTCCCTTACTGCCTTACGCAGCTCCTGCGGTGAATGGGAAAAATAAGATATTTATTACGGAAATGCGGAAGGGAAGGGCATGAAAAGTGGCATCTTACCCAGCTCGGAGGATTGTACATGGAGAATCCGTCCCGCGGCATGATGCGGAGGAACTCTTCTTCCTCTCCCTTGTATAGACCGGACAGAATTTTTGCCAGAGCGGCAACTGAGTCCGGCCCCTTACGGCCGCAGCGGGTGGCATCGTCTTCCCGTTAAAATCCCACATAGGGCGGCCTCGATATTGAAGCGGTTGCACTCGTGATAATGCATATTGACATAACCTCGGTTGTAGTCATCCCCGATAGAGCCAAGACCTTTATCCGCCCATCGTAAGAAACGCGTCTCTATCATCTTCCTCCCGAGGGCTCTTTGGTCGCCAGCTTTAGGCGCTTCCTCGTGAGGAGCATTATTAAACTCAGAAGGCCAATCCAAATAGGATCCTAAGAGGGACGCCCTCTATATAGAACCACTCAAGGCCGGTCTTGGACGCTTTCTTCGGGTACCAGATAGGTATCCGTCCCGCGATGCGTCATATTTCGGCTCCGCCCACTTGAAATATTGAGCCCCTCTGTGTACGGGGCACAAGGCAGAATAGCCTTTTCCACAGCGCGAAATGGGCTTTGCAGCCCAGAAATAGCTCGCAAAGGGCCACATAACCAGCGATATGCAATATGGAGGCAGGGGTGAGATTATGCAATTGGAGGCCGTAAAACTCCAGGAGCCCTCGTAGGAACGGATGGATTGGAAATCTGAGTCCCTTAATAAATAACGAACGAGGCACACCCGCCCCCCTTGAGGGGTCGGAAAGCTCCGCTTGCTTGCTCCGCCATTATAGGTGGCAAGCCTGCCTGGACAGCACTATGTACGCCAGGAGGAATCCACGACTATAGCTTCACTAATTGGCTATGCGGGACGGAACACTTCATCCAATCTCTGGGCTTAGGGCTACAGGAGCGAGAGGAGGAGCTGCGCTAGCCGGCCATGTTGGGATGGGTTTCGCTCAGGCGCGCTCCGATGAATGCTCACTGAAGAATGGTGTGATTTGGATCTGAGAATCCTCGTCTCTTTAAATAGGTAGTTTGTTCACATAGCTAGGGTGGCAAATATAAAAACGCCCTGGCTTCTCGCATTCGTTCGACACGTGGAAGATGGCCATTATTGGGCGTGGAAGCCAAGAAGCGCAAGTATTAATGAGAAGCCGGACACTATTTAACAGGTATTCGGGATTTGGAGAAGAACCCGCCTTGCAATGCCGAAGACAATCTGCGCACCGGACTCATCATCATTGAAGCCTGGTTTAGGGGCTACCGAGGGAGTCCTGGATTAGGGGGTATCTGGACAGCCGGACTATATCCTTTAGCCGGACTGTTGGACTATGAAGGTACAAGATTGAAAACTTCGTCTTGTGTCCGGATGGGACTCTCTTGGCGTGGAAGGCAAGCTTGGTGAGGGAGTCCTGGATTAGGGGGTGTCCGGATGCCCGGACTATGACCTTCGGCCGGACTCCTGGACTATCAAGATACAAGATTGAAGACTTCGTCCCGTGTCCGGATGGGACTATCCTTGGCGTGGAAGGCAAGCTTGGCGATACGGATATGTAGATCTCCTCCCACTGTAACCGACTCTGTGTAACCCTAGCCCTCTCCATGTCTATACAAACCGGAGGGTTTTAGTCCGTAGGACGAACAACAATCATACCATAGGCTAGCTTCTTGGGTTTAGCCTCTTTGATCTCGTGGTAGATCTACTCTTGTACTACCCATATCATCAATATTAATCAAGTAGGAGTAGGGTTTTACCTCCATCGAGAGGGCCCGAACCTGGGTAAAAACATCGTGTCCCTTGTCTCCTGTTACCATCCGCCTAGAAGCACAGTTCGGGACCCCCTACCCGAGATCAGCCGGTTCTAACACCGACATTGGTGCTTTCATTGAGAGTTCCTCTGTGTCATCATCTTTAGGCCCGATGGCTCCTTCGATCATCAACAACGATGCAGTCCAGGGTGAGACTTTTCTCCCTGACAGATCTTCAGATTCGCAGCTTTGCACCGTGGGCCAATTCGCAGCCATCCGGAGCAGATCGAAGCTACGCTCGCTATCAGGTCAGATTTGAAGTTTGAACTACACGGCCGACGCTCATGGAGACTTGATCTTCGACGGTTCGAGCCACAGCCAAGCGCCACCAAGATCATTACGAAGGGCATGATCTAGCTCTGCCGCCGAACAATGCCCTGGAGGCCACACCAGTGTCCGCTCCGACCCTTAGCTCAGAGCCTTCTGTGCCAATCGAGGACGGGTGGCTGGACACCGCCTCGGGGGCTGCAATCTCTACGGCGATCGAGCCGAACACCAGCCTTGTCCTTTGCGAAGCTCGTGACTCCAAGGTGTCGGAGTCCTCTCTAGACTCCAAACCTTCCGCGCCCCTCGAATCCGATTGGGCGCCAATCATGGATTTTGCCGTTGCAGACATCTTTCAGCACTCGCCCTTCAGCGACATCCTGAATTCGCTAAAGTCTCTCTCTTTATCAGGAGAGCCCTGGCCGGACTATGGTCAGCAAGGTTGGCGTATGGACGACGAAGAAATTCAAAGCCCACCCACCACCCACTTCGTAACCACCGCCGATGATTTAACCGACATGCCTCGACTTCGACCAAGACATCGACGGTATGGACGCCGATGCGAGAGGCGACCAAGAACCAGCGCCACAGGCACTTTGAAGGCCACCTCGTCATACGACATATACATGGTGGACACCAAAAGAAGGGAATGGCGATGGAACAACGGAGGATGACCCTCCATGAAGCAGCCTAAGCGCGAGGCATCGGGCGCTGCTCTAAATCCCGCCAAAGCAAAAGGTGATTCCGCACGGAGATAATAACACCGGGACAAAGCTAAAGACAACCCTCCAAAGAGGATTCAACATGAGGATGGAGAAGCTAGCCCTCATGAGAGAGCGGCAGATAGAGAGGTAGAGGACGATAATTACATGCCCCCCTCCAAAGATGAGGCAAGCCTCAAGAGCCTTGGTTGCCTGAGGATCCCATCGAACAAGAGCGTTTCAAACACAGGCTTATGGCCACGGTGAGCAGCCTCAAGAAAAAACAGCAACAGCTTAGAGCTGACCAAGACTTGCTAGCCGACAGATGGACTGAAGTCCTTGCGGCCAAAGAGTACGAACTCGTACGCCCCTCCAAGAGCTACCCAAAGCGCAGGCTGCTACACCGATTAGAGGAGGAAGCACCTAAACCTACATCACCAGCGCATGACGCGCCGACCGCCACCTCATGGTCAAGAATGAGAGGCCTCGCCCTCCACTCAAGCCGCACCCCAAATATACTCCAAAAATACCAAGGCACGGGAAATGCGCCAGACCTGCGAGATATATTGAGGACAAGGCAAGGCAAAAAGATCGATCTACGGATCGGCGTGGGCCTACGACACGTGACAATAACCGCATGCCGGATATGGCAATTCGGCCGGGCAACACAGAGACAAAGCTCATTAGAGCTACGCCGTGATATAGCCCAAAGATGCAGGCGCCAGACACCCACTATGCTTCACAGATGAAGTAATGGATCATCAAATCCCGAGGGTTTCAAACCTGAAACATCGAATCATACGATGGCACAACAGATCCCGCGGTATGGATTGATGATTATCTCCTTCATATCCACATGGCCCGCGGTGATGATCTACACGCCATAAAATACCTCGTGACTCAAGCTTAAAGGACCAGCTCGGCATTGGCTTAACAGCTTGCCGCCAGAAGTCAATTGGTTGTTGGGAGGACTCAAGACGATTCCTCGACAATTTCCGTGGCACCTATGTGCGACCACCGCACGCCGATGACCTAAGCCACATAATTCAGCAGCCAGAGGAATCGCCGCACAATTCGACACGGTTCCTCACCAAGAAAAATCAAATAGTCGACTTTCCGGATGCAGAGGCCCTCGCAGCCTTCAAACATAACATCCGTGACGAGTGGCTTGCCTGGCACCTAGGACAGGAAAAGCCGAAATTCATGGCAGCCCTCACAACACTCATGACTCGCTTTTGCGCGGGAGAAGACAGCTGGCTAGCTCGTAGTAATAACATGACCAAGAGCCTTGGTAATTCGGATACCAAGGACAACAATGGCAGGTCGCGTCGCAACAAGCACAAGCGCCTCATTAACGGCGACAATGCGGAGGATACGCGGTTAATGCCGGATTCGAGGTCAGAAACCCGTCGTGAAAAAGCCATTTAAAAGAAATACTCCGGCCCGCCCAGTTTTGGACCGAATACTGATCGCTCGGCGATACACGGCACTTCAAAACTCAGCCAATCACACCAACAGGGATTGTTGGGTGTTCAAGCAGGCAAAGATAAGTGCCGAAAACATAGACAAGGGGCTGCATAGCGATGACGAGGAGGAGCCCCGCCACGAACAATAGGGGATGTAGGGCTTCCCCACAAGTGCGGACGGTGAACATGATATACGCAACCCACATCCCCAAAAGGGAGCGAAAGCGCACTCGTGGACGATATGCGTTGGAGACAGTCGCCTAAAGTTCAACCTGTGGTCCTCCCGCCCGATCACTTTTGATCAAGGGACCACCCCACTAGCATCCGCCACGGCGGATTCACCGCATTGGTTCTAGACCCAATCATCGACGGATTTCACCTCACTAGAGTCCTTATGGACGGCGGCAAGAGCCTGAACCTGCTTTATCGAGATACAGGCAAAAATGGGCGAGATCCTCAAGGATTAAACCCACAAATACGACCTTTAAAGGCGTCATACCAGGTGTAGAGGCCAACTGTACAGGCTCAATTACACTTGAGGTGGTCTTGGGATCCCCGGATAATTTCCAAAGCGAGGAGTTAACCTTCGACATAGTCCCGTTCTGCAGTGGCTATCACGCACTGCTCGGACGAACCACATTTGCAAAGTTCAATGCGGTGTCGCACTACGCATACCTCAAGCTCAAGATGCCAGGCCCTCGAGGAGTCATTACGGTCAATGGAAACACCGAACACTCTCTCCGAACTGAGGAGCATACGGCGGCCCTCGCGGCGGAAGTACAAAGTAGCCTCTCAAGGCAATTCTCCAGTCCGGCTATTAAACGTCCGGACACCGCAAGCGCTACCGAGTAACCTACAACAAGACCCCTAGCACGCCCGAGCATCGCCAGAGCAATGCGGCCCCAACCCCAGCCCTCGTGAAATTGTGAAACCAGTACTACGCTGTACATAATTACGCCCGAAATACCATGGGCATAGGGGAGGGGCACCACCACGCATGCCCAAAATGCAGCTCAACCGCACTAGGGGCTCCCGATTTTGTCATTCTTTTTTCTTACTTTCGTGACTCCACTCTCCGGAAGGCCTATCCGTAAGACAATCGCCGAACACACGATTCAACAGCCAGGGAGGCAGAAAGCTACGTCGAATGTCAAGGTGGTCTCTATAACGAGCTAAATACCTGTCTTACATACCATCCCACAGCTCGCCCTGGTGGGGGACATGTCAAATAGTCCCATCTCTTGCTTATCGTGACTATTTGTATCGCTCGCTTACCGCAGCCTTTTCGAATAAACAATACATAGCCTTTGTCTATTATTGCATTACTTTTTTATGTAAATATGTTCAGTTATGACATTATGCAACCGTACACTTTGGTACGGCCAATACACCATGGGCTTAAGTACCCCAGAATATGGCGTGAGAAGTCGGAACACTCTCACGAGTGTGGCACCCCGAACTTATAGCATTATATGCATCAGCTCCGAATCATGTCTTGGGTCAATAGTTGGGTTTGCCTGCCCTATGCTTTGGTACCTTACGCCCGCTATATCGCTAAGGTAGCTAGGAGAACTACTGAGATTGTGCCCTGCTGAGCTGGGTTAAGCACCTCAAGAGAGAAAGCTAAAACCGACCGTCATGATAGGGCGAGAGCTGGTCGCTGTTCGAGAGGTTTCATCCCTTAAAGACTTATGCCGCTTAGAGCGAGGAGCCGGCTTTGTCCGCCCAGCGTGATAGCACCCCGAACTCGGTCTTCCGAATACTAGGAGCTTCACTAAATTTAAAATTATAGAATTCTATGGCTAAGTGAGAGTGATAAAGGATTATAGTCCGATTGCCTTGTTCACAGTCTGAGCGCCCCTCAAGGACCCAAGAATGGGAACAAGAGCGCCAGGTTTATCTCAACACCCCAGACTGTGGCATGGGGGCGTGGTTTACGACTCGCCATGTCTCAGATTTAATAAACGCAGCAGTAAGATAATATTTTAAATTCAAAAGAGTTGCTTAGCGATATGAACAAGTTTTCAGCAAGACAGATAACACGAGCGACTTTTACTCAAAAATTACATCCTTGGAACATTCACCCGCCACAAGGTGGGCACCCTTCAGACGCCTCATAATACATCTCGGCTTGCGATGCTCCTTGCCCTGTGGTGGCTCCATCTGTCACCAGCTTCTCAAAGATCCATCTTGCCCCAGCACTTTAATACGGGCAAGGGCCCCACGGGCGCCTTCGATGCATACAGAGCGCTTGATGACTTCAGCCGTGGACATGCGTCCGCCACCGCCTCACCAGCCCAAAGTAGCTCCTGTGCATGACCTCCTGTGCCATAGCCGGACTATAAGGCCATTCACGGCCTGTTCGCCACCTTATGGAGCTCGACCAGCTTGCTTCACTGGTCGCTCATGGGCACTGGTGTCCCGCCAAAGATATCGAGACCAACACCTTTTCCGCCGAGCCCCTCCTCGGCTCGGAGAATGCGGCAGCCTCGGACACATCATGGGAAGATCATGCGAATGCCCTGGAGAGCTCTGACTCTGGGCTTTGGGCTTCAGCCTTGGTAGATTTGGCGCCTCAGGCCGAGGCGAGCTCGGACTCGAGTCTTTGACTCAAGCCCAAACTCGCTCGTTTTTTGAGAGCCTGAAGCTCTTGATGCACCTCCGCCACCCGCGCCTCCTGCTTCTCTCGCTCGGTGCGCTCCACGGCCGCATTGTCTTCGGCCTTGGACAGTGCTTCCTTCAGGGTCGCCACCTCGGTTGTGGCCCCCCGAATACTCACGCTGGTCCTGTCATTTTTCGCAACCACATATTTCTTATATACTTACATAAGGTATTACTTACCTTCCTTGTCCTCGAGCTGCTTCTTGGCAAGGCCGAGCTCGCTCGACCGCCGAGGCTCGCTTCAATACATCGACCTTCAGCCAAGTCGGGCAGAGGTCAGCAGCGCAGCCTGCATTCCCATATTGACATACTTATCTTAGACTCCTGCATATATCTTTTAGATCCTCAGTTCGGCTTTTCTTTCCGAACACCAAACTGAGCATCAGGGGCTACTGTCTATGCGGTACTATTTTTACATATCTTAAATACATACCTCAAAGCCTGTTAGAAGGTTGGTACAGGCTTCAGTCAGCCCGCTCTTGGCGGAATGAACCTTCTGGATCACCGCACTCATAATAGTGCGGTGCTCTTCGTCGATGGAGGCGCCGTTAAGCACCTCCAGCAGATTATCCGGTGCCTCCAGTTGGACGGAGGTCACCAGCGTCGTAGGCTTGCCCTTCTTACTAGGGGGCCGCCTGCCGGACTCCGGAACCGCTGAAGGTTCCGATGCGGTGTCCGGCCAGGTCCGGACTTGGAGCCCTTGGGGGTTTTGTCCCCTTTGCGCCTGGAGTCCGGGAGGCCACCTTGTGGCGCCTCCAGGACCACCTCCTCCTGGATTGGACCCTTTTGGGACTCCACCTCGGCATCATCCTTAGCGCGAGGGGAGGAGGCGGCCGGAGTGAAGTGCTATTCACATCCGACGAGCCTAAGGAGCCGCTTGACGACACGCCGACCTGGGCTCGGGGCGGACTGCATGATTATATTCGGCGTTAGAAGACACTGTGCAACAAAGGAACGCCATGAGTTATTCTGGTGTCCGGATACTTACGATCTTGCCAGGGGCTTGGCCCTGGATGGCCACTCCTCTTCGCCGTCGTCGGCGTTGGTGGAGTAGTCTGGAGGAAGGGTCCTTCCCTTCTTGGACCCTCCGGCCCCCCTAGTTGGGGCGGCCTTCCTTTTCTTCTCTCCCCCCGCTGGGGGGAGACCTCTCTTTCCTCCTCCTCGTTTTAGTGGGAGGAGTCCGCCTCAGAGTCATCGGACGATGAGTCCGACACCACCAGGCGCCGGGAACTCTTTCAAGTTCCCGTGGCCTTCTTCTTGGTTTCTTCTCCGCACCATGTAAGGTGCCGGAACCAGCAGCCCCATCAAGCGGGCGTCCGCCAGGTCTTCGGCAAGGAGCGGACAGCTTGATCTGCCGGACGCCTTCTCGCCAATCTCGTCAAAGGTAAGGGAGTTTAGATCCGCATAGGGTCAAACTATGAAAAACAAGTATCCCGTAAAGGGTAAAACAGCTACCGCGCTGGCTTGATGTTGCTGAACTGCGGATCCTCTCGTAGCGGATGCGGGAGCCTCGGCGCCCTTGAACAGCACCTTCCAGGCATCTTCATACATAGTGTCGAAGAGCCTGCTCAGGGCTCGGTGCTATGCCGGATTAAACTCCCACAAGTTGAATGCCCGTTGTTGGCATGGGAGGATCCGGCGGATGAGCATGACCTGGACTACATTGACGAGTTTGAGCTTCTTGCTCACCAGGTTTTGGACGCAGGTTTGGAGTCCGGTCAGCTCTTCCAAATTACCCCACGACAGGCCCTTCTCTTTCCTGGATGTGAGCCGCGTGGGGATGCCAGATCGGAATTCGGGGGCCGCTACCCATTCAGGGTCACGCGGCTCGGTGATGTAGAACCACCCCGATTGCCACCCCTTTATGGACTCTACGAAGGAGCCCTCGAGCCATAGGACGTCGGGCATCTTGCCCACCATGGCACCTCCGCACTCCGCTTGGCGGCCGCCCACTACCTTCGGGTTGACATTGAAGGTCTTTAGCCATAAGCCGAAGTGGGGCTGGATGCAGAGGAAGGCCTCGCACACGAAGATGAACTCCGAGATGTTGAGGATGAAGTTCGGGGCCATATCATGGAGATCCAGGCCGTAGTAGAACATGAGCCCCCGGACAAATGGGTGAAGTGGGAAACCTAATCCGCGGAGGAAATGGGTGAGGAACACCACCCTCTCATGGGGCCTGGGGGTGGGGATGAGCTGCCCCTTATCTGAGAGCCGGTGCGCGACGTCATTGGACAAGTAACCGGCTTCCCTCAGCTTCTTGATGTGTCCCTCCGTGACGGAGGAGACCATCCACTTGCCTCCCGCCCCGACATGGCCGGAGAAGGTTGAAGTGGGATGTGCGGACTTGGGCGCCGGAGCTCGAAAAGGCGAAATGGATAAGCAAAGGAGGTAGAAGACGTTGATGAAAAGGTGGATCCTTATCCCTTATATGGGCGGACGAGACTGCACGCCCCACCGGCTCGTAAAACTCGCTTATCTCCCCAAATACCATAATTAATGGCACGGTTGGGTTACCCACGCTCGTATTGATGAGAATCCCGGAATAAGGGGACACGATCTCTGCTACGACAAGACGTGCCAAGCAAACCGCCTCGCTAAGTGCGCTGAGGTGGGACAGTAAAAAAGATTCGAATAAAGGCTTGGCCGTGGTATGATGTCACGCTGCGGAATACGTCAGCAGATTGGATTTGTTTAAATATTATTCTCTCTACGATGGTATGTGGAACTTATTTTGCAGAGCCGGACACTATCCTTGTGTTCAAAATCATCTATGAAGTATTCAGAGGAGGAACCCGCCTTGCAATGTCGAAGACAATCTGTGCGCCAGACTCGTCGTCATTGAAGCCTGGTTCAAAAGCTACTGTGGGAGTCCTGGATTAGGGGGTGTCCGGATGGCCGGACTATGACCTTCGGCCGGACTCCTGGACTATGAAGATACAAGATTGAAGACTTCGTCCCGTGTCCGGATGGGACTTTCCTTGGTGTGGAAGGCAAGCTTGGCGATACGGATATGTAGCTCTCCTCCCATTGTAACCGACTCTGTGTAACCCTAGCCCTCTCCTGTCTATATAAACCGGAGGGTTTTAGTCCGTGAGGACTAACAACAATCATACCATAGGCTAGCTTCTAGGGTTTAGCCTCTTTGATCTCGTGGTAGATCTACTCTTGTACTACCCATATCATCAATATTAATCAAGCAGGAGTAGGGTTTTACCTCCATCGAGAGGGCCCGAACCTGGGTAAAAACATCATGTCCCTTGTCTCCTGTTACCATCCGCCTAGACGCACAGTTCGGGACCCCCTACCCGAGATCCGCCGGTTTTGACACCGACACTTGGCGATACAGATATGTAGATCTCCTCCTGTTGTAACCGACTCTGTGTAACCCTAGCCCCCTCCGGTGTCTATATAAACTGGAGGGTTTAGTCCGTAGGACAACAAGAATCATACCATAGGCTAGCTTCTAGGGTTTAGCCTCTTCGATCTCGTGGTAGATCAACTCTTGTAATACTCATATCATCAAGATCAATCAAGCAGGAAGTAGGGTATTACCTCCATCGTGAGGGCCCGAACCTGGGTAAACATTGTGTCCCTTGCCTCCTGTTACCATCTGCCTTAGACGCACAGTTCGGGACCCCCTACCCGAGATCCGCCGGTTTTGACACCGACACCGGGGCATTTTTACAATTGCTACCCTAGCCATGTGGGTAAATCTCCTACTAAAGAGACGGGGATTCACAGATCCAGATCACACCATCCTCCCACAGCGAGTATCCATCGAAGCACGCCTGGAAAAAATCCATTCCAACATGGCTAGTCGCCGCAGCTCCTCCTCTCGCTGCCATAGCCCTAAGCCCGGGGATTGGAAGAAGTGTTCCGTCCCGCATAGCCAACTAGTAAGGTTACAGACCCAGAGATCCCCCCCCCCCCAGCATATATGGTCCCCGTTCAAGTCGGGCTTGCCACCTATAATGGCGGAGAACAAGCAGAGAGCTTCCCCAATCCCTCCAAAGGGGAACGAGTATGCCTTGTCCCTTATTTATTAAGGGGGCTGGGATTTCCAATTCATTCGTTCCTCCACGGGCTCCTGGAGTTCTATGGCCTCCAGCTGCATAATTTCACTCCTTCCTCCATATTGCACATGGCTGGCTATGTGTAGGATCTGGAGAAGAGGTGTCTAGAGGGGGGTGATTAGACACTAAGTACCAAAGTTGCAGTTTTTAACTTATTTAGGTTTAAGTGGAGTTTAGGCACAAGTTTAACATTCTCAATACATAACAAGCAAGCATGCAAAGAGTATGTGAGCAGCGGAAAGTAAAGCATGCAACTTGCAAGAATGTAAAGGGGAGGGTTTGGAGGATTCAAACGCAATTGGAGACACGTATGTTTTTGTCGTGGTTCCGATAGGTGGTGCTATCGTACATCCACGTTAATGGAGACTTCAACCCACGAAGGGTAACGGTTGCGCGAGTCCACGGAGGGCTCCACCCATGAAGGGTCCACGAAGAAGCAACCTTGTCTATCCCACCATGGCCGTCGCCCACGAAGGACTTGCCTCACTAGCGGTAGATCTTCACGAAGTAGGCGATCTCCTTGCCCTTACACACTCCTTAGTTCAACTCCACAATCTTGTCGGAGGCTCCCAAGTGACACCTAGCCAATCTAGGAGACACCACTCTCCAAGAAGTAACAAATGGTGTGTTGATGATGAACTCCTTGCTCTTGTGCTTCAAATGATAGTCTCCCCAACACTCAACTCTCTCTCATAGGATTTGAATCTGGTGGAAAGAAGACTTGAGTGGAAAGCAACTTGGGAAAGGCTAGAGATCAAGATTCATATGGTTGGAATGGAATATCTTGGCCTCAACACATGAGTAGGTAGTTCTCTCTCGAAATAGGATGCCGGAAGTGTAGGCTTGTTCTCGATGGCTCTCTCCACGAATGAAGAGGAGGTGGAGGGTATATATAGCCTCCACACAAAATCTAACCGTTACACACAATTTACCAAACTCGTGGGACCGAATCATCAAACTCGGTCGGACCGATTTAGTAAACCTAGTGACCGTTAGGGTTTTCGTGGGACCGATGTGCAACTCGGTAGGACCGATATGATTAGGCTTAGGCATAACGTAATCTCGGTGAGACTGACATACAAACTCGGTGAGACCGATTTTGGTAATTAGCTAACCAGAGAGTTGGTCGTAAACTCTGGGACCGATGGTTCTCGGTGAGACCGAAAAGTTACAAAAAGGAAACAGAGAGTTTACATTGTAATCTCGGTAGTACCGATTGCACACACTCGGTGAGACCGATTTTGGTAATGGACATACACAGAGAGACTACAATCCCATCTCGGTGATACCGAGATCCCTATCAGTGAAACCGATTTGCCTAGGGTTTGTGGCAGTGGCTATGACATCTGAACTCGGTGGCGCCGGATAGAAAGAATTGGTGGGGCTGAGTTTAACTTTAGGTTTAGGTCATATGTGTGGAAGTGGGAAAGTAGTTGAGGGTTTGGAGCATATCACTAAGCACATGAAGCAAGACGCTCATTAAGCAACACCTCATCCCTCCTTGATAGTATTGGCTTTTCCTATAGACTCAATGTGATATTGGATCACTAAAATATAAAATGAAGAGTCTTGAGCTTGAAGCTTGAGCCAATCCTTTGTCCTTAGCATCTTGAAGGAGTTCCCACATCCTTTAGTCCATGCCACTCCATTGTTGAACCTATCTGAAACATACTAGATAAAGGTGTTAGTCCAACGACAGATATGTTGACATTAATTACCAAAACCACCTAGGGAGCACTTGTGCTTTCACACTCCCCCTTTTTGGTAATTGATGACAACATACATCAATGCTTTAGATAAAGATATAAAGAGTAGCAAGTAAAGCTCCGGAAAGACATGTAACAAGCATAGGCTCCCCCTATATGTATGCAATCATGTGAATATGGAATATAGAAACATGTGAGAGCATAACCATGATAGAGTAGGCAATGTGTTACATGTATCTTGGCCATATGCATCAGAGCAAAGAATATTAAAGAAAGTACCTTCATGCTCATGAGTCCTTCTTGCAAACAGTGTGTACATCAGCAAGAATTCCTCATACACATGAGTGTGATGCATATACTTACCTTGTAGTCTTGAGTTGGCTTAGGGTGAAATGAACCTGCACAAACAAGGTTAGATAACACATGTACATCTACTAGCCAGAGCAAATGAAGAAACCACAAGAATACCAAGACTGGATGACATGTAGAGAGTGAGTACTAAGTACCACATTGGATTAGACATGTCCCCAAGAGTAAAGATATGCAATGAATTTGAATGATTCCTTTCCCTTAGATGTCTTGCTCCCCCTGAATCTAGCATGGGATACTGGGAGAAGATAGGGAACAGAAAAACAGAGCTGAAAGATATAAATGAACAGAGCTTAATGCAAATAAGCACACATGAACATGTCTTTCCCCCAAAAAGACATGTGGCATCTCTCCTCTTGAACACCAAGCATCTGGGATCCTTGAGAAATACTTTCTACTTGAGTATTCTCTCGCCCTGGAGATCTCTTTCTCCCCCTTAATACTCTCTCCCTTTTGGAAGTGATAAGCTTTGATGTGATCTCTCTCTCCCCCTTTGACATCAATTTCCAAGAAGGGTCTTATGGAATTTGTTGTGACTAGGTTTGGTCCTTGAGTCACAACACAAAGCACTGGATAAAATTGTGATGCTTGTAGAGGACAAGATTCATTGAGTGGAGCTGGATCAGAAGAAACACAGAATAAGTGGCAAATTGTTTTTCCTGTTGTGAAATCGGTGGCACCGAGTGGTATGCTTCGGTGGTACCGAAAGGATTTGGTTGGACCGAAAAACAACAAATCGGTGAAACCGAGTTCATCGCAGAGAAAACTCTTGTCACCTCAGCTCACTAGACTGGAAAGATCTCACAAAAATTTGCAAGGAATTAACTGAATGATGTGCAATGAATTTGGATGCAGAAAATGCAGCGCAAACAGAAAGAAAAGAGAGAAATCTAGATGAAGATTTTTTTTGAAAGAGGAAACAAATATGCATGAGACAAATGCAAAACACGTAAAAGAACACGAGAGAACTTCATCTAGAGATGGTCGGTGACAAAGTCACCTATGTTAGAGTATATTGACTTAGGAGTCAAGTGAGATCACTTGATCATAGGTCATACTCATTGTTTAAGCTCAAAATGGGGTTACCATTTTCGCTTAAGCATTTTGATGTATTCACATCTTGTCGAGTTGCTTTAGCTCATGACTCGAGTAAAGCTTCTAAGATGGAATAACCTACCTTCGTTGGTGGTGTTGACCATGTAGTTGAACTTGTGTGGGTTGCTCAAGGTTGATGTAGCTCATCAAGAGTTGAGAGCACCACTTGGAATTTGAGTCCATCTACCTACATGGGTTAGTTCTTGCAAGGAGTAGCACTTGTGTATCCAAAATGATAATCATGAAGCTCAACAAAGAGTTTGTCAAAGGATATGTTTGAATGATTCTGCTTCCTTGTATTCAGCCACCATAGTGTAGAGACTTGGTGATGTAGAGATTGCTCAAGATGTGAGTACATACAATCTCATGGAATTTGATTCCACCAAGTACCTACATGGGTTAGATAACATGCAAGATGCAAATATATCCAAGATATAATATTTTCAACATAAGAGAGATATCATGGATTAGTCATAAGCTCATGTCTTGCATGCATCCAATGGAGTTTCTACTCCAAGTTTGAAGCATCAATGATGTTCAATTCTCCTCTCAACCTGCAAAACACTTTCTCATCAAGGGGTTTAGTAAATATATCCGCTAATTGCTTTTTGGTGCGAACATGCTTAAGATTAATGTCACCCTTAGCAACATGATCTCGAATGAAGTGATGATGAACTTCAATATGCTTAGTTCGAGAATGTTGTATGGGATTATGACCAATTTTGATAGCACTTTCATTGTCACAGAGCAATGGAACATGTTTCAGATATATCCCATAATCTTTAAGAGTTTGGGTCATCCAAAGTAATTGAGCACAACATGAACCAGCGGCAATGTACTCCGCTTCGGCTGTAGATAAGGATACCGAGTTTTGTTTCTTGGAGGACCAAGACACAAGAGATCTACCAAGAAATTGACAAGTACCTGAAGTGGACTTTCTATCAACCTTGTCTCCGGCATAGTCTGGGTCGGAATAGCCAACAAGATCGAAAGAGGCCCTCTTAGGATACCAAATGCCAAAATTTGGTGTATGAATTAACTATCTCACTATCCTTTTCACGGCCTTAAGATGACATTCTTTAGGAGCAGCTTGATATCTTGCACACATGCACACACTTAGCATAATATCTGGACGTGAAGCACATAGGTATAACGATGATCCAATCATAGAGCGATAAACCTTTTGATCAACCGGTTTACCATCTTTGGTCAAATCAAGATGTCCACTAGTAGGCATGGGTGTAGACATACCTTTGCACTCTTGCATATTGAACTTCTTGAATAAGTCCTTAGTGTACTTCGTTTGAGAGACAAAAGTACCTTCCTTAGTTTGCTTGATTTGCAACCCAAGAAAGAATTTGAGTTCACTCATCATTGACATCTCAAACTTCTTTGACACTAGCTTCCCAAACTTTTCACTAAAATGAGGGTTAGTTGATCCAAATATAATATCATCAACATAGATTTGGCACACAAATAATTCTCCATTGACCCTTTTAGTAAAAAGTGTGGAATCAATTTTCCCAATTTCAAATCCTTTTTCAAGAAGAAACTTGGTCAAGCATTTATACCATGCTCTAGGAGCTTGTTTAAGACCATAAAGGGCTTTGTGAAGTTTGTAAACATGGTTTGGTTTCTTAGGATTGACAAATCCGGGAGGTTGTTTAACATAAACTTCCTCCTCTATTTCACCATTTAGAAAAGCACTTTTAATGTCCATTTGGTACAAGGTGATATTATGGTGATTAGCATAGGCAAGTAAGATGCGAATGGACTCAAGTCTAGCAACAGGAGCATAAGTCTCATGTAGCGACCCGACCCGAATGGATCAAGTCTCTGTGCTTGGGTGTCATCCCTGGATCGGTATGCTGACACACACAGTACTCGAAGGATTTATAACAGAGGTAAATCACATGTATAAAGTAACGTAAATACTATTACCTCGATCCAAAATATAGCGGAAGCAACAAGGTTGTGGATTCCCATCAACACCAACGGCAAAGTTGAGTGTAGAAATCGTAACCCTAACGTATCACTTACTCGTCGTTTGAAAAGTCTGCAACATGAAAAGTTGCAGCTCAGAAACGGGTCAAGACATGGAATATGCTGGCAATGTAACACATAGACAGTAATGAAAGAATAAGCCTATACTACATGCATATACGGCTGGTGGAAAAGCTCTATGGTTATAAGGTTTTGCAAAAAGCCAATTTTTCCCTACTTCAAAGGAATAAATTTATTTAACTATCATGGTGGTTGTTGAACATTGAGAATGGTTGACAGCATCCTCAATCCCAATTAAACGTACTCATTAAAACCCAACAATATTAATTAGAGTAACATGATGAGATCAACAGGATAATCCAAGAACTAGATACTCAAGATGTCCATAACCGGGGACACGGCTAATCATGATTAGTTTATACACTCTGCAGAGGTTTGCGCACTTTTCCCCACAAGACTCGATCGCCTCCGTTTGGTTTCTCGCACTACATGGTGTTTGAGAAACGGATGACCGAGACATAGTCTTTCAGAAGCACGAGCACCTTACTTGTGGGTAGATCGGTACACCTACTTTCCCCTACATCTGCTAGTCTAACCGTAAGAGCTCGCACAACTTAGTCAACTATGCCAGAGCCCATAATTGCTTGTGGCTGCACACGGAAGTTTCTAGTTTGAATAATCTCATGATCCCTTTGAGCCTGGGTGGCGGTCCGAAGAAATACAGGCAAGTCCTGATAGAAATCAGGTGCCTCAATCCACCCAGATGTGTGTTTAAGTTGCCACCTTAAATAAAGCATTAAATAACAATCTCACATCTGTCATGGAATACACTCACCCAATCCACGTCTACTAGCATAGCATAGCATAATAAGCAAACGTAGAAGTAACCCCCAAAGGTTTGATAATAAAACAGGTAATAGGTACTGCCTCAACTACTTCTCATCCCACAATTTAATTAGATCCTAATCATGCAGTGTTTGAGGAATAGATCTAATGCATAAAAACTGGGTATGAGAAGAGTATGATCAAAGTGTTACTTGCCTGCAAAGTTGATGAAGATGATTCGCACTCAAAACTCTTGATAGGTCTACTCGTCACACTCCGGTCAATCTATCGTAATCAAGCAATAGTAACCACACATAAGCAATCACTCAAAAGATCGGAAAGATCGAAGAAACAATTCGGAAAACATCAAAACCAATCAAATAACTCTTGCAACATAAAACAATTTCTAACAGTACCAAAATTATGTGAATTTGGCCTTATCATAAAGTTTAGGTCAAGAGCTTCGATTTGCAAAAAGAACCAACTAAATCGGAGTTACGAAACTTAAGTTATGATCAAACAAAGTTCAAATTCAAATCTGATCTAATTCAAAATTTAAAATTTCAAAAACATGTTTGAGTTGGATTACTGGATAGAGGAGATCATAACGAAGACGTGAGCGTTGGTTTCGTTGAATTTGGACTAACGGGTAAAAAGTTATGAGGGTTTGAAAGCTGGGGACTAATTTGTAAATAATATATCTACAAAGAAATCCCTGACTAAAAACTAACAGAAAAAGAAAAGTCTAAAAAGGCGAACGTCCGTTACCGAACGCTAACCAGCGAAAATCGTTCGCTCCAGAGCCTAAACTAACGGACGCTCTCTAAATAATCTAAACAAAAAAAAATAAACCGTTTTTTTGAAAAACCGAAGTAAACCTAACCCTAAAAAAAATAAACCGGACCGGGCTTATGCGGTTTTTATTTACCGGTTCGGGGTGGATCGGGTCCGGCGGCTTCCAGCGGTGGCGAGCGGCAGCGAGGGCATCGGGCGTGGTCGCCGGAGGTGTTCTGGTGGCCGAGGGCAGCGGCGGAGGCGACGAGCGAACGCTGCGGGGCGAGACGGGAGGTTGGCGGCGTGGTGGTGTCCAAGGGACGGGACGGCGAGGCGGCGGCGGTGGATCTTGCCAAGGGCGGCGGCGATTTTTTGCGCGGATGGTGGCGAGGAGAGAGAAGAGAGAGGGGAACGGGCCGGGCGGCGCCTTTATAGGAGGGAGAGGCGAGATGGCGGAGGAGGGGGCACGGCGGCGGGGAGTCCGTGGAGGCTACCAGCAAGAGCGTGCTGGCTCGGGAGTCCCTCCCGAGCTCGGGGATGATGAGGAGGTGGGCTGGGCCGCGGCCTGGGAGCTGGGCCGGCCCAGTCGGCGAGAGTCCTTTTTTTAAAACATTTTTTTTAAGACAGAGACAAAAAAAATAAAACCAAAGAAATAAAAATTTTATATAGGCATATAATATATCAAAATTTTCAGAAAAACATTTCCTACAAGATGAACTTTATTCTAGAGTGTAATAAAATACACACAAATTCAAATAAAACAAAGAGTGTGTCGGTGTACTAGAGTAGGGGTACCCTAGTATCCCGAACTCGTGCACGGGCAGCTGCAAGACTCAAGGTGGCTTACCTAGTGACCGCTAAGATCCTCCGCTGCTCCTTTGGAGCCATTCAAGAACAAAGTATTCAAGACCCTGCAAGAGGAGCTTGCCGGAAGGCCACTCAAGGCACGAAGAACAAGACCCCGCAAGAGGAGCTTGCCGAAGGCTTGGTGAGCGACAAGCTACCGAGCGACAAGGATTCAGCCGCTGCAAGGTGCTTGCCGCGCAGCAACCTCTTCATCTCTCGCTCCAACTCATCCACCAACGCAGTCGCTGTGGGGCCTTTCCAGCGCAGCGGTCAAGAGGTGCAGCCCAGCCGGGAGCAGCGATAAGCGGCGCCGACAAGCTTACCATCGTGGCAAAACGGTGGTGCACTTGACGGTCCCTCACAGCAATCATAGTTAGGGGCGATTGTGGACGGGCATTTATTGATATTGTCCCTTGCCGCCGTGAGTTAGGTATAATGCACATACACTCGCATGTCGGTGTACCAACTACTATTTTTCCATTTTTACCCCCATCTACGCTGCCACCGTGGTGACCCCTTGAGCCTATAAAGGAGGCCCATGTGCAACATAGCAAGGGTTCGCCTCATTCGACTCATTCGAGACCACACTCTCTCGTGCTAGGTTCTCAGAGCTCCCATTGCTCCCTAGCAAGAACACAATACAATCAACCAAGCAGCAAGGGAGTATTATCTCTCCGGAGAGCTCCGGCTGGGTAAACTGCTCGTGTGCATCGCCGACCGCTTCTTCGGTAACCTCCGCTCCCCTCCGAACCACAAGGGACTCGGTCCGGCCAGGTCCCATAGGTGTTCGTGGGTCACGATCAGCTTCCCCGACATCTTTGGCGCGCCCGGTAGGCGCCGAGGCTGTGTGAACCTGATCCGCGGTCACACGAGCAACTTCTTCATCACTTCATCAACATGCCACCAAGAAGAAGGCTTCGGCGCAGAGCCGTCCGCTGTCAAACCCACCACCACCGGAGCTGACGAGTGGTGGGGAAGACGCCGCGGAGGAACGCGTCGCCGAGGAGCCCACGACGCTGCCAAGTCCAAGCGACAAGGCGGTGCAGACTCGGCGTCCGGATATGTACCGTGTCCATCTCAGAGGCGCGAGATCGACAACGCCATGGTGCTCGCAGAGCGCCATGCGCGTCGTTGGGACAAGATCGAGCGGCGGATCCAGACGTTCAAGAGCAGCTCAAGCGCCAACAAAGCTGGTGCGAAGCGAGCACGGTCGCTCGGACGGATGCTGCTCCTTCTAATGTATTCAGAATTCCGAGCACATCCCGCTCCTCACACCGTTCGCCATTGCCGCCCACCACTCCAGCGGAAGCTTTGGCGCGAGCTCAACTACTCCTGGATTACCCTCCAACAGCTGACAAGGTCGACGAGTGGAGGGCCACCATTCAAAGCCTCATCGGCTTTGCCAACGGCGATACTCCGCGGCAACCAACTGCATCCTTGCCGCGGCAAGACGACAAGGCACGAGCCGGTGGCGACGAAACCTATGGGGGTGCAACCACCATGCACTCTCCATCCCGAAGGCCAAGATCACCGACTCGTCGGATCCACCTCGACAGCGACTCCACCGCTTCATCGGATCCACAATCTCGCCGTGATCAGCGCCAAGTTCTTCAAGAACGGCAACAAGAAGACGCCGAACTCGCACGAAGGCCAAGAGAAGCGCGCGTCAATCCGACGAGCGCCATTGGCCCATTGCCGACATGCAAGCGCCTAAGAGAACCAGGTGACTTGTCAGACGCGTAGGTTGCCCCTGCGCTCACTCTTGAGCTGCGGCAAGTCCAAGAGTCTCGACAAGAAAAACTTCAAGCCAGATGTGCGAGAAGTATGATGGCAGGACACACCCATCGGAGTTCCTCAAGATCTACACCATTGTGGTGCAAAGCTGCGGGGACGAGACAACAAGATCCTCGCCAAGTACTTCCCATTGGTACTCAAGCCAAATGTCAGATCTTGGCTCATGCACTTGCTGGACAGTTCCATATCTTCTTGGGCAGATCTATGCCATCAGTTTGTTGGCGCCTTCACAGGCGGCCACAAACCTCATGGCCAAGAGAGTGACCTTCACCTGCTAATCCAGAAGGAAGGAGAGTCCCTGCGCAAGTTCATCCAGAGATTCAGCCGTGTGCACTACAACATCCCAGATGTCCACCCTGTCGCGGTGATTAGCGCGTTTCACCAGAACGTGCGGAACCGCAGGATGAGGGAGGAGATGGCGATGTGTAAAGTCAAGGACGCTGAGCTGTATGCCTTGGCCGACAAGTGTGCGTGTCAAGAAGGGAGAAGACTCGGAGAGAATGTGGAAGCAGGATCGACAAGGAGGAGACCGTCGACAAAGAAGAGCCATGGCGGAACAACAGAAAGAAGAAGAGCAAAGAGGTACTAGTTGTCGAGCAGTCCGCCAACGGAGGTGGCGCCAAGAAGGCTAAGGTTGGTGGCTCCGCAAGGAGGTTGCCACGACACCGACCGCCAAGCCGTGGCGATCGCCGACAAGCAAAGCCTGAGCCCAACAAACAAGATCAGAAGATTCACCGCACCAAGGGCCATGACCTCCGTGAGCTGCAAGAAAGTCGAGCAGCTTGTTGAGCTGCGTAAGGCTGAGTACGAAAGCGGTAGACAAGGAGAAGGCCCAGAAGGTGCTGGAGCAGCTAGCAAGAAGAGACCCGCCGGGAGGACACACAGACAAGGCCAAGCAGCTGACAAGAGAGAGCACTCCCGCGCCGCGACAAGGATGAAGACGAAGATGACGAAGAGGATATGGAGGACGATGAAGCTGATGAGCAGGAGTTTCAGAAAGCCACGGAGGTCCTCTGTGTTGACGGTGGTGCTTCTCTGCATACCTCACACCGCCAACTCAAGCAATGGATGCGGGAGGTTAATGCAGCACAACCATCCATAGAATCACGTAGACCTCTGAAGTGGTCCAGCACGCCTATCATCTTCGATATTGAGGACCACCCTGATCGCGTAACTGCGGTCGGGTGCTTGCCGATGTTGGTCTCACCAACTATCCGCAACCTCAAGGTCACCAAGATGCTAGTTGACGGCGGGGCCGGCTTAAACCTGAGATCCTCCGCAGTGCTCCAGAAGCTTCAAATCCTCGACGAAGCGAGCCCAAGAGACCGCACGCTCCAAGGAATCAACCTAACGAAGAACCCGAGAAGCTTGCCGGAAGGAACCCAAACACGCACTTCGTTGCTTGAGGTTGATCTTGCGAGATTTGCAAAGGTCTCATCCAAATCTTGAACCAGAGTTGCTTTGTCCTTGCTTTGACCACTATTTCATCCATGTAGGCTTTACATTTCTGTGCATTTGGGGCTCAAAAGGCCGTGGACCACTCTTGCAAACGTTGAACCAGCATTCTTCAAACCAAAAGGCATCCGTGATGAAACAAAGATGTGCCACATGGTGTAATGAATGCGTTTTCTTCATCTTCTTCCGCCATGAAGATCTATGATATCTCTGATGCATCAAGAAATGAAAGCAATCACATCCAGCGGAGTCAATAACTGGTCGATAGGCAAGGAAATGGGTCTTGGGACAAGCTTTATTAACATCTGAAGTCAATACAAAGTCTCCATTTCCATTTTCCTTATGCATAACCACCGGATTGGCCAACCACGGGATGGAGCACTCTCTAACAAGGCCTCGCCTGCTTCCAGCTTTTGATCTCTTCCGAATGAACTTGGCGCCCACGCCGCTTCTCGACTTTTTGCCTCGACGGGCCGATGAGGACGATAGCCAAGTGGTGCTCAATTACTTTCCGGGAACACGGGATGTCGACGGCTATGCAAACACATTGACATTCGCCTCACAGAAAGCAACGAGCTCGCCTTCCTATTTAGGGTCGAGAGTGGCACCGATGGTGTAGGTACCACCAGCCGCCCTCCTTGGCGGCACCTTCTTGGTCTTCGTGGAGCAACCATCATCTTTGCACTTGCGGTGGAGCTCGATGAAAGGCCTCGACAGAGCGCAGCACCAAGAGGTGCGCTGCGGAGTGGGCATCGAGCTCTTGCCGGACTTGGTCTTCTTCTTCCCCGAGCTTCAATGCAAGTGACTTGCCATCCGTCGCAGCCGCTGCATCCCCAGAATCTTGTTTGCCAGATTAGAGCATCCTTTGTCGCCATGAACAGAAATGACACTTATCGGGCGGGCATCTTGAGCAAATTGTATGCATAATGAGAGGCTGCCATGAACTTGGCGAAAGTGCCGGACGGCCAAGTATTCCATTGTAGGGCAATGGGAAATCAGCAACGCCGAATGTGACCCTCTCACCCTGAATTCAGCTCGCTGCCAAATGTTACCGCAACGGATCTTCCCTTTCGCTTGCTCCTTCCGGGTTGATTCCTTGAAAGTGCCGCTTTCGAGCTCGCCGTCGGATTTGAAGCTTCGGAGCACCGCAGAGATCAGGTTTGCCGCCCCACCGCCAACTAGCATCTTGGTGACCTTGAGGTTGCGGATAGTTGGTGAGACCAACATCGGCAAGCACCCGACCGCAGTTACGCGATCAGGTGGTCCTCAATATCAAGATGATAGGCGGTTGGACCACTTCAGAGGTCTACGTGACTTCCACAGATGGTTCTGCCGCATTAACCTCCCGCATCCATTGTTTGAGTTGGCGGCAGGAGGTATGAGAAGCACCACCGCCAACGCAGAGGACCTCCGTTTTCAAACTCCGCTCATCACCTTCATCGCCTTCTTCGCCTTCATCTTTGTCGCGCCGGGAGGTCTGCCTTTGCCGCTGCTTGGCCTTGCCAGGCCCCCCGCCGGGTCTCTTCTTGCTAGCTGCCCCGCACCTTCCTGGGCCTTTCCTTGTCTCTCGCCACAGATCACTTCCTTCAGAGTTCAACAAGCTGCTCGACTTTCTTGCAGCCTGGAGGTCATGGCCCTTGGTGAATCTTAAAGATCGTTTGTTGAGCTGTCCGCTGTCGGGCGGTCGCCACAGCTTGGCGGTCGTGTCACGGCAACCTCCTTGCCGAGCCACCTACCTTAGCCTTCTTATGCACCTCCGCTGTTCGACTGCTCGACAACTAGTACCTCTTTGCTCTTCTTCTTCGTTCCACGCGCTCTTCTTTGCCGGGCGGTCTCCTCACCGCCGGATCCTACTTCAGATTCTCTTGGGAGCCTTTCCTTCTTCAAAGACGCGCACACTTGTCGGCCGTGGCATACAGCTCATCGACGCCCTGACTTTACACATCGCCATCTCCTCCTCATCTCGCGGTTCCGCACGCTCGGTGAAACGCCGCGATCACCGGGCAGGGTGGACATCTGGGATGTTGTAGTGACACGGCTCCGAATCTCTGGATGAACTTGCGCAGGGACTCTCCTTCCTTCCGGCGAGTAGGTGAAGGTCACTCTCCGGCCATGAGGCTTGTGGTCACCGTGAAGGCGCCAACAAACTGATGGCATAGATCTGCCCAAGAAGATATGGAACTGTCCGCAAGTGCATGAGCCAAGATCTGACATTTGGCTTGAGTACAAGCCGGAAGTAGTTGGCGAGATCTTGTCGCCTCGCCCCCGCAGCCTGCACCGCAATGGTGTAGGTGCCGAGGAACTCCGATGGGTGCGCCCTGCCATCATACTTCTCCGCACATCCGGTTTGAAATTTTGTTGTCGGGCCATCGACTTGCCGCAGCTCACGAGTGAACGCAGGGCAACCTACCGCAGGGAAAGTCACCGTTCTTCTGGCGCTTGCATGTCGACAGGGCCCGCCGCTGGTCGGATTGACGCCGCCGCTGGCGCGAAGTTCGAAGGCCTTCTTGTTGCCGTTTGAAGAACTTGGCGCTGATCACGGCGAGCTCAGGATCCGGCGACGCGTGGAGTCGCTGCCGATGGGATCCGAGGAGCCGGTGATCTTGGCCGATGGAGAGTGCATGGTGGTTGCACTTCATAGGTTTGCCGCCACCGCTCGCGGCTTTGTCGCCTCGCCACGGCAAGCGATGCAGTTGTTGTGGAGTGCCGCCGCTGGCAAAGCCGGCGAGACTCGATGGTGGCCTCCATTCGCCGACCTTGTCGGCCGCTGAGGGTAGTCTAGAAGCGCTGAGCTCTCACCAAGGCTTCGCTGGAGTGGTGGTGGCAATGGCGTGACGGCGCGAGAACGGATATGCTCGGACTTCTAACCAGTTAGAAGGAGCAGCATCCCGCCCAGCGATCGACCGTTGCATTCAGATGCCGGGCGGCATGCTGGTCTCGAGGGCTTCGGATCTCCAGCTTGGCCTTGATCCAACGAGCGATGGCGCTGCGAAGCGCCATGACGCTGTCGGTTCAAGGGCCCGAGATGGACGCCACGTATCCGGACGCCGAGGTCTCGCGCCTTGTCCTTGACTTGGCAGCGCCGTGGCTCCTCGACGACGCTGTTCTCCGCCAGCGTCTTCCCCACCACTACAGCGTGGTGGTGGTGGTTTGACGTCACAAGCTTCTTCTTCGGTGGCATGTTGATGAAGGTGATGAAGAATTTGCTCGTGACCGCTGGATCATGTTCACACAGCCCGACGCCCCTACCGCACGCCAAAGATGTCGGGAAGCTGGTCGTGACACACGGACACCTATGGGACCTGGCGGACCGAGTCCCTGTGGTTCGGAGGGGGGCGGAGATTGCACAAAGAGCAGATCGAGGCGATGCACACGGAAGCTTTACCCAGCTTCGAGCTCTCCGAGAGATAATACTCTACCGCTTGGTTGATTGTATTGTGTTCTGCTAGGGAGCAATGAGAGCTACAAACCTAGCTTGAGTGTGTGTAGTCTCGAGTGAGTCGAATGAACCGAAGGACAACCTTTCTACGCTGCACATGGGCCTCCTTTATAGGCTCAAGGGTCACCATGTGGCAACGAGATGAGGGTACAAATGGAAAAACAGTAGTTGGTACACCGACTTGTACAAAGGTAATACATATACCTAACTCGACTCAAGAAGGACAAGATCAATAAATGCCCGCCCCTGCCGGCTAAACAAAGGCAACAAGGACCGCAAGGCACCACCGCTGCCACGATGGTAAGCTTGTCGGGCCGCTTATCGCTGCTCCCCGCTGGCTGCACAGCTCTTGACACGCACGCCCGAATGGCCCCATGGCTACACGCCAGGATGAGCTAGAGCGAGATGAAGAGAGGTTGCCTGTCACTCGAGAACAAGAAGAGGAAGTTGGATTTCGTGACTACTTTCCCAGAGCTCCCAAGCCGCCGCCAAGAAAGTCCCCAAAATCAACGCAGATATCGCCGAGGAGCAGCCCGTCCGACAAGCCCTAGGGTTTGTTTCGCTGAAGCGCACGCCCCGACAAGTTTTGCTCCGCAAGCTTGCCGGGATCATCAAGCTCCGGCCGAGCCGATGTTCTTGCCGTGAGAAGCTGATGTTCCTCAAGAGCGCAGATGTGCCTTTTAGTTCTTGTTGTCGAGCCGCAAGCTCCAACATGGGCACAAAGAGATCATCCATTTCCTTCTGACAGAGAACTTCCCAAGAGCAAGAAGAAGCGAAAGAGTAGCCCCAAATAAGTATGTACCAGTTTGTTGACAACACCTGTATGTAAGAAGACTCAACGGTGTGAAATTGAAGTGTATTTGCCGGAAGATGGAAGCTGTTGGCAGAGATACACGGAGGCATATGTGGTCACCACATTGGCGCAAGAAGAGCACTTGCCGCAAAGCTTTCCGCAAGGTTTCTTCCGCCTACAGCCCTCCAGATGCAAGCACAAGTAACCAAGTGTGAAGCGCTGCCCATTCCAAGCAGATATACCAGCCGCTCAAGCTTTCCAGAGGATCCCTTTATCCTCGGCCATTTTCGTCTGGGGCTCGACATCCTCGCCCTTCCCCCGAAGTTGTCGGGGCTTTGAGTACTTGTACGCCGTAATCGCATAAGTTCACAAAGCGGCCGGAAGTGGAAGCAAGGAGGAAGGTGACAACAGTCACTCATCAAGTTCTTCAGTCAATTGTTTGCCGCTTTGGAATTCCTAACAGGATCATCACCGATAACGCGACAAGTCACGAGTCGCACCTTCATGCAATACGCCCAAGATCTTGGTGCTAAGGTATGTTTTTTTCTCGCTTGCTCATCCAAGGAGCAACGGTCATGCAGAGAGGGCAATGCTCAAGTGCTGCGAGGAATCAAGACCGAACTTTGACAAAGCTGCTGCAAGTGCGAAGAAACTGGATTGAGGAGCTGCCGGTGGTTCTTTGGTCGATCAGGACGACGCCAAATCGAGCCATCGCCGACACCTTCGCCTAGTCTATGGAGCAGAGGCAGTTCTCCCCACGGAACTCGTGATAATGGTCACCTCGAGTGCTCGCTATGATGAGTTTGAGCAAGAGCAGCAGCGACAAGATGACGCATTGCTCCTTGAGGAGGATCGCTTTCAGCTTGCTGTATGAGCTGCTCGTTACCAGAAGCTTTTTGCGCTGCTACCATAGCCGCAGTTAGCGCCGTAAGCTTCGAGAAGGCGACCTTGTTCTTCGCGCGCTCAGTCCGCCAAGAATTCCAACAAGTTGACGAAGTGGGAAGGCCTTATCGGGTGAAACGAGTCACTAGGCCTGTGGCTGTCCGCTTTGAGACCGAAGAAGATGGCGTTCGGTGAGCAACTCCTGAATATAGAGCATCTTCGTAAGTTTTACCCATAGAGGCGCTGTTGCCGAACCTGCTCCAAGAACCACCCTTTTGTACAAGTCTTGCGGCTGTTGCATGTAATCCTTTGTACAAAGCCGGGCGCAGACCCTGCATCAAGAAAGTTCATGTGTTGCGCACAACTTGTCAAATGCATGCTTGCATAATCTTTTATGCATGTGTTATCTAACAAATTGTGCAGCATCCACACCCGGTAAGCAATAATGAGCCACAAGGCTCCATAACTTTATTTTCTCTTCTTTCTTCTCAAAAGAAGGAAGGTTCCTTAAGCCCACAAGTTAGCGGGGGAAGGAGAAGATAATGGTGTGGGCCGCCAAGTGTTGCTCGAGGAAGTATCGCCTTGCCGGGAAGGAAACGAAAGAAAAAGCTAAGTTGCCAAAGTTTGAGCAATCAGTTTTTAAATTTTTAAGTTATCTTCCTCGAACGATAGTACTTTGTATGGAAAACCTGCTGCGCCAAGGAACCAACTCATGGCTGGTTTGGCGCCTTACTTTGTTTGAGTCCGCCAACAACTTAAGTGAGCTGCAACTAGTTGCGATAAGGTTGTTTGTCGGAGGCTGACATCGCCAACGAGTTCGACGTTCAAGACTTTCGGTAGCGCCAGGCAAAGGTGCCTGGCTACGACAAGTTCCCTAAAGCGAGAGGCACAAACATAACAAAGGAAGGAATCAAGAAAAGGAAATAACATTGCAATCATTGCCTCAAGATAGAGTATATTACAAAAATAACATGTCGAATCTAATAAATTGTTCTCACAACATAGTTCGGCGCTAAAGGAAAGATAACTTTATGCCTAGTCCACGCGTCGCCATCAACCCTCTTGACTCCGCTTTCACCCTGTCCACAATGGGTGCGATAAGGGCCTTGAGCGCTTCAACGCCGTGCGATGGTGGCAGGACTTGAGGACGCTGGCGAAGCCGACGCCTGGATTGCGGAAGGCCACCTTCATCAAGACCTTCCCAAGAGCCCTCAAGACAGATTTGGCGCGACTGCCGACGGGGCCAGCTTTGGAATCTCTCCCGAGTCAGCTGGAGAGCCGCCAACACGCTTCTGAAGAACGGTGAGCTTGGCGGCTGGTCGGAGATGCTCGTCTTGGAGTACCGAGATCCACCATCCCCATCTCCATCAACTCCTTGTCAATGGCGGCGGCGGTATCCACAAGGCCCTCCGTCCAATGGCATCATTCTCTTTGAAGGTGTTAGGGCTGCTAATTAGCATTCGCCAAGAGCTCCTCATTAGCCTTGATCTTCCAAAGAAACCCACTCTCGCCTCCTTGGCGCCGCTCCAGCGTCTCGCTGAGGGTGGACAGCTTCAGCTCAAGATCCGCTTTAGAGTCCTTGGCGGCGCCGAGTCTTTTTGATCTTCTCAACAGACGGCCCTGCAACTCGCCAAGAGTGTAGGCGTCCTTCTCGGCGCTGGGTGTTTCAGCACGGTGACCTCCTCGCCGCCTCCGAGGGTGGCCTCCAGCTGGCGCCACCTCGCCTCAACTCCTTCTTGGCGGCCTCGGCAGCCGCGGCGGCGTCCTTTGCTTCCTTGAGAGCTCCAGAGATTGATTGCTCACGCCGCAAGATCTTCCTCATAGCTGCTGAGGTTGATCTTCGCCGCGCCACTTCGCTTTCTGCGCAGAGAAGCCACCGCAAGCCTTTTGCTGCTTCTTCGACCTCGCCTTCAAGGATGAAGGCCGTGCGCTCTTCGGAGAGTTGCTCCCGCTTCGCTATGTCCCGGAGAGTTTCTTTGTTGGCGCCGCGAGCTCTTCTTTCGGCGCTTTCTCCATGTCGGCTCCCGCCCCGCGACAAGTGCTTCCCGACTCCAGCTTAGCTTGTCGGGCGCGATAGAGGAACAGCATTTTTCCAAGAGCTGCCTCCTCGACTTCGCCATCGCTGCTCCTTGGCGCCAACCAGCGACAGCCCAGCGGAGGCTGAACAGCTCGTCAAGGTCTCTCCCTTGACCGGGCGCCGGAGCTCGACGCCCATGGAAGCTTGATGAAGACACCGCCGCCGCCTTCGATAGGGCGCCGAGGCGGGGCTCTTCGGAGTCTGGTGTTGCATCGGTGGCGGAGGGATCGGCGGTCGACACAGCGCCGGCGCGCCTCGGGCCTCGTGGTCACAAGACGACGCTGCATCTCTCCCCAGCCTTTGCGCCAGTAGCCTTGGTGGCCTCGCCGGGCGGACCCATCGGCGCCCAGCCTCCTCCTCCATGTTGGCGTCGTTGCCATTGTTGCCTTGGCCCCTCCTCGCAACCTCAGCCCATCGCCCCTCCGCGATGGATCTGATGATCGAGAAAGAAAGAATACCAAGCAAATGTTCGAAAAGAAGAATGTAAGAAAAAGGAACCCAAGGGAAATTTTCAAGCAAGGTGATTACCTTAGAGGGATCTGTGGGTCATGTTTTCACCACCGGAGGCTCGCCGGTGCTGCCCCTTGTCGGAGAAACATCCCTTGTCGGAGAAGCCTCCCTTGCTGGAGAGCGCTCCCTTGCCGGAGAGCGGTCCCTTGCCGGAGAATTCTCCCTTGGCGGCGTAGTTGAAGCAGACAGAACTTCGGGAGTGACTTCCGGGGCCTCCTGATGAGGCTGCTTTGCTCCTACACAAGTCAACAAGTCAGATATCAATAAAGAAGGAGCACCCATGCACACCTAACCGTAAGAAATGAACCAAATACTTACGCTGGGGGCTGCTCAGGAAGGGGTGGTCAATCCGAAGGAGTCTCAGACGCCCCATGTCACTGCTGATCGTCTTCGATGACAACCACCGGAGTCTTGGCCCTCTTCGACGCTCTCTGAGCTAGCGTCCTGAGAAAGGAAAGGGTTCAGAATGAAGCAAATCAAATACAAGACAAAGCAACAAATTGAAGAATTACAAGTACAGTGACAAGATCTTACTCTTCTTCTTCCTCCTCGGAGCCGAGAGCGGAGAAGTCGAACTCCGCCCGCCTCCCAAGGCGACGGTAGTTTGGAAGAGTAGGCTCCCTCGACGCTTGGGCGGGTGCGGGAGCCTTGGTCCCAGAAGCCCCACTCCGGATTGTCGGTGGCAGCGTGAGGCGCCTCCTGCAACATGTAGCTTGTCATGGTGGAGCCAAGGCTGCCGGGCGCGACGGCTGTTGGGTCTGCCTGCCGCCCGCCCACTTCCCCCGGCCTTGCGGAGGCGCCTTCTGGTGCAGCCATGTGCTCCTCCGCCGACAAGTTATCTCAAGGTGGAGGGGAGGCGCCCGCAGGCCTGCTCGACCAGCGCCGGTGTCGGGAAGCTGGTCGTGACCCACGGACACCTATGGGACTCGGGCGGACCGAGTCCCTTGTGGTTCGGAGGGGGCGAGATTACACAAAGAGCAGATCGAGGCGATGCACACGAGCAGTTTACTCCAGCTTCGTAGCTCTCCGGAGAGATAATACTCCTACCGCTGCTTGGTTGATTGTATTATGTTCTTGCTAGGGAGCAATGAGAGCTACAAAACCTAGCTTGAGTGTGTGTAGTCTCGAGGAGTCGAATGAACCGAAGGAGTTGAACCCCTTCTACGCTGCACATGGGCCTCCTTTATAGGCTCAAGGGGTCACCACAGTGGCAACGACGAGGGTACAAATGGAAAACAGTGGTTGGTACAATCGACTTGTGCAAAGGTATTGTGCATATACCTAACTCACGACAAGGGACAAGATCAATAAATGCCCATCCCTCGTCGGGCAAACAAAGGCAATGTGGGACCGGCTGTGCACCACCGCTTGCCACGATGGTAAGCTTGTCGGAGCCGCTTATCGCTGCTCCTCACGCTCGTGCTGCACAGCCTCTTGACACGACGCCTGAATGGCCCTATGGCGACATCGCTGGGATGAGCCGGAGCGGAGATGAAGAGAAGTTCTGTCACGCGCAAGCACCTTGTCACGCTGGCTGAATCCTTCTTCGCTTTCGAAGCTTGTCGCTCACCAAGCCTTCCCGCAAGCTCCTCTTGCTGGGGTCTTGTGCCTTGAGGGCCTTCTCCCCAAGCTCCTCTGCCGGGCCTTGAATACTTTGTTCTTGAATGGCTCCAAAGGAGCCGCGAGGGCCTTGACGGTCACTAGGCAGCCTTGCCGCTGGGTGCAAGCGACGCCTGCGGCACGAGTTCGGGATACTAGGGTACCCCTACTCTAGTACACCAACAGAGCCCCTGCCTTGGCCACACACGGCGCCGAAGCTCATGGGCGTGGCCCAAAACAAGCACGGGCACGCATGGCCCAGATCACGCCATTATTCCTCGACTCACCACGCCCCCACGAACGGCACGCCCGGACGTGGCCGTGGGAGAGATCGCGGGGCTTTAATTGAAAAGCGGAACGCCCGCCCCGCCCCTTATAAGCGGGGAAACAGGCAAGACGCCCACCTTCGCCATTTCTGCCACATCAGAAATCCACCGCCGCTTCCCTTCTTCTCAAGTCCAAAGAGCGACGCCCGCTTCATCGCCACTTAACGCCATCAACGCCGCTGCATCCTCCACCACCTCCACCATGGCTCAAAGTCGATAAGGGAAGGGCGCGAAGTCGGCCGAGGCGCAGCTCGCGCTGGTGCCGCGCAGGAGCGGGCCCTCTCGACCCCAGCTCGACGCAGCGAGCTGCGGGAGGCGACTACCTCTTCTCGTCGACGAGACGCGGCGCACTCACCGCACGAGGGGTGATCTCCGCCAAGATCCGAGAAGGTTTCGTCGGCATCCCTTCTTCGCTTTTCTATCATGGGCTCGCCTCCGCCTTTTCCGAATTCTTCTGTGATGTCATGAATACCTACAGGTTTCGCCTCCCTGATTTCACCCCCAACGTCGTTCTGACAATGGCGGTTTTCGCACACCTCTCGCGAGAACTTTGTCGGAGTCCACCCAAATGTAGCCCCTTTCCGCCACTTCTTCATGCCCCGCCGAGAGAGAGAGCCACTTGTCGGAGGGATTGCTTGGATCTCCGTGATCGGCAAGAAAGACTCCTACCTTGAAGGAGAGCTCCGAGCAAGTGGGAAGAGGAGAGCCGATTGGTGTTGAATTGTAGAGGAGGACCCACAGTTTTACGCCCAAATACCAAACTCCCATAGTGCGCGCACCATTGGAGCAACTTACGCCGGAGGATGCCAAAGTTGAAAATAGTCAGGACTAATCTTGCGCCTCAAAGCTTGCGGACTTCAATCAGAGGCGTAGCTTGGCGAGATTTCCTTCGCCACGTGATCGCCCCTTGCAAGAGAGGAGGAGGCCTGCTTGGGAGTTCCAAAACCCGCAGATATTATGAGGTTGCGCCGGCCTCAATTGGAACTTCACTGTCTTGGAGTTGGACGCAATGTCTGGAGTTGTTCAAGCATGACCCGATCACCCCGAGTGGTTTATGTTGCCGAGGGGGTCGCCTTTGTGCAACAATTCTTCTTGACCGCATCCGCCATGATGCCCTTGTGCGATTCCCATGGGATCGCTCCAACCTGGCAAGAGCCTTCCGACGACATCGCGCAGTAGTTCTTCGACATTTGGAAGAGGTGCCGATCCGCTACGACGAAAGCAGAGGTTGCTCACCCACGACACCACCGAGCAAGAGATGGCGATTGCCACAAGAAAGTTGAGGAGGCGGCAGCAGCTGCCGCTTACCGGGCGCAGTTTGGGTTCACCGTGGAGGAGGCAGAGGCAGCCGAGGCGGCAAGCCTTGCCGACGAGAGGAGCTTGCCGCCAGGAGGAGCAGGCCGAGCCCGATGCTGAGCCTAACGACTCGCCGGGCGCCCCTCCACCTTCAGATAACTTGTTGCGGAGGAGCCCGCAGCGCACCAAGAAGGCGCCCGCAAGACCGGGAAGCGGCGGGCGGCAGACGGGCAACAGCCGCCGCCGCAAGCGACGCTGCCCATCATGCGGCAAGCTCATGCAGCTGAGCGCCTCACGCCACACGCGAATCGGAGCGGGCCTTCGGGACCACGGCTCCTGCACCCGCCAAGCGCCCGAGGGAGCCTACTCTTCCAGCTCGTCGCACCGGAGGCGGAGCGGAGTTCGACTTCTCCACTCTCAGCTCCGAGGAAGAAGAAGAAGAGTAAGATCTTGCCGCTGTTACTTGTAATTCTTCAATTTGCTGCTTCGTCTTGTATCTAACTTGCTTCGTTCTGAACCCTTTCCTTTTTCAGGACGCTGGCTCAGAGGGCGTCGAAGAGAGCTAAGACCCCGGTGGTTGTCATCGAAGACGATCCCCGCATGGCGTGGAGGCGAGTCTGAGACTCTCTGCCGGACCTGCAACCCTTCTCAGAGCAGCCCCCAAAGACAGCCCCCAGCAGAAGTAGTTGGTTTATTTCTTACGGTTAGGCGTGCATGGGTGCTCCTTCTTCACTGACATCTGACTTGTTGATTTGTGTAGGAGCAGGGCAGCCTCATCAGAGGCCCCGGAGGTCACTCCCAAGTTCTGCTCGCTTCAACTCACGCCCGCCAAGGGAGAATTCTTCTCGCAAGGAGCGCCTCCGCAAGGGAGGCCTTCCGACAAGGGATGCTCCGACAAGGCAGCGCCAACGATCTCCCGTGGTGGAGACCGCGCCACAGATCCCATCGCAGGTAATCTTCTTGCTTGAAAATTTCCCTTGGGTTCCTTTTTTCTGCTCTTCTTTTCAACATTTGCTTGACTGTTCTTCCTTTTTCTCGATCATCGATCCATCTCACGGAGAGCCGATGGAGACCGAGGTTGCCGGGCGAGAGGACGCTACAAGGCAACAATGATGACGCCGCCAACATGGAGGAGGAGGCTGGCGCCGATGGGTCTGCAGCAGGAGGCCGCCAAGGTTGCCGGGCGCAGAGGCCGGGAGGGGTCTGTGATCGACCGACGACCTCGAGGCCGCAGGGAGCGCCAGCGCCACGCCGACCACCAATCCCTCCGCCACCGATGCAGCACCAGTTCAAGAGCCCCAGCCCGCGCCTATCTCAAGGCCGCCGACGGTGTCTTCATCAAGCTTCCATGGGCGCCGAGCCTGTGGCACCGGCCGAGGAGAGACCTTCGACGAGGAGCTGTTTCGCCTCCGCTGGGCTGTCGCTGGTTGATGCGCCAAGCAGCAGCAAAGGGCGAAGTCGAGGAGGAGCAGCTGAAGAAGTTGCTGTCGCTTACCGCGCCTCGACAAGCTAAGCTGGAGTCCAGGAAGCACTTGTCGCGAGGGCGGAGCCGATATGGAGAAGCTGCCAGAAGAGCTCCGGCGCGCCAACAAAGAAACTCTCCGGGACATAGGAGAAGCGCGGGAGCAACTCTCCGAAGAGCGCACGACCTTCATCCTTGAGAAGGCCGAAATCCAAGAGCATCAAAGGCTTGCCGGCGAGAAGCTATCTGCGCAAGAAGGCGAGCTGGCGCAGCGGAAGATCAACCTTGACAGCTATGAGGAATATCTTGCCGCGTGCGAGCAATGACTTGGCGGAGCACTCAAGGAGGCAAAGGACGCTGCCGCAACTGCCGAGGCCGCCAAGGAAGGAGTTAGAGACGAGGGTGACGCAGTTGGAGGCCACCCTCCAAAAGAGCGGCGAGGAGATCACCACGCTGAAGCACGAGCGTGAGAAGGACGCCTACACTCTTGGCGAGTTGCAGGGTCGTCTCGCTGAGAAGATCAAAGAGCTCGACGCCGCCAAGGACTCCAAGGCAGATCTTGAGCTGAAGCTGTCTACCTTGACGAGACGCTGGACGGCGCCAAGGAGCGGGAAGTGGGTTTGCTGGAGAAGATCAAGGCCAACGAGGAGTTGCTGGCGAATGCCACGAACGCCCACAAAACCTTCAAAGAGAACGTTATGCACTGGATGGAGGGCCTTGTGGATACTGCCGCCGCAATTGACAAGGAGCTGATGGAGATGGGGATGGTGGATCTCGGGTACTCCACTGACGAGCATCTCCAGCCCAGCGCCAAGCTCAGCCTGTTCTTCAAGAGCGTGTTGACGGCTCTCCAGCGGCTCCGGGAGGAGATCCAAAGCAACTGGCCGACGAGTCGCGCCAAATCTGTGCAGGGGCTCTTCAGAAGGTGCTGATGAAGGTGGCCTTTCGCAATCCAGGCGTCAGCTTCGCCAACGTCCTCAAGTCCCTGCCGCCAATCGCCGACGTTGAAGCGCCAAGGCCCTTGTCGCACCTCCATTGTGGACAGGGTGAGCGGAGTCAAGAGGGTTGATGGCTACCGCGGGACTAGGCCGCCAGTTATTTTCCTTTGTCGCTGCGCATCATGTACAGAGAACAATTTATTAGATCTCATGGCGTTATTTTTGTAATATACTCTATCTTAGGCAACGATTGCAATGTTATTTCCTTTTCTTGATTCTTTCCTTTGTATGTTGGTGCCCTACGCTTTTAGGGAACTTGTCGGCGTGGGCACCTTTGTCATGAAGCGCTGAGTGCGAACGCCAAGAGCTCGCAGGCGATGTCAGCCCGACAAGCAACCTTGTCGCAACTGTTTGCAGGTCACTTAAGTTGTTGAGCGGACTCGAAACAAAATAAGGGCGCAAACCAGCCGCGAGTTGGTTCCTTCGCGCATAGGTTTTCCATACAAAGTACTTATCGTTTGAGGAACATAACTTAAAAATTTAAAAACTGATTGCTCAAACTTTGGCAACTTAGCTTTTTCTGTCGCTTGCTTCCGAAGGCGATATTTCCTCGAGCGACACTTGGCGTGCCCACACCATTATCTTCTCCTCCCCCGGCTAACTTGTGGGCGAAGGAACCTTCCTTTCTTTTGAGAAGAAAGAAGAGAAAATAAAGTCATGGAGCCTAGTGGCTCGTTATTGCTTACCGGGTGTGGATGCTGCACAAAATGTTAGATAACGCATGCATAAAGGATTATGAAAGCATGCATTTGACAAGTTGTGCAACACATGAGCTTTATCGATGCACGGGATCTGCGCCCGCTTTGTACAAAGGATTACATGCAACATCGCAAGACACTTATATAGTAGGTGGTTGTTTAACAGGTTCCGCAACCGCGACCTATGGGTAAAACTTACGAAGATGCTCTATATTCCAGGAGTTGCTCACCGAACGCCATCTTCGGTCTCAAGGCGGACAGCGCCAGCCTAGTGACTCGCTTCACCCGATAAGGGCCTTCCCACTTCAAGGCCAACTTGTTGGAATTTTGGCGGACTGAACGCGCCAAGAACAAGGTCGCCTTCCTCGAACTTCCGCACTAACTTTGCGGTTATGGTAGCGCGCAGCTAGCTGGTAACGAGCAGCTCAGCATAACAGCTCAAGACGATCCTCCTCAAGGAGCAGCGCTGCATCTTGTCGCAGCTGCTCTTGCTCAAGCTCATCATAAGCGAGCACTGAGGTGACCCATATACGAAGTTCCGTGGGGAGAACTGCCTCTGCCCATAGACTAGAGCAAAAGGTGTCCGCCATGGCTCGACGGCGTCGCCCCCGATCGACCAAAGAACCACCGCAGCTCTCAATCCAGCTTCTTCCGCACTTCGCAGCTCCGTCGAAAGTTCTGGTCTTGAGTCCTCGCAGCACTTCAGCTTGCCCTTCTCTCGCTGACCGCTGCTCCTGGGTGAGCAATGTAAAAAGCAGACCTTGGCGCCAAGATCTTGGACGATTGCATGAAGGTGCGACTCAGGAATTGGGTGCCGTTGTCGGTGATGATCCGTTAGGAATCCCAAACGGCAAACAATTGACCAAGAACTTGATCGCCGATCGTGCTGCCACCTTCCTCATCGCTTCCACTTCCGCCACTTTGTGAACTTGTCGATTGCACGCATAAGTATTCAAAGCCCCGACAGCTCGGGGAAGGGGCCGAGGATGTCGAGCCCCGCATCAAAAATGGCCAGGATAAAGGGATCGCCTGAGAGCTTGAGCTGGTTGGTGTATCTGCTTGAATGGAACCGCACGCTTCACACTTGGTTACTTGTGCGCTTGCATCCCGAGGGCTGTCGCCGAAGAAACCTTGCCGAAAGCTTTGCCGGAGAAGCGCCTTGCCAATGTGGTGACCACATATGCCTCCATGTATCTCCGCCAACAGCTTCGGCCCATCTTCCCGCAAATACACTTCAATTTCACACCGTTGAGTCTTCTTCTCAGACAGATGTTGTCAACAAACCGGTACATACTGACCGCCGGGCTACTTCTTTCCGCTTCTTCTGCTCTTCGGAAGTTCTCCTGTTCAAGGAAATGGACGATCTGATGTGCCCATGTTGGAGCTTATGCTCGACAACAAGAACTAAAGGCACATCTTCCGCTGCGTGGAACATCAGCTTCTATGGCAAGAACTCGCGCTCAGCCGAGTTGATGATCCCCTGCAAGCTTGCCGGAGCAAAACTTGTCGGGAGCGCCTCGCTTCAACGATACAAACCCTAGGGCTTGTCGGAGCAGCATCGCCTCGCTGATATCTGTGTTGATTTTGGGGACCTTCTTGGCGGCGGCTTCAGGAGCTCACGAAAGTAGTCACCGAAACCAACTTCGCTCTTCTTGTTCTGTCCAGCTTGATGGTGTTAAGGCCGGTTGAGTTAGCTTGAGCACAAAAATCCTGGTTCCACAGTAACTTGAGGCGGCGACTTTGACAAAGCCATCAAGAATATCATTCTCGAGCTCTTGGAACATGTTCCATTTGTAGGCCTTCAAAGTGCTCTTCTAGCTTTCTTACTTCATCAACATAGGCTTCCATCAACGGACTCGATAATCTTTGTTCACTTGGCGGACGACAAGCTGCGAGTCACCCCGACAATAAGCTTCCCGATCCCAAGGTCCACTGCATCTCGAGACCGCAAGCAAACCTTCATACTCTGCAGATTATTTGTTGCTTGCTCCTTGGGAAAGTGCATCCGGACTATGTACTTGAGGTGCTCTCCGTGGTGCGATAAGCACGCACGCCACCGGGCGCTTTGCAGCGAGAAGGCACCATCAAAGTACATCAGCCACTTTACTTGCTTCCTTGACGGGATGCTCGCCTCCTCGAATTTCTTCATCTTATGCTACGCCCACTCGCTATAAATTCTGCCAATGCTCGCTCGGATAGTTGAAGTGCTTTCAAACTTGAGGCCAAAGCTTGACAGCTCCAAAGGCCCACTCGACAATCCTGCCTGTTGCTTCTGGATTCTGCAATATCCTCTTCAGCGGAAAGCGAGTGACAACTGTTATCTCGTGTGCTTGGAAGTAATGGCGCAGCTTTCTTGAGGCCATGAGGAGGCCGAAAAGCAATTTCTGCACACCAGAGTACCTTGACCTAGCCCCCTGCAGAAGGGAACTGACAAAGTAGACTGGGCGCTGCACCATCCTTTTCTACATCTTCCCGCAATTCTGCGCAGATCCGTTCTTGTCGGGACCAGAGTTTGACGGTGAAGCCCCCTGCTTGTCGCTGGATGCATCTGCCTCGGTTGCCGGCTCATCATCTACCTCCCTTTCCGCTACTAACGCAGCACTAACCACTTGATTGGTTGCCGCTATGTACAGCAGCAACTTCTCTTGTGGCCTAGGTGCGACAAGTATTGGAGTAGAGGACAGGTACCTCTTTAAGTCCTGCAGCGCAGCCTCCGCTTTGGGAGACCATTTCATCGGACCTGCCTTTTCAAAATCTTGAAAATGGCGAGGGCGCCATCGCACTCTAGAGATAAACTCTGCCGAGAGCAGCCACGCAACCGCAAGTCTTCGAACATCCTTGACGCGCTTTGGTGCTTCAATCTGCTCGGGTTGGCTTCAATTCCCGACGACACGAAAGAACCCGAGAAGCTTGCCGGAAGGAACTCCAAACACGCACTTCTCGGGGTTGAGCTTGAGGTTGATCTTGCGAGATTTGCAAAGGTCTCATCCAAATCTTGAACCAGAGTTGCTTTGTCCTTGCTTTGACCACTATTTCATCCATGTAGGCTTTACATTTCGCATTTGGGGCTCAAAAGCCGCCATGGACCACTTTGCAAACGTTGAACCAGCATTCTTCAAACCAAAAGGCATCCGTATGAAACAAAGATGTGCCACATGGTGTAATGAATGCGTTTTCTTCATCTTCTTCGCCATGAAGATCTGATGATATCTCGAGTATGCATCAAGAAATGAAAGCAAATCACATCCACCGTGGAGTCAACAATCTGGTCGATGCGGGCAAGGGAAATGGGTCTTGGGACAAGCTTTATTAACATCCGTGAAGTCAATACAAAGTCTCCATTTCCCATTTTCCTTATGCATAACCACCGGATTGGCCAACCACGGGATGGAGCACTCTCTAACAAGGCCTGCTGCTTCCAGCTTGATCTCTTCGCAATGAACTTTGGCGCCCACGCCGCTTCTCGACTTTTTGCCCCGACGGGCCGCGATGAGGACAGACAGCCAAGTGGTGCTCAATTACTTTCCTGGGAACACCGGGATGTCGACGGTTGCCATGCAAACACATTGACATTCGCCTGCAGAAAGCAACGAGCTCGCCTTCCTATTTAGGGTCGAGAGTGGCACCGATGGTGTAGGTACCACCAAGGCCGCCCTCCTTGGCGGCACCTTCTTGGTCTTCGTGGAGCAACCATCATCTTCTTGCACTTGCCGGTGGAGCTCGATGAAAGGCCCTCGACGGTAGCGCAGCACCAAGAGGTGCGCTTGCGGAGTGGGCATCGAGCTCTTGCCGGACTTGGTCTTCTTCTTCCCCGGAGCTTCAATGCAAGTGACTTGCCATCTGTCGCAGCCGCTGCATCCCGGTAAATCTTGTCGGCGCAGATTAGAGCATCCTTCTTGTCGCCATGAACAGAAATGACACTTATCGGGCCGGGCATCTTGAGCAAATTGTATGCATAATGAGAGGCTGCCATGAACTTGGCGAAAGTGCCGGACGGCCAAGTATTCCATTGTAGGGCAATGGGAAATCAGCAACGCCGAATGTGACCCTCTCGACCCTGAATTCAGCTCGCTGCCAAATGTTACCGGGCAACGTGATCTTCCCTTTCGCTTGCTCCTTCCGGGTTGATTCCTTGAAAGTGCCGCCTCTTCGAGCTCGCCGTCAGGATTTGAAGCTTCGGAGCACCGCAGAGGAGATCAGGTTTGCCGCCCCACCGCCAACTAGCATCTTGGTGACCTTGAGGTTGCGGATAGTTGGTGAGACCAACATCGGCAAGCACCCGACCGCAGTTACGCGATCGTGGTGGTCCTCAATATCAAGATGATAGGCGGTTGGACCACTTCAGAGGTCTACGTGACTTCTGCTGTGATGGTTCTCACGCATTAACCTCCCGCATCCATTGTTTGAGTTGGCGGTGCGAGGTATGCAGAGAAGCACCACCGCCAACGCAGAGACCTCCGTTTTCTCAAACTCCCGCCATCAGCTTCATCGCCTTCTTCGCCTTCATCTTTGTCGCGCCGCTGGAGGTCTGCTCTTGCCGCTGCTTGGCCTTGCCGCGGCCCTCCCCGCCGGGTCTCTTCTTGCTAGCTGCCCCGCACCTTCCTGGGCCTTCTCCTTGTCTCTCGCCGCAGACTCAGCCTTCTCTCAGTTCAACAAGCTGCTCGACTTTCTTGCAGCTCTGGAGGTCATGGCCCTTGGTGCGGTGAATCTTACAAGATTGTTTGTTGAGCTGTCCGCTTGTCGGGCGTCGCCACAGCTTGGCGGTCGGTGTCAGCTGCAACCTCCTTGCCGGAGCCACCTACCTTAGCCTTCTTGGCGGCACCTCCGCTGTTTGACTGCTCGACAACTAGTACCTCTTTGCTCTTCTTCTTCGTTGTTCCACCGGGCGCTCTTCTTGCCGGGCGGTCTCCTCACCGCCGATCCTACTTCGCATTCTCTCTTGGGAGCCTTCTCCCTTCTTCAAAGACGTGCACACTTGTCGGCCAGGCATACAGCTCATCGACGTCCTGACTTTACACATCGCCATCTCCTCCTCATCCTGCGGTTCCGCACGCTCGGTGAAACGCGCTGATCACCGCGGCAGGGTGGACATCTGGGATGTTGTAGTGCACACGGCTGAATCTCTGGATGAACTTGCGCAGGGACTCTCCTTCCTTCTGGGCGAGTAGGTGAAGGTCACTCTCCTGGCCATGAGGCTTGTGGCCGCCTGTGAAGGCGCCAACAAACTGATGGCATAGATCTGCCCAAGAAGATATGGAACTGTCCGGCAAGTGCATGAGCCAAGATCTGACATTTGGCTTGAGTACAAGCGGGAAGTAGTTGGCGAGGATCTTGTCGTCTCGTCCCCCCGCAGCCTGCACCGCAATGGTGTAGGTGCTGAGGAACTCCGATGGGTGCGTCCTGCCATCATACTTCTCTGGCACATCCGGTTTGAAATTTTTGTTGTCGGGCCACTGGACTTGCCGCAGCTCACGAGTGAACGCAGGGCAACCTACCGCGTAAGGAAAGTCACCTGGTTCCCCTGGCGCTTGCATGTCGACAGCGGGCCCAGCGCTGGTCGGATTGACGCCGCTTTTCTTCGGGCGCCGGCGCGAAGTTCGAAGCGCCTTCTTGTTGCCGTTTGAAGAACTTGGCGCTGATCACGGCGAGCTCGTGGATCCGGCGACGCGTGGAGTCGCCGCCGATGTGGATCCGAGGAGCCGGTGATCTTGGCTTCGGATGGAGAGTGCATGGTGGTTGCACTTCCCATAGGTTTTTGCCGCCACCGCTCGCGCCTTTGTCGCCTCGCCACGGCAAGGATGCAGTTGGTTGCCGTGGAGTGCCGCCGCTGGCAAAGCCGGCGAGACTCGATGGTGGCCTTCCATTCGCCGACCTTGTCGGCCGTTGGAGGGTAGTCTAGAAGCGCTTGAGCTCTCACCAAGGCTTCGCTGGAGTGGTGGGTGGCAATGGCGTGACGGCGCGAGGAACGGATATGCTCGGACTTCTAACCAAGTTAGAAGGAGCAGCATCCCGCCCAGCGATCGTATTCGCTTGCATCAAAGATGTTTGGCGCATGCTGGTCTCGAGGGCTTCGGATCCTCCAGCTTGGCCTTGATCCAACGAGCGATGGCGCTGCGAAGCGCCATGACGCTGTCGGTCTCGCGCCCCGAGATGGACGCGTACGTATCCGGACGCCGAGGTCTGCGCCGCTTGTCCTTGACTTGGCAGCGCCGTGGCTCCCTCGACGACGCTGGTTCTCCGCCAGCGTCTTCCCCACCACTCGCCGCCTGGTGGTGGTGGGTTTGACGCGACGGCTTCGCTGCCGCCGAAGCCTTCTTCTTCGGTGGCATGTTGATGAAGGTGATGAAGAATTTGCTCGTGTGACCGCTGGATCATGTTCACACAGCCTCGACGTCCCCTACCTGGCACGCCAAAGATGTCGGGGAAGCTGGTCGTGACACACGGACACCTATGGGACCTGGCGGACCGAGTCCCTTGTGGTTCGGAGGGGGGCGGAGATTGCACAAAGAGCAGATCGAGGCGATGCACACGAGCAGTTTACCCAGCTTCGGAGCTCTCCGGAGAGATAATACTCCTACTTCTGCTTGGTTGATTGTATTGTGTTCTTGCTAGGGAGCAATGAGAGCTACAAAACCTAGCTTGAGTGTGTGTAGTCTCGAGTGAGTCGAATGAACCGAAGGAGCGAAACCTTTCTACGCTGCACATGGGCCTCCTTTATAGGCTCAAGGGTCACCACAGTGTGGCAACGAGATGAGGGTACAAATGGAAAAACAGTAGTTGGTACACCGACTTGTACAAAGGTACAGACATATACCTAACTCGACGGCAAGGGACAAGATCAATAAATGCCCGCCCCTGTCGGGCTAAACAAAGGCAACAAGGACCGTCAAGTGCACCACCGCTTGCCACGATGGTAAGCTTGTCGGCACCGCTTATCGCTGCTCCCCGCTGGCTGCACAGCCTCTTGACACGCACGCCCGGAATGGCCCCATGGCTACACGCTGGTGGATGAGCTAGAGCGGAGATGAAGAGAGGTTGCACGCTGCAAGCACCTTGCCGTGGCTGAATCCTTGTCGCGCCGAAGCTTGTCGCCACCAGCCTTCCCGCAAGCCCTCTTCCCGGGTCTTGTGCCTTGAGTGGCCTTCCGGCAAGCTCCTCTTGCCGGGCCTTGAATACTTTGTTCTTGAATGGCTCCAAAGGAGCCGCAGAGGGCCTTGACGGTCACTAGGCAAGCCTTGCCACGGGGTGCTGCGACTGCCCGTGCACGAGTTCGGGATACTAGGGTACCCCTACTCTAGTACACCGACAGTCGGGCCCGGCCTGCTCCTCCTCGCCGGCAAGCTCCTCTCGATCGGCAAGGCTTGCCGCCTCGGCTGCCTCTGCCTCCTCCACGGTGAACCCAAACACGCCAGCGGCAGCAGCTGCTGCCGCCTCCAACCTTGTGGCAATGCGCGCCATCTCTTGCTCGGTGGTGTCGCGGTGAGCCACCTCTTGTTGGCGCGATCGGCACCTCTTCCAAGCTGTCAAGAACCGCCGCGACGATGTCGCCGGAAGGCTCTTGCCAGGTTGGAACGATCCCATGCGAATCGCATAAGGGCATCATGGCGCGGATGCGGTCAAGAGAAGAATTGTTGCATTGAGGAACGACCCCCTCGGCAACATGAACCATTCGGGGTGGTCGGTCATGCTTGAACAACTCCAGCAGCATTGCGTCCAACTCCAAGACAGAAAGTTCCAATTGAGGCCCGGCGCAACCTCATGATATCTGCCGGGTTTTGAACTCCCAAGCAGGCCTCCTCCTCTCTTGCAAGGGAGCGTCGCGCGGCGGCGAAATTCGCGCCAACCGCGCCTCACGGTGAGTCCGCAAGCTCGAGGCGCAAGATCCGGTCACAGCTATCTTCAACCTAGCATCCTCCGCGCCAAGTTGCTCCAATCGTTGTCGCGACTATGGGAGTTTGGCGCGGGGCAGTAAAAGGCTGTGGGTCCTCCTCTACAATCCAACACCAATCGGCTCTCCACTCTTCCCACTTGCTGCGGAGCTCTCCTTCCAGATAGGAGTCTTTCTTGCCGATCCTGGAGGTCCAAGCAATTCCTCCGGCAAGTGGCTCTCCTCTCTCGACGCGGGGCATGAAGAAGTGGCGGAAAAGGGCTACATTTGGGTGGACTCCGACAAAGTTCTCGCAGAGGTGTGCGAAAACAGCCATGGTCAGAACGGCGTTGGGGATGAAATCAAGGAGGCGAAACCCGTAGGTATTCATAACATCGTTGAAGAATTCGGAAAAGGGCGGGCAGAGCCCGCAGTAGAAGAAGAGCGCGAAGAAGGGATACCCGACAGAAACCTTCTCGGACGCGGCGGCGGAGATCACCCTCGTGCGCTGGTGCGCCGCGCTCCGTCGACCGTAAGAGGTACGCCTCCGCAGCTCCTTTGCGCCGAGCTGGGGATCAAGAGGCCCGCCTTCCGCAGCGCAGCAAGCCGCTGCGCCTCGGCCGACTTCATGCCCTTCTCCTTGTCGCCTTTCGGAGCCATGGCGGAGGCGGTGGAGGAGGCCGTCGGCGTTGATGGCGCTGGTGGCGGTGTGGCGGGCACCGCTTCTCTTGCACTCGAGAAGAAGGGGAGCGGTGGTTTTGGATGTGACAAGAATGGCGGGTGGGGCGCCCTGCCCCGATTCTCTGCTTATAAGGAGGGAGAGGCGGACGCCCGCTTTTCCACTAAAGAAAGCCCCACGATCTCTCTCACGACGCCACGCTCGGCGTGTGCTGTTAAATGGGGACGTGGTGGGTCCGGAGCGAGTAACGGCACGATCTAGGCCGCGTGCCCGTGCACTGCTTTTGGGCTGGCCCAATAGAGCTCGGCGTCGTGGTGGCCCAGTTCGGGCTCCTGTCGGTCTACTAGAGTAGGGGTACCCTAGTATCCCGAACTCGTGCACGGGCAGTTGCAGCACCCCGCGGCAGGGCTTACCTAGTGACCGCCAAGATCCTCCGCGGCTCCTTTGGAGCCATTCAAGAACAAAGTATTCAAGACCCCGGCAAGAGGAGCTTGCCGGGAAGGCCACTCAAGGCACGAAGGAAACAAGACCCCGGCAAGAGGAGCTTGCCGGGAAGTCTTGGTGAGCGACAAGCTACCGAGCGCGACAAGGATTCAGCCACGGCAAGGTGCTTGCCGCGGCAGGCAACCTCTCTTCATCTCCGCTCCAGCTCATCCACCAACGTGTCGCCATGGGGCCTTTCCAGGCGTGCGTGTCAAGAGGCTGTGCAGCCAGCGGGGAGCAGCGATAAGCGGCGCTGACAAGCTTACCATCGTGGCAAACGGTGGTGCACTTGACGGTCCCTGTTGCACCATTAGGGCGACAGGGACGGGCATTTATTGATCTTGTCCCTTGCCGTCAGAGTTAGGTATAATGCACTGTACACTGTACAAGTCGGTGTACCAACTACTGTTTTTCCATTTTTACCCCCATCTACGTTGCCACCTGTGGTGACCCCTTGAGCCTATAAAAGGAGGCCCATGTGCAACGTAGCAAGGGTTCGGCTCATTCGACTCATTCAACGGGGAAGATGATGCCACTTGCTGCGGCCGTAAGGGACCGGACTCAGCTGCTGCCCTGGCAAAAATTCTGTCCGACTTGTATAAGGGAGAGGAAGAGGAGTTCCTCTGCATCAAGCCACGGGATGAATTCTCCATGTACAACCCGCCAAGCTGGGTGAGCGGTCGCTTTTTACTCTTAGCTTTCCCGCATTCTTGCTCATAAGTACTTACCTTGCCGTTTCATGGCAGGAACTGCAAAAGGATGTAAGGGAGGTTAATAGCTCGCCTCCACAGCTGGAGGACCCTGACCGGGCCCTCGACCCCGGACTCGAAGAGGATCCGGACATATTTGTGGAGCTGATCGACAGGACATTCTATCAATTGAGCTGCGATGATGCCGTGGTGGCCATCACGGCCGACTATCCTGGGCTGCTCCCTGCATCTCATGTAAGTAAAACCGGAGCCCCAACTTCCGAGAAGGATCCCTTTTTTTGCACTTCACCTACCGTACACATATGGTGTTTTACAGGGAAGGCCCTCGGGACGCCATGCCGAACCCGCAGTGACTCGCCAACAAGGGGCACCAAAGCCGGGTAGGCTGAAAAGGAAGGCGGTCAGGACTGAGACGCCGTCGCAGAAGTATGATACAGAACCTTGCTCCGTGGTTGTCGTTTTTTTAATATAGTAACGTCCATGTTTCCTAGTAGGAAAAACGCTCACCGGACTATATCCGGAGAGGCTGCCAATCGCGTCTCCACCAGTCAGGCTCCAGGGCCGGACATAGAGGCGGAAGCGAACATGGGGCGAACGCCGGACGCTCCTCCTATGGAGGATGCAGATAGACTATCCACCACAAACTCCAAAGTGGAGAGCGCGATGAATCACAGGCGCCGCCGGGCCGTACTCCGTGACACTTGCTTCTCCCAGAGGCGTTTGATGCCTTCAACTTGGGAGATGCGTACATCCGTGCTGCAAAAAATGGTCTTGCCAGAGCCACAGACCAGTATGTAAAGGATATACGGGTAAGAAAATCTGACAATTATATTTATCAGTAGCCCCTGAGACTTGAAACAGTTGGCACAACTGATTTAAGGATCATTGTTTGTGCAGGTTCTTATAGAGAAGAATACCCAATTGTCTCAATTGCTGGAAGACTGCAAGGCCCAGCTATAGGCCGCAGCTGCCGCATTGAAGGAGTCAGAGAAGGCCCCCCTCTGGTAACACTGATTTTCATTGTAAGGAATGACAGGTACCAGATAATGTGCGGCGTGTACGCAAATTTAACAATAGATGTTGCAGATGACTCCGGAGTGAATCCGGAAGCCATGCCAGGGGATGCGCAACGTGCTAATCGACAGCTAAATGCTGGCGAGCGCGTGCTTACGCGGGTCATTCAGGAGAAAAATAATCTCCAAGACGCCAATATCCAGCTGGACATGGAACTGAAAGATGTTCGAGCCCAGCTGGCGGACCTCATGAAGGAGAATAAGCGGCTTCGACTCGGCATTTTCAGTATGTTCTTAAACAAACTGTTAAAAGAGTTTGGTAAAGAAGCCGGCTAACAGAATTATGTCTGCAGGTATGCTGACGGGTCGTCCCGCGGAGTAGATGCCCGGGTCTGCGGGTGATCTTCTACCAAAGCTCTCACAACCGCACGAACAAGTTCGGCAGTGATGCAGGGTATTGCCCAGGCCTTGTGGCCATCCGCCTCCCTGCCGGAAGGCATTGGAGAGCCTGCGGAGAAGCTCAAGGGAGCACGGCGGCGCCTCCGATTATGGAAGATATCGGCCTACCATCAGGGTGCCCGGGCAGCCTGGGCCATGGTGAAGACGCGGTATACCAAGGCTGACCCAAACCACATGGCCGAGGTCGGACCTGTGGGGCCCGATGGGAAAGAGATCCCCGTCAGTTTGGTGTATGACCAAGTAGAATTAGCCGCAAAGTATTCCCAACAGGATTGTAGGCTAGACAGCCTGTTTGATGGGATAGAAGAAGAATTTAGTCAGTCTAAGTGACTGTGTAATTAAAGTGACATGTATAATGTCTCTAGCCGGATTTTAAATCATTTGCCATGGCGGACCTTTTCGCTTCAACCTCAGGACTCAATAGTCCGGAGTGTATCCGAATACCCGCTCAGTTATGTAAAAACCGGGGTATGCGTGGAAACCAGGCGTAGGGGTCATAAGTGCTTGAACAAACAAGTACCCAACTTGTTATGTTATATTACATGGATAGTAAGAAACATCTTCCAGGGAGAATAGTTCTGTTAAGGGTTCCTTTCCCTGGGTATGCATGCCCTAATGTGCATGTCCGGACTGCGAGAAGAGACGTAGGCAAAAAATATCTGGGGGCATGTATCAAAATAAATAAAAGTCATCTTTTGTTCACCGACCGAATATTCCCTTAAGAACGCTAGCTTTCGGCTTCACCCAGTCTGAGGTACACATCCGGCTGACCCGGCGGTAACAATCGCAGAGGTGCTCCCCCCTCGCTGAATTAACGGGAATGTAGGGCATAAATACAAGAGCCAGGCAACCCAGCTTGGCCAAAACTTAAGTCATATCGATGCATATAATGGCGAAAAAAGGTACGTGCGGAAGAATAACGCATGTGCGGGGCATTGAGCCCAGAAAAATAATTATATTAAGCTTTTGTGTAAGAAGCCCCAGGTATAATGAGCGCGACTAGCGCGTTAATAGTGTGTAAGCAAGGCACAAGTTGGCCTTTGAAGGCCTTGAGGAGAAGGAAAAAGAAGAAAGAAAGAGAGAAAGGACAAATAATGTATATGCGAAAAATGGACAGGGGTAAGGAGACGAACAAATAGTCCGACACTAGGCGTAGAATCTTCGGAGTCTGGCTGCGTTCCATGGGTTTGTCTTAAGTCGATTGTCCGATGCATCCCGCAGACGGTAGGCTCTGCCGGTCAGAACTAGGTCAATAATGAATGGACCTTCCCATTTGGGCTTATGCTTGTTCTTTTTCTTCTCCGGCAGGCGTAGAACTAGTTCGCCAACGTTATAAGTTTTGGCCCGTACTTCTCTGCTTTGGTATCTTCGAGCCTTTTGCTGATAGAATGCGGAGCGGGCTTTTGCCACGTCGCGCTCTTCCTCCAGGGCATCCAAACTTTCCTGCCGATCAAGCTCGACCTCTTTTTCTTCATACATGCACATTCGAGGTGAGTCATGAATTATGTCACAGGGCAGAACCGCCTCTGTGCCGTACACCATAAAGAACAGTGTGTATCCGGTAGTGCGATTCGGCGTGGTCCGCAGCCCCCATAGGACGGAGTTGAGCTCCTCTACCCAGTGCGTGTTAGACTCCTTTAAGGACCGCACTAATCTGGGTTTGATGCCGCTCATGATAAGACCATTTGCTCGCTCGACTTGACCGTTAGTTTGTGGGTGATAGACAGAAGCATAATCGAGCTTGATGCCCATGTTGCTGCACCAAAGTTTCACCTCGTCGGCTGTAAAGTTAGTGCCATTATTAGTGATGATGCTATTGGGGACGCCGTAACGGTGTACAACCCCAGATATGAAGTCTATCACCGGTCCGGATTCGGCCGTTTTAACGGGTTTGGCCTCTATCCATTTGATGAATTTATCCACCATGACAAGTAAGTATTTTTTTCTTATGGCTTCCCCCTTTAAGGGGCCCGACCATATCAGGCCCCTAGACCGCAAAGGGCCAGGTAATGGGGATTGTTTGGAGAGCGGTGGGCGGCATATGGCCTTGGTTTGCAAAAAGCTGGCAACCGACGTAGCGTTGGACCAAGACCTGTGCATCTGCCCAGGCCGTTGGCCAATAAAAACCTGTACGGAAGGCCTTGCTTACGAGAGCCCGGGCTGCGGCGTGGTGGCCGCCGAGTCTAGCATGGATTTCTGCCAAAATCTTTCGCCCTTCCTCTTCGGAGATGCACGTTTGAAGGACTCCGGTAGTGCTTTTCTTATAAAGCCCTCCCTCGTGGACCTTGTAGGCTTTAGATCGCCGCACTATGCAGCGTGCCTCGTTTTGGTCCTCGGGCAGTTCCCGCCTGGTTAGGTAGGCGAGGAATGGTTCTGTCCACGGGGTGATGACCGCCATTATTACGTGGGCAGAAGGTGTTATTTCGGTGGCAGAGCCTCCGATTGTGTCAGAGTGTTCGGTATCTAGCGTTGTGGCTTGGTCCGGACTATTGGTGCTGGTGTCCCCTTCCCATACCACAGATGGCTTAAATAGCCTTTCTAAGAAGATATTAGGTGGGACAGGATCGCGCTTGGCACCGATCCGGGGGAGGATATCCGACGCCTGATTATTTTCCCGAGCCACATGGTGGAATTCGAGCCCCTCGAACTGTGCTGACATCTTGAGGACGGCGTTGAGATAAGCCGCCATTTTCGGATCCTTGGCGTCGAAGTCTCCATTTATTTGGGATATTGTGAGGTTCAAGTCCCCACGCTCCTCCAGGCATCGAATGCCCATGGAAACTGCCATCCAAGACCATGTAACAGGCCTCGATTCGCTGCATTGTTGGAGTCTGTACGATTTGGAGTACATATTGACTGTATCTCCGTGGGGACGTCGAGAACGCCAGCCCCTGACCGGCCAGCATTTTAGAGCCGTCGGTGCATGATCCATTGACTATGCGCCGTACTCTTTAGGGAGTTCGGCTTCTGTCCATTCGGCGACAAAATCGTCCAATACTTGCGACTTAATGGCTCGCCGAGGTTTATATGTTATGTCAAACGGGAGGAACTCAATGGCCCATTTGGCAATCCGGCCCGTGGCGTCGCGGTTGTTTATTATATCATTGAGTGGCACTTCCGAGGCCACTGTACTGAACACTCTTGAAAGTAGTGTCGTATTTTCTGGGATGCCATGAATACCGCATATGCTATCTTTTGATAATGCGGGTACCGTGATTTGGATGGAGTGAGAACAGTGGATACATAATATACCGGCTTTTGAAGGGGGAATTTATGTCCGTCCGTTTCTCGTTCGACGACGAGCACTGAGCTTACAACTTGATGAGTTGCCGCTATATATAGCAGCATTGGTTCGCCAATGTTTGGCACGGCCATGATTGGGTTGGTGGCCAGTATGGCTTTTATTTCTTCCAATCCGGCCGAGGCAGCCTCCGTCCACTCAAAGTGTTCGGTGCGCCGAAGAAGGCGATAAAGGGGTAGTGCCGTTTCTCCTAATCGGGAGATAAAGCGGCTTAAGGCCGCCACGCATCCAGTTAATTTCTGGATTTGTTTGAGGTCCGTTGGGATAGCCAACTGTGACAGGGCTCGGATTTTAGCCGGATTTGCTTCAATTCCTCTATTGGAGACGATGAAGCCCAGGAGCTTTCCGGCGGGTACGCCGAAAACGCATTTTTCCGGATTGAGCTTGATGTCGTATGTTCGGAGATTGTCGAACTGAGACTCAAGTCGTCTATTAAAGAGTCAACGTGTCTGGTTTTAACGACCACATCATCTACATATGCCTCCACTGTTTTGCCGATCTGCTTTTCTAGGCATGTCTGAATCATGCGTTGATACGTTGCGCCGGCGTGATAAATGCCGTTGCGGCTTGGTCAGACTCCGCGATCTTAATTTGGTGATAGCCGGAGTATGCGTCGAGTAAGCACAATGAGTCGTGTCCTGCGGTAGCGTCGATAATTTGATAGATGTGAGGGAGGGGGAAGGGATCCTTTGGGCAAGCCTTGTTGAGGTCCTTAAAATCGACACATAGGCGCCAGGATTTGTCCTGCTTTGGTACCATCACCATGTTTGCTAGCCAATCCGGATGTTTTATTTCTCTAATGAATCCAGCCTCCAATAACTTGGCTAGTTCCTCTCCCATGGCTTGTCTCTTTGGTTCAGAGAAACGCCGAAGAGTCTGCTTGACCGGCTTGAATCCTTTTAAAATGTTAAGGTTATGCTCGGCCAGCCTGCATGGGATTCCTGGCATATCTGAGGGATGCCAGGCGAATATGTGCCAATGCTCACGCGGGAACTCCCGTAGTGCGGCGTCTACAGCGGGGTTTAACTGTGCCCCGATGGATGCAGTTTTTGTAGGGTCCGTTGGGTGGACTTGGAATTTGACTATTTCATCCGCTCGTTTAAAAGAAGTGGACTTGGATCTTTTGTCGAGTATCATGTCGTCCCTGTCCACTGTGGAGTGCAGCGCAGTTAATTTCTCTGCCACGAGGGCTTCGGATAATGCCTCGAGGGCCAGTGCGGCTGTTTTGTTTTCGGCGCAGAGTGCTATGTTTGGATCACTAGCTAGAGTGATGATTCCATTGGGCCCGGGTATTTTCAGCTTCATGTACCCGTAATGAGGTATGGCTTGGAAGATTGTGAATGCTTCCCGCCCTAAAAGGGCGTGGTATCCGCTACTAAACGGGGGTACTTGGAATGTAATTTCTTCGGACCTATAATTATCCGGAGTGCCGAATACCACATCTAGTGTGATTTTTCCAGCGCAGCGTGCCTCCCGACTAGGGATGATTCCTTTGAAGGTTGTGCTGCTTTGCTCAATGCGGTTCCTATCTATTTCCATTTTTTGAAGAGTTTCCTCATAGATGAGGTTTAATCCGCTGCCGCCGTCCATGAGCACTTTAGTGAGCCGAAAGCCGTCCACAATTGGGTTGAGGACCAATTGTCACGCCCAATATGCGACCCTATCCAAAAGGAACTCGAAGGTCCCACCAAGGATAGACCCGCATATTGGAAACGCTTTTGCAAGGTGGATATCATTACATCAACATTACATAACAGATAGGGATACATACATAAGGCACAAATGCCACAAGAATACATCAACATCAAACACAAGATCAACATCCGACTACGGATGAAACATAAACAGAAACTCAAACGACATCCACCCTGCTAGCCCAGGCTGCCGACCTGGAACCTATCCCCGATCAAGAAGAAGCGTAAGAAGAACTCCAACACAAGCAAACATCGCCTCGCGCCATGAACATCGCAAACCTGTACCTGCAACTGGTGGTGTAGTAATCTGTGAGCCACGAGGACTCAGAATCCCATTACCATGGGTATCAAGACTAGCAAAGCTTAATGGAAAAGGAAGGGTAAAGTGGTGAGGTTGCAGCAGCGACTAAGCATGTATGGTGGCTAACATACGCAAATGAGGCGAGAAGAGAGACAAAGGAACGGTCGTCAACTAGTAATGATCAAGAAGTGATCCTGAACTCCTACTTACGCCGACATAACCCGAAACCGTGTTCTCCTCTCGATCAACCCCAAAAGAGACACTCACGGTTACGCACACGGTTGGTGTATTTTAATTGAGATCCACTTCGAAGTTTTCTACAACCGACATTAACAAATTCCCATCTGCCACATAACCGCGGGCACGGCTTTCAAAGTTCAAACCTGCAGGGTGTCCCAACTTAGCCCATGATAAGCTCTCGCGATCAACGGCGAATAGACCTTCTCCCGGAAGCCCGATCAGTCTCGGAATCCCGCTACAAGACATTTCACAGCAATAAAACAAGACCAGAAGACCTCCCGGCGCGCCGACACCCCAGTAGTAGCCGCACATCTCGCCCGTGCCACGACCGGATGAGCAGTCCGCATAACTAAAACCAGCCCTCAAGTTTCCCCAGGTGGCGCTGCAAAGGGTTTCTAGTTTGGACCAACACTTAGACAAGCATTGGCCCGGGGCTAAATGACGATGACCCTTGAGAGCGCGACTCCCAAGGGAAAAAGGTAATAGGTGAGGCAAATGTAAAACCAATGTTGGGCCTTGCTGGAAAAGTCTTATTCAAAGCGAACTGTCAAGGGGGTCCCATAAATCACCCGACCGCGTTAGGGACGCAAAATCCGGGAACATAACACCGATATGACGGAAACTAGGGCGGCAAGAGTGGAACAAAACACCAGGCATAAGGCCGAGCCTTCCACCCTTTACCAAGTATATAGATGCATTAATTAAATAAGATATATTGTGATATCCCAACAAGTAAACATGTTCCAACAAGGAACATCATCTCCATGTTCCAACAAGGAACAAACTTCATCTTCACCTGCAACTAACAACGCTATAAGAGGGGCTGAGCAAAGCGGTAACATAGCCAAACAACGGTTTGCTAGGAAGGGAGCAAAAGGGTTAGAGGCTGACATGGCAATTAGGTAGGCTTGAGCAACAGGTAATAGGTAGCGCAGCATAGCGATAGAACGAAGCAACTAGCATAGCAATGATAGTAGTGAGATCCAGGGTAGCGGTCATCTTGCCTGAAATCCCGCAAGGAAGAAGAACGAGTCCATGAAGAAGATGAACGGATCCATGAAGAAGATGAACGGATGAAGCCGAACCAAACGTAGACGAACGAATCCTCACGATCGCAACGCAACAGGAACTAACAAGAAGAAGCACACAACATAGTAAACACACCACACATGAACAAGACATGATGCACAACCAAGCATGATGCACGACAACACTACATGAAGCTACTCATGGCAAGAGATGATGCAAACAAGAACAACACATCAAGGCCAGTTTAAATGAGGCCGGAAACAACATATAACAATTCCGGTAAGTCCTCATATGCAAATTTCGAAATTGGTCCAGATCTGAATAACTTTATGTTCAAGTTGTTAAACAGCAAGTTAAAATGCACCACGATGATCTACACGAAATTCTAGTCAAGTTACATATAAAGTTCATTTAATTCGGAGCTACGGTCTAGAAGATATGGGCAAAACAAGATAAGCATGGCATTGATGCAAAATGCATACAAACATCAAGCAAAACACCTCAAAACAAGGATCCAACATGATAATATGAAACTACATGCAAAATCAAGCAAGTTTCATATAGAGCACACTCAAATCGGAGCAACGGTTCAACACATACACACAATACAAGTTTAAAGGACAAGCTGTCCAAAACAGCAACTAAGCATATTGCAAGCATCAAAACAACATGCTACAGGACCTCAACATAAAAACAAAAGGCATGGGCATGATGTACAGGTAAAGCATTACAAAACATGAGAACTGAGCTACCTCCAGAAATGACTAGAACATGCTCAAAAACACATGGCAAGATTGCTACTAATAACAGTTTCAGACTTAGCAGAAAATAACATCAGGTTGCAATGTTTAGAGCTATGAAACAACATGTTACAAGAACTTATCATGGAAAACAAAGGCATGGCATGAATCTACTCAAAGCATAGAACAAAAGTCCTTTAGTGACCATAAGCCAAAAGGATCAGAAAAATATAGTAACACTCATGTCAATATCGAAAGTCTCGTTAACAGATTCAGCAACATGGCATGTCAAAAACTGATAACAAGTAGGCATGTTTACAAGCTCAATGCACTCACTACAGAGCCTTATATGATAAGCTAAGCATACATACATCAAGAAGACATGACATAGAAGACATACATGGCAAGAACAAGAACATAGCATATACGGATCAACCACAACAAGCTAGGCAAAATTGAATAACATGTATACAATCTGCCAGGAAACATTTGATAGCAAAAGTAGAGCTCGATTGACTCAAGCTAGACTACTCCATAATTGCAAACAAGGGCATGGATGGATAGAGCAAGACATGTTTTACAAAACATCCTTACTGAAGTATATAAAAATATGCATAGATCTCTCGATAGCATCAAGTTAACATGGCATCAAAATAACAGCAAACAGGGCTGAAAACAGCAATAACAAGACACCTAGTTTGCATGCTTGTGCTAGTCACCACATAGATCACAAAAATACATCGCAAGCACCACTGGAAAGAAGACATGGCATATTTCAAAACACATGTAGGACTCAAGTCCATAGGATGCACACATCAATCATGGCAAAAATGACAAAAGTGCAAGTTCTGATAAAAATCAGAAACTAACATCACATAGCACTCTTCCAACAGCATTTCGGGAATCAAGATGAGCTCAAATGAAAATGATGCAATGAGATGAAATGATCTACTCTTCGAGACGAACATTTTGACATATTACACGCGCAAAACGGAGCTACATGCATGGAGATACGGTGCGATGAAAATGGCACAAAATTACTGCAGATTTCGGGACTTAGTGGATTTTACCCTACGAAAAGTCAACGGGACGGGAATGTGCGGGATGGCGAGATCCGGGACGGAGGCAGGCGCGTTTGGTTGGATGAACCGGTGGATCTGGTCCACCCGGACCGGATCTGGCCGGAGCTCGAGGTTGGCCGGAGACGGGGCGGCGGCTCGCCGGAGTTGGACGGGAGAAGGCCGGGAGGTCGAGGGAGCTCGGAGGAGGCGGATCCGCCGGCCGGCGAAGCCCGGCCGGGATCGGGCGCGGAGCGCTTGACGGCGCAGGCGGCGCGCGAACAAAGCGCTGGGCGGCGAGAGGAGGTGGCGGGCGGCGGCGAGCGCGCTGGCGGCGCAGCAAGGGGGACGAGGTGCCGGCAGACGGGAGGCGCGCACTCGAGCGCTGGGCGGATCGAGGAGGCGGCCAGCGCGCGGGGAGCCGCGCGGTTCGGGAGGCGCGCTGCTGGCGAGGAGGCGCTTGCGGCGAGGAGGCGGCGACGGCGGGGATAACCGCGGCGGCGGCGAAGCGGCGGCCGCGCGGCGAGGTCCGGCGACGGAGACGGCGGCGCGGGCGGCGGAGGACGCGCGGACGACGCGGTGCGGATGGGCTCAGCGGGCCCGCCTGGCCGAAAGGCGCGGGCGGCGGCGACGCGGGTGCCACGGGCGGCGCTACATCGGGCGCGGGCGGCGGCGGATGGCGGAATGGACATGTCCGGCCGTCGGCGGACATGTCCGGCGGCGCGGAGGGGATCTTTTTAGGGTTTCGGGGGAAATGATCCGCGAATTCGAAGGGGAAGGTGTATTTATAGGTAGAGGGAGCTAGGAGAGTCCAAATGAGGTGCGGTTTTCGGCCACGCGATCGTGATCGAACGACCGTGAGCATGGAGGGAAGTTAGGTGGGTTTTGGGCCACTTAGAAAGGGGTGTTGGGCTGCAAACAAAAGAGGCTTTTGCGGTTACCCGTTAACTGCTGAGTACCAAACGACCTCCAAATGATCCGAACTTGACAGCGGTTCACGGTGCTATACCAAGGCCGCTTGACAAACCTCGGCCATTCCGAGACCGCTTAACACCCGCACACGAAAAGAGGTAAAAGGGGGCGCCGGGAGACATAGGAGTGCCGGATTGCAAAACGGACAACGGGGAAAATGCTCGGATGCATGAGACGAACACGTATGCAATGCGATGCACATGATGACATGATATAAAATGCAGATGATGACATGATATGAAATGCAGAAGATGACATGGCAAAGAGAGACACGCAAGCACATGACATGGCAAAGACAGCGAATAACTGACGGACACCTGGCGCATCGAATCCGGGGCGTTACAACACTCCTCCACTAACAAGAGATCTCGCCCCAGATCTTAGGACCGAGACGGAAGGGAAAAGGGATGAGGTGAAACAAGAACTCAAGAGAAGAAGCAAAGAATCGAGAGCACTCGAGAAGAAGAGAGGAACGACGAGAATGACGAGAATCAAATTCTCATGGAAACAAGATAGACATCAAACAACTCCCGTTAGAACGAGATAACAAACGAATAAGACCGAAAGGATTTAGGCAGCACACCGTTGAACAAGGAAAAACTAGAACATGAGCTTGAGAGGATGGAATGATACTTGATGAAGACATGACACAAAACCTCCGGAAAGAATTAAAAGAATGAAATGAAAAGGACTTAGAAGGAAGGGTTGACTGGAGTTGTTGAGAAGATCAACAACGAAAAGAATAAGCATTATGTGGACTTATGGATAACATCTCAAAATTATGAGGTGAACGCCGACCACAACCGGAAAGGATTGGATAACTTAGAAGAATGAAGAAATGCAAAACTCCACTTCAAAACAATATGGAGAATTAATTGCGCTTCGAGAAGCAAGAAGGAAAGATATTTGAGCTCCACCAACAAAATCTTGATGAACTCTTGAAGAAATGAATTAGATCATGAAGAACCACCATGAAGAACTCCGGTAACAAAAGGATGACGAGATAAAATGAAGGATGAAAAGAATAAGATGAGCCTGTGATGAATTAGATGGAGGATTCCGACGAGATGGACGAGGGAAATTTGAACTCCGGAAAAGAAAAGATTAAAATACTTGGAACTAGAATTTATTCGTTAAGAACAAACTCCAAAGAAAAAGATCAATCACTTGGATGAAATAAGAATAAGATTTATTGTATGCTTATCCTTCATCAAATTAAATCGATGACAACCAATGGATTTTTGCATACTACTTATTCTTCTAGAAAAAGAATTGAGAAGTGACATATCACAAAATTGAGAAGGACTTTATGAATCACCGGTAAGATTGAAAGGAACGAATGAACTAAAATGATAATCAAGGAAAAAGAATCTTGAATGAACCACCGTAAGAATTCGAAATGACTGATGAAAGAATCGCCGGGAAAAATTAGAAGAACAAATAAGCTAGAGGGGATTTAGATGCAAAAGAGCGAAGAGATCGTGAACTGATTGAAGAATACTTGAACGAAGCACCGGAAGAATATTGAGACGAACAAAGCTGAAAACTTGGAACGAAGAAATCTTCTGAAATGGAGGCCTCCGGATAATCGAGACGGAAAGTAACTCCTGAAATACTCCGGATGGATGAAAAGAATTGCACAACTGGAAACAACTAGATAGGATAACATCGAGCTAGCACCGCGAATCTCCGGGGGAACGGACAAGATTTAAGAGAAACTCAACTTCGATCTTCAAATGAAGACGAGAAACACCACCAAAATTACTGAGGATACTCCGGGAGAATGAAAAGCGAAGAGGTTGAGCCACTAATAAAAATGATTTGAAATCGATTTTGGAAAAACATCTGACTGATGAAATTCATACTTACGTCAAATTTCAAAAAGAACTTGATAATAACTCCGGAATAATTAGAAGAGTCAGGTAAGATCCTGGGAAAAGACCTGTGGGTTAGGGCCCACTGAAGAGATAACACCGTTGGAAAGGGATGTTGAACAGATAGATGATGCACCGGAACAATTGAGATATTAGAATGAGGTGACAACCTCGAATTAATTCAAACATAGACGAATCTCCTGAGATGACTTGAGAACTCCGGAAGGATAAACTGGCGAGAGGCGAACGAGCAAAGAGAACACTTGAGCTGAGGAAAAGAATATGATCAACCGAAAAAAAACCTGAATTGAGTCCACCGGAAAAAGAAAGGGATGAAGAATGACGAACGAGACGAGAATTCACCAGTTAAAATAATTGAGGAAAGACTGAAGAGGCTCCACACAAATGAAATTGATGGTCGAAACAGACTCAAACTCCAGGAATAAGAGGGTGGGAGGGCGGGAAAAACAAAGGCAACTTGGAAGGGGAAACCGACGAATATCTTGACGAGAAAACCCCAGTTGAAATCATGGAGGAAAGAAGGCAAAGACTTCACACGAGTAGGATGGATACTCGATTACGGACTCCGGTTCCGAGAGGAAGAAGGGAGGGCGGGTAGGAAAAAAACAAGGACAACTTCGGACAAGGAAAACAACGACGTCGGAGGAAGAACTGAGGATTGAACTCAAAGATGAAGATGGTCGAGTCAACTTGACGAGAAATGCACCGGACAAAAGAGGATGGACAACTCACGAACTAACCACGTGATCCTAAAGAAAATTTTGAACGGGAAGAGGAGTAATTCAAAACACCTACGTCAAGATTCTTCACCAGAGCGACGAAGGGGCTGAGGAGTAAAAAGAATTCCTACTCTCCGATATAACTAGACTCCAAAATAGTTTTATTCTAGACTCAACAACGGCCAAACTACACGATCAATCAAGGGGCTCTTAGGGTCGGTCGAGGCTCGATACCAACTTGAACACGCCTAATATGCGACCCTATCCAAAAGGAACTCAAGGTCCCACCAAGGATAGACCCGATATTGGAAACGCTTTTGCAAGGTGGATATCATTACATCAACATTACATAATAGATAGGGATACATACATAAGGCACAAATGCCACAAGAATACATCAACATCAAACACAAGATCAACATCCGACTACGGATGAAACATAAACAAACTCAAACGACATCCACCTCGCTAGCCCAGGCTGCCGACCGAACCTATCCCCGATCAAGAAGAAGCGAAGAAGAACTCCAACACAAGCAAACATCGCTCTCGCGTCATGAACATCGCAAACCTGTACCTGCAACTGGTGGTGTAGTAATCTGTGAGCCACGAGGACTCAGCAATCCCATTACCATGGGTATCAAGACTAGCAAAGCTTAATGGAAAAGGAAGGGTAAAGTGGTGAGGTTGCAGCAGCGACTAAGCATGTATGGTGGCTAACATACGCAAATGAGGGCGAGAAGAGAGACAAAGGAACGGTCGTCAACTAGTAATGATCAAGAAGTGATCCTGAACTCCTACTTACGTCAGACATAACCCAGAAACCGTGTTCTCCTCTCGATCAACCCCGAAAAGAGACACTCACGGTTACGCACACGGTTGGTGTATTTTAATTGAGATCCACTTCGAGTTTTCTACAACCGGACATTAACAAATTCCCATCTGCCACATAACCGCTGGCACGGCTTTCGAAAGTTCAAACCTGCAGGGTGTCCCAACTTAGCCCATGATAAGCTCTCGCGATCAACGAAGAATAGACCTTCTCCCGGAAGCCCGATCAGTCTCGAATCCTGCTACAAGACATTTCACAGCAATAAAACAAGACCAGCAAGACCTCCTGGCGTGCCGACACCCCCGTAGTAGCCGCACAGATCTCGTCCCGTGTGCCACGACCGGATGAGCAGTCCGACAACTAAAACCAGCCCTCAAGTTTCCCGAGGTGGCGCTCAAAGGGCTCTAGTTTGGACCAACACTTAGACAAGCATTGGCCCGGGGCTAAAATGAAGATGACCCTTGAGAGAGCGACTCCCAAGGGAAAAAGGTAATAGGTGAGGCAAATGTAAAACCAATGTTGGGCCTTGCTGAAAAGTCTTATTAAAAGCGAACTGTCAAGGGGGTCCCATAAATCACCCGACCGCGTTAGGGACGCAAAATCCGGGAACATAACACCGATATGACGGAAACTAGGGCGGCAAGAGTGGAACAAAACACCAGGCATAAGGCCGAGCCTTCCACCCTTTACCAAGTATATAGATGCATTAATTAAATAAGATATATTGTGATATCCCAACAAGTAAACATGTTCCAACAAGGAACATCATCTCCATGTTCCAACAAGGAACAAACTTCATCTTCACCTGCAACTAACAACGCTATAAGAGGGGCTGAGCAAAGCGGTAACATAGCCAAACAACGGTTTGCTAGGAAGGGAGCAAAAGGGTTAGAGGCTGACATGGCAATTAGGTAGGCTTGAGCAACAGGTAATAGGTAGCGCAGCATAGCGATAGAACGAAGCAACTAGCATAGCAATGATAGTAGTGAGATCCAGTAGTAGCGGTCATCTTGCCTGAAATCCCGCAAGGAAGAAGAACGAGTCCATGAAGAAGATGAACGGATCCATGAAGAAGATGAACGGATGAAGCCAACCAAACGTGAGACGAACGAATCCTCACGATCGCAACGCAACAGAACTAACAAGAAGAAGCACACAACATAGTAAACACACCACACATGAACAAGACATGATGCACAACCAAGCATGATGCACGACAACGCTACATGAAGCTACTCATGGCAAGAGATGATGCAAACAAGAACAACACATCAAGGCCAGTTTAAATGAGGCCGGAAACAACATATAACAATTCCGGTAAGTCCTCATATGCAAATTTCGAAATTGGTCCAGATCTGAATAACTTTATGTTCAAGTTGTTAAACAGCAAGTTAAAATGCACCACGATGATCTACACGAAATTCTAGTCAAGTTACATATAAAGTTCATATATTTCGGAGCTACGGTCTAGAAGATATGGGCAAAACAAGATAAGCATGGCATTGATGCAAAATGCATACAAACATCAAGCAAAACACCTCAAAACAAGGATCCAACATGATAATATGAAACTACATGCAAAATCAAGCAAGTATCATATAGAGCACACTCAAATCGGAGCAACGGTTCAACACATACACACAATACAAGTTTAAAGGACAAGCTGTCCAAAACAGCAACTAAGCATATTGCAAGCATCAAAACAACATGCTACAGGACCTCAACATAAAAACAAAAGGCATGGGCATGATGTACAGGTAAAGCATTACAAAACATGAGAACTGAGCTACCTCCAGAAATGACTAGAACATGCTCAAAAACACATGGCAAGATTGCAACTAATAACAGTTTCAGACTTAGCAGAAAATAACATCAGGTTGCAATGTTTAGAGCTATGAAACAACATGTTACAGGAAGTTATCATGGCAAACAAAGGCATGGCATGAATCTACTCAAAGCATAGAACAAAAGTCCTTTAGTGACCATAAGCCAAAAGGATCAGAAAAATATAGTAACACTCATGTCAATATCGAAAGTCTCGTTAACAGATTCAGCAACATGGCATGTCAAAAACTGATAACAAGTAGGCATGTTTACAAGCTCAATGCACTCACTACAGAGCCTTATATGATAAGCTAATCATACATACATCAAGAAGACATGACATAGAAGACATACATGGCAAGAACAAGAACATAGCATATGCGGATCAACCACAACAAGCTAGGCAAAATTGAATAACATGTATACAATCTGCCAGGAAACATTTGATAGAAAAAGTAGAGCTCGATTGACTCAAGCTAGACTACTCCATAATTGAAAACAAGGGCATGGATGGATAGAGCAAGACATGTTTTACAAAACATCCTTACTGAAGTATCTCAAAATATGCATAGATCTCTCGGTAGCATCAAGTTAACATGGTATCAAAATAACAGCAAACAGGGCTGAAAACAGCAATAACAAGACACCTAGTTTGCATGCTTGTGCTAGTCACCACATAGATCACAAAAATACATAGCAAGCACCACTGGAAAGAAGACATGGCATATTTCAAAACACATGTAGGACTCAAGTCCATAGGATGCACACATCAATCATGCCAAAAATGACAAAAGTGCAAGTTCTGATAAAAATCAGAAACTAACATCACATAGCACTCTTCCAACAGCATTTCGGGCATCAAGATGAGCTCAAATGAAAATGATGCAATGAGATGAAATGATCTACTCTTCGAGACGAACATTTTGACATATTACACGCGCAAAACGGAGCTACATGCATGGAGATACGGTGCGATGAAAATGGCACAAAATTACTGCAGATTTCGGGACTTAGTGGATTTTACCCTACGAAAAGTCAACGGGACGGGAATGTGCGGGATGGCGAGATCCGGGACGGAGGCAGGCGCGTTTGGTTGGATGAACCGGTGGATCTGGTCCACCCGGACCGGATCTGGCCGGAGCTCGAGGTTGGCCGGAGACGGGGCGGCGGCTCGCCGGAGTTGGACGGGGAGAAGGCCGGGGAGGTCGAGGGAGCTCGGGAGGAGGCGGATCCGGCCGGCCGGGCGAAGCCTCCGGCCGGATCGGGCGCGAGCGCGGACGGCGAGGCGGCGCCGCGAACGGGCGCCGGGCGGCGAGAGGAGGTGGCGGGCGGCGGCGAGCGGCGCCGTGGCGCAGCAGCGCGGGACGAGGTGCCGGCAGACGGGAGGCGCGCGACCAAAGCGCGGGCGGATCGAGAGGCGGCCGGGCGCAGGGAGCCGCGCCTTCGGAGGCGCGCGCCGGCGAGGAGGCGGCGATCGGCGGGATAGCTGCGGGCGGCGGCAGGCGCGCGCCGGCGCTGGCGAGGTCCGGCGACGGAGACGGCGGCGCGGGCGGCGGAGGACGCTGGGACGGGGCGGTGCCGGATGGGCTCAGCGGGCCCGCCGGCCGAAGCGGCGCGCGGGCGGCGGCGGACGCGGGCGCCACGTATGGCGGCCATCGGCGGCGGGCGGCGGGATGGCGGAATGGACATGTCCGCCGTCGGCGGACATGTCCGCGCGCGCGGAGGATCTTTTAGGGTTTCGGGAAATGATCCGCGAATTCAAGGGGAAGGTGTATTTATAGGTAGAGGGAGCTAGGAGAGTCCAAATGAGGTGCGGTTTTCGGCCACGCGATCGTGATCGAACGACCGTGAGCATGGAGGGAAGTTAGGTGGGTTTTGGGCCACTTAGAAAGGGGTGTTGGGCTGCAAACAAAAGAGGCTTTTGCGGTTACCCGGTTAACCGTTGGAGTACCAAACGACCTCCAAATGATCCGAAACTTGACAGCGGTTCACGGTGCTATACCAAGGCCGCTTGACAAACCTCGGGCCATTCCGAGACCGTTTAACACCCGCACACGAAAAGAGGTAAAAGGGGGCGCCGGGAGACATAGGAGTGCCGGATTGCAAAACGGACAACGGGGAAAATGCTCGGATGCATGAGACGAACACGTATGCAATGCGATGCACATGATGACATGATATAAAATGCAGATGATGACATGATATGAAATGCAGAAGATGACATGGCAAAGAGAGACACGCAAGCACATGACATGGCAAAGACAGCGAATAACTGACGGACACCTGGCGCATCGAATCCGGGGCGTTACACCAATGCAGCTGGTGCTCGGGCTGTTCGGAATTTAGGTTCGTCACTGGCATTGAAGGTAATGGCCGTGTCGCTCCATGGATTTATTGCTGCCACATGGCAGACTTCGGCAAGGCTACGGAGTGCTCGCTTTCGCCTATTGTTTGAGGCGAATGTCTTGAAGACTGTCAGTAGTGTATTGTTATCCACAGGATGGTGTTCTGTGGTGTTTTGAATGAGGAAGTCCTCACCGCTTTTGGCCACCTCCCGGAGTACCCAACATGCTCTCAGGCTGTGTATTGGTATGGTATCCGCTGTACTATGGATTTTGCAGGGCCTGTTGAGCCATCCCTCCAACACAGTTCCACGCCCTGAAGTGGGCTTTTTCTTCTTTATGATTGAATCGGGCGACTTATGAGAGTGCGCCCTTTTGATACGGACTGGGTTAATAGTCAGAGCCGGATTATCCCAAAATTTCGCTTCGGTTTTCCAGGTACTTTCCATCGCACAACACTTCCGTACTATGGCCACCAAGTCAGCGAAGCGTGCTATGTCACGGCGACTTATGGCGTTAAGGATTCCCTTGTCCGTGCAATTATTGCAAAAGAATGAGATTGCGTCTTTCTCGCGACAGTCCTTGACCTTGTTCATCACAAGGTGGAATCTGGCCCAATAGTGATGTACTGCTTCCTGAGGCTCTTGCCTAATGTGGGAAAGATCACTTATGTCTGGGTGGGTGGGTGGATTTGAGTCCGAACACTGACTCGATTTGAGACCATGGGGCAAAAGAGTTTTCGATCTGGGAAGTTCGGGCTCCGGGATGTTGCCCGATAGGTCTAGCCCGCTGCCTGATTCTAGGTTCAGGTCTTGGGCGATGTCCTTCCGTAAACAGGTATCCGGCTCGGAGAGCTCGGAAATCCGGACATAATTCATCCTCAAGATAGAGGAAGAATCGCCGCATTGTTCCTCCACCACCGCTATCTGATGGGTGACCGGCGGAGGGTTAATCTCCCTTTGGTCGGGTTTAAGCCCAATCCGATCATAGTCCATAGCGACTCCCAAAGCGGTGTTGCGATCCAAGAGCTTGTTTAGCGAAGAGAGCTCCATTGGATTCATCTGCTCGGCGAGTTCCGAGCTGACGTGGAGGCTGTTTTCGATGACCCGAGAAGTCATCGTTGGTGCAGCAGCCGAACGAGCGGTCATGACGAAACCGCCTAACCGGAGGGTTTGGCCGACATCCAGGGCTCCCTCGGAAGTGACGTTGTCCTTGACAACGATATGAGGCATCCTTCCTTACAGCGACAGCATAGTGGAACTCTCAATGAAAGCACCAATGTCGGTGTCAAAACCGGCGGATCTTGGGTAGGGGGTCCCGAACTGTGCATCTAAGGCGGATGGTAACAGGAGGCGGGGGACACGATGTTTACCCAGGTTCGGGCCTTCTCGAGGGAGGTAATACCCTACTTCCTGCTTGATTGATCTTGATGATATGAGTATTACAAGAGTTGATCTAACACGAGATCGTAGAGGCTAAACCCTAGAAGCTAGCCTACGGTATGATTGTTGTTATCCTATGGACTAAACCCTCCGGTTTATATAGACACCGGAGGGGGCTAGGGTTAGACAGAGTTGGTTACAATGGGAGGAGATCTACATATCTGTATCGCCAAGCTTGCCTTCCACGCCAAGGACAGTCCCATCCGGACACGAGACGAAGTCTTCAATCTTGTATCTTCATAGTCCAACAGTCCGGCCAAAGGATATAGTCCGGCTATCTGGATACCCCCTAATCCAGGACTCCTTCAACGGGAGTCAGTTCATTGTCCGCGACGGGGGTACTTCTGCGCTTTACATCGGCTTCCGAGAAGCAGATCCAACACCGTGGGAGACTTTTCCGCGGAAGAGGCTCCGTGTACGACGACAACGGTGGACCGGCTCCAGTGCGCCGTACGAGGTCGTCGATGAGGCAGATGCGCTGCGGTGGACGAGTGCCAATGTAAAGGGGAGTAGCACGAAGGCTGCGGTGCCGTGGAGAAGTCAATTTTCTGGTGGGGATAGAAAATGGGGAGTATTCAGGTGTACTACTCTGGGTGCCGGGGTGGGGTTGGCTAGGTAGGGTGAACCTGAAGTTACAAAAACAGACCCCTACCAAGCGTCATCCGTAGGCCTATTCCGAAGGCTATGATGGTAACTTCCCACTGCTCGAATCAGGGTCGCGGGAGATTTTCCCACGACCTCAAACTTTTGTGACACCGACTCCCGTGTGGCGTGTTGAGTGATTCGGCTAAGCAACTAGCGAGTAGTAGTAGTAAACTCTGCATATTAGGTTTGATCAAGTCAAACTTCCTAAAGTTTGACTAAGTTTATTGAAAAATATAAACATTTACCATAACAAATATGTATGATGTGAAAGTACATTCAATAATGAATCTAATGGTATTTATTTGTTATTTTATATGTTAATATTTTTTGTTATAAGATTTCTGAGAGTTTACAAAACTTGACTTTGACCAATGCTAATACGCAGACTTAAATAAAAACGGAGAGAGTACACATTTGTTTTCTTAGTTTGTAGTGAACTAATCATTTGTTGAATTTATGAAATAAATATGTTAGGCTATTGACTTCGTATGTAATGGTCTATACAATTCAATAGTTACAATCATTGTCGAATTCCAAGATGTATACAAGGTCTATAGTACTTCACAACACGCTCAAACTCACATAATCCCAGTCAAATGAGAATCCAAATGCATTTCATAGTTATTACTTTGTAGGATGCAACAAAAACAACCATAACTCTACATCATCCATTATAGAAGCAACATTTTGACATATCCCAATGTGTGAACGAAACGTGCAGAGAGAGCTTTTGAAGATGGAGCAGATAGGGCGGGAAAGATTGTATGTATGTGGACAAGAGAGTAGGTGTCGGCGTTCTGGGAACGGGGGTACCCAGACTTGCCTGCCTGCAGCCTACGGCGTGGCTCAAGGGGTGGCCCAGTATGGCCCATCTTCATCAACACAAGCTCAAGACCCTCACGAGGGGCCAAGATTGCATGGGCGGACGACAGAAGCTTCCTCGAGCACGGCCTCGTCAGCTAGCTCGGGAGGCGGAGAGATCAAGGCGGGGTACCTCACGAGGTGCCCATGACGCAAGCCATGACGACCAAGGGCGCCAGGCGGGCGCCAGCCCGCGCAGTGTCCTCATTTCCCCTTTGGTGCAAATGAGGCAAGCGCATGCCAAGAGTATCAAGCAAAGGCAACCATTTCGGTGCAACAAGACCAAGACCAGCAGAACGTCCGGAAGGAGGTCATCGTGGAGCCCAAGCCGGCGTCACCGTCAGAGTCTTGGGCAGGCGAGGACCGACTTTAGTCAGGATAAGTGTACTAGATGTTCCCCTTCAAAATGGCCAATTGTTGGCGCCCTTCCCGCTCAATATTTGGGTAGAGGCCCAGGGCCTCTGCCTATAAATAGGACTAGCCACCCACAGGGTAGAGGCATCTAGAGAGAGAGAGAGAAGCGACTGAACTCCCCTTAGCAGTTCATCGCACCGGCCAAGAACAGACCCTCGCGAGGCTGTTCTTCCTTGTATTGTTCATCATCAGCCCCAGAGGCAATCCACCACGCCACACACTAGAGTAGGGTATTACACCACAATGGTGGCCCGAACCAGTATAAACCCTGTGTCCCTTGTGTTGCTCTTTGTGTAGTTTAGGTCCTTGCGAGGCGACGAGGTGTAGGTAGGTTGGAGGGTCTGCCGAAATCCGACATTTGGCGCGCCAGCGAGGAGAACCTGTTGGCACCGGATCACCACACCGGTGAGATCGCGCTCGCCCGCCGGCAAGCCGCCAATCAGCACCTCGCAAGTTGCGAGGCTGAGGAAGAGGCGTTGTGTCGGCGCGCTGGGAAACGGCCGCGCACCAGGTCACTCGTGGCGCGCCGCAAGCGCTCCTGTGAGCGCCGTGGCTTTTAGGAGGAGTATAATTTTTGTTTCGTATGGCGATCTCATTAGTTTTGGGACACAAATGATAAATCCCGAACGTTCAGGAATTTTTAGCGTCCTTAATTAAGTATGTAAAAGGGAAAGTTTGGGAACCTTGTGTATACATACGTATTTTGCAAGTACGTGCATATAGCACAAACATTACTATATACTATCGCACTACACGTCTCTCGATATATGCTTGCAGACTGTGCTACTCCCTCCGTCCAGGTCAATAAGTAATCTTTGGTTGTGCACCGTGACCAAGAAGGAGGGAAGACTTATACACCTAGACGGAGGGAGTACTACTATTACTTATGTACGTGCAAATGCACGTTTTAACATTACGATGCGGTTTTTGTAAAAGTAGAAAAACAACACTAGTCAAGCTTGTGAAACGATTCAATGCAAAACAAATGCAAAAATGCTCATTTGATTGTTTACTTTTAGCTTCCTTCTCCGTGATTATTTCTCTGTCGTACTTTGTATGGAGTATCTCACTGGTTGGAAAGGCATGCAAATTCCCAAACCGCTTCCTACACCTCAGATCGAATTTTTGCCTAACAAGTTGTGCCGTGCAATTGAATTCCAACTTGAGTACTACTACTAGTAGGAGTACCAGGGCCAGTTCTTTTAGGCTTCTAGATTAGTAATCCCATAACTACTACCTCCGTCCGGTTTATTGGTCCCCATTGTAACCTCGTGTCAAATTTTGATCATAAATTTAACTAATGAAATGTTAGTGCATGTCACATGCACTACTCCATCCGTCTAGGTGAGTAAGTCATCTTAGGCTGTGCACCGTGACCAAGGAGGAGGAGAAAACGAGAAACGTTAATGTTTATTTGCTAATTAATAGTATTGCATGCAATGAACTAACCACTACATGTCATATTTGATATCTCAAGTCATTAAAAGCATGCACCCTCTTTATCTCTTATTGGTTGATATGTCAAGAAACAAGAAATGAGGTTGAAGTTAATGCACCATGCCTAAGTGTTCTGGGATTATTTGGTTTTCGTAAGATGACTTACACACCTAGACGGAGGGATTACAATGGTGAGGAATAAACCAGTTAAATCTTTGGTCACAAGTTAGCACAAATTACAATGGCGAGGAATAAACCAGGACGGAGTAGTAGTTTAGAAGCCCAAATAAATGAGTGAGGCGCCTTATTGTTACTCTCCACTGTGACTAGTCTTGTGGGAAAAGCTGGGGAAGCCGCCAAAAGAACTGGCCCTAGGAGTAGTAGCTAGGGATCGAGTGTGTAGATGAACCGAGAAAGTAAATGCAGAGAGATGAAATGCAAAAAAGACGGAGGGATGTGATGGTTTCTTGTCCGTTTATTTTACCAGGCCACTTATTACTGGGAGTGGTTGGGTTTTGTGATATGACGGCTTTACTGCCACGCCACGAGCGGGGTGAGAGGCGAGACTCCCGTGCAGCACCGCCCTCTACAATTGTACTACATCGGTCATGGTTTATTAGTCCCCCATTGAATTTGACTGAAGATTTAACTGACAAAATGTTAGTGCATGTCAACAAAAACTATATCGTTGGATTCGTATTTGAATGATATAATTTTAGGTGACATGCATCAGCATTTATCGTACTATATATAATGTTAGTTCAATTTTTTGTCGTACTAATCTATAGTGGAAAGGTGCCCGTGCGTTGCACCGAAGAGTGAAATGCATTGATCAGGGAGTTGTTTATTTTGACAAAGGATGTGGGGGTCATCTCATGTGTAACGGGTATCGATAGGTTTCTTCGGATATTATTTCATCTCTAGAGCTCACAAACCTCCAGGTGAAATAGATAAAAAGGTATCTTTTGCAAACAAAAGCGTTCAACTGTTCAACCTGCATCCAAAACTTGTGAAGAAATAACAATTATTGTGCTTTGCAAGAAATGATCTTTAAGAATTAGTTCTTGAGTATCGATTGTTATACATGTTGGCTACAGATGACATGACACTTTCTTATAGTCAACAGTTGTCTATACTATTCAGTAATATTAACCATGCCCTTATACACCTAGAGGGAGGAATTAAATCAGGATGAATTGCAAGCGGGCAGAGGAGATGTAAGAAATGGTTCATCGTAAGTCTTTCACCAGTACTGTAGTAAAAATTCATACATGGAAGATTCTAGACTAAACCATAAACGGATACACTTTTATTCATGCGCGATACTCCAATAGAGCAAGATCCTGCGTGGAAGTCTCCACATGCTTAGACAGCGGATTACATTGAGCGAAGACTAATGATCAACATTTAACTTGATAATGCGTATGTCCAGGTTAACCTCCTTGGAGTCCCCGTGCACCGCGTCGGCGGGTAAAGGATGCCATGGGTTTTCCAAGTCCGCATTGGCGGGATAGTCCCAGCTCCCCAGAGTCCAAGTCCGTTCGATGAGGCCGGTGTCGCCGCCCACGCGACCCGGAGGGGTAGTAACACTGACAACGCACCGGTACATCAGCCTCGTGTATGTGTCAGCGTTAGCGGTATCGCCCCTGACGCACATTACAGAGATGGGGCGGTGGCCTGCGCGGGCCTCGCCGGTGCCCATGATCAAGAGGAAGACGCTGCCGTCCTCCTCCAAGACTAACAGGCGGCGGTGATCCTCCAGCGACTCCGACATGGTGAACGGGTAGCATGTCTTGTACTTGATGTTCTCCGCCAACGGCCAGCAGTGATCGCTGCACACATCCGTGAGGTGATGCACCATGTCCGCCGGTGAGCCACAAAACGGCATCGGGCACTCATAGCAGTGGACGAAGGGCTCCTTGGAGGCATCGACCAGGCCGTCCATGAAACGGGAGTGGCTGTAGGGGCGCTATGCCAGCTTGAATATATGAGCAAGTTACTATGAGACTTAATCCGAATAAGCACAAAATAAATCATGACGGCTATAACAGAGATGAAACTAATCATGTGGACTATCATAGTAGTAGGATACAGAGTAGAAACATGAATTCTACCACGATTTCGCACAGGAAGGACAGAAACACATACGGTGCAACGGGAGCAGCACCGCTGGCAATGAGGTTGTCGCCCATGTCGCCGAGGAAGAGGTTGCCGAGGTCGGGAAGAAGTCGCTGCCGGTGAAGTCGTGGCTGCCAGCGATCGCGAGTGCGCCCCCAAATTTCAACAAATACCACCAATGGAGCGCAAGAGGGAGTGGCTGTAGGGGACGCTATGGCACGAATGGAGCGCCGGAGTAGCACACGGCAAGAGATGGTGTCCTTACTAGTACTCCCTAGTCTCTATCTATCTATATCTACTCTTATAGAAAACCGAGTTGGTGATGATGGTATGCCTGCCATCTTGTAATATAGACCCTGATCTATATCTGACGGATAGAAAGCCAACTATGACAATTTTACAAAAGATACCCGCACCTCTCGCCACATTTACAGACAAGGCCTTGCCTCGTTCATCCTTATCTCCCACAACCTCGTGCTCCTCCCTATGTCTCTATCTCTACTACTCTTCTTTGTTTTTTATAACAAATCGAATAGTGTTGCGCCATCCGCTGCACAGTAGGCTGAACACGCCTCCTCGCCTCCATCATCACCAACTGAGTCTTTTATAGGAGTAGGAGTAGAGAAAAAAAACCGAGTTGGTGATGATGGTGTGTCGTGCAATGCACGGGCATCTTGCTATTTTTTTGTATATAAGTCCAAACACCACGTAGACACGGTCTTTGAGCACGGTTCATAGTCGTTCCACGCTCGGGCATTGAAGTTTGTAACTATTTTAGATTAGAATATACTACTCCTCTGGTGCTAGTAGTAGAGCAGAGTCCTACTCTACTACTCTACTCAAGCAAGTTAGGGAATAGCACTGTAGGGAGTACTAGTACTGTGATCACTCAAGCAAGTTTTCTGGCATCGACGTGACCCTATGCTGCTGGTATGTGTCTTGTAAGTCAAGCAGCGTGTTGTAGTCATCATCACCTGTCCACTTCCCGCAGCACATATTCGCTTCTCCATCTTTGTCCGCACATAATCTCGTCCAATCTTCCATCCCCGCTAAGGCGCCTCCCCCCTTGTCCGAAACCCAAGCGCTAACAATGGCAAAACCGAGCAGCGTCCGCCGAAAGAGTGGATGGAGTTCGCTCCCCACAGAGGTAATCAAGCTCATTGTTTCGCGTGTGGACAATCTCAGTACCATGCCGCTCGCCGCGTGCTCGTCGGGGCTATACCATTTACTCAAAGCCCTCGGGCCGGAGCTTTTTAAGCCAGCTCCTTCCTTGCTGATGCTGCCTGTTCTTCAGAAACAGCGTGTCACACAGCATAACGATCGTAGGGTGGCGAGCATCAACCCCCTTGACTGCGATCCGATCCCCGCCAGCCTCAACTACATTAACGGTATGTACTGGGTCGGCATGAACACATCTTGGATGGTCCTCGTCGATGATCGCGGCAGCTGGATGCTCGTGGAGGTCTACACCAGGTGATTGATCCCCCTTCCTTCGATTAACACGCATCGCTTTGTCACCGCAGCCCGTAATACTCGGAATCTTACAAAGAGTCAACATGATACCAAGTTTGATTTACTCAAGGTTGTAATCTGCCAAGTGCCCACAAGATCTGTGGAATTATAAAGACTTCAGCTAATTGCGTTCTTCAACCGCGGTCTCGCTTATATGATGTGTCATCGTAAGTGGATAAATCTGCACGTCCATCGCAGGATCATACATCCTCCATGGTTCTGTGATGCCATTGAACACAAGGGCTTCACTTACGCTGTCGACTCCTTCTATGGCTGGACGTATTGCTGGCCTACTCCAGTCATCGGTACAAACGGCTGTTATAGCAGTATGTTACTTTCCTATGATATCATGATGGCTTGCTTATATTATCGTCAACATTTGCTGAAAAATATTCATGCTCATAACATGCTGTTCTTAAGATTGACTAAATTAAGAGCCCTTTTTATTTGACTCAACTTGATATGATGTTGTAGGCCTTTGGTGTCCCTACCCTTCCTAATCCCAGGAACTTTCAAAGAAAAGCGGCATGGCAGTTGCAGGTGGTTCCTGGCTCGATCAGGCAACGGCGAAAGATTGATGATCGTTCGCACGTACCAGACGTGTTATTTCGCGGAATACAATCACAGTCACTACAAGGTCTTTGAGCAGGATCTCGGCTTCTCTGGGCCTTCAGGAATTTTTGACTGGAGGCTGGTAAGTAGCCTTGGTACACACTCTCTGTTTGTCGGACTGAATTATTTGATTAAATAGGAGATAACCGATGGCAAGGATCATGATGGTAGCGCGGTTTCGTTCATCAGGCAAAACTGTGTGTACACAGCATACCATGCGTGTTGGGGATATAACTGCTGAATGTAAACCGCCCTGAAGGGGCCGGGTTATCCTCGTCCATAGTCAGGGCCCACGAAGGCACGCTTGAGGCCCAGAGCCCGTGAGGCGGATTAGGGTCCATTAATGTAAACCGCCTAGTCACAGTAACTTGTCAGTAAGATAAGAGAAGGAAGAGACCGAGCCGACACTTGTATGAGCCGCCTCGGGACTCAGAGGCCGGCCGGGCATCAACCCGTATATAAGGGGACGACCCGGCGCGTTTAGGGCCGCATAATTCGAGGCTTGGGCAAAGCTATTGCTCCCTAGTCGCCAAATCACATCAATCCCATCACAACTAGACGTAGGCTTTACCTTCATCGAAGGGCGAACTAGTATAACTCCGTGTCTTTGTGTCCGCTTTAACCCCTCCGAGTTAACCCGTCACGATGGCCCCGCGACTAAGTCCTTTCACGAGGACATCTCGCCGTGACGATTCCACGACGCTTGGCGCCACCGTGGGGCTATCGCACGATGGTTTGATGATCTTAGAGGGCAAGTTCGGCGACTCGAAGGCTATGCTGTGGGCCGGATGACTAAGAGTCGCCGCGGCAAGCTCTACATCGACGATGCGGACCGGGGGCCCGAGGCCGCTTGATTGAGTACGGGTACCGGGTCCCCTTTGGTGGCATACACGTGTTCATCGGCAAGATCGGCGAGCCGTGGCCCGGGCCGGACATCTGCACCGACCTCGCCGAGACGGCTCAGCGGGCGAAGAAGAGTCCTGCCTCGCTAAACCGGCTGTCAAGCGTGCTTTGTGGGAGTCATCCACGAGACTGTGAGGGCGGATCAGCATCCGTGGCGAAACCGCTGTCTACTCGATGACGAAGTCGCCAACCGAGAAACAGAGTCTCTGTATCACCGCAAGATGGCCGATCGGGGCTGTTCCGACGGGAGAGTATTCCGACCCTTTGATCTACCCAACCGGGTTGGGATCTTCATGGCGGGTACACAAGCGACGCTCACTCTTGACCGCGGCGCCGATGGTCGCCGGTTCGGCAGCGTGATGGCAGCCGAAGGAGGCCTGTCGCCCGCCGCTCAAGTTTTATCGAGCTATTCGACGCATTGGTTGTGCTCATGGCGAGGCTAATCCGCGGATCAGGACCTGCACAACGCGAGATTGCAAAGGTGAAGGAACAAATCACTCAAAGCAAAGCGGATCTGCAGCCGCGACGTGAGGATGGCGCGAACGTGCCGCTTTGGATGCGCAGCTTATAGGCTCATCGCCGGATCGAGCGCGCCACATGAAGTCATGAAAAGAAAGTACAGATCCGCTTACCTTCGGTTTTCGAGGGAAGAGAGCTCTTCAACACCCTGTAAGCGGGACCAGAATCCGCCGCCGTGGTGAACCGCCGAAGCACTGGGACGGCCGCGCCGTTCAGCCCGTGTGATAGATCTGCCGCCATCATGCCGGCGCGCCCAGTGCTGTGCAGACACCTCCGGTCACTACTCCAACCCGATGGATAATCTTGTTGCGGCTGCGGCACGGTTGGAGGCGATTCCAATTGAAGGTGATTCACCGCAGCGTAGAGACACGCCGGCAAAGGAGCTCCTCAGACGGCCTCGCTCAACAGAAGCATATTCATACGCTTGGGATCGGATCCACTCCACCCTCGCCCAAGCCGGAGCTATAGCCGACACGCATTTAACCGCCGATCAAGCAATGCATTGCGGGTCCGCCTCGCGGCAACAACCCGACGGGTGGCTTCGAAGACGCTCAAGTGGTGGTGGACCGGGCCAGGGCACGTAGGGAGGCCGAATTAGCAGCACAACATGAGGACCATCAGCTTGCGCCGGTTCGACCGACCATCTTCGAACCCGGGGTCACATCTGGCTCTTTGGGGGTGCCCTGCCTCGTCCCCGCTTTACGCAATGTACGTTTGCCCAAGGACTTCAAAGGGCCACGCAAGGTGCCCAATTATACCGCCGATTTGGCTCCCAAGCGTGGATAGAAAGCTATGAGATGGCCATGGAGATGCTGGATGTGGATGAAGCCGCTGCAGCGGTACTTCACCATGATGTTAGAAGGTACGGCGCGTGCATTTGGTTGAAGAACTTGCCGCCTAACTCAATCAGTTCATGGACCCGCTATGGACCCGGTTCATTCAAAATTTCAAAGACACCAGAACAGCCCATGTCCGTGGTGGATTTGGCGGCTTGTGTCCGTGCAGGGGAGAATCCACAACCCATTGGGTGCGCCTGTTTCGAAGTTTTGCATTCTTCAGACCGATCAACCCTGATTCCGCGATCTTAACCCCGAAGCCAACCGCGGTTCAAACCGTTAAAGCTGAAGCTGGGTCGCATGAAGCGCTTTTGCAATGACATGGGCACTCTCATGGGCGCTGGTAAAATATGCTGATTCGATAGTACCAAGGATCCCGAGTCCGAGGAGGATGAAGAAATAGGGAAGGGAAAACAGAACAGAACTCCAGAGGCCAGCAGCATCGACCGGCGGTAATGGAGGAAACAAGCGAAGGCAAACGGTAACATGGGCTTCAGAGCCAACACCAACGCCAGCAGGACAAGGGTCAACGGCGCAAGGGTAAGTAATCAAACCGGGCGGTGCGCCAGTCACAATCTGGATCGCTTGAATTACTTATTGAATCAACCTTGTCCAAGCATGGGACGAAGGAGGCACCAGCAAACCACCTCCGAAGGATTGTTATATTATGCAGGAGTTCAAAAGTTCTAACGCTTCGGTATGATCAAGGGCCCGGCGGCGTTCGTGGTCCGCCCGGTTACGGTGGAGGAAATTCGCCCAGGGTTCGTGGTAATCCGGGCGGCAGTGACAATCGAGCAATCGTAACAATCCAACCAAGGGGTTACAATCAACAACAGCAGCAGCGGGTTATCAAAGTAATCCAAAGCAGCTTGAACGGTGGATGCACCATGTCTTTACCACCAGCTTGGACAAGCGAGACCGAAACTTCGTAAGCGGGCGGTCGGTGTTGTTGAACCGCCACGCCGCATTACCTGCGCCGGTCGAGCAGCCTATCGTATGGAGCAGAGAGGATCATCCTCCCCGGGTTTACAATCCGGGTCAGCTGGCCCTAGTGGTGTCACCTCAGGCGGGAGGATACAAGTTTACCAAGGTGCTTATGGATGGAGGGAGCAGCATCAACATCCTGTACTACGAGACCTTCCCATGTATGGGGTTAACAGATAGGCATCTCAGGCCGTCCAGCACAATGTTTCACGGTGTGGTGCCTGGCAAGTCAGCATACCCGGTCGGTAAGATAGCTCTGGAGGTGGCCTTTGGGGATGAACATGACTCCAGATCGGAAACATTGACGTTTGAGGTGGTGAAAATTCAAAGCCCTTACCACGCCCTATTTGGGCGGCCGGCTTATGCTAAGTTTATGGCACGGCCTTGTTACGTTTATTTGCAGCTGAAAATGCCGGGTCACAAAGGGACAATAACGGTTCATGGGAGCCGCCGGATCGCTTTGGAGTGCGAGGAAGGTGATGCGGCTTACGCAGAGTCGGTTTGTGCCACCGAAGAGTTAAAGTATTATAAAGACAATGTTGATCCGGCGGATATGACCCCGTTGAAGAAGCCAACTACAGAGCACGATCCGGATTTGAAGTTTAAATCGGCGGCTGAGACTAAACTTGTTGATTTTGTGCCCGCGATTCGTCCAAGCAGTTCACCGTCGGTGCTAACTTGATCCTAAATAGGAAAGCGCTCATCGAAGTTCATCCGTGAGAATCGGGACATTTTGCATGGAAACCTTCCGACATGCCAGTGTACCGAGGGAACTCGCCGAGCACACTCTTAATATTGATCCCAAGTACAGACCGGTAAAGCAATTTCTTCGCCGGTTTAACGAGGAAAGGCGCAAGGCCATTGAGAGGAAGTTGCTGTGCTCTTAGCAGCAGGGTTTATCGCTGAAGTTTTCCATCCGAGTGGCTTGCTAATCCGTGTTGGTCCTTAAGAAGAATGGCACTTGGCGCATGTGTGGGATTACACGATCTTAACAAGGCTTGTCCAGCAGATCCTTTCGCCTCCCCACATTGATCAGATTATTGATGCTACGGCGGGTTGTGAGCGCTTGAGCTTTTGGATGCATATTCGGATATCATCGATTAAGATGGCGGTTAAGGACCAGGAGAAGACGGCGCTTATCACTCCCTTCGAGCCTTCGCTATGTGTCTATGCCTTTGGACTCAAGAGCCTAAGCAACTTATCGCGTTAAGACAGAATTGCTTGCACCAACAGATCGGCCGTAACGCGCATGCTTATGTGGATGATATCGTGGTTAAGTCAAGTAAGAAGGAAACGTTGATTGAGGATCTAAAGGAAACTTTTGACAACTTGCGGGTGTACAAGATGATGCTCAACCCGGCTAAGTGTGTCTTCGGTGTTCCGGCAGGCAAGTTATTGGGTTTTCTTGTGTCCAACAGGGGGATTGAAGCTAATCCGGATAAAATTACGGCTATCACCTCCTTGGCTAAGCCAAAGTGCATCAATGATGTCCAGCGATTGGCGGGTCGGATTGCCGCGCTAAGCCGGTTTATCAGCCGCCTCGGAGAGAAGGCCATTCCTTTGTACCAGATGCTGAAGAAGACGGATCAGTTCGTCTGGAGTTCAGCTGCCGATGAAGCATTGGAGGATTTAAAGCGGCGGTTGGCCACCCGCCGTTCTCGCCGCTCCCATTGACAAAGATTCGCTTCATAGTATGTTGCTGCTAATGCCGTATGATTAGCGAGCCATTGTGGTAGAGCGGAAGGAGGCAGGAAGGAATATCCGTTCAACGGCCGGTTTATTACATCAGCGAGGTGCTCATTGAGTCTAAGCAGAGATATCCGCATTGGCGTAAGCTGGTGTATGGAGTTTTTATGGCGTCGGAAGCTGAAGCAATATTTTCAAGGGCATCCCATCACGGTGGTCGCTCAGCTCCCTTGGGCGATATCATACGAACCGAGAAGCGAATCGGGCGGATTGCTAAGGGCCATAGAGCTTGGGCCGACGGTTTACTGATGACGTACTTCGGACGGCGAGAAAGTCCTGCACTTGTGGATTTCATTAATGATTGGACGGAGTTGCAAGCGCCTGAAGAAAAGCCGGATCATACATATTGGACCATCCACTTTGACGGGTCCAGGCAATTGGAGGGCTCGGGGGCTGGAGTTGTGTTGACTTCCCCACGAGGTGAAAAGTTTTGTTACGTCCTCCGCTTAATGTTCCCTTGTACTAACAATGCAGCTGAGTATGAAGCTTTGCTCCATGGTCTCCAGATGGCTAAGGAGATGAATCTAAGCCGGGTTAAGTGCTTTGGTGACTCGGACTTGGTGGCCCAGCAAGTATTAGGTACTTGGGATTCCAAAGATCCACTCATGGCTGCATATCGTCGGGAGGTGGATGTTGTTGCAGGACACTTTAAAGGATATCGTGGACCATGTGGATCGTCGGAAGAACGGCGGCGGATGCTTTAAGCGGCTGGGCTCTCAACGAAACCGTCCCGCCTAATGTCTTCCTTGATGTAATCGCATAATCCGTCGGTCAAGCTTCCCGATGAAGTAGATTTGGCTATTCCTGATCCGGAGGCTCGCCAGGCAGCCTTGCATGTCATTCCAGATTGACGCCCCTTATTTGGCATACATGAGCCGGGCGAGTTACCGAGGATGAGACGCTGGCCCGGCAGATAGTTCGGGCGGTTCAAGTCTATGACCATTGTTAATGGCGAAGTTGCATCATTGCAAAGGTGTCGTATGCTTTCAGCGCTGTGTGTCCCCCGAGGAAGGCTGTGAGATATTGCGTGAGATCCATGAAGGGGACCGTGGTCACCACGCCGGTTCAAAATCCTTGGTTGCCAAAGCGCCCGCCATGGTTTTTATTGGTTGACGCCCATGCCGATGCGGAGGATCTGGTCAGGCGATGTGATGGTTGCCAGAAGTTTTCCAGACGTGCTCACATACCGGCCCAGGAATTGAGGATGATACCAATTACTTGGCCGTTTGCAACTTGGGGGCTGGACATGGTCGGGCCTTTTAAAAGGTCCAAGGACAAGAAAACACACTTGCTGGTCGCAGTTGACAAGTTTACAAAGTGGGTCGAGGCAGAGCCTGTTAGTAAGTGTGATGCGGCCACGGCGGTTCAGTTCATAAAAAGGGTGATCTTCCGGTTTGGATTTCCGCATAGTATCATCACGGATAATGGCACCAATTTGTCCAAGGGTGCCATGAAGGAGTTTTGTGAACGTGAGCATATCCGGCTTGACGTCTCTTCAGTGGCCCACCCGCAGTCCAATGGTCAAGCAGAACGAGCTAATCAGGAGATCTTGAGAGGTATCAAACCCCGGCTTATGGTCCCTTTGCAGAGGACGCCGGGTTGTTGGGTAGAAGAGCTACCGTCTGTAATATGGAGTATCAATACTACCCCTAACAGATCCACTGGATACACACCGTTCTTTATGGTCTATGGAGCGGAGGCGGTCCTTCCCAGCGATATCCGCCATGATTCACCTCGCGTGGCAGCCTATGTTGAGGCAGATAGCGAGGCTGCACGGCAGGACGCTTTGGATCGACCGGATGAGGAGCGAGATATGGCGGCTGCTCGCTCGGCGATTTACCAATGGATCTTCGCCGGTATCACGATCGGCGGGTTAGAACCGTAACCTTTCAGAAGGAGACTTGGTACTTTGGCTCATACAAGACCGCATGATATGCACAAGCTATCCCCACCTTGGGAAGGACCTTTGTGGTCAGCAAGAATCTGCATAACGGGTCATACTATCGATTGATGTTCGAGAGCAAAAAGACTCATGCACGCCGAAGAGGAGACCAACAGCCATGGAACATAGCTCATCTTCGCCTTATTATACCCGAGCCATCGGCTCTACTTATGTACATATTATGACCATGTATATATTTTGAATAAAAGCAATAAACCGGAGCCTCGCTAAAGCGGGTATCCGCTCAGTAAAAATCCGGTTTGGGTACATGGAGTTGTTGTCGCAAAGCAGCCTCCGCTTAGCCCTTGATCTTGCTTTTCGAAGTTTTTTGTCATCTGGGGCTTGGTCGTGTCCAACCAATGCAACACCTTTTGATGGGCGAAAGCCACCAGATCACTTGGGGACATGGTCACATCTGAACCATCACGCCTCTTGGTCGGCCTAAGGTCATAGAGTCACTTGGGGGCTTGGTCGAACCCGAACCATTGCCATGCCACTTGATCGGCATAATGCCACGATTTCAGTTGGGGACCTGGCTGACTTGAACCATAGCTACACCTTATGGGGAGCTTGGTCCTATCCGACCATGGTAACACCATCTGATCGGCTCAGTAAAGCCTCTTCTTGCAAATGGTTTTATCATTGCCTTTGCTTCCATATTGATTTCATAACTGTTATTTGATTTTTATTGGCCTTGTTAAACCAACAACCTTTTTAAACCGGTTCAAGCTGTCAATTAATGGAATTCGGTCCATTTTTAATCCGGAGATGTTTGTTTCGGTTTGGCTTTTCTGTTAACATCCCATTATGGAGTAACAGGGGGCTTGTTATGACCCGACACGGTTTACACGGTAAACCGGCATTATAAACACAGGAGTTGTTTTCTCCTTTGACGATAATGGTTTATACAACCTCCGCCTCAAGATTGGCTAAGCCAACTGCATGCCCGACACTGGCAGGTATTTTTGTACCACAAAGTTTTGATCATATACATCAATATTTTCTTATATAAATATATAGGCGTCACAAGCCGCCGTGGCGGTTTAAGAATTTGTGATTGCAGGCAAAATATATTGAAGGCTTCAATTCTTCAAACCAAAGTATCAGCATCACCGCGCAAAGGTTACAGACTGAGGGCATAAAGGCATGTTCAAAAACAAAGTGCTAGCTATTCTATTACAAAGCCTTCCAAGGCCCGGTGTTTCGCATGGCGTTATGACTAGCAGTTTCTGATGCATCACCCGGCTTGAAGGATTAAGCTTCCTCGCCGGGTTGACGTGAGGAAGAGGGGGCGCCTGGTGTCGGTTCAACTTCTTCCTCTTCATCACCCAAAGGCCGGAAGTCATTGGTAGACCAGTCAATCCGGGTTAAGGCCTGAAAGACAGCCTCTTCACTTGTAAGCTCAGCCGGATCAACGTCAGGGGCATAAGTGTGCTTACGGATTGGGGGAACAAGGCTCTGCACTTCTGGAATGACAAACTCCACCCGCTTGTTGTTCGTGATCGTAGAAAGAGCGGTGAACCGCCAGTTGGCTTCGCTGCCGCTTGACTCGCCAAAGGACGATCTCCTTCGTTATTCGCTTGTATGCCATTATCAAAGGCTTCACCGCTCTCTTGAGCGCTGGGAAACCCTTGGCTTGTCGGCGGATCAAGGTCCGCTATCCACGCCTTTAGCGGGTTAGAGCCGAGAAAGTGCCAGCCCGGGCCGCGGATCGTTTCAACTCTTCAAGCTGTGCCGGAATTATGGATAGTCGGTCCAGCGTATCTTTGGTCAAGGACGGAGCTGTGTTGTCGTACGATGTGGCACATATGACTCGCTGGGCGCCGGTATACAGCTGCTCAATCAGCGTATAAGCGGCCTTGAGCTTCTTCCGCACGTCAGAGCCCAGATGAGCGATACGCTTCCCTGTACCGGATTCAGACAGGTCAGGTTAAACCGGAGGAAATATCACAACATGGGTAATCAGTGCAAATTTTCTTACCAAAGATGGCGAGGTCATGGCCTGAATCGGCGCTTTAGTCCGGTCACTCTTCGTCGCGGTTTAAGAGCCGCTTCAGATCTTCCGCCGCTTTTTCAAACCGGTCCTCTCGATGTCCCAGTTGGCCTGCTCGGATTTATACCACTCCTTCAGCTGTTCCATAGTGGCCAAGGCAGTTTTCAATTCATCCTTGGCCTTGGTGGTTTCTGCTTGTTGAGTTTCCAGATTGGCACGAAGGTCCTTGAGTTGTACGGTTTTCTGGTATATCTCATTCTGATAACAAAGGGAGCACGTTAGTTGTTTCATTATAAAATCCCAAGCTCAATACAAATATTCAACTTGGCACTTGGGGGCTAATGGCTAGATGATCTCAGTTTACTATGGGGATACAGAAATTAAGTTCCGGTTTAACTATGCAAAGTTAAACCGACCCTTGGGGGCTACAGCACTGAAGTTTAAGGCGTATGGGTTCCATACAAAGTTAAGTGCCGGTTTAATTATGCAAAGTTAAACCGACCCTTGGGGGCTACTACACAGCAAAAGTACAAGAGGCATAACTCCTTACCTCATAGCGGTCCTTCATGCGATTTACCAGACCGGCTTCGAAGTCACGACTTGTGTAGAGTCGGTTCAGAAAGCCGGAGTGAAGTTCTTGGGCAGAGAGGTTGTCATAAGCTGACAGATCGGTTTTCCCCTTCTCTTTACTCATGGAGGTGGACTCATCCTTGGCGCTGTGTTTTGCTAAAGAGACCGTTGGCTAGGGGTGGTGTAGCCGCCCCGCCACTATAACGCCATCATTTTTGGTCGGGCTGGCCAGATTGGCGGTCTTCTTTGGGCTCGGCGGTTCAACAGTTACGACCCGCTCGGTGGCTGGACTCGGTGGAGCAGGATGTGAGGTTTCCACTTGGGCGTCCGGTTCAAGTTCTGGCGGATCAGCGTTGTCGTCTTGGTTTAACCCGGCAGAGCTATTTTTAACTTCAGGATTTTCGTGGGTCTGCTCTGGGGTCTTCTCCGGGTCAACATCCGCAGTAGGATCAAGGGTTTTCGCTTTCTTACTCAAGCGAGCCTTGGTGCTGCAATGTTCAGAATTAGAGTAAGATAAACCGACCAACGCAATTGTAAACCGAATTGGCGGGACAGCAGTATGGTGCTTACCCTGCAGCAACTTTAAGCGGAGGCAGTTGCGTGGTTGATGAACCGCCAGAGCAGTTGGAAGAGGCCTGATAATTCGGGTCAGACGGATTGAGAGGACATCGGACGAAACCTTTCAAAGGATAACGCCAGAGAACAAATCACCTCGGGCGACGCTTCGGGTTGGTGTATCTGTAAACCGGATGATGTAATCTGCTGACCATCGTGCCGGGTCGTCGGGCGCTCTTCACCTGTTGTGTCTTCAAGGAAAGGTTTGGATTCAAATGAGCATAGGAATGAGATTTTTCACTTTCCGGACTGTCGGCGAATTCTCTTAACCGCATGAGGTCGGATTCGAAGAAAGAAAGATTACCTCAACATGGTCGGCATGACGGCTTGACATCATCCCGGGAGTTAAAATTGTCAAGAAAAGAAGAATAAAAGGAACAAGCTACAAGCAAGAAGAAACACAAAGAGGAAAGCCGTTTACGGCGACTCCTCTTGAGGATATCAAGCTTTACCTCAGCTTCGAATCTTCGCCTTCCGCGGATCAAGACTCGGCGGTTTTCCTCTTGCCAGCCTTTTGGTGGTCTTGGACTTTACACGCGGAGCCCGGGCCGGTTTGGTCCGCTTCCAGAAGGAGCTGTTAGCCTGAGAGGTAACAAGGATTAATATATATCAACAAAGCATTAAATGTCGAAAAGCGGTGAGCAGAGCCTTACCGCAGCGGTTTGTTGGCAACACGTAATGGAGCCAACCGGTTTGGCTGCGCATGAGATCGGTTCACCACTTTACTGCCTCTGTGACTTCAAGCTCAGTTATTGGTAGCTCGTGACGTCTTTGAGGGTCTTGGAGGCTGCCAGTGTATTCGTGCATCAATCCGGGCCGGCGGCTTAATGGCAGGATGCCCCAAGAAACCCAGCATCGCACAAGGTCCACGCGAGTTAGTCCATTGGCCATTAGAGCCCAGAGTTTGATGATTTGAGGCGCAAAATTCTTTCGTTTCGCAGCGGTCAAGCGTAAAGGCAACGGATGATGGTTGCTAAGCCGGTGAGGACGGTAACCCGGCAAAGGATTCTCGTTGTCAGGAGCAGTATTCCGGAAGTAGAACCAGGTTTGGTTCCAATCTTTCGGATGGCTATGGTGTTTGGCGTGAGGAAAATCTACTTCCTTCCTTTTCTGGATTGAAACGCCGCCCAGCTCCGTGTTAGGACCATCCGAAAATTCTGTACGGCAGTTCAAGTGAAAGAAATCCCGGAACAGCTCCACAGATGGTTCTTCTTGAAGATAGACTTCACAGAAAACTTGGAAATTGCATATATTTGACACAGAGTTCGGATCAATATCCTGTGGATGGAGTTGAAAACTTGCAAAGACATCCCGGAAGAATTTTGATCCGGGCGGGCAGAATCCCCGGTCTAAGTGCTGCACAAACACAATTACTTCTCCTTCTTGCGGATCGGGAGGGCATTCGGCATCCGGAACCCGCCAGTGGAGGACATTTTTAGAAGCTAAAGCGCCAGGTGGTACGATCCGTTGAGTTGCGTCTCAGTGACCTTAGACCGGACCCAATTGCAAGCTGAGAATTGTTTGGCCATTCCGGAAGACTAAACTGCGAAAGGAAAGGAGAAAACGATTCACCATTAACGGTTCAGACACATTATACAATGTTAAACCGGCGATTGGGCAGCCGCTTTCAATTCGGTTTAATCGAGGACTAATGGAGTAGCGGATTAGCTATCAAAAGTCAAACCACCAAAAGAGACAGAGCTGGAAAATCTACTAAGTGTGGACAGAAACAGATTTCACATGCGAATGGAGGTAATTTAGATCTACCGAAGGTTCAGTAAGAAAAATTTATGCGACCTATGTAAGCCTCATAAAGGGCAGGAAGGTTCGTGCGTTCTAAACAAGAGGATCTGAACAAAAAGAAAGATGCACAAAGAGTTAAACTGACGTCAGAGCAGTCACCGCACAGGATGTATACTATGGTTGAATCATACGGCCATGGCAGGGCAGGTATGAGAAAGCTAAGATGAACACCTATGAACTACGAGATGAACAGGGACCTTCAGATGCGGATCTAGGGCTTGAAGAGGGGCCTTACCTGATGCGCAGAACAGTGGAGGAGCGCCGAGAGCCTCTGGTACGATCAGGTTGATGCAGCGGCCTGGCGCTGATGCGACGTTCGAAGGTCGGACGCGACGGCGAAGCTTCAGAGCTGGAGCGTCGCGAGGAAGAAGAAGTGCGGAAGAAGAAGAGAAAGGGCCTGCCGGTCTATTTATAAGGAAACAGGGCAATTAACAAGCGCGAGAATCGAGGAGTCAAAAGCGGCGGACGGCGCAGCGGTCGCCTCGATTTCCGGGATAGTATTAAATAAAGGGAATCTTACTGTTTGGATTTCTTTATTAAGGATGACGTCAAGGCACCCCGTTGCTGCGATCGGAGGATGACGACATGGTGGTTCAAGCAGATGGCGGTTTACGAAATATGAAGGGAGATTCAGAGTTCCCTAAAGATGTTGAAGATTAACATGAACCGGTTCAAGTCAATCTGGGGCCTAATGTTGGGGATATAACTGCTGAATGTAAACCGCCCTGAAGGGGCTGGGTTATCCTCGTCCATAGTCAGGGCCCACGAAGGCACGCTTGAGGCCCAGAGCCCAGAGGCGGATTAGGGTCCATTAATGTAAACCGCCCTAGTCCTATAACTTGTGATGTAAGATAAGAGAAGGAAGAGACCGAGCCGGACACTTGTATGAGCCGGCCTCGGGACTCTAGAGGGCCGGCAAGGCCAACCCGTGTATATAAGGGGCGACCGGCGGCGGTTTAGGGACGTATAAATTGAGGCTTAGGCGAAGCTATTGCTCCCTAGTCGCCAAATCACATCAATCCCATCACAACTAGACGTAGGCTTTACCTTCATCGAAGGGGCCGAACTAGTATAACTCCCGTGTCTTTATGTCCGCTTTAACCCCTCTGAGTTAACCCGTACGATGGCCCTGCGACTAAGTCCTTTCACGAGGACATCTGCCGTGACGATTCCACGACAATGCGTCTTTGCATGCACCATACCCTGATATGTGCCGCCACGCTCTGCAGCCCAAAGTAGGAGAGAGGGTCGCAAGTATCATACTTCGACCTGCTGGCTGGAGTTTCCCCGTCAGCACCCATCTGGTTCAAGCCGTCGACCAATCTCCACACAATAAATAGTAACGCCTAACTGAGCCAGTTAGTAAGATGCGTACACTTGGTGTAGTAGGATCTTTATTTAGTTTGATGCATACACTTGTTCTTTTTTGGTAGCCCTTTTGTAATGATGGCTGATGTTTGGTTTGGAAGAGAGAGCCGCGTCTTCACTCTTCTGGCCTGCTTACTGCTTCTGTTGCACCCCCAGCCCTAGTTGTTGCTGCTGCTATTTTCAATGTATAATCAGTAGTATATTCCATCTGTTTGTTGAATAAATGTGTTGTTAGAACGACAAACACAATGTTTTGGAAGTCGTTGCACGGTTCGATCCTTTAGTGCCCTGCATGCACGTAGCGCATACTATTTTAAATGACGAACACATTTTCCACTTGTTGATAACATGTAGCCCACTGATGAAGGCCCAATAGAGGAGCCCATAATTAACTGGAAGGGAGGCTCTCACATGAATCCGGCCCAGGTACATGCTCATGATCCCCTAAACATAAATAAGTAAATAAATAAATAAAGCTAAATGCTCATGCACCAGTTCTTTGGGAAAATAGGTAGCCCAGTTTTTCTTTTTGAAGAATACCCAAGCTAGGCCTATTTGTTTTCTCCAAATTACTGTGCTGCAAATCTTTCAAGACGAGGAGGGATGCATTCCGGCCTGGCTTAAGAGTATGGTCAATGTCTGTTAAAAGTAATATCAAAAGAGGTAGAAAATTCCAAAAAAATTATAGCAAATGGGATATAAGTTTCTTTTTTTGCTTTTGTTCTTCACTGATATCTTATACGTATTTCATTGGATTTAACATGACATAGTACTAATTTATTTTTAAATTAGTTTTTGTATGGCTATTAATTTTTGGATTAAGAATATTTCGTTCCCTAGCAAAAATTTGCGAATTTTCAAAATTTCCCACATATTTAGTTAATTTTTTGACCCTAGTACTGACCAGAAAATGGCCAGCAATTCTAAATATGGAAAACGGGCTGAAATAAATTCCATATGAATTAGAAAATGAGTAAAAATTATAAAAATAATAGCAAATGGGCTGTACACGCCACAGATTTCGAGGCTGACTTGTTTACGCAAGGCTTTGTCAGTGAACACACGATTCTAGTAGCACTGACTGTTGGATGTCCATCCAACGGCCGACGTGCTTCTTCAATCTCTGATTTTCCTGCTCCAGCCGCCTAAACGAGCGCCGGCGGGACTGCATGCTCCCTACTCTTGTGGCCAGCTGTGATGCCGCGCAGGCTTCCCCGGCCCACCCTACTCCCCCTGCTGGCCTGGCCGCACGCAATCAACTGCCTCCTTATTACGTGAAAAAAATGATTCCTCCCACTGACATCTAGGGCGCATCGGTTGGGAGGCTGACCTGTGGGCCTACTAAGTTGACGCGTACGCAGGGCTTGTTAACTTAGTCAACAAACGATTCTAGTAGCAGTAACCGTTGGATTTCAATCGAACGGTCCTGCTGCTTCTTCAATCGCTGCTCTTCTTGCACCAGCCGCCCAAACCAGCGCCAGGGAGACCGCCTGCTCCTGCCTCCAGTGGTCGGCTGTGCTGCCATTGAGGCCTCATCGCCCCCTACTACTCCCACCGCTAGCCAAGCCCTGCGGCGACGGCAGCCTCACACCGCAGCCGAACCAGTGAACCCTCGTACTCCTCTCCGCGTGGGCATCCACTACCGCGTCTTCCCCGGCTCCGCATCGTCCCCTTCCTAGGCCTCGCCGTTGTCCACCGCGCCTTGGTGCTCTCGGCGCGGCGTGGTCAACGTGGTCAACGACATTCCATCGAAAGAGTACTGTACGTGGAGAGGCTGACAGCTGGGTCCACGGCCACAGCCCAGTTTTTTTGTGATTTGCCAAGTAAGTCGCTTTGTCAGGCCTGTTGGGCTGCAAATCTTTCAAGACGAGGAGAGATTTCATTCGGTTGGCCGAGAAAATGGCCCATTAGTAATGAGAAATGGGCTGTACATTTTTAAAACACATCAAACCGACAATTAGTTTCAAATATCTTTTTGTCATTTTGAGATTTTAAATTACACTAATTTTTATGCGTGGAGAATTTGTTGGATTTTATACTGATATACATTTATTTTTTAAATCAGTTTGAATGTGAGTCGAAATTTCGGTATTAAAAACAGTCCAGACCGCACCGAAATATGCAAAATTTCGTAGAATTTTTTAACCGTGGCCACAATATGGGCTGTAATGCTAACAAAAAGAATATGGGCTCCAAAAAAAAACCGTAATAATTAGCAAATGGGCTGTAAATTATTAGAAATAATGGCAGATGGGATGTATGCTATTTTCCACAGATTTGAGGCTTTCCTAAAAAAAAGGTTGACGCACAAGCAATGACTGTTGGATGGCCATCCAACGGCCGTCGTGCTTCTGCAATCTCTACTTTTCCTGCTCCAGCTGCTCATACAAGCGCCGGCGGGACTACCTGCTCCCTCCTCCCCGCGGTCAGCTCTGCTGCCGAGCAGGCCTCACCGCCCCACCGTACTCCCATCGCTGGCCTAGCCATCCCTCTACTCACCCACACCTGATGTTATTCTCCGGCGACGGTAGACGAACCAGTAAACCCTCGTACAGTCGTACTCCCCTCCGCGTGGGAAACAACTGCCGAGTCTTCCCTGCCTCCGTGTCGTTCCCTTCCTAGGCCTCGCCGTCGTCCACCACCCTGGTGCTCTCGGCGCGGCCTGGTCAACGTGGTCAAGGACCGACATGCATCTGAAGTGGACTGTACATGGAGAGGCCGACAGCTGGGTCCATGGCCGCACGCGAGGAAATGCCTCCTTATTACGCGCAAAATAATGATTCCTCCACCTGACATCAGGGACCCACCGAAAGGGCCTCTGTATTTCGAAAAAAAAATGTTACCGCCACGACAGCTCGGACCCACCAGCTATATCTTCGCACGCAAGGAAGTGCCTCCTTATTACGCACAAAAAAATGAATACTCCCCCTGTTAGCTGGGACCCAGTATAGTGGCAGGCTGACTTGTGGGCCTACTAAGTTGACGGGGATGGAGGGCTTTGTCAACTTAGTCAATATGCATGATTCTTGCTCCAGTGACCATACGATGTCCATCCAACAGCCGTAGTGCTTCTTCAACCTCTGGTCTTCTTGCTCCAGCCGCCCAAGCTAGTGTCGGTCGTGCCTCGTGCTCCTGCCTCCCGTGGCCGGCTGCGATGCGGCGGAGGCCTCACCGCCCCCTACTACTCCCACCGCTGGCCAGGCCATCCCTCTACTCACCGACACCCCCTGTTATTCTGCAGCGACGGTACCCTCACACCGCAGCGAACCAGTGAACCCTCGTACTCCTCTATGTGTGGGCATCCACTGCCGCGTCTTCCGCGGCTCCGTGTTGTCCCCATCCTAGGCCTCGCCGTCGTCCACCGCCCTGGTGCTCTCGGCGCGGTGTTGTCAACGTGGAATGTGGAACGGCTTCCATCGGACGTGGACTGTACGTGAGAGGCTGACAGCTGGGTCCACGGCCGCAGCAAGGAAGTGCCTCCTTATTACGTGCAAAATAATTATTCCTCCACCTTACAGCAGGGACCCACATGACGGGCCACCGTATTTCATGAAAAAAATATTTCCCCCCTGACTGATGGGACCCACCAGCTACATCTTCGCACGCAAGGAAGTGCCTGACAGTCAGGACCCACCCGGTCAAAGCGTACGTAGCGTTGTCATTGTAGTCGCGAACGTGTACGTACATATATACTGGTGGATGTAGAGGCGCGCACGTGTCGTAGTAGAGGCGCGCACGTAGCATGTACACATACGTAAAGCGTCCAGGGTGCAAGAAAGAAAATACGGCCACGTATGTGTACATACGGGCGGGGTCTCGAACGCCTACTCGCGCATACGTACGGAGAGGGCTCGTGTACATGGCTGGGTCGGAACGGAGAAACATCGTCATCGTCGTGTTCATGGGGAGGCAACGGAATGCATCATGTTCATGGGGAGGCAACGGAATGCGTCGTGTTCATCGGGAGGCAACGGAATGCATCGTGTTCATCGGGAGGCAACAGAACGCATGGGAGCCAACCGGCTAGGTCGGAACGGAATGCGTGGTCGTGTTCATCGGGACAGCTTGGACGGAACATGTGATGGAAACGAGGCCTGGCGTACTGCAGAACGGAGGAAACGGACCTCCTACGGTCGAAACGGGGGTCCTGTTGATCGGGAGGGGTGTGGCGTATCGCAAAATGGAGGAAACGGACCTCCTACGGTCGAAACGGGGGTCCTGTTGATCGGGAGGGGTGTGGCGTACCGCGAAACGGACAAAACGGACCTCCTACGGTCGGCAACGGGGTCCTGTTCGCCGGGAGGTGTGGCATACCGCAAAACAGGACTCCACGGATAATGTTCATCTCCACCGACCTCCTCCATCCTCCACGGGCTACCGTCGACCTCCTCCAGCCTCCACGAGCTCCTGTTCATCCAGCCTCCACCGTGCGCTACTCCACCGGCTACTGTTCAACCACCCCTCTACAAGCACCCCTCCACCGTCTACTGTTCATCCAGCCCTCCACACCACGGGTCCTGTTCAACCACCCTCCACGGGCACCCCTCCACCGCTCTCATCGTTCATCCACCCTCCACACCACGGGTCCTGTTCATCCAGAGGCAACGCCACCGCCATCGCTCATCCAACCCCCCGCAACACTCACCGTCCATCCAATCGATCGGCGTCATTTAGCAGCAGAGGCGAAGAATCGCTCGATCGGGTTCGATTAACACCATCGATCGATCGCTCGGGTTCAGTAACGCGTAGCCTGCAGTGCAATTGCTCGGGTTCAGTTAGAGCTCAACGCCTTGCACACACGCGCGTACGTGTACGAGAGAAACGCGCATCGCTCGGCCCCCGTCCTCCCACCGTAACTGGGAACTCCCCGAAATTTTCCTCCCCCTTGCTTCTACCACATTTTTTCCCGTCATGGACGGCCCAAAGAATGTCATGCAGCTGCGTCTCCGGCCCGCCCAGGATGAAATGCCCATTTTCTGTCATGATTTTTTATCATAGAAGTAGGAGCCCACCACATCTATGATGATACCGGGTTTTGTCACAATTATCATCATAGAAGTGTCATATGTATGACAGGAAAAAAATTCGTTCGTCCCAAAATGTCACGGATGTGTCTTTTTTGTAGTGTTCTCTCTTGTATAAAAACTAATTTCAAATGAATCTCCTTGCTCAAAGGATCATAGGATCTCACGACAATACTGGGCTCTGCATTGCTCTTGTCAGTACCTCTTGCCCTTTGTCAGCATACTTACACTCATTGCTATTTGATTATGTAGCATAACTGTAAATGTTCGCTTCTTTATCCTCCCTTTGCTTGAAATTATAAGATCTGTATTTACTCTTAGATAAATGTAGAAGTAACACAATGGCTATGAAGTTTTGGATTGCTCATGTAAGTACCTGTTGTCATGTACTCCCTCGGTATCGAATTAATTGTTGATCAATTGGATGTATTTAGAACTTAATAGTGCTAGATACATCAATTTGAGCGACAACTAATAACGAACGGTGGTGGTATTACTGTACATGCATCGCGAGATAGTTGATTGTCTAGCATTACTCTGCATCTTATCTGCCCTGCCCTCCACTTTCTCCAAATTATCATATCTACATTTACTCTTACCAAAATGTTGAATAAAGCCAATGCCACTGCACACGTTGATGTCTGCATTCCTCTTGTCAGTACCTTTTCCCGTGTAACACTGTACTTAATTAATTGCTATTTGATTATGTATCATCAGTCTGCACATGAGCTTCATTATCCTCTATTTCTTCCAATATTATTTGATCTATATTTACTCTTTGCAAAATGTAGAATAATGGCAACGCTTATAAAGAATTTTATTTGGGGAATTTATTGAATTATCTTTCCATCAACATGGAGAAGGGCTTTGTCCAGCCCGTGTTAACATGTAATGTAAGTTCATCCTTCTCGAGCCTTCAAAATTTGTTCTAGTATATATTTGGATAGGCATCATTTCGTCCACTGCTATTTACATCTGATTGGATGTTTGCAACAACTACCAGTTTTAAATTGTAGTTGTAAAAACATGTTCCTAATGCAGAACGGATCCATTTATTTGCTTATATAATTGTGAAACCTGTTACGTCTCTCCTTGTTTCTCTTTCAGAGTCATATCTCTTATGCCAGGCAGAACTTTAGGAAAGATAGTGAGCCAAACCATCTTGAGGACAGCGAGATGACCCTAAGGTCCTTTCTTGATGAAGACAGTGAGTTGAAGCTACTCACCAGCAGGTGTGAGACAACCTCTGTGGAGTCGCTGCCTCAATCAGTTCGACTTCTTTAGTCTCAACTTAAAGCGGAAAGGCTTGCTTCAGCTCAGCTCCGACTTGAAGTCAAAGATGTAATGAAGATGTCGGGGACTGCCTTGCGCACTATGGTGCCATACAGCTAGGGATGAAGCATCTATCGTTGACACAACTGAGGTCTCATCAGCTTGTTCGGCTGCTTATGGGCTCGATCTTGCCAGGTCTAGTGCCTTCTGAAGTGCTCCCAGTTTTGTATATTCTTTTGTCGGCGCGTTTATATGCACTGGTGGCGACCTTTCATGCCCATTATATGTAATCCGCGGTCATGTTGTGCTTTATTATCACCGGTAGCGAACTTTGATTCCCAGTGGATGTAATATGCCGTAATTTATTTATTATATAGTCTAGGTTTATTCTTTGGTCGGTATGCTGTAATTTAGGCCGGAAGGTTCAGTGGATCTCACTGTTGTCGGTCTTCAGGACGGCCCGTTACACATATGGGCCAAAACGTGGGCCTATAATCATCTTGGGCCATTAGCAGGCCTAAACCTATAGTAGTTTCCCGCCTTTAACAGGCCATGGGCTACGTATTTACTGTAGTGATACTGGGCTTCCTACGGGTCGTAGAAACAATGGGCCTTCTATGGTCCGTAGAAACAATGGGCCTTCTACGGGTCGTAGAAACAATGGGCCTTCTATGGGCCGTATTGTAACGCCCTCGATGCGGCTATATCTCCCACGTGTCGAAGCACGACTTAGAGGCATAACTGCATTGAAAGCAATGTCGCAAGTGAGGTAATCTTCACACAACCCATGTAATACATAAGGGAAAGAGATACATAGTTGGCTTACAGTCGCCACTTCACACAATACATAAATAAACATCCATCATCCAGTTTACACTCAAGGTCCGACTACGGAACCAAATTAAAAGAAGACTACCCCAAATGCTACACAGATCCCGGATCGTCCCAACTGGGCTCCACTACTGATCATCAGGAAAAGACACATAGTAACGACCACGTTCCTCGTCGAACTCCCACTTGAGCTCGGTTGCGTCACCTGCACTGGCATCGTCGGCACCTGCAACTGTTTTGGTAGAATCTATGAGTCACGGGGACTCAGCAATCTCACACCCGCGAGATCAAGACTATTTAAGATTATAGGAAGGACAGAGTTGTGAGGTGGACCTGCAGCAAGCGACTAGCATATATGGTGGCTACATTCGCAAAAGAGAGCGAGAAGAGAAGCAAGGCACGGTCGGGAAGCTAGTAGCGATCAAGAAGTGATCCTAACACTACTTACGTCAAACATAACTCCAACACCGTGTTCACCTCCCGGACTCCGCCGAGAAGGGACCATCACGGTTACACACGCGGTTGATGTATTTTAATTAAGGTCAACTTCGGGTTTTCTACAACCGGACATTAACAAATTCCCATCTGCCTCATAACCGCGGGCACGGCTTTCGAAAGATAATACCCTGCAGGGGTGTCCCAACTTAGCCCATTATAAGCTCTCATGGTCAACGAAGGATATTCCTTCTACCGGGAAGGCCAGATCAGTCTCGGAATCCCGGTCTACAAGACATTTCGACAATGGTAAAACAAGACCAGCAAGACCACCCGACTGTGCCGACAAATCCCGATAGGAGCTGCACATATCTCGTTCTCACGGCACACCGGATGAGACAGGCTACGAGTAAAACCAGGCTTCGTGTTTCCCCGAGGTGGCCCCGCAGGCGGCTCGGTTCGGGCCAACACTCGGAGGAGCACTGGCCCGGGCGGGCTAAAATAAAGATGACCCTCGGGCTCGTGAAAACCCAAGGGAAAAATATGGTGGTAGGTGGTCAAATGGTAAAACCAATGTTGGGCCTTGCTGGAGGAGTTTTATTCAAAGCGAACTGTCAAGGGGGTCCCATAAATCACCCAACCGTGTAAGGAACGCGAAATCAAGGAACATAACACCGGTATGACGGAAACTAGGGCGGCAAGAGTGGAACAAAACACCAGGCATAAGGCCGAGCCTTCCACCCTTTACCAAGTATATAGATGCATTAATTAAAAAGAGATATTGTGATATCCCAAAAATTCCAGGTTCCAACAAGGAACAAACTTCAACTTCACCTGCAACTAGCAACGCTATAAAGGGGCTGAGCAAAGCGGTAACATAGCCAAACAACGGTTTGCTAGGAAAGGATGGTTAGGGGTTTGACATGGCAATATGGGTGGCATGATATAGCAAGTGGTAGGTAACGTAGCATAGGCATAGCAAAAGAGCGAGCATCTAGCAAGCAAAGATAGAAGTGATTTCGAGGGTATGGTCATCTTGCATGCAAAGTTCTCAGAGTTGTCGAAAGCTTGATCCTCGTAAGCGTTCTCAACAGGTTCCTCGTTCACGTACTCGTCTCCCGGCTCTACCCAAAGCAAGAACACAAGCAAAGGACCAACAATCAATCACGGTGCAATGCACAAGCAACATGATGCAATACATGGCATGACATGCGAGATGTGATATGCAATGCGTATGCATGCTCCGGAAGGAAAATGATGAACAAGGCATCAACTTGGCAAACCAAGTATGCCGCTGGAAAGGTGAGATGATTTCGGTTGAAATCGATATAAAGATCACCGGAATCGGATGCACGGTTTGCAAATGACAAGCAAAACAAGAATGACACAATTCTGCCATTAACAGCATGATACCACATAGCAAGCAACAAGAAATTAAGCTACTGCACCCAAACGTACCAACAAAGCATATGGCAGTGATCTACTCAAGATGCTTGACAACAAGATGAACACTGATCTACGGCTAATTCACACCATAACAGGTCCAAACAAGCATGTCAAAAGTGCAAAATATATCAGCTTCACAGACTTAGTGAAAATACTAACATGCCAGAAATTAACAGCAGGAAGGCATGTCTAGAGCAAGTAAACAACCTGCTACAGGAACAAGACATAGCAAAATAAGGCATGGCATGAATCTACTCAAGGCATTGAACAAAAGTCCCTTACTGACCAAGAGCCAAACGGGATCAGAAAATGTAATAGCACGCATGTCAATATAGCAAGTTTCGTTAACGGATTCAGCAAACAGGGCATGACATTGACAGAATTATGAAGGCATCTTCGCGAGCTCGATGCACTCACTACAGAGCATTTAATGATAAACTAAGCATACATCCATGAAGAAGACATGGCATAGAAGCTATACATGGCAAGAACAACATCATAGCATACACGGATCAACTACAACAACCTTGACAAAATTGAATAACATGTAAACAACCTGCCAAGAAACATTTTATAGCAAAAGTAGAGCTCGATTGACTCAAGCTATGTCACTCCATAATTGCAAACAAGGGCATTGGTGGATAGAGCATAACCATATGTTCAAAACATCCTTACAGAAGTATCTCAAAATATGCATGGATCTCTCTGTAGCATCAAGTTTACATGGCATAAAAATATCAGCAGAATAGGGGCTGAAATCAGCAACATCATGAAGCCTAGTTTGCATGCTTGTGCTAGTCACCACAGAGATCACAAAAATACATGGCATACACCCCTGTAAAGATGGCATGGCATATTACAAAACACATGTAGGACTCAAGTTCATAGGATGCACACATCAATCATGGCAAAAATGACAAAAGTGCATGTTCTGATAAAAATCTGAAACTAACATCATATAGCCCTCTTCCAACAGCATTTCGGGCATCAAGATGAGCTCAAATGAAAATTATGCAATGAGATGAAATGATGTACTCATCGAGACGAACAATTCGGTATGCTACACGTCCAAAACGGTGCCACGAGCGCAAAGTTATGATGCGATGAACATGCAACAAAATATCTGCAGAAAAAGACTTGGAGGAAAACCGGGGCTCGGGGAAAGTCAACCTCTAGGGTGGATCTGGATCGGGCGCTGGATCGAGGATGGCGGCGGCGCTCGCGGAGCTGGTGCGGAGGAGGCCGGAGACGAGGTCGGGGCCGCCGGGCGCCTGGATCCGCCGGGCGCGGTCGGCGGCGGCGGGCGATGGGCGCGGGCGTCGGCGCGCGGGTCGACGCAGGCCGGGAAGCCTTGATCTTGGACGGCGGGTCGGCGGGTCGGGGAGGCGCCGGGCGGAGCGGGCGGTGGCAACCGGGCCGGAGGGCTCAGGCCGGGTCGAGCGGGCGGGCGCGGTGGAGGAGGCGGCGGCGACGTGGCAGCTCCCGATTCGCGGGCGCGGCGACGGACGCGTCCGGCTCGGTCCGGACGTGTCCGGCAGCGCGGAGAGGAGCGGGGCTAGGGTTAGGGTGGAAATGACCCGGGATTTCGGGGGAGGGGGTTGTTTTATAGGTAGGAGGAGCTAGGAAGCTCCAAATGGAGTGTAGTTTTCGCCCACATGATCGTGATCCGACGACGGAGAGCATGGAAGTGACTTAGATGGGTTATTAGGCTGTTTTGAAGGGGTGTTGGACTACAACCCAAAAGAGGCCTTTGCGATTATGCGGTTAACCGTTGGAGTACCAAACGACCTCCAAATGGCATGAAACTTGACAGGTGGTCTACCGGTGGTGTACCAAGGCCACTTGACAAACCTCGGTCCATTCCGAGAAAGTTTAGTACCCGCTCACGGAAAAATGTAAAAGGGGACGCCGGGGAACATAGGAGTGCCGGAATTGCAAAACGGACAACGGGGAAAATGCTCGGAATCATGAGACGAACACGTATGCGAATGTGATGCACATGATGACATGATATGAAATGCATGACATGGACAAAATGCAAAAAGAAGAAAAACCCAACCACAGAGGGAATACCATAGCACATAGCCGAAAATGGCAAGAGTTGGAGTTACAAAGATGGAAAGTTACATCCGGGGTGTTACACGTATCATCAATGGGCCTTAGACAGGCCGTATGATCGATTGGCCAAACATGGGCCAAAAACAGACCGCATTATGGTCATAAACGGGCTAGAGTTGGAGTCGTCCGTTCATGGGCCGACCATAACGGGCTGTCGTTAATAGGCCGTGTTGATGGCGCTATAAAACGCCCAGCGTATTAACGGGCCTGGCGGGCCGACTCTAACCACGGGCTGAATTTGGCCCACAAGCGAAAAAATGGCGATGTAACGGGCTGTAAGTAACGAATCTGTAAATGAGCCCAAGAATAAATGGGCCCTGAGAAGGCCGAAAGATAACATGGGCTGTAAACGGCCCAATGGATTAATGGGCCGTTAATGGGTATAGAGTGATACACTGTTCATTACGAGCAAGTTTCACCATGGGTCGTTAATGGGCCAAGAGTTACAAAGGGCCTCATATGGGCCGAAAGACGTCATGGGCCATACATGGGCCGGAACTTAAAATGGGCTGGAATCATATTGGACAGCCCAGATGATGCTACTGGGCCTAATTCGGATAGGTCATAACGGGCCCTGGGTTTTCGGGCTATAAATGGGATATATGCGAACAAGCCGTTAACAGGCTTTCCGTGGGCCGGCCCGCCACCTTTTGACCAAGCCAAACCAGCCGACCTTTTCACAGGAATGGGTCTCTGTTCGGCCGTGCCACGTGTCGACGTATCGTAGGCGCCTTCGGTCCAATGAGTGGATGACATCTGTCCCAACAGTGAGCCGACACGTGTTTCCTCCAGCCAATGATGATTATACACATGGAAAATCCCCATTGGTCGGGGCTGTTAGCGGGTTATTGGATCCAAAACTGGACATGATAGCTTAACGGCGTTCCGTTACGGTGGATGCCACGTGTCGGTCACCCTTGACGAAAGCACTCCTGTGACACGCGATTTATCGTCATGGAAGTGGACACTTCCGTGATGATAATTTTGGTAATGTCATGGTACACTTCTACGACAGCACAGATATGACTATCTTGATTATGTCATAAAATTTTCATGGATGTACATGCATGACAAAAAACACGACCTACTGTGACAAACACGTATCATCACGGAAGTGTATTTTTTTGTAGTGGTAGTAGTAGATGCAGGCAGGATTCGGTTTACTAATCTTGGACGTGATGCCTATATAATGATCATTGCCTGGATATCGTCATGATTATTTGAAGTTCTATCAATTGCCCAACAGTAATTCATTTACCCACCGTTTGCTATTTTTCTCGAGAGAAGCCACTAGTGAAACCTACGGCCTCCGGGTCTCTTCTTCATTATATTTGCCTTTGCAATCTATTTTCCTTTACTTTTATTTTCAGATCTATTAAACAGAAAATACAAAAATACCTTGCTGCACTTTATTCTATTTGGCGTTCGATCTATCAACGTATTACAACTTTCTCACGTATGTTTGCCAATTTATGTCGCCGTTACCCGAAAAGGATTGACAACCCATTTAATACGTCGGGTTGCGAGTATTTGTTATTTGTGTGCAGGTGATGTTCACGTAGTGTTGCATGGTTCTCCTACTGCTTCGATAACCTTGGTCTCATCACTGCGGTAAATACCTACCGTTGCTATGCTGCATCATCCCTTCCTCTTTCGGGAAATACCGACATAGTTCTAGCAGACATCAAAAGCTAGGTTGAAAGATGATGGTAGCAACTACACGGACTGGGTCCGTAACTTGAGGATTATTGAGGGAGTCGTGGATTAGGGAGTATCCGGATAGCCGGACTATATCCTTTGGCCGGACTGTTGGACAATGAAGATACAAGATTGGAGACTCCGTCTCGTGTCCGGATGGGACTCTCCTTGGCGTGGAAGGCAAGCTTGGCGATACAGATATGTAGATCTCCTTCCATTGTAACCGACTCTGTCTAACCCTAGCCCCCTCCGGTGTCTATATAAACCGGAGGGTTTAGTCCATAGGATAACAACAATCATACCATAGGCTAGCTTCTAGGGTTTAGCCTCTACGATCTCGTGGTAGATCAACTCCTTTAATACTCATATCATCAAGATCAATCAAGCAGGAAGTAGGGTATTACCTCCCTCGAGAAGGCCCGAACCTGGGTAAACATCGTGTCCCCCGCCTCCTGTTACCATCCGCCTTAGATGCACAGTTCGGGACCCCCTACCCGAGATCCGCCGGTTTTGACACCGACATTGGTGCTTTCATTGAGAGTTCCACTGTGCTGTCGCTGTGAGGAAGGATGCCTCATCTCGTTATCAAGGACAACGTCACCTCTGGGGGAGCCCTGGTTGTCGGCAAAACCCTCCGGCTAGGCGGCTTCATCATGACCGCCCGTTCGGCTGCTGCACCGACGATGACTTCTCGGGTCATCAAAAACAGCCTCCACGTCGGCTCGGAACTCGCCGAGCAGATGAATCCAATGGAGCTCTCTTCGCTAAACGAGCTCTTGGATCGCATCACCGCTTTGGGAGTCGCTACGGACTATGATCGGGTTGGGCTTAAACCCGATCAAAGGGAGATTAACTCTCCGCCGGTCACCCATCAGATAGCGGTGGTGGAGGAACAATGCGGCGATTCTTCCTCTATCTTGAGGACAAACTATGTCCGGATTCCCGAGCTCTCCGAGCCAGATACCTGTTCATGGAAGGACATCGCCCAAGCCCTGAAACTAGAATCAAACAGCGGGCTAGACCTATCGGGCAACATCCCGGAGCCCGAACTTCCCAGATCGGAAACTCCTTTGCCCCCGGGTCTCAGATCGGGTCAGGGTTCGGACTCAAATCCACCCACCCGCCCAGATATAAGAGATCTTTCCCACATTAGGCAAGAGCCCCAGGAAACAGTACATCACTATTGGGCCACATTCCTCCTTGTAATGAACAAGGTCAAGGATTGTCGCGAGGAATACGCAATCTCATTCTCCTGCAATAATTTCTCGGACAAGGGAATCCTTAACGCCATAAGTCGTCGTGACATAACGCGCTTCGCTGACTTGGCGGCCATAGTACAGAAGTACTGTGCGATGGAAAGTTCCTGGAAAACCGAAGCACAATTTTGGGATAATCCGGCTCTGACTAAACACCCAGTCTGAATCAAAATTTTGGGATAATGCGGTTCCTGGAGGGATGGCTTAACGGGCCCTGCAAAATCCACAGTACAGGGGATACCATACCAACACACAGCCTGGGAGCATGTTGGGTACTTCGGCAGGTGGCCAAAAGCGATGAGGATCTCCTCATTCAAAACACCACAGAGCACCATCCCGTGGATAACAATACAATACTAACAGTCTTCGAGACATTCGCCTCAAACAATAGGCGAAAGGGAGCACTCTGTAGCCTTGCCGAAGTCTGCCACGTGGCAGTAATAAATCCATGGAGCGACACGGCTATTACCTTCAACACCAGTGGCGAACCTAAATTCTGAACAGCCCGAGCACCAGCCGCATTGGTCCTTAGTCCAATTGTGGACGACTTTCGGCTCACTAAAGTGCTCATGGACGGCGGCAGCGGATTAAACCTCATCTATGAGGAAACTCTTCAAAAATGGAAATAGACAGGAACCGCATTGAGCAAAGCAGCATGACTTTCAGAGGAATCATCCCTAGTCGGGAGGCACGCTGCGCTGGAAAAATCACACTAGATGTGGTATTCGGCACTCCGGACAATTATAGGTCCGAAGAAATTACATTCCAAGTGGCCCCATTCAGTAGCGGATACCACGCCCTTTTAGGGCGGGAGGCATTCATGATCTTCCAAGCCATACCCCATTACGGGTACATGAAGCTCAAAATTCCCAGGCCCAATGGAATCATCACTCTAGCTAGTGATCCGGACATAGCACTCCGCGCCGAAAACAAAACAGCCGCACTGGCCCTCGAGGCATTATCCGAAGCCCTCGCATCAGAGGAATTAACTGCGCTACGCTCCACAGTGGATAGGGACGACGTGATACTCGACAAGAGATCCAAGTACACTTCTTTTAAACCAGCGGATGAAATAGTCAAATTCCAAGTCCACCCAACGGACCCTACAAAAACAGCATCCATCGGGCACGTTAAACCCATTGTGTGAGCGCGCGACTCGGGAGTTCCTGCATGAGAATTGGGACATATTCGCCTGGCATCCCTCAGATATGCCAGGAATCCCATGCAGGCTAGCCGAGCATAACCTTAACATTTTAAAGGGATTCAAGTCGGTCAAGCAGACTCTTCGGTGTTTCTCTGAACCGAAGAGACAAGCCATGGGAGAGGAACTAGCCAAGTTATTGGAAGCCGGATTCATTAGAGAAATAAAACATCCGGATTGGCTAGCAAACCTAGTGATGGTACCAAAGAAGGACAAATCCTGGCGCCTATGTGTCGATTTTAAGGACCTCAACAAGGCTTGCCCAAAGGATCCCTTCCCCCTCCCTCGCATCGATCAAATTATCGATGCTACCGCAGGACATGACTCATTGTGCTTCCTCGACGCATACTCTGGCTATCACCAAATTAAGATGGCGGAGTCCGACCAAGCCGCAATGGCATTTATCACGGCATACGGCCCGTTCTGTTTCGACACAATGCCCTTTGGGCTCAAAAACACCGGCGCAACGTATCAACGCATGATTCAGACATGTCTAGAAAAGCAGATCGGCAAAACAGTGGAGGCATACGTAGATGATGTGGTCATTAAAACCAGACACGTTGACTCTTTATTAGACGACTTGAGGCTCATGTTCGACAATCTCCGAACATACGACATCAAGCTCAATCCGGAAAAATGCATTTTTGCCGTACCCGCCGGAAAGCTCCTGGGCTTCATCGTCTCCAGTAGAGGAATTGAAGCAAATCCGGCTAAAATCCGAGCCCTGTCACAGTTGGCTATCCCAGCGGACCTCAAACAAATCCAGAAATTAACTGGATGCGTGGCGGCCTTAAGCCGCTTTATCTCCCGATTAGGAGAAAAGGCACTACCCCTTTATCGCCTTCTTCGGTGCACCGAACACTTCGAGTGGACGGATGCTGCCTCAGCTGGATTGGAAGAAATAAAAGCCATACTGGCCACCAACCCAATCCTGGCCGCGCCAAACATTGGCGAACCAATGCTGCTATATATAGCGGCAACTCATCAAGTTGTAAGCGCAGTGCTCGTCGTCGAACAAGAAACGGACGGACATAAATTGCCCCTTCAAAAGCCGGTATATTATGTATCCACTGTTCTCACTCCATGCAAATCACGGTACCCGCATTATCAAAAGATAGCATATGCGGTATTCATGGCATCCCGGAAACTACTTTCAAGAGTGTTCAATTACAGTGGCCTCAGAAGTGCCACTCAATGATATAACAAACAACCGCGACGCCACAGGCCGGATTGCCAAATGGGCCATTGAGCTCCTCCCGTTCGACATAACATATAAACCTCAGCGAGCCATTAAGTCACAAGTATTGGCCGATTTTGTCGCTGAATGGACAGAAGCCGAACTCCCGAAAGAGTACGGTGCATACTCCAATTGGATCATGCACTTCGACGGCTCTAAAATGCTGGCTGGTCTAGGGGCCGGCGTCGTCCTGACCTCCCCCACCGGGGATACAGTCCAATACGTACTCCAAATACTGTACACAGACTCTAACAACGCAGCCGAATACGAGGCCTTGTTACATGGTCTCTGAATGGCAGTTTCCATGGGCATTCGACGCCTAGAGGTGCGTGGGGACTCGAACCTCGCAATATCCCAAATAAATGGAGACTTTGATGCCAAGAATCCGAAAATGGCGGCTTATCGCAACACCGTCCTCAAGATGTCAGCTCGGTTCGAGGGGCTCGAATTCCACCATGTGGCTCGAGAAAATAATCAGGCGGCGGATATCCTCGCCCGGATCGGCGCCAAGCGCGATCCTGTCCCACCTAATATCTTCTTAGAAAGGCTGTTTAAGCCATCTGTGGTATGGGAAGGGGACACCGGCACCAATAGTCCGGACCAAGCCACAACGCTAGATACCGAACACTCTGACACAATCGGAGGCTCTGCCACCGAAATAACACCTTCTGCCCATGTAATAATGGCGGTCATCGCCCCGTGGACAGAACCATTCCTGGCCTACCTAACCAGGCGGGAACTGCCCGAGACCAGAACGAGGCACGCTGCATAGTGCGGCGATCTAAAGCCTACAAGGTCCACGAGGGAGAGCTTTATAAGAAAAGCACTACCGGAGTCCTTCAAACGTGCATCTCCGAAGAGGAAGGGTGAAAGCTTTTGGCAGAAATCCATGCCGGACTCGGCGGCCACCATGCCGCAGCCCGGGCTCTCGTAAGCAAGGCCTTCCGTACAGGTTTTTATTGGCCAACGGCCCGGGCAGATGCACAAGTCTTGGTCCAACGCTGCGTCGGTTGCCAGCTTTTTGCAAACCAAGGCCATATTCCGCCCACCGCTCTCCAAACAATCCCCTTTACCTGGCCCTTTGTGGTCTGGGGGCCTGATATGGTCGGGCCCCTTAAAGGGGGAACCCATAAGAAAAAAATACTTACTGGTCATGGTGGATAAATTCACCAAATGGATAGAGGCCAAACCCGTTAAAACGGCCGAATCTGGACCAGTGATAGACTTCATATCTGGGATTGTACACCGTTATGGCATCCCCAACAGCATCATCACTAATAATGGCACTAACTTTACAGCCGACGAGGTGAAACTTTGGTGCAGCAACATGGGCATCAAGCTCGATTATGCTTCTGTCTATCACCCGCAAACTAACGGTCAAGACGAGCGAGCAAATGGTCTTATCATGAGCGGCATCAAACCCAGATTAGTGCGGTCCTTAAAGGAGTCTAACACGCACTGTGTAGAGGAGCTCGACTCCGTCCTATGGGGGCTGCGGACCATGCCGAATAGCACTACCGGATACACACTGTTCTTTATGGTATACGGCGCAGAGGCGGTTCTGCCCTGCGACATAATCCATGACTCACCTCGAGTGCGCATGTATGAAGAAAAAGAGGCCGAGCTTGATCGGCATGACAGTTTGGACGCCCTAGAGGAGGAGCGTGACGTGGCAAAAGCCCGTTCCGCATTCTATCAGCAACAGGCTCGAAGATACCAAAGCAGAGAAGTATGGGCCAAAACTTATAACATTGGCAAACTAGTTCTGCGCCTGTCGGAGAAGAAAAAGAACAAGCTCAAGCCCAAATGGTAAGGTCCCTTCATTATAGACCAAGTGCTGAACGGTGGAGCGTACCGTCTGCGGGATGCGTCGGACAATCGACTTGAGCCAAACCCATGGAACACATCTAGACTCTGAAGATTCTACGCCTAGCGCCGGACTCTACGTTCGTCTCCTTACCCCTGCCCATTTTTCATTACCTGTCTTTTCTCTCTTTCTTTCTTCCTTTTCCTTTTCCTCAAGGCCTTTAAAGGCCAACTTGTGTTTTGCTTACACAATATAAACGCGCTAGCCACGCTTATTATACCTGGGGGCTTCTTACACAGAAGCTTAATTATTCTACTGGGCCGCATGCCCCGCACATGTGTTATTCTTCCGCATGTACCTTTTTTTCCATTATATGCATCGATATGACTTAATTTTTGGCCAAGCTGGGTTGCCGTGCTCTTGTATTTATGCCCTATACGTTCCCGTTAATTCGGCTAGGGCATAAGGGGAGCACCTCTGTGATTGTTACTGCCGGGTCAACCGGATGTGTACCTCATACTGGGTGAAGCCTAAAGCTAGCGTTCTTAAGGGAATATTCGGTCGGTGAATAAAAGATGGATTTTATTTATTTTGATACATGCCCCCAGATGTTTTTGCCTGCATCCCTTCTCGCAATCCGGACATGCACATTAGGGCATGCATACCCAGGGAAAGGAACCCTTAATGGAACTATTCTCCTTGGAAGATGTTTCTTACTATCCATGTAATATAACATAACTAGTTGGGTACTTGTCTGTTCAAGCACTTATGACTGGTTTCCACGCATACCCCGGTTTTTACATAACTGAGCGGGTATTCGGATAAACTCCGGACTATTAGGTCCCGAGGTCGAAGCGAAAAGGTCCGCCATGACAAATGATTTACAATCCGGCTAGGACATCATACATGTCACTTAAATTACATAGTCACTTAGACTGACTAAATTCTTCTTCTATCCCATCCAACAGGCTGTCTAGCACACAATACTGTTGAGAATACTTTGCGGCTAATTCTACTTGGTCATACACCAGACTGACAGGGATCTCTTTCCCATCAGGCCCCACAGGTCCAACCTCGGCCATGTGGTTTGGGTCATCCTTGGTATAACGTGTCTTCACCATGGCCCAGGCTTCCTGGGCACCTTGACGGCAGGCCGACATCTTCCATAATCGGAGGCGCCGCCGTGCTCCCTTGAGCTTCTCCACAAGCTCTCCAATGCCTTCCGGCAGGGAGACGGATGGCCACAAGGCCAGGCAATACCTTGCATCACCTGGCGAACTTGTTCGTGCAGTTGTGAGAGCTCTGGTAGAAGATCACCCGCAGACCCGGGCATCTCCTCCGCGGGACGAACCGTCAGCATACCTGCACATAACTCTATTAGCCGGCTTCGTCGCCGAACTCTTTCAAAAGCTCGTTCAAGCACTTACTGAAAATGCCGCATCGAAGCCGCTTATTCTCCTTCACGGAGTCAGCCAGCTGGGCACGGACATCTTTTAGTTCCACGCCCAGCTGGGTATTGGCGTCTTGGAGATCGTTTTTCTCCTGCCTAACTTTCGTAAGCATGCGCTCGCCAGCCTTTAGCTGTCGTATGGCATGTTGCTCATTCGGATTCACTCCAGCGTCATCTACAATATCTATTGTTAGATTTGCAGGCATGCCGCATACTATATGGAACCTATCATTATTTGAAATAAGCATTACCGGAGGGGGCCTTCTCGGACTCCTTCAATGTGGCAACTGCGGCCCGTAGCTGGGCCTTGCACTCTTCCAACTCTTGAGACAATTGGGTATTCTTCTCTAAAATAACCTGCACAAATAATGATCCTTAAATCATTTGTGCCAACTGTTTCAAGTCTCAGGGGCTACTGATATATATAATCATCAAAAATTTCTTACCCGTATATCCTTCACATACTGGTTCGTGGCTCTGGCAAGACCATTTTGAGCAGCACGGATGTACGTGTCTCCTGAGTTGAAGGCATCAAAGGCCTCTTGGGAGAAACAAGCGTCCGAATGCGGCCCGCGGCCTTTGTGATTCATGGCGCTCTCCACTTCGGAATTTGTAGCGGATATTTTATCCGCATCCTCTGTCGGAGGAGCATCTGGCATGTGCCCCGTCTTAGCTTCCGCCTCTGTGTCCGGCCCTAGAGCCCGACTAGTAGAGGCGTGACCGGTGACCTCTCCGGATATAGTCCGGCGAGCATTTTTCCTTTTAGGAAACATGGGTGTTATTATGTTTTAAAAGATGATAACCACAAAGCGAGGCTTTGTATAATACCTCTGCGCCGGCGTCTCTGCCTGGACCGCCTTCCTTTTCAGCCTGCCCGGCTTCGGCGCCCTCGTTGGCGATTCACCACGGGTTCGCCATGGTGTCCCGAGGACCTTCCCTGTAAAACACCGTACAGATACGGTGGGTGAAGTGCATAAAAAGGGATCCTTCTCAAAAGTTGGGACTCAGGTTTCACTTACATGCGAGGCGGGGAGCAGCCCGGGATAGTCAGCTATAATGGCCACCATGGCATCATCACAGCTTAATTGATAGAATATCATGTCGATCAGCTCCACAAATATGTCTGAATCCTCTTCTAGGCCGGGGTCGAGTGCCCGGCCGGGATCCTCCGGTTGTGGGGGTGGTCTGTGGACCTCCCTTACAGCCTTTCACAGTTCCTGCTATGAAATAGCAAGGTAAATACTTATTACAAAAGTGTGGGAAGGATGGGAGTAAGAAATGGAAGCTCACCCAGCTTGGAGCGTTGTACACGGAGAATCCATCCCGTGGCTTGATGCGGAGGAACTCCTCTTCCTCTCCCTTATACAAATCGGACAGATTTTTTGCTAGAGCGACAATCGAGTCCGGTCCCTTACGGCGCAGCGAGTGGCATCATCTTCCCCGTTGAAATGCCACATGGGGTGGCCTCGATATTGAAGCGGCTGCACCCCCCGCATAATGCATATTGACATAACCTCAGTTATTGTCAGTCCTGATTGAGCAAACACCTTTATCCGGCCCATCAGGTAAAGGACGTCTCTGTCATTCTCCTGAGGGCTACGTGGGCGCCAGCTTCGGCGTTTCTTCAAAGGGGTATTGTCGAACTCTGGAAGACCAATCCGAATAGGATCCGGGAGGGGGACGTCCTCCATATAAAACCATTCTGAAGGCCAGTCTTCGGACGTCTTCTTCAGGGTACCGGATAGGTATCCGGTCCCGACAATGCACCATATTTCGGCCCCGCCCACTTGATATATTAACCCCCTCTGAGTACGGGGCACAAGGCAGAATAGCTTCTTCCACAGCGTGAAGTGAGCTTTGCAGCCAAGAAACATCTCGCAAAGGGCTACATAACCAGCGATGTGTAAAATGGAAGCAGGGGTGAAGTTATGCAACTGAGGCCATAAAACTCCAGGAGCCCTCGGAGGAACGGATGGATCGAAAATCCGAGTCCCCTTAATAAATAAGGGACGAGCCAGACCCGCTCACCCTTGTAGGGGTTGGGGAAGCTCATATACGCTGGAGGGAGGAATCCCTGGGTCTGTAGCTCCACTAATTGGCTGTGTGGGACGGAACATACGGGAGCGAGAGGAGGAGCTGCGCTGGCCGGCCATGTTGGGATGGATTTTTTCGGGCGCGCTCCGATGAATGCTCGCTGAGGGAGGATGGTGTGATTTGGATCTGAGAATCCCTGTCTCATTAAATAGGCAGTTTATTCACATAGCTAGGGTGGTAAATGTAAAAACGCCCTGGCTTCTCGCATTCGCTCGACACGTGGAAGGTAGCCATTATTAGACATAGAAGCCAAGAAGCGCAACATTTATGAGAAGCCGGACACCATTCAACAGGTATTCAAGATTTGGAGAAGAACCCGCCATGCAATGCCGAAAACAATCTGCGCGCCAGTCTCATCGTCATTGAAGCCTGGTTCGGGGGCTACTGAGGGAGTCTTGGATTAGGGGGTATCCAGACAGCCGGACTGTTGGACTATGAAGATACAAGATTGAAGACTTCATCTCCTGTCCGGATGGGACTCTCCTTGGCGTGGAAGGCAAGCTTGGCGATATGGATATGTGGATCTCCTCCCAATGTAACCGACTCTGTGTAACCCTAGCCCCCTCCAATGTCTATATAAACCGGAGGGTTTAGTCCGTAGGACCAAGAACAATCATACCATAGGCTAGCTTCTAGGTTTAGCCTCTACGATCTCATGGTAGATCAACTCTTGTAATACTCATATCATCAAGATCAATCAAGCAGGAAGTAGGGTATTACCTCCATCGAGAGAGACCGAACCTGGGTAAACATTGCGTCCCCCGCCTCCTGTTACCATCCGCCTTAGACGCACAGTTTGGGACCCCCTACCCGAGATCCGCCGGTTTTGACACCGACAATTATACTCATTGCTGCATAGAAGAATTATATCCTTGATGCACCGCTAGGTGAAAGGCCTACTGCAGGAGAAAATGCTGATGTTATGGACGTCTGGCAAGCTCGATCTGATGAGTACCATGCTTCACGGCTTAGAATCGGGACTTCAAAGACATTTTAAATGTCATGGACCATATGAGATATTCCAGGAGTTGAAGTTAATATTTCAAGCAAATGCCCAAGTTGATAGATATGAAGTATCCAACAAGTTCTATAGCTACAAGATGGAGGAGAACAGTTCTGTCAGTGAACACCTACTCAGAATGTCTGGATATCATAACCACTTGACTCAGCTGGGAGTTAATCTTCCACATGATAGTGTTATTGACAGAGTTCTTCAATCACTGCCAACAAGCTACAATGGCTTCGTGATGAACTATAATATGAAGGGATGGATAAGATAATTCCCGAGCTCTTCGCTATGCTCAAAGTTGTGGAGATAGAAATCAAGAAGGAGCATCAAGTGTTGATGGTTAACAAGACCACTAGTTTCAAGAAAAAGGTCAAGGGAAATAAGGGGAACTTCAGTAAGAATGGCAGGAAAGTTGCCACTCCCAGGAAGAAGTCCAAGTCTGGGCCCAAGCCTGAAACTGAGTGCTTCTACTACAAAGGGACTGGTCACTAGAAGCGGAACTGCCCCAAGTATTTGGCGGATAAGAAGGATGGCAAAGTAAACAAAGGTATATTTGATATACATGTTATTGATGTGTACCTTACTAATGCTCGTAGTAGCGCCTGGGTATTTGATACTGGTTCGGTTGCTCATATTTGTAACTCAAAATAGGGGCTACAGATTAAAAGAAGATTGGCTAAGGACGAGGTGACGATGCGCGTCGGGAATGGTTCCAAGGTCGATGTGATCTCCATCGGCACTCTACGTCTACATCTACCTTCGAGATTAGTTTTAGACCTGAATAATTGTTATTTGGTGCCAGCGTTGAGCATGAACATTATATCTAGATCTTTTTTGATGCGAGATGGTTATTCATTTAAATTAGATAATAATTGTTGTTCTATTTATATGAGTAGTATCTTTTATGGTAATGTTACCTTGAAGAGTGGTCTATTTTTATTGAATCTCGATGGTGGTGACACACATATTCATAATATTGATGCCAAAAGATGCAAAGTTGATAATGATAGTGCAACATATTTGTGGCACTACCTTTTAGGTCATATTGGTGTAAAGCGCATGAAGAAACTCCATGCGGATGGGCTTTTGGAATCACTTGATTATGAATCATTTGATGCTTATGAACCATGCCTCATGGGCAAGATAACTAAAACTCCGTTCTCTGGAACAATGGAGCGAGCTACTGACTTATTGGAAATAGTACATACCGATGTGTGCGGTCCAATGAGTGTTGAGGCTCGTGGCAGGTATCGTTATTTTCTGACCTTCACAGATGATTTGAGCAGATATGGGTATATCTACTTAATGAAACACAAGTCTGAAACATTTGAAAAGTTCAAAGAATTTCAGAGTGAAGTGGAGAATCATCGTAACAAGAAAATAAAGTTTCTACGATCTGATAGCGGAGGTGAATATTTGAGTTACAAGTTTGACCTTCATTTAAAACAATGTGGAATAGCTTCACAACTCACGCCACCTGGAACACCACAGCGTAAGGTGTGTCTGAACGTCGTAACCATACTTTATTTGATATGCTGCGATCTACGATGTCTCTTACCGATTTACCACTATCATTTTGGGGTTATGCATTAGAGACAACTGCATTCATTTAAATAGGGCACCATCTAAATCCGTTGAGACGACACCGTATGAACTGTGGTTTGGCAAGAAACCTAAGCTGTCGTTTCTTAAAGTTTGGGATTGCGATGCTTATATGAAAAAGCTTCAACCTGATAAGCTTGAACCCAAATCAGGGAAGTGTGTCTTCATAGGATACCCAAAAGAAACTGTTGGGTACACCTTCTATCACAGATCCGAAGGCAAGATCTTTGTTGCTAAGAATGGATCCTTTCTAGAGAAGGAGTTTCTCTCGATAGAAGTGAGTGGGAGGAAAGTAGAACTTGATGAGGTGACTGTACCTTCTCTCGAATTGGAAAGTATCTCATCACAGGAAACCATTCCAGTGATACCTACGCTAACTAGAGAGGAAGCTAATGATAATGATTATGAAACTTCAAATCAAGTTACTACTGAACCTCGTATGTCAACCAGAGCACATTCTGCACCAGAGTGGTACGGTAGTCCTGTTCTAGAAGTCATGTTACTAGACCATGATGAACCTACGAACTATGAAGAAGCAATGATGAGACTAGATTCTGATAAATGGCTTGAGGCCATGAAATCTGAGATAGGATCCTTGTATGAGAACAAAGTGTGGACTTTGGTTGATCTTCCCGATGATGGAGGGTGTCGGTGTCAAAACCGGCGGATCTCGGGTAGGGGGTCCTGAACTGTGCGTCTAGGATCAATGGTAATAGGAGATGGGGGACACGATGTTTACACAGGTTCGGGCCCTCTCTATGGAGGTAATACCCTACTTCCTGCTTGATTGATCTTGATGAATATGAGTATTACAAGAGTTGATCTACCACGAGATTGTAATGGCTAAACCCTAGAAGTCTAGCCTGTATGACTATGGTAATGAATGTGTGCTATCTATACTACGCCCTCCGGTTTATATAGACACCGGAGGGATCTAGGGTTACATAGAGTCAGTTACATAAGAAGGAATATTCATAGTTGATCGCCAAGATTGCCTTCCAAGCCAAGGAGAGTCCAATCCGGACACGGGTACGGTCTTCGGCCTTCACGTCTTCACAGCCCATCAGTCCGGCCCATAGATAACAGGCCGGATGCCCGAGGACCCCTTATTCCAGGACTCCCTCAGTAGACCATGAACCTGGCTTCAATGACGATGAGTCCGGCGCCCAGATTGTTTTCGGCATTGCAAGGCGGGTTCCCTTTTCTCTAAACTCCAAGACAGTCTTCGGACGTAGTGATAGTATCCGGACCTTTCACACACACCATATGCAACCACAGAGAAAATATAGTTTTACACGAATCCAATCCGCTGACAAATTTTTTGTAGCATGACAGTACGTCCGACAGGTCATAATTCCAAACCATTTTTGCGTTCGATGCCCCACGTCCCGAGACGCGGTTGCCATTGGCACGTCTTGTCAAAGCAGAGATCGTGTTCCCTTATCGCGGGATTCTCATTAATGCGGGCATGGGTAACCCAACCGTGCCGTTTATACGGTCCTTGGGAATAGGTGAGTTTTTAGGGCAAGTGGGGAGGCGCTTGATATTCGCGACCTTTATAAGGGGATAAGGATTCTCTTCCTTCACCCACACCCTTTCTCTCCTTTAGTCCTTCCGCCCTTGAGCTCCACCGCTCAAGCTTTAGCTTTTCCTCGTTTGAGAAAGCACTCCAAACATGTCCGGATCCGGAGCTGGAGGCAAGTGGATGGCCTCTTTCGTTAAGAAGAAGGACATCACGGAGCTCTGGGAGGCCGGATATTTGGCCAAGGAGATTGCTCATCGACTCCCGGAAAAAGGGCAAATCGTCCCCACTCCCGAGCCCCGTGAGAGGGTTGTGTTTCTCACACACTTTGTCCGCGGGCTGGGATTCCCTTTCCACCCGTTCGTCCGCGGACTGATGTTTTATTATGGGCTAGACTTCCATGACCTAGCCCCTAACTTCATTCTCAACATCACGACATTCATTGTTGTGTGCGAGGCCTTTCTCCACATCCCACCTCATTTCTGCCTATGGCTGAAGACCTTCAATGTGAAGCCAAAGATGGTGAGCGGCCAGCAAGCAGAATGCGGAGGCGCCATGGTGGGCAAGATGCCCATTGTTACCTGGCCCGAAGGCTCCTTTGCGGAGATGGTGAAGGGGTGGCAATCGGGGTGGTTCTACATCACCGAGCCGCGCGATGCTGACTGGGCGGTGGCCCCAGAATTTCAATCTGGAACCCCAATGCGGCTCACCTCTTGGCAAGACAAGGGCCTAAACTGGGGTCCTTCGGACGAGCTGACTGGGCTCCAGATGTGCGTCCAGAACATGATAGACAGAAAATTCAAGATCATCAACATGATCCAGGTCATGCTCATTCGCCGAGTTCTTCCATGCCAACGCCGGACTTGTTATCTGTGGGAGTACAATCCGGCCAAGCACCAGACGCTACTAGAGCTCTTCGGCACGACGCACAAAGACATCTGTAAAGTGCTCTTCAAGGCCGGCGAGACACCACCGCCCACGACCGAGGATCGTGGGCTCATCTTAAAACTTTAGGCTAATTCGATAAGACATTTCATGTTTTCAAGGCATACCCTTTACTGGTATATTTTGAGGAAAAAGCCTAAGCCTTCCTATCCATGTCTTCATGCCTGGATCAAGGTAGCAGAGGGGATTAACTATCCGGCTCCTCTGCCCGAAGACCCCGAATTTCCATTGCTGACGAAAATGTTGTTTTCCAGCACCTTAAGAGGTGCCGGAGAAGATAGCCAAGAAGGCGGCCAAAGGGGCCCGGAGGGGCCTTCGCCGAAAAGGCGCTCCAGACGTGATCCCAAAGGAAAAACTCGCTCCTCGTCCGCCGAGGACGATGACGTGGAGGAAGAGGAAGACGACTCACCACCCGAGGTGGGGAGGAAGAAGAGAACGGCGTCCACGCATCTGGAGGTGAAGGCACCCAAGAGGGGGAAAGGCTTCCCCGAAGATAACTCCGCGTGGGATGTCGATAGCAGTCCGGAGCGGCCTTCCCGGGCCAAGACTCGGGCCGCATCGTAAGTATCGAAAATCTTTATTCACTCCCGAACGCCCGTTCTTTCCGTCTTACCATATTGATATGTTTGAATCGTGTTATTATAGTCCGGCTCAGGACAGCTCTCCACGATCTTCATCAGAAGGTTCGCTGGACCCTAAGGAGTGGGCCAGTATGTCACCACCGCCCGCTTACTCCCCTTTGACTAGGGGTGATGACGAGGAAGTGCCCCAAAGGGCCTCCTCGGACCGGGGGAGGGCTCCGGAGATCATCAGGGTGGTGCCCCAGGACAATTCCCGGGCCGCTGGATATACGGGGGAAAAAATCACTGCGAAGATGGACAGTGCGGGCCGAGCTCTACTCGATCTTGAGCCGGATTTTATTCCGGAGACCTATATGTCTCCGGAATCCGGCAAACGGCTCTTCCCAAAAGGAGGGGGTGTGCAACCAGCGACTTCTGTCCAACCGGAGGCGCCGGACAATCTACTGGAGGCGCTACAAGGCGCCTCCATTGTGGATGAGCACCGTGCCCATATGGGTACGGTGATTGAAAGGGTGCAGTCCGCCAAAAACGGACTGACCGAAGCCTGCGCCAGCCTTCTTACAGGCTTTGAGGTGAGTAATGTAATTCTAAGGAGAATATCACAGCATAGACAGTAACCCCTGGTGCTCTGTTCGGTGTCCGGGAAGGAAAAGCCGAACAGAGGATCAAAAAATAATTTTCGCGGGAGTCTAACATAAGGTGTCTATGTGAATATGTAGGCTGAGGGAGTCCCGGATTAAGGGGTACTCGAGCGTCCGGCCTGTTATCCACGGGCCGGACTGATGGGCTGTGAAGACATGAAGACCGAAGACCATACTCGTGTCCGGATTGGACTCTCCTTGGCGTGGAAGGCAAGCTTGGCGACCAATTATGAAGATTCCTTCTTATGTAACCGACTCCATGTAAACCCTAGATCCCCCGGTGTCTATATAAACTGGAGGGGTTGGTCCGAAAAGGACAGATACATTACCATAGTCATACAGGCTAGACTTCTAGGGTTTAGCCATTACGATCTCGTGGTAGATCAACTCTTGTAATACTCATATTCATGAAGATCAATCAAGTAGGAAGTAGGGTATTACCTCCATAGAGAGGGACGGAACCTGGGTAAACATCGTGTCCCCCGTATCCTGTTACCATCGATCCTATACGCACAGTTCGGGACCCCCTACCCAAGATCCGCCGGTTTTGACACTGTCATAGGCCTCGTTGCAGGCTGCTACCGCTCAAACCGCGGAGGTCTCCGGACTGAAGCAAAAACTGGAGCGGGCCGAGGAAGAGCTCGGCCTCATGAAGAAGCAGCTAGAGGATAGCCAAGGTATGCAGTAACATGCGTGTATATTGAAGGATGAATGATTCAAGCTGACTAAAGTGTCATGAGCTTTACTAGGAGCCACGACTGAGATGGCGGCCCTCAAAAAGGCGCTGACCGAAGCCGAGGAAAAAGCGGCCAAGGAACATGCCGCACGCGAGAAGCACGAGGCCCGGGTCAGCAAGATTCAGCAAGAGTTCCAGGACGCCTTCAAGAAGTACGAGTCCTTGGAGCGTGGCTCTAAGGCACAAGAATCCGAGCTTGCTAAGGCCCGCAAGAGCGCGCAAGATGCCCGAGCTGAAGCCCAGAGCGCCCTACAGGAAATCCAGGCGGCCAAGAAGATTACGGCGGGTAAGGTTGTCACTATGCAAGGCAAGTATGCAAAGGAAACGGTCCTTGAACTTACCCAAACTTCTGTTTTTCAGGGGCATTTGCAGATCTGCCGCACAGTGTATCGGATGCCGCCGAGTTCTACCGGGTCGAAGAAGGGATGTTTACGGAGAAGCTGTTCTGGTCCCAATATCTTGGAACAGAACATCCGGTGCCCTTTAGCGACCAGTTGAAATAGTTGGTCGAGCTACACAAGTTGGCCGAGTCAGCCATGAATGACCTGATAGTCCGGCTGTGGCCTACTGAGCCCGTGCCCGGTAGCTATTTTGGTTTTGTAAATCGGCTTGTGAGTGCCTGCCCACGGCTTGAAGTCGTGAAGCGGTCGGTCTGCATTGAGGGTGTGCGGATGGCATTCGCGTGTGTCAAGACGCACTGGGCAAAGATGGATGCCAAGAAGTTGATGACCGAAGGGCCACCTGAGGGCAAGGAGCATCGGCGACCCGAGCTGTATTTCGACGGTGTCCTGGAGGGATCCCGCCTTGTGGCAGAGAAATGTGCGAAGGACGTGATGTTCCCATGAAAATATTCATGTTGTCCTGTAATATAAAACAAGATTGGTTTGTAATATGATGCTTGTGATTAAATTTTACCTCATGTGCGGCCGTTTATTAACTTCTGAAGGTCGACCAGTCATCGGCTTCTGCCCCCATGTAGATAGTACGGGGGTGTTCGGGATAAATCTAAACACTCTTTACTCCACATTCTGGTCCTTAAAGGAGGTGTTTAGCACGACGAACAAGTAAGTCAGACTATGTGGCCTTTATTACCCTCACTTAGCCATAGGAGTTTGACCATGAAAGTATTGGTGAAGCCCCTAGTGTTCGGAAGGCCGAACTAGGGGTGATATGTACGCCTAATCAGAAAAAACCGATCCCTCGCATAAAGCAGAAAAAATCTCTAGGGATTTTGAGACCTCTCGAACAGCTGACCAGCTCTCGCCTCATCATGACAGTCAGTTTTCGGCTTTCTCTATTGAGGTGCTCGTCCGGACGAAACAGGACACAATCGCAGTAGTTCTCCCTTTACTACCTTAGCCGATATAGCGGAACGTAAGGTAGCAAACACAGGAGCCGGGCAACCCAACTATTGACCAAAGACATGATTCGGGGCCGATGCATATAATGCTATAAGTTTGGGCTGCCGAACTGTACTGTAAAAGTGTTCGGACTTTTGTTGCCGTACTGCGGGGCATGAAGAAGCCCCTGGCGCAGTAATACGTACCAAAATGTACGCGTGCAATGAGTAATAAATACAAAACAAGAAAGGGGAAGACTAAGTAAAAACTGACGCTTCCCTTTGCTTTTTATAATGTGATTAATACATCGAGGCGTATTTGTACATGCGATATGATAAGCAAAGAAAACCAAGTGCGGGTTGCGTGCGGGTATGTAAAACAGGTATAGCAATCATTTAACAGAGGCCACCTGGGGGTTCCCTTGTGCGCCAAAGCTCCTTGCCTCCTTGGTTTGTCCGGCAGATGGGTTGTTAGAAGAAACCTCGAAAAGAGAGAACTGACCTGAAATGGAAAAGAAAAGGGTACGCGGATCCTGGGGTCGGTCGAGCTGCACTGTGGATCGCGAGCTAGGTATACCTCCGTCCATATTTTTTGGTCGCGTAATTATGTACACGTGGGACGGAGGCCGAATTGCTAATTAAGCTCTTCGCGAGCCGAGCTGTCCTGTTGCAGTGTAGTCCGGATCCTCTTGACGATGTCCGGGGGCTCGACAGCCAGATTATAGTTCTGCTTGAGAAGGCCTTTCTATTCCTCTGCTGCTAGGGCGACTGTGTGCTCCTCGGTATGGAGGGAGCGTTCCGCGTTTCCATTGACTGTTATGATGCCACGTGGGCCGGGCATATTGATCTTGAGATAAGCGTAGTGTGGCACTGCGTTGAATCTAGCAAACGCGGTTCGTCCAAGTAGTGTGTGGTAGCCCCTGCGGATGGGGGCGATATCGAAGATTAAATCTTCGCTTCGGAAGCTGTCCGGAGATCCGAAGACCACCTCCAGCGTGATTGAGCCCGTACAACGGGCCTCTACACCTGGTATGACTCCTTTAAAGGTAGTCTTTGTGGGTTTAATTCGTGAGGGATTAATGCCCATCTTCCGCATTGTATCCTGATAGAGCAGGTTGAGGCTGCTACCACCGCCCATTAGGACTCGTGTTAGGTGAAATCCGTCGATGATTGTGTCAAGGACCAGTGTGGCTGATCCGCCATGACGGATACTAGTTGGGTAGTCTCGTCGATCAAAGGTGATCGGAAATGGCGACCACGGATTGAATTTTGGGGCGACTGGCTCTACCGCGGAGACGTCCCTTACTGCGCGCTTGCGCTCCCTTTTGGGTATGTGTATAGCATATATCATGTTCACCATTTTGACTTGAGGGGGAAATTTATTCTGCCGCCCAATGTTCGGCTGCCGGGGCTCTTCGTCATCGACCTCGCTTTGCGATCCCGTTTCCTTGCTCTCGGTATTTGACTTGCTGGCTTGCTTGAAAACCCGGCAATCTCTGTTGGTATGATTGGCTTGTTTACCTGGGGTGCCATGTATCTGGCACGGACGATCGAGTATGCGGTCCAAGCTGGATGGTCCCTCGTTGTTCCTTTTATAAGGTTTCTTTCGCTGGCCAGGCTTGGAGCCGCTGAATCCGGCGTGAACTGTAGTGTCATCGGTGTTATCGCCGTTACTTAGGCGTTTGTGTCTATTGCGCCGGGTCTTACCGGTGTTGTTTTTGGCCTTGGGGGGCCTGCCTCGTTGGCTGTGTTTTTACTACGAGCCAGCCAACTATCTTCACCTGCGCAAAAGCGGGTCATGAGAGCCGTGAGGGCTGCCATAGATTTTGGCTTTTCTTGGCCGAGGTGGCGGGCGAGCCATTCGTCACGGATGCTGTGTTTGAAGGCCGCTAGGGCGTCGGCATCTGGACAGTCAACGATTTGGTTCTTTTTGGTTAGGAACCTAGTCCAGAAATTTTTGGCTGATTCTCCGGGTTGTTGGACTATATGACTTAAGTCATCGGCATCTGGTGGCCGGACATAAGTACCTTGGAAGTTGTCAAGAAAGGCTTCTTCCAAGTCCTCCCAGCTGCCGATAGAATTTTCGGGCAGGCTATTTAGCCAGTGTCTAGCTGGCCTTTTTAATTTTGGTGGGAGGTATTTGATGGCGTGGAGATCATCTCCTCGGGCCATATGGATGTGGAGAATAAAATCTTCGATCCACAATGCATGATCGGTTGTTCCGTCGTATGATTCAATATTGACGGGCTTGAACCCCTCGGGGAATTTGTGATCTAGTACTTCATCTGTGAAACGGAGAGGTGTGCGGCGCCTCTATATCGGGCCGCGTCATGGAGCATCTCCGATGAAGTCCGTCTATGGTTATCAGCCCGGGCGTGACTAGGTTTGTCACGTCCGAATAGGTAGCCGTCATCCCGAGCCGGGAAGCGTCCCCGCGATCCGTAGATTGATCTAGTGTGTCCTGCTCTACAGTCCAGATCCTGCCAAAGGTCGTATGGTCCTGACCTGTTTTGTCTCTGTTTTACGAGCCGGTGGGGTGGGCTGTTGTTCGGCCTGAGTTGCCATTTTATCCCGACCGCGTGGTGGTCGGTCCGCCGTACTATCCTGACCACGTGGTGCTCGTTCCGCCTTGCGCAAGGGAGGTATGGCCTCCGGTGCCTCCTCATCAAACTAAGGTAGCAGTCTGCACTTCGGGTAACTCTTGGCTGGGTGCTGTGACGCCTGGATAATTAGGCTACAGTAATCCCCTGTTAATGATGCCACGTCGTCGCAGTTACTGTTGATAATCCCACGTTAGTTCAAAAATCAATTCAAATTCAAAATTTAATAAAAGGCAAAAATAAAAGTTTTCAAAATATTAAACTAAAATGTTCGGAGTGTGCAATAATTGCTTAGGTGTTTATGGTGAAGGAACCGTGCTTTTATAAAAGGCCTAAATATTTAAAATGAAATAAAACAAAAGAGAAAATAAATTAGTAAAAAACAAAACTAACTAAGGAAAAGAAGGAGAAACACCCCCTGCTGGGCCTCGTGGCCCAGCTGGCCACCCGGCCGCCAGGCCAGCCCATGGCCCGTCCCACTCTCTCTTGCCTACAAGGCCACTCCACCTTGACCGCAAACCCTAACCCACTACCGCTCTCCCACTCCCCCCCCCACGACGCCACTCCCTCTCCCGCCCTCTCCTCTCGATCCCATCTGGATCGGGGAGAGGCCCGACCCCGACGCCGCCCGGCTCAACCCGCACCACGTCCCGCCGCCCTGGACAACAGCGTCATCGTCGTGTGCCGCACCAACGCCGCCGGAACCGCTGCCTCCACCCCGTGCGGATCCGGTCCAGGCAGCCGACGCCCAGCGCCTCCGTCGCCCCGCCCTTGAGCACGGCTGGCCACGTGCGCCCCGCCGCCTCTGCCAGCCGCCCCGTCGCCCTCGACTCCCCGTCACCGGAGCCACCTCGCCACCCCACCGGACTGCCTTCCTCGCCGGACCGTGCCTCCTCGTCTCCTCCTCGCTGGTCTGCTCGCGTCGCCGACCTCATCCCCGAAGGCCTCCGTCGAGCCCATTGCCATTCCCTATGGCCCCTGTGAGCGCCTCCCTCCTCTCCTCTCTTCCCGGCCACGTCGCCGCACTCGCAACACCGGGTCGCGCCTCGCGCTCTCGCACCCTATGCCGGTCCTCTGCCACGCCCCGCTCACCCCCTGCTGCAGCCCCCTCCCTCGTCGTGCCGACCGGCCCCGTCCGCTCCTTCTTGCGCCGCACCCGGCGGTCGCTGGCACGTGCCTGCTCGCCACCTCCCGCCGCCGTCCACAGCTCCTCCCTCGCCCTTCAGCCCTTGGCCAGTGCCAGCCACGGCCCGAGCTGGGCGGGTGCCCAGCCGTTCGCCCAAGACACGCGTCGCTAGCGCCCGACCCGTTTTGGCCCCTAGGGCAGATGACAGGGGGGCCCTAGCGCCCCAGAACGATTTAAAAAAGATAATAATAAATATAATTAAATACTAAATAATCAATTAATTAACTAAATAATTAACTTAATTAATTCTGTTTAAATTAATTAATTAAATTAGTTAACCTAATTAATTGTAGTTAATAAACCTAATCATTTTAGTTAGACTAACTAAACCTGATTAGTTAGTCTTAGTCAATGACGAACGGGACCCACACGTCAGTTGACCAGTCAACACCTCTGTTGACTGCTGACGTCATGATGACGTCAGCAGACACTGTTCTGGATAATGTTGAATTAAAATATTTAAATTAATTCTAAAAATGATTTAAAACTTTAAAAATTATTATAAAATAAACCGTAGCACAGATGGAAAAACTTTCTACATGAAAGTTGCTCAGAACGACGAGACGAATCTGGTTACGCAGCCCGTTCGTTCGCCACGCGTCCCTAGCATAGTGAACCTGCAACATTTCACCTCCGGTTCATCTGTCCGAAAACACGAAACACCGGGGATACTTTCCCGGATGTTTTCCCCCTTCACCGGTATCACCTCATACCGCATTAGAACACGTCTAGCTCTGCTTGTTTTCCTGTTATGCACTTGCTTGCTATGTATTTACTGTTTCTCCCCCATTCTCTCCGTAGACCCCGTGGCGATCTTTGATGCCCTCGTGGTCGATTACGCCACCGACGACCCCTCCTTCTTATGCGAGCAACCAGGCAAGCCCCCCATGATCACCAGATATCGCCTATTCTTCTCTATACTGCTTGCATTAGAGTAGTGTAGCATGTTCTTGCTTTCGATTAATCCTATCTTGTTGCATAGCCTGTCCTTGCTACTCATTGTTACCTTTACCCTTTATCCTACCGCTTAGTATAGGATGCTAGTGTTCCATCGCTGGCCCTACACTCTTGTCCGTCTCGCCATGCTATACTCTTGGGTTGTGATCACTTGGGAGGTGATCACGGGCATATACTATATACTTTACACTATTACATTACACTGTGATCTGTTCGGAGATGGGGGCTGAAAGGACGGTGGCTCCATCCCGGTAGAGGTGGGCCTGGGTTCCCACGGCCCCTGCATCACACTTTGTGGCGGAGCGACAGGGCAGGTTGAGACCGTCTAGGAGAGAGGTGGGCCTGGCCCTGGTCGGTGTTCGCAAAAACGTTTAGCGAGATCTTGGTATTTGATATGAGTCTGGCCATTTGGTCTATACGCACTAACCAACTACGTGGGAAAGTTATGGGCACTCGACGTCATGGTATCAGCCGAAGCACTTCGTGACGTCAGCGACTGAGCGGCGCGCGCCGGATTGGAACGTAGGCCTTCTCTTGTATTAAGGGGCTAGTTCGCTTCCGCCGCCGCATAGCGTGCAAGGTGTGCTAAGGCGATGGGCCCGCCTGTCTTGCGCTTAGGTTTAGGCCGGCGTGCTGACCTCTCTGTTGTGCCTAGGTGGGGCTGCAAAGTGTTGATCTTTCGCGGCCGGGCATGACCCAGAAAAGTGTGTCCGGCCAAATGGGATCAAGCGTGTTGGGTTATGTGGTGCACCCCTGCAGGGAAGTTAATCTATTCGAATAGTCGTGATCTTCGATAACAGGACGACTTGGAGTTGTACCTTGACCTTATGACAACTAGAACCGGATACTTAATAAAACACACCCTTCCAAGTGCCAGATACAACCCGGTGGTCGCTCTCTATCAGGGTTACGAGGAGGGGATCGCCGGGTAGGATTATGCTATGCGATGCTACTTGGAGGACTTGATCTACTCTCTTCTACATCTTGCAAGACGGAGGCTGCCGAAGCGTAGTCTTGACGGGATTAGCTATCCCCTCTTATTACGGCATTCTGCATTCAGTCCACCGATATGGCCCTTTACACATATATCCATGCATATGTAGTGTAGCTCCTTGCTTGCAGTACTTTCGATGAGTACTCACGGTTGCCTTGTTCCCCTTTTCCCCTTTCTTTACCGGTTGCTGCGACTGACGATGAAGCCTAGGAGCGACGCCACCGTCGATGGCGACTACTACACGGAGGTGCCTACTACTACGTGCAGCCCGGCGGCGATTTACTGTGAGTAGTTAGGAGGATCCCGAGCGGGAGGCTGCGCCTCTTCGATCTGTATCCCGTTTGTGCTAGCCATCTTATAGCAACTTGTTTAACTTATGTCTGTACTCAGATATTGTTGCTTCCGCTGACTCGTCTATGATCGAGCACTTGTATTCGAACCCTCGAGGCCCCTGGCTTGTATTATGATGCTTGTATGACTTATTTATGTTTTAGAGTTGTGTTGTGATATCTTCCCGTGAGTCCCTGATCTTGATCGTACACATTTGCGTGCATGATTAGTGTACGATTGAATCGGGGCGTCTGAGATTGGTATCGAGCCATTGCTGTAGGAATCCCCCTTCCCAACTCCTTGGCCGAAGTCGAGTCTAGACATTGCAAAACATTGACTAACATGGCTGTGTGCCTTACGGGCCCATGTCGCCATTTGGGTGGTACTAGGATCTTTTACTCCTCGACCTTTACTCTGGGACTCTGAACTCTCTTCTACTCGGGTTAAATGATTTTACTAAATCTGACTCTAGGTTCTCGTAACTACTTCCTCCCGGAGAGCCCCTTTATACAGCTGATTGCCGGCTGCATCAGAAGATTTTGAAGATAATCTCCGATATTCTCTCCAGACCTTGTGCCCATTGCTTTTGCAATTCCCTACCACTGAAATATCCCTATGGATAACTACCTACAATTGTCGTTCGTTCCTTCATCCTCAGTTGCTCTTGTTATTACAAGATGCCCTAAATTGTTCTCCGTTGTTCCGAAAATCCTTTAAGCTTACTGCCTTGCTGTTCTTTACCACATGAATATCCCTATTGAAGATTCCTCGCACTTATTTTGTATCAGTTCATCCCTAGTTGTTCGTATGCTTCATAAGATACTCTGAAATACTATTCGACCTTCTGAGCATCCTCTTCAAACTATTGCTTTGCAAATGCTTGTATGCTTACATTATGGATGCTCCCATATCACTAGCAATATTCATTAGTATCTTTTGACACCGTCATTTTGATCCTATTGATCACATGTGTGCGAACGCACACAATCATCTATCAACCCTTCTAAATTATCTTTCCTGCTCAGACGTCATTTTGAACATGAGCTGGTTCTCGACCAAACTATTTGTCGTCAATTGTGCCTCTGGTCTATACAACTTATCCATCCTTGATCAGAGCGTGTGCTTCCGATCCTTTGTTTTGGAAATCATAATTCCTTGGTTAATCTAAGCATCGAATTATTCCGATGTTCTATAATATGATGCTCGTGCATTCTTTCTGTTATTGGATTACCGATACTCACATCAGCTCCGTTATGGATCACCCGATCCATTTTTGGATTGTTATCCGACAGTGTCCTTCATATTCAATCACCTTGTGAGTTCTTCCCGATACATAGTGCCTCCGTAAATTGTATCATCTGCAGCCAACCATGCTCTGCTTTCGAGCTGGTGGTATTTACTATTAAAGCTTGTGGTATATGTTTCCACGATACCCTGACGGGTTGAACCTATGCCTTCCTTTATATGTGTGAACTCGGAAGTTTTCACGAGTCATACTCATCTGGCATTTCACCAGGTAAAACTTTCAACACTAATTCCTTTATCAAAGCGAGAAGTGAATGGAAGGTTATACATTGAAGAAGTGGGAGTCGACCTTGAACTTTGTGTTCATGCCCATGGACACGATGTAGATCCTATCATGGAAGCTTCTTGTAATAATAACTATTTCCTTGTTATAATATCATTTGGTATCTATGAATTGATCCTTTGCAATCATGGATCCGACCATATTTTCTACTTGATTCCATTTCTCGGACAAGTTAAACCACTTGTCCTCTATAGATCAATGCACCCGTCCAACCTCTATTTTGATCTACCGTCGTGTATTACCCCCATGGTATCTCGAGGATATATCTTATGAATTTCTGATGAAGTAGTACCTTCCCTGTCGTATTGACTCCACGGGTTCTGGGTTGTCGTCAACCGAGAACATCCATAAGTGAATCGATTCCGCGCTCCGATATGATAACTCTAAGTAAATTTCGTTGCTTATGAGTTTAATAATCCTTGAAGCCATTCCTAGCCTAATTGTCTATATCATTATCGTAATGATTGTAATTGTGATACCTGGTCCTTATTCCCGAAGCACAACTCTCGACGCTGAGCTAAGCTTACGTCGACTTCCCTCGTCATGTCATTTTGCCTTGAACAACAAGCTTGATTTCGAGTTTGTGTCGTATCCGTGGTTTCAATAACTTTTTGCTCCATCCTTCCTTTTGCTTGATGTAGTCGATGAGCGATTATATCTTCATGAAACCTCTCGACAAATGTGTCATGATCATCATCAACATTCCGAGCTCCTCAAGGATATCAATTGAATTCATGATGAGAAATACCATCCTTGCTCTCGATGATTTGTGTTATCATCGACCACTCGATTGCCTTTCGTTCAACACAAACTTGTTCATGTTTTGTGTTATACCTTGAGATCCTTGCTATCCAGCATTTGTTCTTCTTTACCTTGGAGTATTACCATCCTTTATGTCAAGAATATCATGAGAATTTCACCACCTCTTAAGAATTATTGGTATGCTCATACTTCTCACCATCACCATTCTTTCTTGGGTCTTCGTGTTGATTCCAATCGGGGTACCAACAAGTGAGCGGCGCTGTTTGGATTCTGCCCTTCTAGCAACCCTATTGCTTTGAAGTTAATGGTCGGACGTTCATTCTTAGACTATTGATTATGGAATCACCATTCCGACGTTGGTCGTGCAACCTAGCCCATATTTCGGGTGCACCTATCAACCAATGTTTAAATTGGGTATGTTTTCCTCAAGCATATCCCCTTATATCATTTCATCTGACTAATGTTATCTCCTTGTTCACATAATTGTGGAAACCCATCTTTGGAAGTCTCGATGAATTATCGCTGAGTTCATCAGCTACCTCCTTATCCCTTCATTGGTTTAATGTTGGGATTTTGTTTCGGAACTCGCTTCCGTAGTACATCTCCCGAGAATCTTACAGTGTCTTCTCGTCAATTTGTGTCGCACCTTTTTCTTCTCAGGCATCCTGAGTCCGAGGTATCCTGACCCCAATCAAATCTGAATCTCGGTCGGATATGATGGTTGGAACATATTTTCAAGAGTAATAACATTGATCCTCATGTGACCCGGGAAGGTGATGTCATACCTAGCACACCTGTCCGTAAGACCTATTGTTATAGTTCCCTTCTTAGCAAGGATAACCATTCTTCCATGAGGAAATTGTAAGACTTATTCTATAAGTTGTTCCTGACGAACCCTTTGTGTATCCAAAGTCTGATCTTTGCTTGAAGACCATGCCAATGCTATCTGTAAGCATGACTGTGGTACTCAAACATCAACAAGAGCATTGGTAGCGCAATGCTAAGTTTTCTTTATCCAAACACCGTTGTATGGGTAATGTCATGAAATTTCTCTCCCCTTACCTAAAGGGTTTTCTACATTATTTCCTGCCACGGATATCACGCTCTGCTTGTCCTTGGGAAGGATATATCCCTGAAATATGTGTTTAAACACATTTTCCTTTCCATTGTTATGTTTAATATGATAATCATATTTTACTTTCCATTGGTTGTTTGAACCTTTCTTGTGATCTATATGATCTAAGCAGCAATATTCTACTGCTTATGTAAACTCCTCGGTTATGCAGTTACATCGGCAAGAACTCATTACTATTGTTGATGACATTCTGGTAGCCACCGATGGACGAGAACCTTGCCTATTGGTCTGCCTCGTTCAACGAGCGGGAAAATGGTTCTCTTTGCCCCTCGCCCTTGGTACCAACGATGCTGTCCACATAACTGACCGGTTATTCTCTGACATGCCTTGCTTACATGATCGTGCAAGACGTCACCGCACTTCCTACTTTTAACCCACATGGTGGGCCCATAACCCACAGGTCCACTGGATCGAAACCTGACTCTTCTTTATAACCCGGATTCTAATGTATCCTTTTCACATGGCTTCGTATGTGATTCACGAGGTGAATGCTATTATTCATCCTGGAATCAAACACCATGTTACTCTCGTTTTTCAAACCCCCCATTCCAGCTTCTGTCTAGTCAACGAATCATTGCCTACACGTTTGAAGCTTTGGTACCATCGTATATTGCACTCAACGCAATTCATTGACATACAACTCGTGGGATACCTTATGTATTTCCCATTGAGTTCACCGTCAGATGCCCAGCTTTGTGGAGATGCGTTCTTCCGGAGATTTTCCCTTGTTCGTGTTCGTAGGACGATGGAGATCCCAAAGAAAGGATGCCGACTTGATCATGGTGACTTGAAGCAGAGAAATGAAGACATCAACGTAATGGATCGACCTCTTCGAGAAGAGCAACAAAAGACAAGAAGATCCGTTAGAATTTCGTGACTTGAACTTTCCCTCTTACTTCCCCTCTTAAATCTCGGGACGAGATTTCTTGTAGTGGAGGAGAATTGTGACGCCCGGATAATTAGGCTACAGTAATCCCCTGTTAATGATGCCACGTCATCGCAGTTACTGTTGATAATCACGCGTTAGTTCAAAAATCAATTCAAATTCAAAATTTAATAAAAGGAAAAAATAAAAGTTCTCAAAATATTAAACTAAAATGTTCTGAGTGCGCAATAATTGCTTAGGTGTTTATGGTGAAGGAACCATGCTTTTATAAAAGGCCTAAATATTTAAAATGAAATAAAATAGAAGAGAAAATAAATTAATTAAAAAACAAAACTAACTAAGGAAAAGAAGAAGAAACACCCCTCATTGGGCCTCGTGGCCCAGCTGGCCACCCGGCCGCCAGGCCAGCCCATGGCCTGTCCCACTCTCTCTGGCCTACAAGGCCACTCCACCTTGACCGCGAACCCTAACCCACTACCGCTCTCCCACTCCCCCACGACGCCACTCCCTCTCCCACCCTCTCCTCTCGATCCCATCTGGATCGGGGAGAGGCCCGACCCCGACGCCGCCCGGCTCGACCCGCACCACGTCCGCCGCCACAGACAACGGCGCCCGTCGCCGTGTGCCGCACTAACGCCGCCGAACCGCTGCCTCCACCTCGCACGGATCCGTCTGGCAGCCGACGCCCGCCCTCCGTCGCCCGCCAGCACGGCTGGCAGCGTGTGCCCCGCCGCCTCTGACAGCCGCCCCGTCGCCCTCGACTCCCCGTCACTGGAGCCACCTCGCCACCCCACCGGACTGCCTTCCTCGCCGGACCGCGCCTCCTCGTCTCCTCCTTGCTGGTCTGCTCGCGTCGCCGACCTCATCCCCGAAGGCCTCCGTCGAGCCCATTGCCATTCCCTACGGCCCCTGTGGCGCCTCCTCCTCTCCTCTCTTCCGCCACGTCGCCCTTTTCGCAACACCGGTCGCGCCTCGCCTTCGCACCTATGCCGGTCCTCTGCCACGCCCGCTCACCCCTGCAGCAGCCCTCCTCGTCGCGCCGGCCGCCCCGTCCGCTCCTCCTTGCGCCAGACCCCATGATCGGCTGCACGCGTGCTCGCCACCTCCCGCCGCCGTCCACAGCTCCTCCCTCGCCGGGCCTCGCCCCTTCAGCCAGCACAGACCACTTCGAGCCAGCATGTGTCGCTAGCGCCCGACCTGTTTGGCCCCTAGGGCGGATGGCAGGCGCCCAGCGCTGAGCGATTTTAAAAAAAGATAATAATAAATATAATTAAATACTAAATAATCAATTAATTAACTAAATAATTAACTTAATTAATTCTGTTTAAATTAATTAATTAAATTAGTTAACCTAATTAATTGTAGTTAATAAACCTAATCATTTTAGTTAGACTAACTAAACCTGATTAGTTAGTCTTAGTCAATGACGAACGGGACCCACACGTCAGTTGACCAGTCAACACCTCTGTTGACTGCTGATGTCATGCTGATGTCATGATGACGTCAGCAGACACTGTTCTGGATAATGTTGAATTAAAATATTTAAATTAATCCTAAAAATGATTTAAAACTTTAAAAATTATTATAAAATAAACTGTAGCAAAAATGGAAAAACTTTCTACATGAAAGTTGCTCAGAACGATAAGACGAATCCGGTTACGCAGCCCGTTCGTCCGCCACGCGTCCCTAGCATAGTGAACCTGCAACATTTCACCTCCGGTTAATCTGTCCGAAAACACGGAACACCGGGGGTACTTTCCCGGATGTTTTCCCCCTTCACCGGTATCACCTCATACCGCGTTAGAACACGTCTAGCTCTGCTTGTTGTCCTGTTATGCACTTGCTTGCTATGTATTTACTGTTTCTCCCCCCTCTTCTCTCCGGTAGACCCGTGGCGATGTTGATGCCCTGTGGTGCGACTCGTCACCGGCGACCCTCCTTGTCGAGCAACCAGGCAAGCCCCCCCCCTTGATCACCGGATATCGCCTATTCATCTCTATCTGCTTTCGATTAATCCTATCTTGCTGCATAGCCTGTCCTTGCTACTCTTCATTGTTACCTTTACACTGCTATCCTCTTCGCTTAGTATAGGATGCTAGTGTTCCATCGGTGGCCCTGCACTCTTGTCCGTCGCCATGCTATACTATTGGGCTGTGATCACTTCGGGAGGTGATCACGGGCATATACTATATACTTTACACTATTACATTACGTGTGATACTGTTCGGAGATGGGGCTGAAAGGACGGTGGCTCCATCCCGGTAGAGGTGGGCTGGGTTCCCGACGGCCCCATTGTTACTTTGTGGCGGAGCGACAGGCAGGTTGAGACCGCCTAGGAGAGAGGTGGGCTGGCCCTGGTCGGCGTTCGCGGATACTTAACACGTTTAACAAGATCTTGGTATTTGATCTGAGTTTGGCCATTTGGTCTATACGCACTAACCAACTACGTGGGAAAGTTATGGGCACTCGGCGTCGTGGTATCGGCCGGCACCGTGACGTCGGCGGCGGCGGCGCGCTACCGGATTGGAACGTAGGCATGCTCTTGTATTAAGGGGCTAGTTCGCTTCGGCCGCCCACGCAACGTGCAGCCAGTGCTAAGGCGATGGGCCCGCACCCATGCGCTTAGGTTTAGGCGGCGTCTTGACCTCTCTGTTGTGCCTAGGTGGGGCTGCGGCGTGTTGATCTTCCATGGCGGGCATGACCCGAGAAAAGTGTGTCCGCCAAATGGGATCAAGCGTGTTGGGTTATATGGTGCACCCTGCAGGAAGTTAATCTATTGAATAGCCGTGATATTCGATAGCAGAACGACTTGAGTTTCACCTTGACCTTATGACAACTAGAACTGGATACTTAATAAAACACACCCTTCCAAGTGCGGATACAACCCGGTGGTCGCTCTCTATCGTGGTTACGAGGAGGATCGCGGGTAGGATTATGCTATGCGATGCTACTTGAGGACTTGATCTACTCTCTTCTACATCTTGCAAGACGGAGGCTGCGAAGCGTAGTCTTCGACAAGATTAGCTATCCCCTCTTATTCGGCATTCTGCAGTCCACCCACACGATATGGCCCTTTACACATATATCCATGCATATGTAGTGTAGCTCCTTGCTTGCAGTACTTTGGATGAGTACTCATGGTTGCCTTGTTCCCCCTTTTCCCCCTTTCTTTACCCGGTTGCTGCGACCAGACGATGAAGCCCAGGAGCCAGACGCCACTGTCGATGATGACTACTACACCGGAGGTGCCTACTACTACGTGCAGCCCGCCGGCGACGACCAGAGTAGTTAGGAGGATCCTGTGCAGAGGCCTGCGCCTCTTTCGATCTGTATCCCAGTTTGTGCTAGCCATCTTATGGCAACTTGTTTAACTTATGTCTATACTTAGATATTGTTGCTTCCGCTGACTCGTCTATGATCGAGCACTTGTATTCGAGCCCTCGAGGCCCCTGGCTTGTATTATGATGCTTGTATGACTTATTTATGTTTTAGAGTTGTGTTGTGATATCTTCCCGTGAGTCCCTGATCTTGATCGTACACATTTGCGTGCATGATTAGTGTACGATTGAATCGGGGGCATCACAGGCGCTTGAGGCCGTATTCTTTGGCTGCCAGGACATCGGTCCATCTGTCAATGAGTAGGTCTTGATCTGCTTGAAGTTGCTGCTGCTTTTTCTTCAGGCTTTTTGCTGTAGCTATTAGCTAGCGCTTGAAGCGCTCCTGCTTGAGGGGTGCCTCAGGCACGATGAAATCCTTGCTGCCGAGGCTCTCCTCATCCTCGGAGAGTGGAAGATAACTATCGTCATCGGGTCACTGGGCATGGCCTGTTTATCAGGGTTAACGTGCCCGTTGCCTTGCTCTTCCTGTTCGGATGCAGTTCCAACAAGGTCTTCGTTGTTTTCGGCGTCGTCCAGAGCACTGTTTTCTCTGGTGCCAGTGTTGCCATCTTTTGAGCGGCGTGGCTTGGAGTGGCGTTTAGCGCGCCGGCGCTTGGACTGTGTCTGAGAAGGTTTATTCGCGACTGGATCTTCTTTGTGATTGTCGCTAGCTTTTTTAGGTGTGTCGACCATGTACACATCGTACGAAGAGGTGGCCATCCAACGTCCAGTGAATGGCGGGTCTTGGCCTTGCTCCTTATTGGCATCGTCGTCCATACCGTCGATGTCTTTGGGGCCATAATCAAGCACGTCGGTTAAGTCATCGATAGTGGCTATGAAGTGGGTGGCTGGTGGGAAGCAAGAATCCCCGTCATCCGCCTCTAGCTCGAACCGAACATAGTTCGGCTATGAGTCCTTCTCCAAGGACAAATTCTTTAACGAGTTTAGCACATCACCCAAAGGTGAGTGCTGGAAGATGTCTGCGGCGCTGAATTTGAAAATCGATAACCGATCCAGCTCGGTGTCCACATGCGTACATCGTCCAAAACTCATAACCGGAGACGAGTCCGGAGTTCTGTTGACGCAAACATTGCAAGGTGTCGAGCCCGTGTGCGGCTCCAATGCCGTGGACTTTGTGGCTTCAGATGGCATGATCTTCTCGGGTTCTAAGGCCATTACAGCAACAGGAACCATCTCCAGGATGTGATCCGATGACAGATTTAAGTCATGTTCATCGGAGTGAGGGGGAGCGATCGCCGCGGTCTCAAATCCATTGAAGATCAAGTCTTCACGGATATCCGTGATGTAGTTCAAGCTTCCAAATCTGACCTGATGGCCAGGGGCGTAGCTATCGACTTGCTCCGGATGGCCATGCGAGTTGGCCCGCAGTACGAAGCCGCCGAACATGAAAATCTGTCCGAGGAGGAAGGTATCTCCTTGGACAGCGTCACTATAGACGATCGGAGGGGCCATCAAACCTTTCATCGACGGCAAAGTGGAACTCTCAATGAAAGCACCAATGTCGGTGTCAAAACCGGCGGATCTCGGGTAGGGGGTCCCGAACTGTGCGTCTAGGATCGATGGTAACGTGAGACGGGGGACACAATGTTTACCAGGTTCGGGCCCTCTCTATGGAGGTAATACCCTACTTCCTGCTTGATTGACCTTGATGAATATGAGTATTACAAGAGTTGATCTACCACGAGATCGTAATGGCTAAACCCTAGAAGTCTAGCCTGTATGACTATGGTAATGAACGTGTGCTATCCGGACTACGCCCTCCGATTTATATAGACACCGGAGGGATCTAGGGTTACATAGAGTCGGTTACATAAGAAGGAATCTTCATAGTTGATCGCCAAGCTTGCCTTCCATGCCAAGGAGAGTCTAATACGGACACGGGTACTGTCTTTAGCCTTCACGTCTTCACAGCCCATCAGTCCGGCCGATGGATAATAGGCCGGACGCCCAAGGACCCCTTAGTCCAGGACTCCCTCAGCGGGCCATAGAGAATCAATGGATCTTCAAGAAGACTAACGCTGATGGTAATTTTACTGTCTACAAAGCTCGACTTGTCACAAAAGGTTTTTGACAAGTTTAAGGAGTTGACTACGATGAGACTTTCTCACTCGTAGCGATTGCTTAAGTATATCCGAATCATGTTAGCAATTGCCGCATTTTATTATTATGAAATCTGGCTAATGGATGTCAAAACTGTATTCCTTAATGGATTTCTAAAAGAAGAGTTGTATATGATGCAACCAGAAGGTTTTGTCAATCCTAAAGGTGCTAACAAAGTGTGCAAGCTCCAGAGATCCATTTATGGACTGGTGCAAGCATCCCGGAGTTGGAATTTACGCTTTGATGAGGTGATCAAAGCATATGGTTTTATACAGACTTTTGGAGAAGCCTATATTTACAAGTAAGTGAGTGGGAGCTCTGTAGCATTTCTAATATTATATGTGGATGACATATTGTTGATTGGAAATGATATAAAATTTCTGGATAGCATAGAAGGATACTTGAATAAGAGTTTTTCAAGGAAAGACCTCAGTGAAGCAGCTTATATATTGGGCATCAAGATTTATAGAGATAGATCAAGACGCTTAATTGGACTTTCACAAAGCACATACCTTGATAAAGTTTTGAAGAAGTTCAAAACGGATCAGTCAAAGAAAGGGTTCTTGCTTGTGTTACAAGGTGTGAACTTGAGTCAGACTCAATGCCAGACCACTGTAGAAGATAGAGCGAAAATGAAAGTCATTCCCTATGCTTCAGCCATAGGCTCTATCCATTTATGCTATGCTGGGTACCAGACCTGATGTGTGCCTTGCTATAAGTTTAGCAGGGAGGCACCAAAGTAATCCAGGAGTGGATCACTTGACAGCAGTCAAGAACATCCTGAAGTACCTGAAAAGGACTAAGGATATGTTTCTTGTTTATGGAGGTGACAAAGAGCTCGTCGTAAATGGTTATGTTGATGCTAGCTTTGACACTGATCCGGATGACTCTAAGTCACAAACCAGATACGTATTTATATTGAATGGTGGAGCTGTCAGTTGGTGCAGTTCCAAGCAAAGCGTCGTGGCGGGATCTATGTGTGAAGCGGAGTACATAGTGATGTCTACTACGCAATTTTACTCTTCTAGACACGTGTTCGGCCTCCAAGCGTAGAGATTTGTAGGACAATAGCAATTTTCCCTCAAGTGGATAACCAAAGGTTTATCAATCCGTGGGAGGCGTAGGATGAAGATGGTCTCTCTCAAACAACCCTGCAACCAAATAATAAAAAGTCTCTTGTGTCCCCAACACCCCAAATACGATGGTAATTTGTATAGGTGCACTAGTTCACCGAAGAGATGGTGATACAAGCGTGGTGATGATAATAGATATTGGTTTTTGTAATAAGAACAATAAAAAATAGCAAGGTAGCAATTGATAAAACGGAGCACAAACGGTATTGCAATGCTTGAAAATGATGCCTAGGGTTCGCACTTTCACTAGTGCAGTCTCTCAACAATGCTAATATAATTGGATCACATAACCACCCCTCAAAGTGCGATGAAGAATCACTCCAAAGTTCCTATCTAGAGGAGAACATAAGAATAATTTCTTTGTAGGTTACGAAACCACCTTAAAGCTATTCTTTCCAATCAATCAATCCAAGAGTTCGTACTAAAAAACAACCAAGCAAATTCAGATTCGTAATACTCAATCCAACACAAAGCACCTCAAAGAGTGCCCCGAGATTTCTACCGGAGAAACAAAGAAAAGAACATGCATCGACCCCGACACTACTGCAGGATGTTGCTAACGCGACACTACGATCAGAGACCCTTCGACGAAACTGTGTGCGATGCAATAATCGCAAATGGTGGTTTAAAAGAACCGTCAAAAAAGGTGCAAAATGTTTGCGATGGCGGAGCCATCAAACACGGTTCATATTTTAGTTGCGTGTGCGATGCAAGGCATACGGTTCAGTTCAATGAACTCTTTGTAATGAGGCGGAACAAAATAAACGGGCAGCCAGATGAAGGTGTGTGCGGTATACATCATACAGTTCACTCGGATGAACTGTTTGTTATGAGGAGGAACAATAGAAATGGGCATCTAGATAAAGGTGTGTGCAATTGAGGGCATATGCTTCAGAAGGATTAACTGTTTGCGATTAGGCAACAGAACAGAAACGGGCCAGCCAGATCAAAGTGTCTGCGATTGTTGGCATACACTTCACACGGATGAACTGTTTGAGATTAGCCACAACAAACTGAAACAGTTAGACAGATTAACGTGTGTACGCTAGATGGGCAGACACATTCTAATTAAATGAAGCGTGCACGAGGGTAATAACGAGCGCGCACGGTTGTTGGAACAAGACGTGTGCTGACATTGCCTATTGTGGTGCACCCTATGGTGAAAATGCCATGTACGTGGCCGAGAAGGCGTACGTGCCCACGTTACGCCTTCTGGGAATAGTGCCCCAATTATAACCGTCAGTAAATTTTGAGCCTGCGTCCCGTCACATTCCAAATTGCAAACCTGTTCACACCGATCAAAACCTAAACGGTTTCCCACTAAGGAGCGTATTAGTACTCTGTTATAAATACTACTACTCCAAGGTGACTGCACATTCCTCCTCAACTCCTCATCCACAAAAACAAACAAGTCATTCATCATCATTCCCTTGTGCCTGCCATGGCCAGCATGAGTTCTGGGTCGAGAGATTGCCACCAGGGAGATGCGAACATGGAAGCGGAAGCACGTGAGATGTCCCGCCTCGCCGCGAATGCAGCCGGCATGTCCCGCCACGCGGCCGTAGCAGCACAGAGGTCCCGCCGCGTTGCCGAAGCAGCACAGAGGTCCCGCCGTGCCGTCGATACAGCAGACTGGTCCGGCCGCACCGTCGAAGCGGAAGAGATGTCCCGCTGCACCGTGAATGCAGCAGAGATGTCCTCCCGCACCGCGGCGGCCTGGGAAAATGTGTCGCGGGCAGGCGAAGACTCTTACAGGGACATGCATGCGATCGTCCATAGCCAGATGGATCAGATCTCCGGTTGGGCGAGGTTGCAGGACGACATGAAAGCCTATTTTGAGCAGGCTAACGACGTCATCCGGCAACTAAATGAGAGAAATGCGAAACACCTGGCCGAGCATGACCTGCTGAGGGCGAAGATTGTCGGAAGTGTGGAGCAGCAGGAGGAGACCACTGCCTTGTTGAAGAGGACCGATGTCATCGTCGAGAAACTTATGGACAAGAATTCCATGTTGCGCATCGAGCGCAGAAGGCTGGTGGAGGAATCTGTGGATGCTATCAAGCAGCATCTTGAGGACAAGAAGGAGCTCATCGCCTCTCGCCGCGGAGACTAGTTCCCACGGCCTGCAGCAACGCATCAAGAAAGTAGAGATCAGCGAGCCAGATCGTTGTCTTCCTTCTTCTTTTGCCCTTGTGTATTCCGAGCATTCCCGCATGTGGATTTTTTTAATTATGTTCGTAAATATGTAAGACAATTATTATGCACTGTCATCGTCCTTATATTTATCATGCTTGCTAGCTATAAGTCGCGGTCGGTGCTATATAGATCTGTCGGATCTTACATCAAGATCCGTGCAAAACTTTCTTTTTAGATTTTCATTTTTCTCTCTTAAATCTCAGTCTAGTGAGACATAGAGCCACGCCGTAGAACAGGGGCTCAGGCGCCGTTAATGGAGACGTTGGGAGGGAGGTGTGCGGCGGGTAGAGGTCAAAGGGCTCTCCTCCCGATGAGCATGCACAGGGGTCTGATCGCACGCCTCCCGTACACAAATAGCTACCCCGCACGGCACCTCCTAGCCAACAGAAAAAGGGGACGGGTGGTGGCACGTAATTAGTAAGTAGAACGCCCACAGTTTCAATAATACTTGTGTTTCCGATTTGTAACATGACATCACTTGTTCCAAAAAAAAACTTTGTTGATTGTTAATGTGTGCGCCTTTGCAAATCAGACAGAAAAATTACCACAGCATGTTCATGCCATGTCATGACACCATGCCAAGTTTCATGATTTTCAGGCATGCTTTGGATTTATAGGAATTAGAAAACCAAGTTTCCCAATCTTTCCGGTCGAGCCACAACGCCCAGATGTTTGAATTTCATTCCTATTTCTTGCATGGGACCTAGAAAATTCACCCAAGGACACACATGTGATTTTTCAACCAACTTTGGTGCACTCGAGGATGTGCTTGTAGTTCAAATTTGAATTATGCACATTAAATGCCCAGAAACTAAATTAATGTATAAAAAAGGCCAAACGAACCCGGAATAATTCCAAATTTTAGCATGATACTTCTATTTGGTCTAATCTGCCTGTGTAAAAAATTTAAGGCGGGAGAAGGCAGTGTACGTATGTCGTTTCACACACGGAGGTGACACGTTCCCTCTTGGAACCACAAGCCTTCTTGAGGGAAGCTCCAGTTTGCAAGAATCTTACACCAAAGCTTGTCCCAATTCGGCCAAAAAAATAGCGCAGCATGTTGGTGCCATGTCATGACATCGTGCCTAGTTTCATGATTTTCAGGCGTGTTTTGGATTTACAGGAATTAAAAAACCAAGTTTCTCAATCTTCACTGCCGAGGCACGACGCCCATATGTTTGAATTTCATTCCCATTTCTTGCATGGGACCTAGAAATTCACCCCAAGGACACACATGTGATCTTTTCAACCGACTTTGGTGCACTGGAGCATGTGCTTGTACTTCAAATTTGAATTATGCACATTAAATGCCCAGAAACTCAATTAATGTATAAAAAAGGCCAAACCAACGCAGAATAATTTCCAAAATTTAGCACGATACTTCTATTTGGTCTAATCTGCCTGTGTAAAAAAATTAAGGCGGGAGAAGGCAGTGTACGCATGTCATTTCGCACATGGAGGTGACACGTTCCCTCTCGGAACCACGAGCCTTGTTGAGGGAAGCTCCGGTTTGCAAGAAGCTTACACCAAAGCTTGTCCCAATTCGGCCAAAAAAATTAACGCAGCATGTTGGTGCCATGTCATGACACCATGCCAAGTTTCATAATTTTCAGGCGTGTTTTGGATTTACAGGAAATTAAAAAACCAAGTTTCTCAATCTTTCCGGCCGAGCCACGATGCCCAGATGTTTGAATTTCATTCTCATTTCTTGCATTGGACCTAGAAATTCACCCAAGGACACACATGTGATTTTTCAACCAACTTTGGTGCACTGGAGCATGTGCTTGTAGTTCAAATTTGAATTATGCACATTAAATGCCCAGAAACTCAATTAATGTATAAAAAGGCCAAATGAACCCAGAATAATTTCACAATTTAGCACGATACTTCTATTTGGTCTAATCTGCCTGTGTAAAAAAATTAAGGCGGGAGAACGCAGTGTACGTATGTCGTTTCGCACACGGAGGTGAATGTTCCCTCTCGGAACCACGAGCCTTCTTGAGGGAAGCTCCGGTTTGCAAGAATCTTACACCAAAGCTTGTCCCAATTCGGCCAAAAAATTTACCGCGGCATGTTGGGGCCATGTCATGACACCATGCCAAGTTTCATGATTTTCAGGCATGTTTTGGATTTATAAGAATTTAAAAACCAAGTTTCTCAATCTTTCCGGCCCAGCCACGACGCCCAGATGTTTGAATTTCATTCCCATTTCTTGGATGGGACCTAGAAATTCACCCAAGGACACACATGTGATTTTTCAACCAACTTTGGTGCACTGGAGGATGTGCTTGTAGTTCAAATTTTAATTATGGACATTAAATGCCCAGAAACTCAGTTAATGTATAGAAAGGCCAAACGAACCCGGAACAGTTCCAAAATTTAGCATGATACTTCTATTTGGTCTAATCTTCTTGTGTAAAAAAATTAATGTGGGAGAAGGCAGTGTGCGTATGTCGTTTCACACACGGAGGTGACGCATTCCCTCTCGGAACCATGAGCCTTCTTGAGGGAAGCTCCGGTTTGCAAGAAGCTTACACAAAAGCTTGTCCCAATTCAGCCAAAAAATTTACCGCAGCATGTTGGTGCCATGTCATGACACCGTGCTAAGTTTCATGATTTTCAGGCGTGTTTATGATTTACAGGAATTAAAAAACCAAGTTTCTCAATCTTTACGGCAGATGCACCACGCCCAGGTGTTTGAATTTCATTCCCATTTCTTGCATGGGACCTAGAAATTTACCCCAAGGACACACATGTGATTTTTCAACCAACTTTGGTGCACTGGAGCATGTTCTTGTAGTTAAAATTTGAATTATGCACATTAAATGCCCAAAAACTCAATTAATGTATAAAAAGGCCAAATGAACGCAGAATAATTCCAAAATTTAGCACGATACTTCTATTTGGTCTAATCTGCCTGTGTAAAAAAATTAAGGCAGGAGAAGGCAGTGTAAGTATGTCGTTTCGCACACGGAGGTGACACGTTCCCTCTCGGAACCACGAGCCTTGTTGAGGGAAGCTCCGGTATATGTCGTTTCGCACACGGAGGTGACACGTTCCCTCTCGGAACCACGAGCCTTGTTGAGGGAAGCTCCGGTTTGCAAGAAGCTTACACATTGTCCCAATTCGGCCAAAAAATTTACCGCAGCATGTTGGTACAATGTCATGACACCATGCCAAGTTTCATGATTTTAGGCGTGTTTTGGATTTACAGGAAATTAAAAAACCAAGTTTCTCAATCTTTCCGGCCGAGCCACGATGCCCAGATGTTTGAATTTCATTCCAATTTCTTGCATGGGACCTAGAAATTCACCCAAGGACACACATGTGATTTTTCAACTAACTTTGGTGCACTGGACCATGTGCTTGTACTTCAACTTTTAATTATGCACATTAAATGCCCAGAAACTCAATTAATGTGTAAAAAAGGCCAAACGAATCCGGAATAATTTCAAAATTTAGCACGATACTTCTATTTGGTCTAATCTGCCTATGTAAAAAAATAAGGTGGGAGAAGGCAGTGTACAATGTCGTTTCGCACACAGAGGTGAACGTTCCCTCTCGGAACCACGAGCCTTCTTGAGAGAAGCTCTAGTTTGCAAGAAGCTTACACCAAAGCTTGTCCCAATTCGGCCAAAAAAAATACCGCAACATGTTGGTGCCATGTCATGACACCATGCCAAGTTTCATGATTTTCAGGCGTGTTTTGGATTTACAGGAATTAAAAAACCATGTTTGCCAATCTTCCCGGCCGAGCCACAACGCCTAGATGTTTGAATTTCATTCCCATTTCTTGCATGAGACCTAGAAATTCACCCAAGGACACACATGTGATTTTTCAACCAAGTTTGGTGCATTGGAGCATGTGCTTGTAGTTCAAATTTGAATTATGCACATTAAATTCCAAGAAACTCAATTAATGTATAAAAAGGTCCAAAACCCCCGGAATAATTCCAAAATTTAGCACGATACTTCTATATGGTCTAATCTACCTGTGTAATAAAATTAAGGCGGGAGAAGGCAGTGTACGTATGTCGTTTCGCAGACGGAGGTGACACGTTCCCTCTCGGAACCACGAGTCTTCTTGAGGGAAGCTCCGGTTCGCAAGAAGCTTACACCAAAACTTGTCCCAATTCAGCCAAAAAAATTACGGCAGCATGTTGGTGCCATGTCATGAAACCATGCCAAGTTTCATGATTTTCATGCGTGATTTGGATTTATAAAAATTAAAAACCAAGTTTCTCAGTCTTTTTGGCCGAGCCACGACGCCCAGATGTTTGAATTTCATTCCCATTTCTTGCATGGGACCTAGAAATTCACCCAAGGACACACATGTGATTTTTCAACCAACTTTGGTGCACTGGAGCATGTGCTTGTAGTTCAAATTTGAATTATGCACATTAACTGCCCAAAAACTCAATTAAAATATAAAAAAGGCCAAACAAACCCGGGATAATTCCAAAATTTAGCACGATACTGTTGGGGAACGTAGTAAATTCAAAAAAAATTCTACGCACACGTAAGATCATGGTGATGCATAGCAATGAGAGGGGAGAGTGTTGTCCACGTACCCTCGTAGACCGAAAGCGGAAGCGTTAGCACAACGCGGTTGATGTAGTCGTACGTCTTCACGATCCGACCGATCAAGTACCAAACGCACGACACCTCCGAGTTCAGCACACGTTCAGCCCGATGACGTCCCTTGAAATCCGATCCAGCCGAGTGTTGAGGGAGAATTTCTTCAGCAGGACGGCGTGGTGACGATGATGATGTTCTACCAATGCAAGGCTTCACCTAAGCACCGCTACAATATTATCGAGGTGGACTATGGTGGAGGTGGGCACCGCACACGGCTAAAAGATCAACAGATCAATTGTTGTCTCTTTGGGTGCCCCCTGCCCCCGTATATAAAGGAGCAAGGGGGGAGAGGCGGACGGCCAGGAGAGGGGCGCGCCAGAAGGAGTCCTACTCCCACCGGGAGTAGGACTCCCTCCCTTCCTTGTTGGATTAGGAGAAGGGGGGAAAGAGGAGGAGGATAAGAAGGAAAGGGGGCGCCGCCCCCCCCCCCCCATCCATGTCCAATTCGGACTAGAGGGGGAGGGGGCGCGCAGCCTGCCCTGGCCGCCCCTCCTCTTCTCCACTAAGGCCTATATAGGCCCATTAATCCCCGAAGGGGTTCAGAACCCCCACTACTCGGTATATATCCGATAACCCTCGAACCATTCCGTGTCCGAATATAGTCGTCCAATATATCAATCTTCATGTCTCGACCATTTCGAGACTCCTCGTTATTTCTGTGACCACATCCGGGACTCCAAACAACCTTCGGTACATCAAAACATATAAACTCATAATATAACTGTCATCAAAACTTTAAGAGTGCGGACCCTACGGGTTCAAGAACTATGTAGACATGACCGAGACACGTCTCCAGTCAATAACCAATAGCGGAACCTGGATGCTCATGTTGGCTCCCACATATTCTATGAAGATCTTTATCGGTCAGACCGCATAACAACATACGTTGTTCCCTTTGTCATCGGTATGTTACTTGCCCAAAGTTCGATCATCGGTATCTCAATACCTAGTTCAATCTCGTTACCGGCAAGTCTCTTTACTCATTTTGTAATACATCATCCCGCAACTAACTCATTAGTTGCAATGCTTGCAAGGCTTAAGTGATGTGCATTACCGAGTGGGCCCAGAGATAGCTCTCCGACAATCGGAGTGACAAATCCTAATCTCGAAATACGCCAACCCAACAAGTACCTTTGGAGACACCTGTAGAGCACCTTTATAATCACCCAGTTATGATGTGACGTTTGGTAGCACACAAAGTGTTCCTCCGGTAAACGGGAGTTGCATAATCTCATAGTCATAGGAACATGTATAAGTCATGAAGAAAGCTATAGCAGAATACTAAACGATCGTGTGCTAAGCTAACGGAATGGGTCAAGTCAATCACATCATTCTCCTAATGATGTGATCTCGTTAATCAAATGACAACTCATGTCAATGGCTAGGAAACATAACCATCTTTGATCAACGAGCTAGTCAAGTAGAGGCATACTAGTGACACTCTGTTTGTCTATGTATTCACATTATGTTTCCGGTTAATACAATTCTAGCATGAATAATAAACATTTATCATGATATAAGGAAATAACTAATAACTTTATTATTGCCTCTAGGGCATATTTCCTTGAGATACTTCGATTTGCTTCAATCTGCCTGTGTAAAAAAATGAAGGCGGAAGAAGGCAGTGTACGTATGTCGTTTCGCACACGGAGGTGAACGTTCCCTCTCGGAACCACGAGCCTTCTTCAAGGAAGCTCCGGTTTGCAAGAAGCTTACACCAAAGCTTGTCCCAATTCAGCCAAAATATTTACCATAGCATGTTGGTGTCATGTCATGACACCATGCCAAGTTTCATGATTTTCACGCTTGTTTTGGATTTACAGGAATTAAAAAACCAAGTTTCTCAATCTTTCCGGCCGAGCCACGATGCCCAGATGTTTGAATTGCATTCCCATTTCTTGCATGGGACCTAGAAATTCACCCAAGGACACACATGTGATTTTTCAACAAACTTTTGTGCACTGGAGCATGTGCTTGTAATTCAAATTTGAATTATGCACATTAAATGCCCAGAAACTCAATTAATGCATAAAAATGCCAAACGAACCCGGAATAATTCCAAATTTAAACATGACACTCATGTAGTAGTTGCATGTTCACTGTACGTAAATGCTCTAGCAATTCAAACACCATCCTTTCCCTCCGCAACACCATTTTGTATTTCAAAACATAATGAAAAAATCAGGTATACCACAAACAGTTTACTAGAAAGAATCGTGTGGGAAGCGATATAAAATATCTTGGCGCAGCGTATTGTCTGGCTTATGCAGAAAGCTTTGTCGTCTACAGTCCACCGCCCCCGCTTGAACCACACTTGTGCGCCAGTTTCTCGCGGCACCTAGCAAATTTTTTTGCCACCGTGGAAATATATATCTCCCCGCCCCCTCCCTCCCACCAAAAGCCACATTTCCACTGTTCCTCCTTGCTTTACAAGTTCAAACCTTCACTGCTGCTTACTGACAGCTCAGCCTCCTTGCCGGCGACCCTTCTTCTTGTAGCACCGCCTCCTCGCTGGCTACCCTTCTTGTAGCGCCGCCTCCTCGCCGGCGACCCTTCTTCTTGCAGCGCCGCCTCCTCACCGGCGACCCTTCTTCTTGTTGCGCGGTCTCCTCGCCGCCGACCCTTCTTCTTGCTGCGCGGCCTCGTCGATATGGTCAGGTAATCCACACACCATCCTCCTCCTTTCCCGTCCCACATGCCCCGACCGACGGCGCTACACCTTCCGCCGAAATCATTGTCCCCCTCCTCTAATTAAGCGCTGCCCACAGCCATTTTGCATGTAGTACAACATGGAGCTCAGTAGCATGCGGCCGCACGCGCGCACGAGGTCGCTATGGCTGCCATGCGTGCTGACCGCCAGATCTTGGAGTAGCACCTAGTCTTCGAGGCCACCATCGACACCGCCTCGCGGTTGTCTACTTTAAAATACAGTTCGTGTTGTTTTCTCGAGGCCACCGCCAGTGCCCTCTATGATTTGTCCTCTGTAATGTTAATATGCAATCTGATGTTCAGTTGACAGTTTGGTCCTCTGAAATGTAATGTTCAATTAACACTTTGGTCCAACAATTGCTACATTTCGTGGTACTGTTCTCAAGCATTCTTTGTTTTGTTAACTGTCTTATCTTCTAGTACATGTTTCTATTATGCAATGTCGTGCTCAGTTAACTATTTTGGTTCTTTTTGTCTGTTGTTCGTTTAACTGTTTGGTTCAGTTTTGCAATTTGATTTTCATTTGTTGTGGGTACAATTTTGTATTGTTATGCATGTGACACCAATCAAATTTGGTTGTACTCACTACATATTCCACTGATTGTATGGCAACTCTCAGTTAACCTGATCAAGATCTTCCTTATGTGTGTTGTAGGGAAACAATGGGAGACTCTACGGTTTACCATCGAGGTTTGTTCAAGCATGGTCCTTTGGCTAATAGCACATTATTGTGCAGTTGCAGGAATCATTCTAATATTTAGGTTTCTTACAATTTGGTCTTGCACATGTAGGTCCTGCAGTCAGAGGCTTAGACCCACTGTTCGACCCATTTTCCATATGGGGAAATGAGATGTCTATGAATATCAGTCAAGTCAGGAAACTCAGAAAGATTGTTAGGATAAGAAACTTGCGACGAATAACAGCAAGATCTTTGTTTGCACAATGAAGAAGACATCAGTCAACTATAGGATGGTGCTAACTCTTCAACCTCGTTTTTACCCCTTGCACCATTTCAAAATTTATAACAGCGATTTATGCATATCTTTGTTTTCAATACTTTTCAAAGCAGTTCACAGATGATTACCTCTCAAACCACTGATTTCGCTTGAAGCTAAGTCGGTATTTCCCCAAAGAAGAAGGGATGATGCAGCACAGCGGCGACAGGTATTTCCCTCAGATATGAAACCAAGGTTATCGAAGCAGTAGGAGAACCAAGCAACACAACGTAAACATCCCCTGCACACAAATAACAACCACTCACAACCCGACTTGTTAAAGGGGTTGTGAATCCCTTTCGGGTAACGGCGCCAGAAACGGTGCATGGACGGGAGAGATTTGTAATAGATTGAATAAATAGATCGAAAATAAAATAAAGTGCAGCAAAGTATTTTTGTATTTTTGGTTTAATACATCTGTAAATAAATGCAAGGAAAAAGTAGATCGCAAAGGCAAATATATGAGAAAGAGACCTGGGGGCCGTAGATTTCACTAGTGGCTTCTCTCGAGAAAAATAGCAAGCGGTGGGTGAACAAATTACTGTTGGGCAATTGATAGAACTTCAAATACTCATGACAATATCCAAGCAATGATCATTATATAGGCATCACATCCAAGATTAGTAGACCAATTCCTGCCTGCATCTACTACTATTACTCCACACATCGGCCACTATCCAGCATGCATCTAGTGTATTTTCATGGAAAAACGGAGTAATGCAATAAGAACGATGACATGATGTAGACAAGATCTATCTATGTAGAGATAGACCCCATCGTTTTATGCTTAGTAGCAACGATACATATGTGTCGTTTCTCTTTCTGTCACTGGTATCAAGCACCGTAAGATCGAACCCACTATAAAGCACCTCTTCCCATTGCAAGATAAATAGATCAAGTTGGCCAAACAAAACCCAAATATCGGAGAAGAAATATGAGGCTATGACAGATCATGCATAAAAGACACCAAAGAAACTCAAATACTTTCATGGATATAAAAAGATAGATCTAATCATAAACTCAAAGTTCATCGATCCCAACAAACACAGCGCAAAAGAGTTACATCATATGGATCTCCAAGAGACCATTGTATTGAGAATTCAGCGAGAGAGAGGAAGCTATCTAGCTACTAACTATGGACCCGAAGGTCTACAAAGAACTACTCACGCATCATCGGAGAGGCACCAATGGAGGTGGTGAACCCCATCCGAGGTTGTGTCCAGATTGAATCTGGTGGTTCTGGACTCTACGGCGGCTGGATAAATATTCCTTCGACTCCCCTAGGGTTTCTGAAATATTGGGGTATTTATAGAGCAAAGAGGCGGTCCGGGGGGCACCCGAGGTGGGCACAACCCACCAAGGCGCGTCTGGGCCTCCTGGCGCGCCCTGGTGGGTTGTACCCCCCTCGAGGCACCCCCACACGCAGCCAGTGCCCATTATGTTCCTTCTGGTCCAAAAAATCTCCGCGAAGTTTCGGGTCATTTGGACTCCGTCTGATGTTGATTTCCTGCGATGTAAAAAACATGCAGAAAACAGCAACTGGCACTTGGCACTATCTCAATAGGTTAGTTCCAAAAAACGATATAAAATGACTATAAAATTATTATAAAACATCCAAGATTGATCATATAACAGCATGGAACAATAAAAAATTATAGATATGTTGGAGACGTATCAACATTCCGAAACTTAACTCCTACTCGTCCTCGAGTAGGTAAGTGATAAAAACAGAATTTTTTATGTGGAATGCTGCCTAACATGTCATATCATATCTTTTCTTTATAGCATGGACAATTGGACTTTTATGTGATTCAAAGCAATAGTCTAGTTTTGACATGATAATTTAAATACTCAAGCATATCAATGAGCAACCATGTCTTTCAAAATATCAACGCTAAAATAAGTTATCCCTAGCCCATCATGCTCAACCATTGATCCCTTCATGAAACACACTCGCATATTAGTACACCCAATACATAAGTACGATCATATTGCCTCCTAGTTGGTGCTTTTGTAAGAGAAGATGGAGACTCAAATTCAAAACAAAAATTGCATAAAGTAAAAGAAAGGCCCTTCGCAGAGGGAAGTAGGGATTTGTAGAGGTGCCAGAGCTCAAAGCGAAAAACCTAGAGACAAAAACATTTTGGGATGTGTATCCATCCCACCAACAAAAATGACTTAGAGTTCCCAACACTTTACATGCTAGATATCTCATAGGCGGTACCCAAACAGAAAATAAAGTTTACTCCTTTACCACCATACTTTCACTTTCCATGGCTAGCCGTATCCACGGTTACCCTCCATACCAAAACTTTCCAAGGAATTTATTATTTGACAACATAAAGTAAATTCATTTTTCATTTCGGGACTAGGCATCCCTAAAACCTTTGCCTTACTCTCGTGCAATGACAAGTGAATAAACACTCATCGTGAGAATAACACATCCAGCATGGAAAATATTAGCCACCCCTCACGCTCATGACAAAACAAACACACAAAAGAGAAGTTTATTTTGAAAATTAGAGATGGCACATGCAAATTTGCTTAGAACGGCAAAAGAATACCGCATATAGGTAGATATAGTGGACTCATGTGGCAAAACTGGTTTAAAGGATTTTGGATGCACAAGTAGAGATCATACTTAGTGCAAAATGAAGGCTAGCAAAAGATTGAGAAGCGACCAACCGGGAAACGAATAATCTCATAAGAAAGCATTAAGCATAATTAACAGCGAATAATGCACCACAAGTAGGATATAATTTCATTGCATGACTATTGACTTTCGTACTTGCATAGGGAATCACAAACCTTAACACCAATATTCTTACTAAAGCATAATTACTCATCAACATAACTCACATATCACATCCTCATATCTCAAAACTATTACTAAGAATCAAGTTTATTTTGTCCGATGATCTTCATGAAAGTTTTTATTATATCCTTCTTGGATATCTATCTCTTTGGGACTAATTTTCATGTGTTGCTTTTCACAAGATCAAACATATATAAGTGAAGATCATGAGCATAATTTTTTTCTTTCTCTCAAAATAATTTATGTGAAGCAAGAGAGAATTTCTTGAAAAATAATAAAGCACACTGTGCTCTAAAAGATATAAGTGAAGCACTAGAGCAAGTCCATAGCTCATAAAAATTCAAGTGAAGCATAGAGAGCAATTCTAACAAAGTCATGACATAATTTTGGCTCTCAAATAGGTGTGTCCAGCAAGGGATCAAGACTTAAAACACAAAATAAAACAAGAGAAGACTCATATCGCACAAGACGCTCCAAGCAAAACACATATCATGTGACGAATAGAAATATAATTTCGAGTAAAATACCGATGGTCGTTAGAAGAAAGAGGGGATGCCACTCGGGGGGCATCCCCAAGCTTAGTTGGTTGCTCATTTTTGGATAATAGCTTGGGATGCTGGGGCATCCCCAAGCTTAGGCTCTTCTATCCTTTATTCCTTCATCCATCGTAAGATAACCCAAAATTTGAAAACTTCAATAACACAAAACTCAACAAAACCTTCGTGAGATCCGTTAGTAAAAGAAAGCAAATCACTACTATTAGTACTGTACCAAACCAACTCATATTTTGTTTTTGAATTATATCTACTATATTCAAACTTTTCTATGGAAAAAACTCATCAAATAAAACCATAGAGCCATCAAAATAAGCAGACAACGCAAAGAAAACAGAATCTGTCAAAACAGAACAGTCTGTAGCAATCTGACTATTTCGAAAACTTCTAGAACTCTAAAAATTCTGAAAAACTAGGAAGACCTGGGTAATTTGTATATTAATCTTCTGCAAAACGAATCAGGGGAAAATCTCTTTCTGATAAAAAATTACAATTGTTTTCGTGAGCGCAAAGTTTCTGTCTTTTTCAGCAAGATCAAACAACTATCACCCAAGAAGATCCTATTGATTCTACTTGGCACAAACACTAATTAAAACACAAAAAACACAATCATAACAGTATCATAATTGTGTTAAAACTCAAGAACATAAAGCAAAAAGAAAAAATAAATTTTATTCATTGGGTTGCCTCCCAACAAGCACTATAGTTTTACGCCCTTAGCTAGGCATGAAGCAAGGATCTAACTTTTGTCATCTTTGGTTCGATATCCATAAGATGCCCTCATGATTGATTCAAAAGGTGGCCTAATCCTTGTTCTAGAGAAGTGTTCCATACCCTTCCTCGGAGGAAATTGGAACTTATTATTGCCTTCTTTTATATCAATCACGGCACCGATAGTGCGTAAAAACGGTCTACCAAAAATAATTGGACAAGACGGATTGCAATCAATATCAAGAACAATAAATTCTATGGGCACATAATTCCTATTTTCAAGAATAATAACATCATTAATTCTTCCCATAGGCCTTTTAATAGTAGAATCCGCCAAGTGCAAATTTAAAGAACATTCTTCAAGATTGGTAAAACCAAGCACATCACATAAATATTTCGGAATTGTAGAAACACTAGCACCGAAGTCACAAAAAGCAAAACATTCATAATTTTTAATCTTGACTTTGATAGTAGGTGCCCATTCATCATGCAATTTTCTAGGAATTGAAACTTCCAATTCCAATTTTTCTTCAAAAGCTTTCATCATAGCATCAACAATATGTTTAGTAAAAGCTTTATTTTGTTCATAAGCATGGGGTGAATTTATCATGGATTGCAACAAAGAAATACAATCAATAAAAGGGCAACTATCATAATTAAAGTCTTTGTAATCCAAAGGAGTGGGCACATCACTAGTTAATGTTTTGACCTCTTCAAACCCACCTTTATCAATTTTTTCAACAAGATTTTCACCCTCCGAAATATTGGGACGCCTTCTACCTAAAGTTGACTCTTCTACAGTCCCTTTTTCATCAATCTTAACTTTAATAAACAAGAAATCAATAGAAGAAACACCAATCATTTTAAGATCTTCATCACTTTTGCGAAAGAAATCACTAGAAAACGTTTTTTCTAAAAGTTCACTTTTAGCTCTAAGCATAGCGGTTCTTTTCTTACTTTCATCCATAGAAACATAAAGAGCTTTAATTGATTCATCTACTTTAGGCACAAAAAATTTCATCTTGAGATTTTCCACATCTTGAGCAATTCTATCAACACTTGTAGACAAATCATCAATCTTACTCAACTTTTCTTCTATGGAAGTGTTGAAAGCCTTTTGTGTGTTTGTAAATTCTTTAATATTGTTCTCAAGATCAGAGGTGTTCCTATTATTATTATAAGATTGATTTCCATAGGAATTGCCATAATTATTAGAGGAATTACTAGGAAAAGGCCTAGGATTAAAATTACCTCTATAAGCATTGTTATTTAAATCATTTCGAAAGATAAAATTCACATATATGGCATCACTATTTTGCTCAATCAAAGTAGACAAAGGCGTATCATTAAAATCAATAGGAGCACTTTTACTAGCAACCAATTTCATAAGAGCATCAACCTTTTCACTCAAAGAAGAAATTTCTTCAACCGAATTAACTTTTTTTACTAGTAGGAGCCCGTTCGGTATGCCATTGTGAATAATTTGCCATGATATTATCAAGAAATTTGGTGGCTTCACCCAAAGTAATTTCCATAAAAGTACCACCCGCAGCGGAATCTAAAAGATTACGAGAAACAAAATTAAACCCCGCATAAAATTTTGTATGATAATCCAAAGATTTAACCCATGAGTTGGGCAATTCCTTAGCATCATTTTCATCCTTTCCCAAGATTGTGCAACATACTCAAGTTCAGGTTGCCTGAAATTCATGATCTGGGTTCTAAGGGAAATAATTTTTGCGGGAGGAAAATACTTAGTGATAAAAGCATCTTTGCACTTATTCCAAGAATCGATACTATTGCGAGGCAAAGAAGAGAACCAAATTTTTGCAGAATCACGCAAAGAAAACGGAAATAATTTCATCTTCACCACATCATTGTACACATATTTTTTATTTTTCATATCGCATAATTCCATGAGGTATTAAGATGGGACGGGGAATCCTCATTAGGGGTACCGGAAAATTGATCTTTCATAACAAGATTTAGCAAAGCAGTATTAATATCACAAGACTCCGCACTAGTGGCAGGAGGAGCAATAGGAGTGCCGATAAAATCATTGTTGTTGCTATTTGAGAAGTCACATAACTTGGTGTTCTCTTGGCTCATGATGACCACACAACAAGATTGCACTCAAAAACAGATCTGGCAAAAAAATGGCGAACGAAAAAGAGAGGCGAATAAAAGGCAAATTTTTGTGAAGTGGGGGAGAGGAAAACGAGAGGCAAAAGGCAAATAATGTAAATTGCGAGGAGGTGAGATTTCTGATTAGGAACCTGGTATATGTGGAAGATCCTCCCCGGCAACGGTGCCATAAATTCCTTTTGATGTCGCTTGAAGCTACGTCGGTATTTACCCAAAGAAGAAGGGATGATGCAGCACAGCGGCGGTAGGTATTTCCCTCAGATATGGAACCAAGATTATTGAACCAGTAGGAAAACCAATCAACACAACGTAAACAGCCTCTGCACACAAATAACAACCACTCGCAACCCGACACGTGTTAAAGGGGTTGTCAATCCCTTTCGGGTAACGGCTTCAGAAACGGGAGAGACTTGTAATAGATTGAATAAATAGATCGCAAATAAAATAAAGTGTAGCAAAGTATTTTTGTATTTTTGGTTTAATAGATCTGAAAATAAATGCAAGGAAAAAGTAGACCGCGAAAAAAAATATATGAGAAAGAGACCCGGGGCCGTAGATTTCACTAGTGGCTTCTCTCGAGAAAAATAGCAAATGGTGGGTGAACAAATTACTGTTGGGCAATTGATAGAACTTCAAATACTCATCACGATATCCAGGCAATGATCATTATATAGGCATCACGTCCAAGATTAGTAGACCGACTCCTACTTTCATGGATATAGAAAGATCGATCTAATCATAAACTCAAAGTTCATCGATCCCAACAAACACATCGCAAAAGAGTTACATCATATGGATCTCCAAGAGACCATTGTATTGAGAATTCGGTGATAGAGAGGAAGCCATCTAGCTACTAACTACGGACCCGAAGGTCTACAAAGAACTACTCATGCATCATCGGAGAGGCACCAATGGAGGTGGTGAACCCCATCCGAGATGGTGTCTAGATTAGATCTGGTGGTTCTGGACTCTGCGGTGGCTGGATGAATATTTCGTCGACTCCCCTAGGGTTTCTGGAGTATTGGGGTATTTATAGAGCAAAGAGGCGGTCTGGGGGCCACCCGAGGTGGGCATAACCCACCAGGGCGTGTCTGGGCCTCCTGGCGCGCCCTGGTGGGTTGTGCCCCCCTCGGGGCACCCCTGAGACGTAGCCAGGGCCCATTATGTTCCTTCTGGTCCAAAAAGAAATCTCCGTGAAGTTTCGTTGCATTTGGACTCCGTTTGATATTGATTTCCTGCGATGTAAAAAACATGCAGAAAACAGCAACTGGCACTTGGCACTATGTCAATAGGTTAGTACCAAAAAATGATATAAAATGACTATAAAATGGTTATAAAACATCCAAGATTGAGAATATAACAGCATGGAACAATCAAAAATTATAGATACATTGGAGACGTATCAACCACTTGCATGGTCTAGAGGCGAGGAAGGTATTCATTCAACACCCACAGTACAATATTGAAGTCTTGCTGAAGAGGACGAAGGTTGGGCGAGCAATTATCCATAGCCACTGGCCTAAAGTTGCATGGACATTCAACATCACTGAAGGCTCAATATTTGCCTTCCGCTTCTGCAGTTTCCAAGATGAGATTCATCTGTCTATTTACCGTGTATGATGCTACTTTCCAAAGGTTTTTGATGTTGCATGTGAAACTTGGTGCTGTTGTGTAATGGCGTAACTGAGTGCTGAAGCTATCTGATGTAGTTCGCACTACAAAAAAAAATACACTTCCGTGATGATACATGTTTGTCACAGTAGGTCACTTTTTTGTCATGCATGTACATCCATGACGATTTTATGACGTAATCAAGATAGTCTCATACCGTCTTTGTCGAGAAGTGTTCCATGACATTACCAAAATTATCATCACGGAAGTGTCCACTTCCATGACGATAAATCGCGCATCACAGAAGTGCTTTCGTCAAGGGTGACCGACACGTGGCATCCATCGTAACGGAACGCTCTTAAGCTATCGGGTCGGTTTTTGGATCCGATAACCCGTTAACAGCCCCGACCAATGGGAAATTTCCACGTGTAAAATTCTTATTGGCTGAACGAAACACGTGTCACCGTCGATGGGTCGAGATAGGAGCCTATGATATGTCGACACGTGCCACGGCCCACCACTGGCCCGTTTATCTTACAAAGCCGACCCGTTTGACTTGGTCAAAAGTTAACGGGCTAGCCCATGAAAAGCCTGTTAACGGTATCTTCGCAAATAGCCCATTTTACGGCCCGTTAACTCACGACCCATTAGGCCCTAAAGGAAATCGGCCCAACAACGTCATGTGGGCCGTCGAATATAACACCAGCCCATTTCACTTTCGGCCCATGTATGGCCCACGACGTCTTTCGGCCCATATGAGGCCTTCGTATCTTTCGGCCCTTTATAGGCCCACGGTGACTCTAGCCCATAATGAACAGTAATTTTCTTTATACCCGTTAACAGCCCGTGATTTACATGGGCCATTTCCAGCCCGTGCTAGCTTTCGGCCTATTGACGGCCCATACGTTCTTGGGCTCCTTTTCGGCCCTCGATTACTACCGGCCCATTACTGGCCTGTTCCCCTAATGGGCCAAAGTCGGCCCATGGCAAGAGTCAGCCCGTTACTGGCCTGTTCCCCTAATGGGCCAAATTCGGCCCATGGCAAGAGTCGGCCCATATCTGGCCTGTTAACCTATTGCGCCGTTTCCAGCCCGTCCTATATTCTGGCCCATTAACGACCCGTTATGCCTGTGACAGAATTAAGCCTTTGCTGTCCTACGGTCTGTTAACGGCCTGTTACCGTGTTGGGTCGATACCAATTACGCCCGATTATGGCCCATGTAGACCCATTTATCCAACGGCTCGAGGCCCACTGATTACAGGCCCATTTATCAACGGCCCGTAGGAGGCCCATGGATCCTACAGCCCGTATATGGCCCATGGTAGTTGCGGCCACTAGCAAACCAGGGAAAAGAAGACTAGGAAATAAATAAGGCCGAAACTAACGCTAGGCTATTAAGGCGATTGCACAGATTACATCCACTCGGCATCAAAGATCGCCATCAGTGCAAATATAGGGAACACCCTACACTATACAAAAATGGCTTGCTCTTTTCTTCAGCCGGTGGCTGCATGTTAAGAATAAATTTTGTATCGCACCAAAAAAAATTACAACTATATAACAAAAGGAAGGTTGGCATAAAACTTAACAGTCTAGCAGATAAATGCACCACCGAAGTTCGAAGCTCACCATTTGACCTGATATTACGTTTTCATGTTGTATTGTCCGATGGAGCACCATAACCCTCGCCTTCATTTCCCCTAGGCTCCTGAACAACATAGCAAATGTCTGATAGTTTGGTTTCAAAACGATGCATATCTTGACGACATTGAGCAATGTTTCTCCTTGTTTCACAAAGGGTCTCTGTTAGGGAATGGACTTGTGTCTAGAGCACAGATACAACATTGCTTTGAGCTTGCATATCTTGATCATGAGGCAGTTTGGACGATATTGCCTTAACAACCAACCCAGTATTACGCAGGAAAGTGCTTTTGGCACTATTAGTGAATAGGTACTGACCCATTGCAGCAAGAGCTGACATTGCGGTTATAGTTGCCTCGCCACCTTCAGAAGGTGGCGGTTCCACCATTTTTTCCATAGCTCGCTGAAAAGTTGAGGTTTTACATTAGTAGTACCAGAACATAAGATATTAAGGAGGCAGCAAAACCAAAAAAAATAGCTTTGGTCTATATACAGAACTTATTCTGGTGAACCCATGTAAAATATTATTTGTATTTTATTGCAAAATTGTCACAGCCCTAGAGTTTGCTTGTAACTAGTGGCATTGCATCCATGCATCATGTTTAAATTTCATGAAACTTGAAATGGGGATTGATCCAAGCCCTAGCACCAAATGAATTCAAATAGGTTCAAATAAAATCATTTTCAATGATCCCAAAATGCCCTGTGAAAATGTTCATGATTTTTTATAAAGGTGAAAACCTCTGCCAAAAATGATGAGCATAATTGTTGGCCATTTTGTGGATTTTTGAATTAACCCATATGGTATTTGAATTGGGGCATTTGAATTCTATAAATATTTTAAATGCTCCAAAAATTCTGGTTTCAATTGTGGGCTTTTGGAATAATCCAAATAATGCCCCCAATTTATCTTAGGAGTTTTAAAAACGAATTAGTATTTTTACTAATTCAAAACAGAATAAAAGAAATAGGAAAACTGAAACAGAAGAAAAATAGAAAAGGGACTTACCTGGCTTACCTGTCGCGGCCCAGCTGGTCAGCCCACCTGGCGGCCCAGCCCACTAGCCTCCTCCTGTCGTCTTCCTCCTTGCCAGAAGGACGGGCGCTGGCCCGACGCGCGTGCACCGCCGCCCGGCCACCTCCTGCTTGCCGCTTTCCCCCTCGACGCTCTGGAGATGCCATGCAACCCCCCTGGAGCCGTATGGATCCCCTACACCTCCTCTCCCCTTCTCTATCTCGCTCGCTCTCTCGTAGCCGAACGCCAACGTCGCCGCTGACAAGCACCACTGCGGCCACCGCCTCCCCCTCGCCTCTTCGACATGCCTAGGAGAACCGCCACGTCGCCCTACTCCTCCTCGCCGAGCCGCATGGGTCGGGAAGCCCTGCTTCATCCTGAACGCCGTTGTCTTCTTCCGCGGGATCCGGCGATCCCCGTCGTCGCTCCGTTGTCTGCAGGCCTTCCCCGAGCCCGACGAGTACTTCAATCGACGCGATGTGAGCCTCCGGTCATTTTCCCCCTAACGCCTCATCCTTTTTAACACCGTAGCCGTCGTGTTCATCGAGGCCAAATCTCACCTCCGCCCGAGCTCGTCGCCGGCGGTCAGTCCGGTGACCCTTTGGTCATACTAGATTGCCCAATAGCCTTGTTAGCACATGCAGCCGCCGTAGATGCCAACCAACGCACGCCTTTCTCACCGTAGCGACGAATCCGTCAACACCCGTAGCTCCGGCCGCCGCCCAAGTGGTCGCCGCCGTCGACCCCGACCTCCCTGTGCCCGGCTGCGTGTGCCCCTAGACGCTGGAGCACGGGTTCCTCCTGGTGCCCTCGGCGTGCCCGGCAAGCTCAGAAGCGCCGCCCGACCAACTCCGGCGAGTTCCCCGCCGCTGGTGTCGCCAAGCGTCACCACCGACGTGGAGCCGCTTAATTAGCGCTAATAACCCTCTAAACACCCCCAGGGCCACTACCATGTGGGCCCCAATGCCTGCTTAGGTTAGTTTAATTTCCTGCTTAAATTAGTTCATAACCCAACGGGCCCCACGTGTCAGAGTTGACCAAGCTGACGTGGCTGTTGACTGGGCCCACATGTCATCGACAGTAACAAGCCCCAGTCACTGACCAGTGGACCCCACTGGTCAGGTTTGACCTCGACCCGCCTGTTACTCTGCTGAGGTCAGCATGACCTAATGCTAACGCAATAACTCATTTTCTGGATTTATTATTATTCAGGAAATTCCAGAAAATAGTGCTAACTTCTAAAAATCATAGTAATTCAACCTTAGCTCCAAATGCAAAGATTTATATATGAAAAATGATCAGAAAAATCCAATCTATCCATCTGTACCATTTTCATGCATGTTTGAACAACCTAAAGTTGCTGTATAAGACAATTTGAATAAATGGCATTTGAAATGCCTTACATGGAGTTTGAATTTGAACCTAGTGTTCAAACCAGCTCCATTTAACTTGTTGCTAGTTGCATTAGACTAAATCACAGCATATTGCCATGTCATGATCATGCATCATATTGTGCATTGCATTGATTGTGTTTATTTCTCTGTTGCCGGTATTTGTCCCCTCTCGATAGATGTGCTTCCGACGATGAGTTTGATGACACCGATGAAGAGCTATATTATCTTCAGAAGTGCCAGGCAAGCAAAACCCCCTTGTTCATTCCGATACAATCCCACTCTCTCGCTCCTGCTCTCTTTTACTGCATTAGGACAACAACGATTCATATGTTACTTGCTGCGGTAGTTGAACCCCTTTAGCCTCTGCATGACCTGTCATTCCACAGTAAATAGATGAAACCCACTAGCATGAGTAGGAGTTGTTTGAGCCCTGTTGTGCCTACTCATTCATGCTTGTTTGTCATTCCTGCTACGCTTAGAGTTGAGTCGGTCCGATTCATCGGGATGAATCGGAGGTGTGTGAACATGTCCCATCGTTGAGAGCTAAGTGTGTGAATACGATTTGGTAAAGGTAGCGGTGAGAGGCCATGTAGGAGTACATGGTGGGTTGTCTCATTGAAGCCGTCCTCAGGAACTGAGTTCTGTGTTTGTGATCCATGAACAGTTACTACCACACATTGGGATCCTTAATTGACTCTCTCAGCTTCTTAACCACCCTTGTTCTCTGTCCAGGAGTTGCAACTAGTTTCTGGTGTTTGTAGGATATGTGTTGGAGGCCTTGCGTAGCGCTGAACCTAGGGGTGGGCTATGATGCGGTAGATACACCGTGGCCCGATGTACCGAGCGCCCGTTTGGTGTCTCGGGAACCCTGCTCACATCATTCGGGGCCGTATGTGGAAACCTCGGCCGGACTGAAACGCCCCCGATGCGGCTATATCTCCCACGTGTCGAGGCACGACTTAGAGGCATAACCGCATTGAAAGCAATGTCGCAAGTGAGGTAATCTTCACACAACCCATGTAATAATTTAAGGGAGAAAGGTACATAGTTGGCTTACAATCGCCACGCCACACAAGACATAATTAAACATACATCATTCAGAGTACACTCAAGGTCCGACTACGGAACCAAAATAAAGAAGATACCCCACATGCTAACACAGATCCCGAATCGTCCCAACTGGGCACCACTATCGATCATCCGAAACGAAACATAGTAACGACCACGTTCCTCGTCGAACTCCCACTTGAGTTCGTGGAATCGCCTCTGACCGCCTCATCGGAACTCGCAACTGTTTGAAGTATCTGTGAGTCACGGGACTCAGCAATCTCACACCAGCGAGATCAAGACTATTTAAGCTTTAGGGAGGACATAGTATTCAAGTGGAGCTGCGGCAAGCGACTAGCATATATGGTGGCTACATCGCAAAAGAGAGCGAGAAGAGAAGCAAAGCACGGTCGTGAAACTAGTACTGATCAAGAAGTGATCCCGAACTACTTACGCCGACATAACTCCAACACGTGTTCACTTCCCGGACTCACGAGAAGAGACCATCACGGTAACACACGCGTTGATGTGTATTTTATTGAGGTCAACTTTGTGTTATCTACAACCGGACATTAACAAATTCCCATCTGCCTCATAACCATGGGCACGGCTTTGAAAGATATTACCTGCGGGTGTCCCAACTTAGCCCATTATAAGCTCTCACGGTCAACGAAGGATATTCCTTCTACCGGAAGACCCGATCAATCTCGGAATCCCGGACTACAAGACATTTCGACAAAGAATAAAACAAGACCAGCAAAGCCACCCGGTTGTGCGACAAATCCCGATAGGAGCTGCACATATCTCGTTCTCGTGGCACATCCAGATGAGACAGGCTACGAGTAAAACCAACCTCAGGTTGCCCTAAGGTGGCCCAAGGGCGGCTCGGTTCGGGCCAGCCTCAAGGAACACCGTCCGGGGGTAAAATAAAGATGACCCTCGGGCTCGCGAAAACCCGGGAAAAGGCTTAGGTGGCAAATGGTAAAACCAATGTTGGGCCTTGCTGGACGAGTCTTATTCAAAGCGAACTGTCAAGGGGTCCCATAAATCACCCAACCGTAAGGAACGCGAAATCAAGGAACATAACACCGGTATGACGGAAACTAGGTGGCAAGAGTGGAACAAAACACTGCATAAGGCCGAGCCTTCCACCCTTTACCAAGTATATAGATGTATTAAATAGCAGATATATATATTGTGATATCCCCAACAAGTAAACATGTTCCAAAAGGAACAACATCTCCATGTTCCAACAAGGAACAAACTTCACTTCACCGCAACTAGCAACGCTATAAAAGGGCTGAGCAAAGCGGTAACATAGCCAATCAACGGTTTGCTAGGAAAAAGGGTGGTTAGGGGCTGACATGGCAATATGGGTGGCATGATATAGCAAGTGGTAGGTATCGCAGCATAGGCATAGCAAAAGAGCGAGCAACTAGCATAGCAAAGATAGAAGTGATTTCGAGGGTATGGTCATCTTGCCTGCAATGTTCTCAGAGTTGTCGAAAGCTTGATCCTCGAAAACGTTCTCAACAGGCTCCTCGTTCACGTACTCGTCTCCCGACTCTACCCAAAACAACAACACAAACAAAGGAACCACAATAAATCACGGTGCAATGCGCAATCCACATGATGCAAAACATGACATGATATGCATGATGCGATATGCAATGCGTATGTGCACTCCGGAAGGAAAAAGATGAACCAGGCATCAACTTGGCAAACCAAGCATGCCACTGAAAGATGAGATGATTTCGTTGAAATCGATATAAGGATCACCGGAAACGGATGCACGGTTTGGAAATGGCAAGCAAAACAAGATTGGCGCAAATCTGCCATTAACAGCATGATGCCACTTTGCAAGCAACAAATAATTAAGCTACTGCACCCAAACGTAACAACAAAGCACTTGGCAGTGATCTACACATGATGCTCGACAAAAGATGAGCACTGAGCTACGGCTAGTTCACATCATAACATGTTCAAACAAGCATGGCAAAAATGCTCAAAGTAACAGGCTGGACATGGCAAAAACAGTAACAGGTTGCAATGTTCAGAGCATCAAAACTACATGCTACAGGAACTTAAAATAGCAAAACATGGCATGGCATGAATCTACTCAAAGCATATTTCAAAAGTCCCTTACTGACCATAAGCCAAAAAGGACTAGAAAATATAGTAACACCCATGTCAATATTGAAAGTCTTGTTAACAGATTCAGCAACTTGACATGTCAAAAACTGATAACGAGATGGCATGTTAACAAGCTCAATGCACTCACTACAGAGCCTCAAATGATAAACTAAGCATACATACATCAAGAAGACCTGACATAGAAGACATCCATGGCAAGAACACTAACATAGCATATATGGACCAACCACAACAAGCTAGGCAAAATTGAATAACACGTATACAATCTGCCAGGAATCATTTGGTAGCAAAAGTAGAGCTCGATTGACTCAAGCTATGGCATCCCATAATTGCAAACAAAGGCATGGATGGATAGAGCAAGTCATGCTTTACAAAACACCCTTACTGAAGTATCTCAAAATATGAATAGATCTCTTGGTATCATCAAGCAAACATGGCATCAAAATCAGCTAAAACAGGGCTGAAATCAGCAACAACAGGACACCTACTTTACATGCTTGTGCTAGTCACCACATAGATCACAAAAATACATGGCATATACCACTGGAAAGATGACATGGCATTTTACAAAACTCATGTAGGACTCTAATTCATAGGATGCACATATTAATCATAGCAAAAATAACAAAAGTGCAACTCCTGATAAAAATCAGAAACTATCAGCACCTTGCACTCTTCCAACAGCATTTCGGGCATCAAGATGAGCTCAAATGAAAATGATGCAATGGAATTAAATGATCTACTCTTCGAGACGAACATTTTGACATATTATACGCGAAAAATGGATCTACGGATGCGGAGATATAACATGATGAAAAATGCACGAAATTAATAGAAGATGCAACACTTAGTGAAAAAAAAGGGGGAGACGAGGGTCAACGGGTGGCGCGGCTCCCGAGGCCGGATCGGGCCGATCCGAGCCGGAGCGGATCGGCGCGGCGGGCGGCCGAGGCTCGCCGGGAGGAGGAGGCGGCGGGCATGGACCGGGCCGGGCGGCGACGGCCGGGCGGCGGCGAGGCCGGCCGGCCGGCATGGCGGGCGGCATGGCATACGGCCGGCGGGCGAGGGCGCGGTGGCGCTGGATCTGTCCGCGCGCGGGGCGGCGGCGGCCTCCGCGGGCGGCGAGGGAGCTCGCGGAGGGAGCGGGCGACGGGAGGCGGGCGCGCCTCGGCCATGGCGGCGGCGACGGCCATGCATGGCTCGGCGCGGCCCATGGCCGGGCGGAGCGGACGGCGGGCGGCGGGCAAGCGAGGACACGTGGCGGCTCGGGATTGGGCGGGGCGGCGGCGCTGAAATGTCCGGCGCCTTGGCGGACGGTCCGCAGCATGCGCAGTTTTAGGGTTTTGAAAGAGGATGATCCTAATTTGGGAGGTTTGCTTAAATAGGCATAGAGGAGCTAGGAGAGTCCAAATGAGGTGTAGTTTTCCACACGATCGTGATCGAACGACGGAGAGCATGGAGGTGACTTAGATGGGTTATTGGGCTGTTTTGAAGGGGTGTTGGGCTGCAACTTAAAAGAGGCCTTTCTGCGAAGGTGCGGTTAACCGTTGGAGTACCAAACGAGCTCCAAATGACCGAAACTTGACCGGTGGTCTCCGGTGTTATACCAAGGCCACTAGACAAACCTCGGTCCATTTCGAGACGGTTTAATACCCGCACACGGAAAACGTAAAAGGACCGCGCGGGGAGATAGGAGTGTCGGATTGCAAAACGGACAACGGAAAAATGCTCGAATCATGAGATTAACACGTATGCAAATGCGATGCACATGATGACATAATATAAAATGCATGACACGGACAAAATGCAAAAAAAAGAAAACCCGCCACGGAGGGAATATCATATATCAATGCCGAAAATGGCAAGAGTCGGAGTTACAAATATGGAAAATTACTCCGGTGTTACAACACTCCACCACTACAAGAGGATCTCGCCCCAGATCTAGGACCGAAAGAACTCCGGATACTCGAACGGAGGTGATCCTCGCGCCCGGTAGCTTCTCGGTCGGAATGGTGTGACCACTTCACTTTCAGGAATTTGATTGACTTGTTGCGAGTCTTGCGCTTCGGTTTCTTCAAGAATAGCAACGGGTGCTCACGATAAGAGAGATCTTCTTGAAGGTCAATCTCTTGAAGTTGATAGTGCGTTCAGAGTCTTGAAGCACTTGCGAAGGTTGTGACACGTGAAACACATCGTGCACGCTTGCAAAGTTGGATGGAAGCTCAAGTTGATAGGCGAGATCGCCTCTTTTCCCAATGATCTTGAAAGGACCCACGATCTAGGGGCAAGCTTCCTTTGATACCGGGCGGCGAGTACCTTTCATTGAGAGACGCGAGGTAGACATGGTCTCCGATTTCAAAAGTCACATCACGGTGCTTATCATCATAATAGCTCTTCCGGGCGCGATTGCGCGGCTTTGAGATTCTCACGAATGACCTTGCACATCTCTTCTTCTTCGGATCAAGTCATTGCCAAGAAGTTGGCGCTCACCTGCTCGGACCAATTGAGAGGAGTACGGCACTTTCGCCATAGAGAATTTCGAATGGGGCCTTGCCCGAACTCGCTTGGAAGCTGTTGTTGTAAGAGAACTCGGCATATGGAAGACAATCTTCCCACTTCATACCGAAAGAAATGACACAAGCCCGTTTTTAGGGTTTCGGAAAGAGGATGATCCGGAATTTCGGGGAGGTTTGCTTAAATAGGCATAGAGGGAGCTAGGAGAGTCCAAATGAGGTGTAGTTTTCGCCACACGATCGTGATCGAACGACGGAGAGCATGGAGGTGACTTAGATGGGTTATTGGGCTGTTTTGAAGGGGTGTTGGGCTGCAACTTAAAAGAGGCCTTTATGAAGGTGCGGTTAACCGCTGAGTACCAAACGAGCTCCAAATGACCAAACTTGACCGGTGGTCTCCGGTGTTATACCAAGGCCACTAGACAAACCTCGGTCCATTTCGAGACGGTTTAATACCCGCACACGGAAAAAGCGTAAAAGGACCGCCGGGGAGATAGGAGTGTCGGATTGCAAAACGGACAACGGGAAAAATGCTCGGAATCATGAGACGAACACGTATGCAAATGCGATGCACATGATGACATAATATAAAATGCATGACACGGACAAAATGCAAAAAAAAAGAAAACCCGGCCACGGAGGGAATATCATATATCAATGCCGAAAATGGCAAGAGTCGGAGTTACAAATATGGAAAATTACTTCCGGGGTGTTACACGGACTCCCTGCGGATGGAACCTGAATAGGCGATAAACCTGGACTAGAGACTTGAGTGTTTAGGTAGGCCGTGGCCGACACCCTCTCCAGGCTTCCGCTTGAAGGTTGCCGAGTTACATGACGTGTACATGGCGGTAAGTGGCGAGAGCGTGTGAAGAAGTACACCCTGCAGGTTAACATTATCTATTCAATAGCCGTGTCCGCGTAAAGGACTTCGGGTTGCTGTGACCATTCATAGAAGTGAAAGTGGATACTCTAAAATGCGCAAGATAAGCGTGAGTGCTATGGATGGCGTTCTCGTAGGGAGACGGGAGCGGATCCATAGTGGTGTATTGATATGGTGAATATGTGGACTCGTGCGCCACCTCAAAAGAGTTACTTGCAATGTAGTTCAGATAGCCACCGAGTCAAAGCTGGCTTGCTGCAGTTAAACCCAACCACCCCTTTGTTGATAATGATGCATATGTAGTTAGTTCTGATGTAAGTCTTGCTGGGTACGTTTGTACTCACGTTTGCTTATTTTATGTTTTGCAGAGAGATGTCAGTCTCGCTAGTAGTTCCGTGTGGACTTCGACGTTTAGCTTGTTACCTCAACTACGATCTTGTGCCCTCGGCAGGATCTGGTAGTTAGTCAGGCTTATCAGCCTTTTCATTTGTAGATGTCTGTACTCAGACATGTTAAGCTTCCGCATGTGCTTTGACTTGTATGCTCTGGATGCTGGGTCATGAGTCCCATGTTTGTAATATCTTGGCTCCTCGGAGCCTAATGAATAAATACTTGAGTCGTAGAGTTATGTTGTGATGCCATGTTGTATTTACACATATCGAGCATATTGTGTGTATGTTTGAAATGCTTGGTATGTGTGGGATCTGACAATCTAGTTGTTTATCCTTGGCAGCCCTCTTATGGGGAAATGTAGTCTAGTGCTTCCATGAGCCAAGAGTCCGCTCTGCCCGGTTCACGGAGTCCTGCTAGCCCAAAGACTACTCCAGACACTTGACCGGCCGGCATGTGTTTCACTTCATTCTGTGTCTGTCCCTTCAGGAAATGTCACGCGTGACATCCGAGTCCTGCCTAGCTCTGCTACAGCCCGGGTTCCTGAGTCCTGTTAGCCAAGTGCTACAGCCCGGATTCACACGCTGGACCGACATGCTCGATGTGATTCATGTATGCCTGTCCCCATGGGTTAGTGCCGCTTTGGGTTCACGACTAGCCATGTCGGCCCGGTTCTCTCATCATATGGATGCTAGCGACACTATCATATACGTGAGCCAAAAGGCGCAAACGGTCCCGGGCCATGGTAAGGCGACACCCGTGGGAATACCGTGCGTGAGGCCGTAAAGTGATATGAGGTGTTACCGGCTAGATCGATGTGACTTGGAATCGAGGTCCTGACAAAAGTACATAATAAAACCAGGTTCCAAACATATGACCATGTACCATCGCTAATGTATTGTCTATTTCTTCACATTGTATTGAGGGCTAAGGATAAAGAGACGAAGTTTATAATACGGTAAGCATAGTATGACATCAATCATATCACAAAACAACCGAGAATGCATAAACAGCAATTGTAACATTGTGTGGGCAAGTCCAGCACGGAACTAGATTACGGGTCAAGATCAAAGGAACATCACTCCTCTCCTTTAAACCTTGTAAGGTGCAATGATACGCTAAGATAATTGTGTATAAAATTGAAAAGAGTAATAGACATTGGCTGCAAACCATGCAGTTCAAGGCACAAGTCAGAGTAAGTAGTAGTTAAAAGGCATGAGGATTAAGGACTTACAACAGCGGCTTTGACTGGTGTAGTCATGCCCTTCTTCTTGCTGGTGTGACAGTCCTTGAAGATTTCCACAACATTTGGTTTAGGTACTTTTTGGTCCTTGCGGGCTTTCCTCTGCATTTGGAACAAGTCAATATAGATCTGATAATATGGTACAACGAAAAGAGTGAAACAGCAGCTAATTACAAGAGCCTCGCAGTGTGCGATATAGCTACGAGATCCTGTCGTCTATTGGAATTTCACTTTCGTACGGTTGGCCTTGTTCTTTGAACAGTTCACCTACAAGAAGATAGATTTGTGTGGCACATGCGTAAATAGGACTTCAACATGTGTTCTGATCACATATATATAATGAACCTGATACTTCGGATCAGACCAATGTTTAACAAGGCCCCACCAGTCTTCATCCGATATATTTTCCACTGGAGATGTTTGGGAAAGTTCACAGTTAGCCTTGCCTTCAAAGTGAGTTTTCCTCAAGTTATACCGATTCTGTCGCAGAGCAGACTTAAAAACATGGGTGCAAGCTTGTCTGGTTGCATCATCTTGACTTTCCAACTTGAACCTCATCTGTTGAAAATTATGGGAGTCTCATTATCAGCAACCTAGAAAGTATGGGACAGAGCAAGACGATATTACTAGTTTCCATACATAACCATACTTACAGATAAATGGCCGAGGAAGGTGTTGAACTGGTTTCATCTTTGTCATCCCTGTCTCAATCCATGTTGGGAGGATACGTACATGACACCTAACGGCAACCGTTGCCTCGATACTAACTTGGCTGACTCAGAGCATCACGTGGCCTTTTAAACCTGCCTCAAAACGGATCTCCATTCTTCCTCCTCTAGATTTAGTTAACCTATTGAGCATTATCCCTGATGTTTGTTTCCTCTTGCGCCTAGGTGCTAGTCCAACAACGAACATAGGAAGTGTTAGTGTACATCAAACTGTGAGACTACATAGAAAGAAGCATGCAACTGTAACTTGACTCTAGCAACTACCTTCTTGATGTTGAAGCTCACAAGGTTCATCTGATATTGCCAACTCGTCTTGTGTCAAGAGTGTTGGGAAGTAATGCCAGGTGGCAAGGGAGCTTGGGAACGTGCTGCTGTAGGACCTTGAAGTATGTCTAGAGGGGGGTGGTTAGACTACTTGACCAATTAAAAGCTATGCCTTTTCCCAATTTTAGACTTTGGCAGATTTTAGCTATCCTTAAGCAAGTCAAGCAATCTTCACGCAATTCAAGCAAGCATGCAAAGAGTATATAGGCAGCGGAAAATAAAGCATGCAACTTGCAAGAATGTAAAGGGAAGGGTTTGGAGAATTCAAACGCAATTGGAGAGACAGATGTTTTTGTCGTGGTTCCGATAGGTGGTGCTATCGTACCTCCACGTTGATGGAGACTTCAACCCACGAAGGGTAACGGTTACGCGAGTCCACGGAGGGCTCCACCCACGAAGGGTCCACGAAGAAGCAACCTTGTCTATCCCACCATGTCCATCGCCCACGAAGGACTTGCCTCACTAGCGGTAGATCTTCACGAAGTAGGCGATCTCCTTGCCCTTACAAACTCCTTGGTTCAACTCCACAATCTTGTCGGAGGCTCCCAAGTGACACCTAGCCAATCTAGGAGACACCACTCTCCAAGAAGTAACAAATGGCGTGTTGATGATGAACTCCTTGCTCTTGTGCTTCAAATGATAGTCTCCCCAACACTCAACTCTCTCTCACAGGATTTGGATTTGGTGGAAAGAAGATTTGAGTGGAAAGCAACTTGGGGAAGGCTAGAGATCAAGATTCATACGGTTGGAATGAAATATCTTGGCCTCAACACATGAGTAGGTGGTTCTCTCTCAGAACTGGCAAGTTGGAAGTGTAGGTTTGTTCTGATGGCTCTCTCCATGAATGAAGAGGAGGTGGAGGGGTATATATAGCCTCCACACAAAATCTAACCGTTACACACAATTTACCAAACTTGGTGGGACCGAATCATCAAACTCGGTCGGACCTATTTAGTAAACCTAGTGACCGTTAGGGTTTTCGGTGGGACTGACAAGCAACTCGGTAGGACCGATATGGTTAGGGTTAGGGCGTAACATAATCTCGGTGAGACCGATTACACAAACTCGGTGAGACCGAATTTGGTAATTAGCTAACCAGAGAGTTGGTCAGAAACTCGATGGGACTGATTCGCTCTTCGGTGAGACCGAAAAGTTACGAAGGAAACAGAGAGTTTACATTGCAATCTCGGTGGGACCGATCGCTCACTTCGGTTAGACCGAAACGTTACGAAGGGAAACAGAGAGATTACAATCCCAACTCAGTGAGACCGAGATCCCTATCGGTGAGACCGGTTTGCCTAGGGTTTGTGGCAGTGGCTAAGACATCTGAACTCGGTGGCGCCGGATAGAAAGAATCGGTAGGGTTGAGTTTGACTTTAGGTTTAGGTCCTATGTGGATGTGAGAAAGTAGTGGAGGGTTTTGGATCATATCACTAAGAACATGAAGCAAAAGGCTCATTAAGCAACACCTCATCCCTCCTTGATAGTATTGGCTTTTCCTATAGACTCAATGTGATCTTGGATCACTAAAATGTAAAATGTAGAGTCTTGAGCTTTTGAGCTTGAGCCAATCCTTTATCCTTGATCTTTTGAGGGATCCACTTTCATCATCCATGCCATTCCATTCATTGAGCTTTCCTGAAATATTTGTCTTGGAATAGCATTAGCTCAATGAGCTATATGTTGTTATGAATTACCAAAACCACCTAGGGATAGTTGCACTTTCAGCTGCTAGCTCAGTTGACGCACGAGTAAGCCGTGCAGCTTGTAGTACTGAGGTAGGTGTTGCAAGAACTAGGGCTGTCTCTGCTTGTTTGGTGGCAGCTATTTGTTTCTATTTGGCTTTTTTTTAACTCGTGTAGCATAGGATGTCGTCTTTGTAGAATTTTCCGCTGGACTTTGACCTTCTATTGCACCATCAGTACCAGCAGAATCTGCAGGATTCATTCGCTTCTCATTCCCTGCCATTCTATGTTTCTTCCTCTTTCTCTGTGCCATGTTAAGTCAAGCCGACAAGAAAAACGAATAACAATTTAGTTCTTCAGAACAAATTGATGCGTGATGCAGACGAATTGAACTTTGATGTTAGACAACCACATGATAGGAGGATGTACTATGTATGAAAAACTGGACGGAAGAGATACCCAGAACTATGATGTGTAAACTAAGAAGAAGACATTTCACCAAATTAGAAGCAATGCAATGGAAGGTAGACACCATATGAAAGATGCTACAAATATTGCTCTGCCAAGTTAATAAAGGTGTCTCATCATAAATGGCGTTTAAACAAATGTGAAGCAAGACAAGAAATAAATCATATGCAAGATGCAAACAACATCACACTACCATGTTAGAGGTCTCTCGTCATTAGTGCCATTGCATATTCACAGCATTGCATATTCACAGCTTATGATGTGTAAACTAAGGAGAAGGCATTTCAACAAATTAGAAGCAATGAAAGCTAGACACCATATGAAAGATGCAACGAATATCACTCTACCAAGTTAAAAATGTCTCGTCATAAGTGCCATTTCAACAAATTAGTAGTACAAGCTAGAAAAGAATGTGATATGTAACATATATCACACTCCGAAGTCAAACGTGTCTTATGATAAGTGACTGTTGCAGGTTACACAACAGTAGTAATTTGATGTAAGAACATGGTGTGATAGACAGATATTGTATGTCCTAGAAACAGGAACACGTGTCTTATTCAAGTATAATGTGTAAAGTAAGCTGATGGAATTCAACAAAATTAGAAGCAATACAGGCTAGACATCACACATAACATGCAACCACATATAACAGTGCCAAGTTAGAGGGAGCACCGGTGATGCTGCACTAGGGGAGACGTGCTCATCATAAACACAGCTTTGTTGAGTGTTTATGCATGTTTTGTCTTGTAAATCATCTTGGGGGTGTGGAGGAGTAGAAATTGTAGAGGTCCTCCATTCGGAAGGAGCACCTTTATCCGCTGCCTTGATAACTTCCTTCCGCTTTATTGATTTTGAATTGTCAAGTAAAATCGAGAAGAAAAAGCAATAAAATTCTCTCTTCAGAACTCATTCATGCATGATACTGACAATCACTACTTTGATGCAAGGCAAACACATGATACCGGGATGGAATATGTACGAAAAACAGGACAGCATGGCATGTTCACAACTGTTTGTGTAAACTAAGCAGAAACCATTCCAGCAAATAAGAAGCAATGCAAGCTAGAAACCACATGAAAGATGCAACCAATATGACTCTGCCAAGTTAAAAGCATCCCATCATAAATGGAATTTCAACAAATTAGAAGCAGCGCATGCTATAAATCATATGAAAGATGCAACCAATATCGCACTGCATATACTAAAGGTGTCTCGTCATGTTGATTGATGCGGGATACAAAAAAGACAATAGTTTTATGTAAGGACATGCTTAATAGACAGATGTACTATGTATGAAATACAGGAAGGCATGTCACATTAACATGTATAATGTATAAGCTAAGCAGACTAGCACATGTAGTTTAACCAGATTGGAAGAATTACAATCTAGACACCATATGCAGCATGCAACCACATATCACGATGCCAAGTTAGAGCAAGCACCTGTGATGCTGGTGTAGGGGAAATGCTGTAATCAACTACAGAGCTATGTTCACTATCTTCATCTAGCATTTCTGTTTCTTGAGAATCATGTCGGGAGGCTGACGCTGCATTCTTTAAATGAGGAGTAGTCCCCTTGCCTGCCTGCCTCGTCATAAGTGATTGATGAGGGATACACAAGAACATTAGTTTGATGTAAGAACATGGTTAATACACAGATGTCCTAGTATGTACAAAAAACAGAAAGGCATGTCATATTCAAAGGTATAATGTGTAAGCTAAGTAGATGCAATTTAACCAAATTGGAAGCAATACAAGCTAGACATCCAGCTGGAGTGGTGAGCATGATCATCTAGGACCTGAGAGCCTGGTGGGAGGCGGGCTGCTTCGCCACCATCACAGCTTTTTAGTTGGCTTCCAGGTGATGCCTATCTTTGTTGGGCTTGTCACTGGCTCAGCCAGTGCCCTGACTAGCTATTTGTCTTCTGGTGCTCACGGGATGGTGGCTCATGTAAAAAAAATATCTTTCCTTATCTTACAGACTTCGGCTTTTCCGTATACAAGCTAGACACCATATGGAACATGCAACCACATATGACACCGTGAAGTTAAAGCAAGCACCTGGGATGGTGGTTCATTGCGAGCGAGGTCATCAACTCGAGCTACGTTCATCGTCTCCACTGCTGACATTGCACCCTTTATAGCGTTGTAACGTGTCTTGCCTACCCGCATACGAAGCTGGAGCGACTTCTCTCTTTTCTTTTTGGCTTCTCTCATGGCAGCAGAGTCTGAAATACCCTTGCATAAAAACACAATAGTGAGAGTAAGGGTGAAGTGTGCAGAACTAGTGCACTGTAAAAGTAGCAGATAGTAGGTGGCTGAAAAATAAATGACATGAGACATATGATAGCTCTACAACATTGCATGGCAAAAAAAATTAGATTCTACTACGTATGATTTTGTAATATATGAGCATAGGAAATGCAGGTACTCCTCCAGCACACCACCACATGTGGTCATATCTAAGATAACAACCATCGAAAATAAATAGGTCATCGATTTTTTTAATGAACCGTCCGATCTATAAGGAACAGGCAGATGGCCTTCGCTCTACCTCCCTTGATCACTCTTGACGATCTTTCTCGAACCGCCAACCACCGGCCTAGACCCCTGCCTCCGCCCCGCCTCCCATCGACCTCGCACCACCACTGTGCTTGGCAGCGCCCCAGTGCCATCCCTTTAATCCCGGCCGACCTCCAGATCGGGCGCCAGAGTTTCTAGGCTGCACACGCCCCTAAGATAAACACCAAAGCGCTGCTTCCCGTTGTAATAGGCGTACTAGCGCTGTTACGCCGAGAATGCTTCCGTTAATTGGGAATCAACTGCCGAAATTGAAATTGAGGCGGCGGACCTCTAGCTAAGGTGAAATAGTATATGAGGAGAAACCTTGTGCATCACGAGTTACTAGGAACATCTAGTATCAAGAAGAAGCGGTCAACTAGTGTCTTCGTGGGATGAATACCGTGCAAGCGAGACGTAAGATTTACGAATAAGGGAAGAGGAGTACCTTTTTCGGTTGCGGTGTGGTCACCTCCACATGTCGCGCCGATCTTCTTCTTTTACCGGGAAACCGATGTTCGGAGGGTGCAGGCTTGGACGAACCCATGGCCAAATTGTTGACTGTGTTGCCATGGCCGTATGTGGGCGGGGGAAGCAGATCCGAGGCGGCGAAGGGCGGCGTGCAGGAGAACAGCTCGGTGCGGTGGAGGTGGCGAGTTGGAGCGGGAGCGGTGGCGCAGGACGGCGTGGTTGAATTTGCTCGGCACAGACGGCTCGGCCTCGGCTTCAACTACTAGCCGTGGATGGTGTTGCGGTTGAGGTTGCGGTGGGCGGCGATGTCGGGTATCGGCTCTGGCGTGATGGAGGAGGCGGTTGATGGGTGGGATGGGGTGGCGGGCGGAGGACGCCGGGTTTTGCGGCTGGTGGAGAGGTAGTTTTGGCGCCCACGAGTACGAATGGGGAATCGGACGGGTGGGGAACCATGTTTGATGCAGGGACGAGCTTGTTTTTGGCTTTTTCAATGAAGATGGGGCGCTTGTTTGAAATTTGGGGAAAGTACAAACTTCCCCCCTCTTAAATTTCGGACCTCTCATGGGTCGAGGTAGGATGGTAATCCCAGGTGTCCCAAATAGTGGGTGGGAGATTTGACCGCATGCATGTGTGCTTAGGCGGCCATTGTGTATGAATGTTTTTCGGATGCGGTTGCGTGGCGTCTGGATGAAGCTACAAACCTACCCCGGTTTAGACCTTTGGACGTCGGGCCGGTAGGTTTCACGGGTCGGAGTTATTAGAAAAGTAATTTCCTTGTACTACCAAACATTGGTCTCATGCGGTTTCGGGTGAGTAGAGGCTCTTTTGGCGCTTCGTTCGAAATTTTGAAACACATGCATTCACGTTTAGAGTACTCTTGAACTATGAGGATTGACCTAAATAGACAACGTTATATTTGACCTTGTATGTTTGAAAACCTCATTAAATTATCCGCTTATTTTTGAAATTTTGACACTTGAAAATCCTATAACTACGATTATTTTGGAATGGAGGAGCTAAATTTGAATCTATTTTGTACACGACTACATATGCTATTATGTACAAAATCAGAGCAAAGATTGGTGCCCCCATAATTTAGGTATGGTTTACAAATGCCACGATATCAAATTCAAATAATTGAATGGTCTTCATGTTGAATTCAATTTTGTAAACCACCTTAGGTTGAATTCAAATGTATGCTAGTTCATAGGTAGCTATTTATAATGTCCATTGTGTAACTTTCTTATGTATAATGTGCTTTACACACAACATGAACTATACTCACGTTTATATTCGATTGCTAAAGCGATGCATTGTCTGGAGTTCAAAATACTAACTATGTGGATCAATTGTGTCAAATAATAACATAGACATGCTCAAATTCGATAGAATCTAGATGTCTGATGGATCAATGACCGCTCCTTACTCGAATTGCAAATATCATGATCCCATCCTAATATTTGGATACAATTTATATCTTTAATCAATGTGTAGAGCAGTCTTTTACGTGTAGTTTCACTCTCCATCGGTGGTCTCTCACATGCTCACACACTCTCTCCGAGGTGTCTTTCTCGCACACATGCTCTAGATATAACCCTCCCTCCCTCTCGTAACCATTTACAACTGTTTTCACTAACCTTTATCACAAGCACTCTTCCTCTCGCAAACATACACACGCACAATCCTCATCGACCCTTTCTATATACATGGACCTGCCTACGTGTCTCATGTACGCACATTATCTTTACGCTTGTCTCTCACGCATTGTCTCACACCTCTATTCCTAATCGACGAGTATGATTCTAGCAGAGCATTCTGTAGGATGTCCCTTAAAGTTTGGTTGGATGAATAGTAATATCAGAGATAAAGGGGTTACCTTAGTCCGAGAACCTAGGGTTACAAATCTTAGCCGGCTTTGTCAGTGGACACAGAGTCCTTCACAATTCTGCTATCTTTGTCTTGTACGACTAGTCATCCATGGGTCTTCCTAAATGCGTCACGGGCCGACCAATGTGGCGCGGGACGGAACCGAACGAAGGGCCTCACCTTGACCCACCGGACCTCATGCGGTGACACACCCTCTGCCCCCACGTCTCATTATCTTCTCACACCCACACATACCAACACAAACACCACACACACAGAAAATTCCTCCTGGTGCCTCTATTCCCTCCCCCCTTGCATATACACACTCAAGGGAATGGAATCTCTTGAAGTGACATCATATTCATCTCTCTCTCTTTAGACCACTCTCATTTCTCGTGCTATCTCTCCCGCCCCCGTCGGCCCCTCTATCCATGCCTCTCTCGAATCGTAATACACACACACACTCTCTAGGCCCCGCCAAATGCATCAACTACACATTCACACATGTTACATCACGTACCCATTGATCTAAAAGCCCTCTCTTCACGCTTATTTCAAGATACAACATTCCTTTTGAATAAAGTGTGGCCAAAAATTATTTTAGAGTTTCTACATATATACAACATTACAAAGTTATATGGAGGAGTACGAACGCTAATTTGCATTGCATGGTGCCCACAATGATATTTATTCCAAGACCGTGAATTTGTATATTTTTATACTATATACAAAGTTAGTCATAATAAAGAGAAATGAAGAGCATCTCTCTCTCCGTCACACCCCCACATGACGCCCTTTCACGTATGCACACAAAACTATCTCCGTGTGCTCTAAAAGTAAGCCCTCGAAAAATTCACGCATGTTTCATCTTTCTCTCGCGATATATGCAATGATGATCATTGTATTTGAAGCGAAAGCATGATACGACATTGGACTTCGAATCCACTCATTACGATCACCATTTATGTTTAGTGGTTATTATACAGTCACGGGCTCACCGTACAACTCTGTATTTGCTCATGACATGACTAGTTGACCAGTTAAACGCTCCACGTGGCACCTCTAGTGTTGCATCACATTATCTCACTACCATCGTGCCCACCCGTCGGCTTGTATCTACTCTACATCTACACTCTTATAAAATACATAAAATACACTCTTATAAAAAACATAGTTGGTGATGATGGTGTGCCTACCATCCTGCAATATAGGTCGTCCGATTTATATCTGACGGATAGGAAAGAAACTATGGCAATTTTGCAAAAAGGTACCCACACACCTCTCCACATTTGCAAATAAGGCCTTCCCTCGTTCATCCACCGGGAAAATATCTGGTGCTCTGCGAGCACCTAAGCTTGGGTGCTCCCGTGCAACCTCAGTCGTTGGATCTCAAATCCAACAGCTTCTGTGAGATGATGTACATTTTTGTAAAAAAGCCCTCATAGAATCTGAAAAATGCGCACAAGTACAACACATGTAGCAGCTCCTCATACAGCGTTGGATTTGAGATCCGATGGCCCAAAAGCCCGTATCATGGGAGCACCTAAGCTCCCGTATCACAGGATACTCTCCCCCTTTTCTCTCACAAGATAAACAAGTCATACAAATGCATCTTGATGTTACGTGCAACGCACGGGCATCTTGCTAGTACGAATGAAAACAAACGACAAAAAAAATATTTGGACGGTGGTTCGAAGTCATGACCGCGGGCACAGCGGACAAGGTGGCCTTGTATTGGTATGTTGATCCGTCTGTTTTAACACACATGAGCTGGTGTGGTGATTATACACACATGCACGCATGCATACGAACTGCATCCATGCAACACTCACACAAACACATGCACCCACGCACGCATGCAACACTCACACGTACACACGCAGCCACGCACGCACGCAACAGTCACACGCACGCACGCAACACTCACACGCACACACGCACGCATGCATGCACACACCAGTACACCACACGACCAACACACACTCTCACGCTCAAGTGCTCAACCTACACATGCATGCGCACACATCGAGCCCAGCGACACATACACAACCAGTGATTCCCGCGCACGGGTTGGAGCCTTGTCGCGCCAGCGTAAATTTGTGTTTATCTGACCTTTTGCCTATGCGAACTGATAGGTGGGACCCACAAGGAACGTGGTCAATTTAACTAGTCAACATGGCGCCATGCAAACTATTTGGCCGGTCAACAAAGTGCAATCCGATGCTGAACTGTGAGCAAGTGACCGTATAATCACCGCAAAACGTATATAGTGACCATAATCAGCTTATTCTGAAGTTCGGTGACCGTATTACGCTTTTCTCTCTATAGGCCCTCCAAAACTACATCTCTACACGTTCTCGCATGTTACATCTAACAACTATGCAATACAGCACTACTACTACACTCTAGCACAATAAATCATATGTGTTTTTAGTTTTACTAGATATCATATTGTTACTTATAATTATTCAGTTTGCATACATTTAAGTTGCCTTTGAAATGTATGGCCAGTATCATCTACCGTGTAGGAAAAATCCCGCCCTTTCCTGTTTAATCGGGTTTATATCGATGGATCGTGCGAAATAGCAAAACTATAGTACTATACAGTACAAGTGACAGTTCACTGGGCCGTCGTGTCGTCTACTCCTCATCATAGGAGTGGAGCGCTCGCTTTCATAAATCTTCTAGTCCCTTTCGCTGACATGTGGGATATCAAGCTACCGGGTCCACGGGCCATACCGGACTACAGTGCAGAGCAGCCGGGGTGAAGCACCCCAGTTATGGCGCCTGCGTAGTAATGAGCAATGAGGCGTCAAATCACAAAGCTGCACCTTTCCCGCAGTTAAGTTGGAGGGACAAGTAATAATGCTAAAAAAAGAAGTTGGAGGGACGAAGCAAGCATCATTTCACTCGTTGCTGAATCCGCTTCTCCCTCATCTTCTTCAACTTAACCATGTGTTGATTCTGCCGTTGTTCTGCCTCATGTGGGACACGGATCGGCTTGGTAAAGCACTGACACGTGGGACCGCATGATAGCAAACCGCCAGGACAATGTCCTCCGAAAATAAGAAGCCTAATCCTAGACTTACAAAGGGCTATGTAGCTGCTACGTATACTTTCCATCTAATCTATATATGCCCCCTGATTTTCAGGTGGGGTGGGCCTAATCCTCTCCTTTAATCCAATCAAATAGTCCCACATCACATCAGTTTGTAACTTTACGTAAACCATTACGTGGATGTAGCATTGCTCAAATAAGAAACCTCCCCCGCCATCTGCGCGGCAAAATCACCTCCTTTTTACTAATCTTGATTCTATAATTTTTTAGATCAATATAATTGAGATTTGTATAGATAGAACACAGGAGCAAAACCAAGTGGTACGGTTAAGGGCATCCACAATGTGTAGCCAAATGTGAAAATAGCTTCTGGCATCATGGGAACCATTGTGGACAGTGTTGCCAAAGCCAAAAAGATGGAACTGAAGCTCCCTGATTGATTGATTGAAGGAATAGAAAAATGCAACGTCTCTCCTCTTTCTCCCATGCTTGGACGCATGTAGTACAGTATAGAGCATAGAGTCTACTCCCCTGTCCCTTCTATCACAAACCACAAAGCAGTGAGGCGTCAAATCACAAAAGCACGGACGAAGCAACCATCATTTCACTCTTCGCTGACTCCGCTTCTCCATCGTCTTCTTCGAGAAACCATCTCACTGCACTAGTACTCCTAGTAGTACTAGTAAAGGACTTCCTGGATGCAAATAAGGCGGTTGTCTCGCCTTGCAGGCGGCACTTGCGAACGACTTACCGTGGTCTCTCTCAATGGTGTTCTCCGTCGAACGCACTTCGCCAAACCACCAAAAAAAGATATCGTCGACGTCACCGCAATGGGGAAGGAAGTCAAATATAGTTACTACCTCCATTTTTTTGTACACAAGGCCAATATATCAAAATTACAATTTGCAAAGGGCCACTAACACTAATCGAGGCAAAATTGATGGGGTTAGCAACCAAGGACATTAATATCCCCTGCATGCATGCGGAAGTGAGAAGGTTGGTTTGCATGGCGCTGCATTAATCAAGCGATGAGGAGTGAGATGGTTAGCTCTTTGGTATTTGGAGAAAAAATACGAATTAATTGACACGTGAAACGAGGATTTGTATCGATTAAATACCGCGAAGGAAAACTCCGCCTTTCTTTTTTAACACTAGTACTCCTAGTACGTACGTACTTATCCTGTTTGGGTCTAGGCCTTGCATTGCCAAACTTCGCCACACATTTTTGCCAAGCTTGCTTAAAGTTTTCAAAATGAGAAGGAGGTACACTTGCGCACGGCTGTCGCGGTCGCACCACACCCTCACATGGTCGCTCCTGCACGCTGTGGTCGCACCGCACCCTCACACAGTCGCTCCTGCACGCAGCAAACCCAACCAAGGAACGCACCCTCACCGACACGCAATGCATGTGAAAAACCAAACTCAGCCATCCTATCGCTGACACATAATTTTTGTTCATAGAGTATGTTTATCCAACCGCATGTTGGGGAGTATCCGTACGGCCCGTGCGGTGGTCTGTTGGGGAAGAAGAAGAGGTGAGGAAGAAGGAAAGAAGGGTTAGGAGACGTAGGATATTCATCCAACCGCCTGAAATGTTAGACTGACCCAAGTCAGGCGACTTGCATAACAAATATATGTTTTTACATAGCAAAAGATCCATAAAAACAACAACATAAAGAAAAACTATCACTGCTCGCGAAAAGAGACGGCCTCGTCGTCTTTGGCTGCTGGCGCGAACCAGCCGTCGCTGCCGACGTGTGTCTCTGCACCATGGTTGTGCTCGGCCTCCAGCTACTCGTTCAAGCGGAGCGTGCGGGCGCTCTGCACGGACGAGAGCATAGCCCGGTTCAAGTCGAGGACGTCCGGTTCCGCCTGCAGGAGGGCCTCGATGGCAGTGGCATCCGCACGCTCCGCGTCGAGTCGAGCCTCCGCCGCCCGGTTCAAGTCCAGGACATCCGGTTCCACCTGCAGGAGGGCGTCGATGAGAGCGGCATCCGCGCGTTCTGCGTCGAGTCAAGCCTCTGCCGCCCGGTTCAAGTCCAGGACGTCCTATTCCGCCTGCAGGAGGGCCTTGATGGCAGCGGCATCCACGCGCTCCGCCTCAAGTCGAGCCTCCGCCGCCCGGTTCATATCCACGACATCCGGTTCCGCCTGCAGGAGAGCCTCGATGGCAGCGGCATGCGCGCGCTCCGCGTCGAGTTGAGCCTCTGCCTCCCGGTCCTCCTTTAGTATCGACATGTTGAACCGCTGGTCCGCCTGCACCATTAGGGACTCGGACGCCGGCACGAAGTCGACGTCCATCGTCTCATTTCCATCGGGGGCCTTCTGCGCCGCGACCTCCGCCATGAACATTGGATCGGCTTCCTCCTCCTCGTAGCTCGACTCCAGAGAACTCGGGGATTGGCCCGCCGCAAAGCGAGCTTGGGAACGGAGGTCAGGCGCCGACCGCCGCCCGCGATTTTGCGCGGCGCCCGGCTTCAAAGATCTTGTAGTAAGTGATCTTGCGGTGCACCATGGCTTCTGGCGAACTAGGGGCGCTTGATGCGGCTAGGGATTGAAAGGTGGGGAATGGGCTGAGATTGCTACCTCTTGAGCATGCGTTGGATTTCCTTGAAGAGGAAAGGGTGATGCAGCAGAGTAGAGTAAGTATTTCCTTAGTTTTTGAGAACCAAGGTATCAATCCAAAGAGGAGGCTACGCGCGAGTCCCTCGTACCTACACAAAACAAATATCTCAACACAACCAACGCGATTAGGGGTTGTCAATCCCTTCATGGTCACTTACGAGAGTGAGATCTGATAGAGATAATAGATAATATTTTTGGTATTTTTTCTATAAAGATGCAAAGTATAATAAAAGGCAAAGTAAAAAAGCAAAGCAATAATAAAGTGATGGAAGATTGATATGATGAGAATAGACCCGGGGGCCATAGATTTCACTAGTGGCTTCTCTCAAGAACATAAGTATTCTACGATGGGTGAACAAATTACTGTTGAGCAATTGACAGAATTGAGCATAGTTATGAGAATATCTAGGTATGATCATGTATATAGGCATCACGTCCGAGACAAGTAGACTGACTCCTGCCTGCATCTACTACTATTACTCCACTCATCGACCGCTATCCAGCATGCATCTAGAGTATTGAGTTCAGGAAAACAGAGTAACGCCTCAAGCAAGATGACATGATGTAGCGGGATAAATTCATGCAATATGATAAAAAAACCATCTTGTTATCCTCGATGGCAACAATACAATACGTGCCTTGCTGCCCCTACTGTCATTGGGAAAGGACACCGCAAGATTGAACCCAAAGCTAAGCACTTCTCCCATTGCAAACTGATAATTCGAAGAGACTTGCAAAGATAACCAATCATACATAAAAGAATTCAGAGAAGATTCAACTATTATTCATAGATAATCTTGATAATAAACCCACAATTCATCGGTCTCAACAAACACACCGCAAAAAGAAGATTACATCGAATAGATCTCCACGAGAGAGGGGGAGAACATTGTATTGAGATCCAAAAAGAGAGAAGAAACCATCTAGCTACTAACTATGGACCCGAAGGTCTGAGGTATACTACTCACACTTCATCGGAAAGGCTATGGTGATGATGTAGAAGCCCTCCGTGGTGGATTCCCCTTCCGTCGAGTTCTAACAGGCCCCAAGATGGGATCTCATGGGTACAGAAGGTTGCGGCGGTGAAATTAGGTTTTGGCTCCGTGTCGATCGCTTGGGGGTGCGTAGGTATATATAGGAGGAAGGAGTGCGTTGGTGGAGCTTCATGGGGCCCACGAGGGTGGGGCGGCGCTGGGGGGGGTAGGGCGTGCCCCTACCTCGTGCCCACCTCGTGGATTCCTTGACGTAGGGTCCAAGTCTCCTGGATCATGTTCGGTGAGAAAATCACGTTCCCGAAGGTTTCATTCCGTTTGGACTCCGCTTGATATTCCGTTTCTTCGAAAGACTGAAATAGGCAAAAAAACAGCAATTCTGGGCTGTGCCTCCGGTTAATAGGTTAGTCCCAAAAGTAATATAATAGTGGAAAATAAAGCCCAATATGGTCCAAAACAGTAGATAATATAGCATGGAGCAATAAAAAATTATAGATACGTTGGAGACGTATCAGGCATCCCCAAGCTTAATTCCTGCTCGTCCTCGAGTAGGTAAATGATAAAAAAGAATTTTTGATGCGGAGTGCTACTTGGCATAATTTCAATGCAATTCTTCTTAATTGTGGTATGAATATTCAGATCTGAAAGATTCAAGACAAAAGTTCATATTGACATAAAAATAATAATACTTCAAGCATACTAAAGAAGCAATTATGTCTTCTCAAAATAACATGGCCAAAGAAAGTTCATCCCTACAAAATCATATAGTTTAGTCATGCTCCATTTTCTTCACACAAGAATGCTCTCATCATGCACAACCCCGATGACAAGCCAAGCAATTGTTTCATACTTTAGTAATCTCAAACTTTATAAACCTACACGCAATACATGAGCGTGAGCCATGGATATAGCACTATGGGTGGAATAGAATATGATGATGGGGGTTATGTGGAGAAGACAAAAAAGGAGAAGATCTCACATCAACGAGGATAATCAATGGGCTATGGAGATGCCCATCGATTGATGTTAACGCAAGGAGTAGGGATTTCATGATAACCCACAAGTATAGGGGATAGCAATAGTTTTCGATAAGTAAGAGTGTTGAACCCAACGAGGAGCTAAAGGTAGAACAAATATTCCCTGAAGTTCTATCGACCACTGATACAACTCTACATATGCTTGACGTTCGCTTTACCTAGAACAACTATAAAAATATAAGTACTCTGTAGGTGTGATAGGGTAGGTTTGCAAGAAAGTAAAGAACGCGTAAATATAAACTAGGGGCTGTTTAGATAAAGGTGCAATAAAGTAAATATAGCGAGTGTGGAAAAGTGGTGGTAGGAGTTGTGGAATTGTCCCTAAGTAACTGACTATGTTACTAGACCGATAATCACTATTGCAATTCTATTTGAGGGAGAGGCATAAGCTAACATACTTTCTCTAATTAGATCATATGAACTTATGATTGGAACTCTAGCAAGCATCCGCAACTACTAAAGATTCATTAAGGTAAAACCCAACCATAGCATTATAGTATCAAGTCCTCTTTATCCCATACGCAAACAACCCACTTACTCGGGTATGTGCTTCTGTCACTCACGCCACCCACCATAAGCAAATCATAAACATATTGCAAACCCTACAGCGGGAACCCCTCACGCTTGCGCGACACGGAGGGCACAATGGGACAGCACCAATAATAAAACATGCAATTCAAACCAATCATAGCAATTCATCAATCACCGATAGGACAACGAAAATCTACTCAGACATCATAGGATGGCAACACATCATCGGAAAATAATATGAAGCATAAAGCACCATGTTCAAGTAGAGGGTACAGCGGGTTGCGGGAGAGTGGACCGCTGAATATAGAGGGGGGAAGGTGATGGAGATGTTGTCAAGATGACGGTGGTGTTGGTGAAGATCGCGGTGATGATGATGGCCCCGGCAGCTTCAGCGCACACCGAAGCAAGGGGAGAGAGGCCCTTCTTCTTCTTCTTCCTTGACCTCCTCCTAGATGGGAGAAGGGTTTCCCCTCTGGTCCTTGGCTCCCATGGCTTGGGAGGGCGAGAGCCCCTCCGAGATTGGATCTATCTCTCTGCTTTCTGCGTGCTCGCCTGCTTTCACCGTTTTTCGTATATATGGAGATCCGTAACTCGATTGGCCTGAAACCTTCGCCGTGATTTTTTCTGAATATGAGCTTTCTTGCGGCAATAGAAGAGCATCAACCGCCTTACGGTGGGCTCACGAGGTAGGGCGCACCTCTGCCTCGTGACCACCTCGCACCGCTCATGCGTTGATTTTCCTTCCAAATTTTCCATATTTTCCAAAAATAAGCTCTATCCGTTTTATCCCGTTTGGACTCCGTTTGATATGGATATTCTGCGAAACCAAAAACATGCAATGATGTGAACCGCATCGGCAATCGGATCAATATGTTAGTCCCAAAATAATATAAAAAGTTGCCAAAAAGTATATGAAAGTTGAATAATATTGGCATGGAACAATCAAAAATTATAGATACGACGGAGACGTATCAGCATCCCCAAGCTTAATTCATGCTCGTCCTCGAGTAGGTAAATGATAAAAAATATAATTTTTGATGTGGAATGCTACCTAGCATAATCTTGATCACATGTCTAATCATGGCATGAATATTAAGACACGAGTGATTCAAAGCAATAGTCTATCCTTTGACATAAAAACAATAATACTTCAAGCACACCAACCAAGCAATTATGTCTTATTGAAATAACACAGCCAAGGAAAGCTCGTCCCTACAAAATCATATAGTCTGGCTATGCTCCATCTTCACCACACAAAATATTCACATCATGCACAACCCCGATGACAAGCCAAGCAATTGTTTCATACTTTTGATGTTCTCAAACCTTTTCAACTTTCATTCAATACATGAGCGTGAGCCATGGACATAGCACTATAGGTGGAATAGAATATGATGGTGGGGGTTATGTGGAGAAGACAAAAAAACAGAAAGTCTCACATCGACGCAGCTAATCAACGGGCTATGGAGATGCCCATCAATTGATGTCAATGCGAGGAGTAGGGATTGCCATGCAACGGATGCACTAAGAGCTATAAGTGTATGAAAACTCAACAAAAGAAACTAAGTGGGTGTGCATCCAACTTGCTTGCTCATGAAGACCTAGGGCATTTGAGGAAGCCCGTCGTTGGAATATACAAGCCAAGTTCTATAATGAAAATTCCCACTAGTATATGAAAGTGACAACATAGGAGACAATCTATTTGAAGAACATGGTGCTACTTTGAAGCACGAGATATGAGACGCACTACATGAAGAACATGGTGCTACTTTGAAGCACAAGTGTGGAAAAAGAGATAGTAACATTGCCCCTTTTTATTTATTTTCTTTTATTTTCTTTTTTTGCGGGCTTCTTTGGCCCCATTTTTTTATTTAGGCTTCTTTGGACTCTCTTTTTTTTTGGATGGGGCAATGCTCTAAAAATTATGATCATCACACTTTTATTTACTTACAACTCAATATTACAACTCGATATCTAGAACAAAGATATGACTCTATATGAATGCCTCTAGCGGTGTACCGGGATGTGCAATGTTCTAGTGTAGCAATGACATCAAAAAACGGACAAGCCATGAAAACATCATGCTAGCTATCTTACGATCATGCAAAGCAATATGACAATGAATGCACAAGTCATGTATATGATGATGATGGAAGTTGCATGGCAATATATCTCGGAATGGCTATGGAAATGCCATGATAGGTAGGTATGGTGGCTGTTTTGAGGAAGATATGATGAGGCTTATGTGTGACATAGCGTATCGTATCACGGGGTTTGGATGCACCGGCGAAGTTTGCACCAACTCTCGAGGTGAGAAAGGGCAATTGACAGTACCGAAGGGGCTAGCAATGATGGAAGGGTGAGAGTGCGTATAATCCATGGACTCAACATTAGTCATAAAGAACTCACATACTTATTGCAAAAATCTATTAGTCATCGAGACAAAGTACTACGCGCATGCTCCTAGGGGGATAGATTGGTAGGAAAGACCATCGCTCGTCCCCGACCGCCACTCATAAGGAAGGCAATCAATAAACACCTCATGCTCCGACTTCGTTACATAACGGTTCACCATACGTGCATGCTACGGGACTTGCAAACCTCAACACAAGTATTTCTCAATTTCACAATTACTCAACTAGCATGACTCTAATATCACCATCTTTATATCGCAAAACTACTGCAAGGAATCAAACATATCATATTCAGCGATCTACAAGTTTATGTAGGATTTTATGACTAACCATGTGAATGACCAGTTCCTGTCATCTCTCTAAATAGATATAAGTGAAGCAAGAGAGTTTAATTATTTCTACAAAAGATATGCCCAAACTCTAACAAATATAAGTGAAGCAAAAGAGCATTCTACAAATGGCGGTTGTCTATGTAAAGAAAAACAGCCATCCAAACTTCAAATGATATAAGTGAAGCACATGAAGCATTCTATAAAGCCATACTCAAAAGATATAAGTGAAGTGCATAGAGCATTCTATAAATCAACCAAGGACCATCTCATGCCAGCATGGTGCATAAAATAAAAATAAAAACCTAATTGCAAAAGATGCTCCAAGACTTGCACATAATGCATGAACGAAACGAATCCGAAAACATACCGATATTTGTTGAAGAAAGAGGGGATGCCTTCCCAGCATCCCCAAGCTTAAACGCTTGAGTCTCCTTGAATATTTACTTGGGGTGCCTCGGGCATCCCCAAGCTTGAGCTCTTGCCTCTCTTCCTTCTTCTCACATCGAGACCTTCTCGATCATCGAACACTTCATCCACACAAAACTTCAACAGAAAACTCGATAAGATCCGTTAGTATAATAAAGCAAATCACTACTCTAAGTACTGTTGCAAACCAATTCATATTTTGTTTTTGCATTGTGTCTACTGTAATATAACTTTTTCATGGCTTAATCCACTGATATAAATTGATAGTTTCATCAAAACAAGCAAACTATGCATCAAAAACAGAATCTGTCTAAAACAGAACAGTCTGTAGAAATCTGAACATTCACCATACTTTTGATACTTGAAATATTCTGCCAAAATTAGGAAAAATAAAAAATTTGTACAGAAATACAGTGCAAAAAGAATCAGAACCATTTGACGTTCCAGTAAATAAACTAAAATTCACGCACTACAGCCAAAGTTTCTGTCCTGCACCGCACAAGCCAACAAGCATTGTAAACATCCTAAAGGCAAACCTTGGCACATTATTTTTATAATACAATGGAATTGTATAAGGGGATAATTATTTTTGTTGAAAAGTTTCTGTAATCAAGATTCATAAAGTTGCTGTGAGCATGAACAAAGTTCAAGGAGCTCTCCCACTTCAACAATGCTTGTCTTTCTCACTTTCACTTTCCTTTTTGAAATTTTTTTGGGTTCCCCTCTTTATTTTTGTTGTTTTTAAACTATATGAAAGCACTCAACAGAAATAAATGACTCTCTAAAACTTCCGGGTTGTCTCCCTGGCAGCGCTTTCTTTAAAGCCATTAAGCTAGGCATTTAGTGCTTAAGTAATGGATCCACCCGGATCCCAAGGTATATCAAAGCCAATTTTAATTAACAATGATTTGTAGTTTAGTAGTGAGAACAAAGTAACATATATCATGCAACAACGAAGTCTAACTCTCTTCCTATGCATCGGCATGTCATAAAAGAACAATTCATGCACACATAGTAAAGGCCAATGCATAGTATAAACAGTTTCTTGCAATTTTATCATATTGGAAACATAAAGAGGCGGAGATATAGTTCCTCTCTCATAATAATTGCAAGTAGGAGCAGCAAGCACATGCATATTACATTCATCAAAATCATCATGTGCAATGGTAAAAGGCAACCCATCAATATAATCCTTAATAAGTGCAAACTTCTTCGATATAGTATAATCGGGAGAATTCAAAAAGATAATAGGACTATCATGCGTGGGTGCAATAGCAACAATTTCATTTTTAACATAAGGAACTATAGCAAGTTCATCTCCATAAGCATAATTCGTATTGGCATCTTGGCCATAAGCATAGCAAGCAGCATCAAAAAGGGATATTTCAAGAGAATCAATGGGATCATAATAGTCATCATAGCAATCATCCTTCGGTAAGCACGAAGGGGAGTTAAACAACGTATGAGTTGAAGAGTTACTCTCATTAGAATGTGGGCACGGGTGATCAATCCGCTCTTCCTCCTTTTGTTCTTCGCTCTCCTCCTCATCTTTTTCATCCAATGAGCTCATAGTTTCATCAATTTCTTCTTCCATAGATTCCTGCAAAATATTAATCTCTTCTTGGACAGCCGAGACTTTCTTAATAAGTGCATTAATATAGGCATTATATTCATAATTCTCATTACAATATTTAAGGATAGCTAAATTTTCAGATCTATAACAAGCATCATCAAAATCCTCAAACTCTTTAAACATGGATTCAATTTCATAAGCACCCATAAAAGAAACAAATTCTTCTATTTGTTCCACATCATAGTAATCAAATATACCATTAGCATAAGAAGCTAAGGTTTCATTATCATGAAATTGCATGAAAAGGGAAGGTGCGGAGCATTCATCCTAGAGAAACAAGTATAATCATATTCCGAGCATAGTTGTCTAGCATACCACTTCAATATATAAATTTGATCCCATAATAGTTTCCCTTTTTGAGTTAAGTGATAATCCCTAAAGTATTCACGTTGATCCAACGTTACTCCCATTACCAAATTGAATGAGGCTTTCTCAGGATTATCAAAGTGGTACATAGTATTTTCACATATTGAGCATCGAGGGTTTTGGAGGTTCCTCATCTCCATGAGTAGCAAGTAGACCTAATTTTTTTGGTATTTCGTGTTCCATATCCATAAGTAAAGATAAAGAACAACTAAGAACAGCAAATAAAAATTACTTAGTGACAAAGAAAACAAGCACACACGAGAATATTCACCCCACGCTATTGCTCCCCGGCAACGGCGCCAGAAAAAGGTCTTGATAACCCACAAGTATAGGGGATTGCAACAGTTTTTGATAAGTAAGAGTGTCGAACCCAACGAGGAGCTAAAGGTAGAACAAATATTCCCTAAAGTTCTATCGACCATCGATACAACTCTACGTACGCTTGACGTTCGCTTTACCTAGAACAAGTATAAAACTAGAAGTACTTTGTAGGTTGATAGGGTAGGTTTGCAAGAAAGTAAAGAACGCGTAAATATAAACTAGGGGTTGTTTAGATAAAGGTGCAATAAAGTAAATATAGCGAGTGTGCAAAAGTGGTGGTAGGAGTTGTGGAATTGTCCCTAAGCAACTGACTATGTTACTAGACCGATAATTACTATTGCAATTCTATTTGAGGGAGAGGCATAAGCTAACATACTTTATCTACTTGGATCATATGCACTTATGATTGTAACTCTAGCAAGCATCGGCAACTACTAAATATTCATTAAGGTAAAACCCAACCATATTATTATAGTATCAAGTCCTCTTTATCCCATACGCAAACAACCCACTTACTCGGGTCTGTGCTTCTGTCACTCACGCCACCCACCATAAGCAAATCATAAACATATTGCAAACCCTACAGCGGGAACCCCTCACGCTTGCGCGACACGGAGGGCACAATAGGACAGCACCAATAATAAAACATGCAATTCAAACCAATCATAGCAATTCATCAATCACCGATAGGACAACGAAAATCTACTCAGACATCATAGGATGGCAACACATCATCGGAAAATAATATGAAGCATAAAGCACCATGTTCAAGTAGAGGGTACAGCGGGTTGCGGGAGAGTGGACCGCTGAATATACAGGGAGGAAGGTGATGGAGATGTTGGTGAAGATGACGGTGGTGTTGGTGAAGATCGCGGTGATGATGATGGCCCGCGGCAGCGCTTCGGCGCCACCGGAAGCAAGGGGGGGAGAGGCCCCCTTCTTCTTCTTCTTCCTTGACCTCCTCCCTAGATGGGATAAGGGTTTCCCCTCTGGTCCTTGGCTCCCATGGCTTGGGAGGGGCGAGAGCCCCTTCGAGATTGGATCTATCTCTCTGTTTCTGCGTTCTGTTCTGGCTCTGTTTCACCGTTTCACGTATATATGGAGATCCGTAACTCCAATTGGCCTGAAACCTTCGCCGTGATTTTTTTCCAAATATTAGGTTTCTTGCGGCAATAGAAGAGCATCTACCGCCTTACGGTGGGCTCACGAGGGTAGGGGGCGCGCCCAGGTGGGCAGGCGCGCCCCCCTGCCTCGTGACCACCTTGGGCAATGGTTCGTGTTGATTTTCCTTCCAAATTTTCCATATTTTCCAAAAATAAGCTCCGTCCGTTTTTATCCCATTTGGACTCCGTTTGATATGGATATTCTGCGAAACCAAAAACATGCAACAGACAGGGACTGGCACTAGGCACTGGATCAATATGTTAGTCCCAAAAATAATATAAAAAGTTGCCAAAAAGTATATGAAAGTTGAATAATATTGGCATGGAACAATCAAAAATTATAGATACGACGGAGACGTATCATGATTGCCATGCAACGGATGCACTAGAGCTATAAATGTATGAAAGCTCAACAAAAGAAACTAAGTGGGTGTGCATCCAACTTGCTTGCTCAAGAAGACCTAGGGCATTTGAGGAAGCCCATCGTTGGAATATACAAGCCAAGTTCTATAATGAAAAATTCCCACTAGTATATGAAAATGACAAGACAAGAGACTCTCTCTATGAAGAACATGGTGCTACTTTGAAGCACAATATATGAGACTCGCTATATGAATAACATGGTGCTACTTTGAAGCACAATATATGAGACTCGCTATATGAAGAACATGGTGCTACTTTGAAGCACAAGTGTGGAAAGAGGATAGTAGCATTTCCCCTTTTTATTTTTATTTTTATTTTTTTGGGCCTTCTTTTTTTTCTTTGGCCTTCCCCTTTTTTTCTTTGGGACAATGCTTTAGAAAATGATGATCATCACACATCTATTTATTTACAACTCAATGATTACAACTCAATACTAGAACATAGTATGACTCTATATGAATGCCTCCGGCGGTGTACCGGGATATGCAATGAATCCAGAGTGACATGTATGAAAGAATTATGAACGGTTGTTTTGCCACGAATACTATGTCAACTACATGATCATGCTAAGCAATACACAATGATGAATGTGTCATGACGAAAGGAATGGTGGAAAGTTGCATGGCAATATATCTTGGAATGGCTATGGAAATGCCATAATAGGTAGGTATGGTGGCTGTTTTGAGGAAGATATAAGGAGGTTTATGTGTGAAAGAGCGTATCATATCACGGGGTTTGGATGCACCGGCGAAGTTTGCACCAACTCTCAATGTGAGAAAGGGAAATGCACGGTACCGAAGAGGCTAGCAATGATGGAAGGGTGAGAGTGCGTATAATCCATGGACTCAATATTAGTCATAAAGAACTCATATACTTATTATAAAATCTACAAGCCATAAAAAACCAAAGTACTATGCACATGCTCCTAGGGGGATAGATTGGTACGAAAAGACCATCGCTCGTCCCCGACCGCCACTCATAAGGAGGACAATCAAATAACACCTCATGTTTCAAATTTGTTACATAACGTTTACCATACGTGCATGTTACGGGACTTGTAAACTTCAACACAAGCATTTCTCAAATTCACAACTACTCAACTAGCACAACTTTGATATTATCACCTCCATATCTCAAAACAATTATCAAGCATCAAACTTTTCTTAGTATTCAACACACTCAAAAGAAAGTTTTACAAATCTTGAATACCAAGCATATTATTATTAAGCAAATTACCATGCTATTTATGACTATCAAAATAATATAAGTGAAGGATGAGAGATTAATAGTTTCTATAAAACAAATCCACCACCATGCTCTAAAAGATATAAGTGAAGTACTAGAGCAAAACTATAAGGCTCAAAAGATATAAGTGAAGCACTAAGAGTATTCTATGAAATTCCAATTCATGTATGGCTCTCTCAAAAGGTGTGTATAGCAAGGATGATTGTGGTAAACTAAAAATCAAAGACTCAAATCATACAAGACGCTCCAAGCAAAACACATATCATGTGGTGAATAAAAATATAGCTCCAAGTAAAGTTACCGGTGGAAGTAGAAGAAAGAGGGGATGCCTTCCGGGGCATCCCCAAGCTTTGACTTTTTGGTGTCCTTGGATATTCTTGGGGGTGCCATGGGCATCCCCAAGCTTAGGCTCTTGCCACTCCTTGTTCCATAATCCATAAAAAAAATTCACCCAAAACTTGAAAACTTCACAACACAAATCTCGTGAGCTCCGTTAGCGAAAGAAAACAAAAGACCACTTTAAGGTACTGTAATAAACTCATTATTTATTTATATTGGTTTTAAACCTACTTTATTCCAACTTCTCTATGGTTTATAAAATATTTTACTAGCCATAGATTCATCAAAATAAGTAATCAACACACGAAAACAGAATCTATCAAAAGCGAGCATCAGAGCAATCAGAACTAACGCAAACTTCGGAACTCCACAAAGTCAGACAAAATAGGAAGACCTAGGCAATTTGTTTATTGATCAGAAGAAATTTGAATCAGTATTTTATCACGTTCTGATCATTTGTAATAATTGTATTCGGGAAAAGAAAGTTTCTGGAAATTACAGCAAGATCAAATAACTATCATCCAAGAAGATCATATAGGTTTAACTTGGCACAAACACTAATTAGAACATAAAACCACATCTAAACAGAAAGTAGATGGATTATTTATTCCTAAACAGAAACAAAAATAAAAAAAATAAAAAATAAAATTGGGTTGCCTCCCAACAAGCGCTATCGTTTAACGCCCCTAGCTAGGCATAAAAGTAAGGATAGATCTAGGTATTGCCGTCTATGGTAGGCAATCCTTCAATGAGGCATCTACCTTCTTTAGAAATTTCTTTCTTTCTAGAGATTATCAAATTTTTAGGCAAAAGATCGAAAAATTCATTCGTAACAAAAGGTTCTTTAATGATAGCAAAAAGATTGGGATGAACACTTATAGATTTAAGATCCGCAGTACTAGAGGATTCACCCTTATTTCTAGGGACATACATAAGCTTAGCAACTTTAGTAGGAGGACTTGGAGTATTATTTACGGAAGAAAAAGCGGTTCCCAAGTTGGTAATGATACCCTCAAGTTTATCGATTCTAGTGGAATCTTGATTTATTCTCTCATTAACTATGGGTTCCTTCTCCTTAATATTTTTCAAAGTTACTCCTACCTTAGATCCATATTGGGTAATTTGATTGTGGATCTTTTTATCTAGATTTTCAATTAACTCAACGGTAGCGACTTTATTTTCAATAATTTCAAGTCTTTGCATTACATGCTCCAAAGTTAACATAGTCCCATTAACCAAAAGAGGTGGTGAGCCAAATAAATCTATCATAGCATTATAAGAGTCAAAAGTATGGCTACCCAAGAAATTCCCTTCGGTAATGGTATCAAGGATATATCTATACCAAGGATTAGCACCTACATAAAAATTGCGGAGAAGAACTGAAGTAGATTGCTTCCTGGTAGATCTATTTTGAGCATTGCAAATTCTATACCAAGCGTCTTTTAGATTTTCTCCCTCCCTTTGCTTAAAATTTAGAACTTCATTCTCGGGATATAACGGAGAAGATGTAAGACTAGCCATGACGACAAGCAAGCGAGAAAAAGGCAAACGGAAAAGAGAGGGCAAATAAAACGGCAAGGGTGAAGTGGGGGAGAGGAAAACGAGAGGCAAATGGCAAATAATGTAATGCGAGAGATAAGGGATTGTGATAGGTACTTGGTATGTTGACTTTTCGTAGACTCCCGGGAAACGGCGCCAGGAATCTTCCTGCTACCTCTTGAGCACTGTGTTCGATTTCCTTGAAGAGGAAAGGGTGATGCAGCAGAGTAGAGTAAGTATTTCCCTCAGTTTTTAAGAACAAAGTTATCAATCCAGTAGGAGGCTACGCGCGAGTCCCTCGTACCTACACAAAACAAATATCTCAACACAACCAACGCGATTAGGGGTTGTCAATCCCTTCACGGTCACTTACGAGAGTGAGATCTGATAGAGATAATAGATAATATTTTTGGTATTTTTTCTATAAAGATGCAAAGTATAATAAAAGGCAAAGTAAAAAAGCAAAGCAATATTAAAGTGATGGAAAATTGATATGATGAGAATAGACCCGGGGGCCATAGATTTCACTAGTGGCTTCTCTCAAGAACATAAGTATTCTACGGTGGGTGAACAAATTACTGTTGAGCAATTGACAGAATAGAGCATAGTTATGAGAATATCTAGGTATGATCATGTATATAGGCATCACGTCCGAGACAAGTAGACCGACTCCTGCCTGCATCTACTACTATTACTCCACTCATCGACCGCTATCCAGCATGCATCTAGAGTATTAAGTTCAGGAAAACAGAGTAACGCCTTAAGCAAGATGACATGATGTAGAGGGATAAATTCATGCAATATGATAAAAATACCATCTTGTTATCCTCGACGGCAACAATACAATACGTGCCTTGCTGCCCCTACTGTCATTGGGAAAGGACACCGCAAGATTGAACCCAAAGGTAAGCACTTCTCCCATTGCAAACTGATAATTCGAAGAGACTTGCAAAGATAACCAATCATACATAAAAGAATTCAGAGAAGATTCAACTATTATTCATAGATAATCTTGATAATAAACCCACAATTCATCGGTCTCAACAAACACACCGCAAAAAGAAGATTACATCGAATAGATCTCCACGAGAGAGGGGGAGAACATTGTATTGAGATCCAAAAAGAGAGAAGAAACCATCTAGCTACTAACTATGGACCCGAAGGTCTGAGGTATACTACTCACACTTCATCGGAAAGGCTATGGTGATGATGTAGAAGCCCTCCATGGTGGATTCCCCTTCCGTCGGAGCTCCAGAACAGGCCCCAAGATGGGATCTCGTGGGTACAGAAGGTTGCGGCGGTGGAATTAGGTTTTGGCCCGTATCTGATCGTTTGGGGGTACGTAGGTATATATAGGAGGAAGGAGTACGTTGGTGGAGCTTCATGGGGCCCACGAGGGTGGGGGCGCGCCTGGGGGGTAGGGCGTGCCCCCTAACTCGTGCCCACCTCGTGGCTTCCTTGACGTAGGGTCCAAGTCTCCTGGATCATGTTCGGTGAGAAAATCACGTTCCTGAAGGTTTCATTCCGTTTGGACTCCGTTTGATATTCCGTTTATTCGAAAGACTGAAATAGGCAAAAAAACAGCAATTCTGGGCTGTGCCTCCGGTTAATAGGTTAGTCCCAAAAGTAATATAATAGTGGAAAATAAAGCCCAATATGGTCCAAAATAGTAGATAATATAGAATGGACCAATAAAAAATTATAGATACGTTGGAGACGTATCAGGCATCCCCAAGCTTAATTCCTGCTCGTCCTCGAGTAGGTAAATGATAAAAAAGAATTTTTGATGCGGAGTGCTACTTGGCATGAATATTCAGATCTGAAAGATTCAAGACAAAAGTTCATATTGACATAAAAATAATAATACTTCAAGCATACTAACTAAGCAATTATGTCTTCTCAAAATAACATGGCCAAAGAAAGTTCATCCCTACAAAATCATATAGTTTAGTCATGCTCCATTTTCTTCACACAAGAATGCTCTCATCATGCACAACCCCGATGACAAGCCAAGCAATTGTTTCATACTTTAGTAATCTCAAAATTTATAAACCTACACGCAATACATGAGCGTGAGCCATGAATATAGCACTATGGGTGGAATAGAATATGATGATGGGGGTTATGTGGAGAAGACAAAAAAGGAGAAGATCTCACATCAACGAGGATAATCAAGGGGCTATGGAGACGCCCATCGATTGATGTTAATGCAAGGAGTAGGGATTTCTTGATAACCCACAAGTATAGGGGATAGCAACAGTATTCGATAAGTAACAGTGTTGAACCCAACGAGGAGCTAAAGGTAGAACAAATATTCCCTAAAGTTCTATCGACCACCGATACAACTCTACATATGCTTGACGTTCGCTTTACCTAGAACAACTATAAAACTAGAAGTACTTTGTAGGTGTGATAGGGTAGGTTTGCAAGAAAGTAAAGAACGCGTAAATATAAACTAGGGGCTGTTTAGATAAAGGTGCAATAAAGTAAATATAGCGAGTGTGGAAAAGTGGTGGTAGGAGTTGTGGAATTTTCCCTAAGTAACTGACTATGTTACTAGACCGATAATCACTATTGCAATTCTATTTGAGGGAGAGGCATAAGCTAACATACTTTCTCTAATTAGATCATATGAACTTATGATTGGAACTCTAGCAAGCATCCGCAACTACTAAAGATTCATTAAGGTAAAACCCAACCATAGCATTATAGTATCAAGTCCTCTTTATCCCATACGCAAACAACCCACTTACTCGGGTCTGTGCTTCTGTCACTCACGCCACCCACCATAAGCAAATCATAAACATATTGCAAACCCTACAGCAGGAATCCCTCACGCTTGCGCGACACAGAGGGCACAATGGGACAGCACCAATAATAAAACATGCAATTCAAACCAATCATAGCAATTCATCAATCACCGATAGGACAATGAAAATCTACTCAGACATCATAGGATGGCAACACATCATCGGAAAATAATATGAAGCATAAAGCACCATGTTCAAGTAGAGGGTATAGCGGGTTGCGGGAGAGTGGACCGCTGAATATAGAGGGGGGAAGGTGATGGAGATGTTGTCGAAGATGACGGTGGTGTTGGTGAAGATCGCGGTGATGATGATGGCCCCCGGAAGCGCTTCGGCGCCACCGGAAGCAAGGGGGAGAGAGGCCCCCTTCTTCTTCTTCTTCCTTGACCTCCTCCCTAGATGGGAGAAGGGTTTCCCCTCTGGTCCTTGGCTCCCATAGCTTGGGAGGCGAGAGCCCTCCGAGATTGGATCTATCTCTCTGTTTCTGCGTTACGCTTACGCTCTGTTTCACCGTTTCGCGTATATATGGAGATCCGTAACTCCGATTGGCCTGAAACCTTTGCCGTGATTTTTTTCCGAATATTAGCTTTCTTGCGGCAATAGAAGAGCATCAACCGCCTTACGGTGGGCTCACGAGGGTAGGGGGCGCACCCCTGCCTCGTGACCACCTCGGGCACTAGTTCGTGTTGATTTTCCTTCCAAATTTTCCATATTTTCCAAAAATAAGCTCTATCCGTTTTTATCCCGTTTGGACTCCGTTTGATATGGATATTCTGCGAAACCAAAACATGCAATGAGCGAGTGAACTGCATCGCCTTTGGATCAATATGTTAGTCCCAAAAATAATATAAAAAGTTGCCAAAAAGTATATGAAAGTTGAATAATATTGGCATGGAACAATCAAAAATTATAGATACGACGGAGACGTATCAGCATCCCCAAGCTTAATTCATGCTCGTCCTCGAGTAGGTAAATGATAAAAAAGATAATTTTTGATGTGGAATGCTACCTAGCATAATCTTGATCACATGTATAATCATGGCATGAATATTAAGACACGAGTGATTCAAAGCAATAGTCTATCCTTTGACATAAAAACAATAATACTTCAAGCACACCAACCAAGCAATTATGTCTCATTGAAATAACACAGCCAAGGAAAGCTCGTCCCTACAAAATCATATAGTCTGGCTATGCTCCATCTTCACCACACAAAATATTCACATCATGCACAACCCCGATGACAAGCCAAGCAATTGTTTCATACTTTTGATGTTCTCAAACCTTTTCAACTTTCACGCAATACATGAGCGTGAGCCATGGACATAGCACTATAGGTGGAATAGAATATGATGGTGGGGGTTATGTGGAGAAGACAAAAAAACAGAAAGTCTCACATCGACGCGGCTAATCAACGGGCTATGGAGATGCCCATCAACTGATGTCAATGCGAGGAGTAGGGATTGCCATGCAACGGATGCACTAAGAGCTATAAGTGTATGAAAGCTCAACAAAAGAAACTAAGTGGGTGTGCATCCAACTTGCTTGCTCATGAAGACCTAGGGCATTTGAGGAAGCCCGTCGTTGGAATATACAAGCCAAGTTCTATAATGAAAATTCCCACTAGTATATAAAAGTGACAACATAGGAGACAATCTATATGAAGAACATGGTGCTACTTTGAAGCACGAGATATGAGACACACTACATGAAGAACATGGTGCTACTTTGAAGCACAAGTGTGGAAAAAGAGATAGTAACATTGCCCCTTTTTATTTATTTTCTTTTTTTTTTTTTTGCGGGCTTCTTTGGCCCCATTTTTTTTATTTAGGCTTCTTTGGACTCTTTTTTTTGATGGGGCAATGCTCTAAAAATGATGATCATCACACTTTTATTTACTTACAACTCAATATTACAACTAGGTATCTAGAACAAAGATATGACTCTATATGAATGCCTCTGGCGGTGTACCGGGATGTGCAATGTTCTAGCGTAGCAATGACATCAAAAAACGGACAAGCCATGAAAACATCATGCTAGCTATCTTACGATCATGCAAAGCAATATGACAATGAATGCTCAAGTCATGTATATGATGATGATGGAAGTTGCATGGCAATATATCTCGGAATGGCTATGGAAATGCCATGATAGGTAGGTATGGTGGCTGTTTTGAGGAAGATATGATGAGGCTTATGTGTGACAGAGCGTATCGTATCACGGGGTTTGGATGCACCGGCGAAGTTTGCACCAACTCTCGAGGTGAGAAAGGGCAATGCACAGTACCGAAGAGGCTAGCAATGATGGAAGGGTGAGAGTGCGTATAATCCATGGACTCAACATTAGTCATAAAGAATTCACATACTTATTGCAAAAATCTATTAGTCATAGAGACAAAGTACTACGCGCATGCTCCTAGGGGGATAGATTGGTAGGAAAGACCATCGCTCGTCCCTGACCGCCACTCATAAGGAAGGCAATCAATAAACACCTCATGCTCCGACTTCGTTACATAACGGTTCACCATACGTGCATGCTACGGGACTTGCAAACCTCAACACAAGTATTTATCAATTTCACAATTACTCAACTAGCATGACTCTAATATCACCATCTTTATATCGCAAAACTACTGCAAGGAATCAAGCATATCATATTCAGCGATCTACAAGTTTATGTAGGATTTTATGACTAACCATGTGAATGACCAGTTCCTGTCATCTCTCTAAATAGATATAAGTGAAGCAAGAGAGTTTAATTATTTCTACAAAAGATATGCCCAAACTCTAACAAATATAAGTGAAGCAAAAGAGCATTCTACAAATGGCGGTTGTCTATGTAAAGAGAAACAGGCCATCCAAACTTCAAATGATATAAGTGAAGCACATGAAGCATTCTATAAAGCCATACTCAAAAGATATAAGTGAAGTGCATAGAGCATTCTATAAATCAACCAAGGACCATCTCATACCAGCATGGTGCATAAAATAAAAATAAAAACCTAATTGCAAAAGACGCTCCAAGACTTGCACATAATGCATGAACGAAACGAATCCGAAAACATACCGATATTTGTTGAAGAAAGAGGGGATGCCTTCCCAGCATCCCCAAGCTTAAATGCTTGAGTCTCCTTGAATATTTACTTGGGGTGCCTCGGGCATCCCCAAGCTTGAGCTCTTGCCTCTCTTCCTTCTTCTCACATCGAGACCTTCTCGATCATCGCACACTTCATCCACACAAAACTTCAACAGAAAACTCGATAAGATCCGTTAGTATAATAAAGCAAATCACTACTCTAAGTACTGTTGCAAACCAATTAATATTTTGTTTTTGCATTTTTTCTACTGTAATATAACTTTTTCATGGCTTAATCCACTGATATAAATCGATAGTTTCATCAAAACAAGCAAACTATGCATCAAAAACAGAATCTGTCTAAAACAGAACAGTCTGTAGAAATCTGAACATTCACCATACTTTTGATACTTGAAAAATTCTGCCAAAATTAGGAAAAATAAAATATTTGTACATAAATACAGTGCAAAAAGAATCAGAACCATTTGACGTTCCAGTAAAAAAACTAAAATTCACGCACTACAGCCAAAGTTTCTGTCCTGCACCGCACAAACCAACAAGCATTGTAAACATCCTAAAGGCAAACCTTGGCACATTATTTTTATAATACAATGGAATTGTATAAGGGGATAATTATTTTTGTTGAAAAGTTTCTGTAATCAAGATTCATAAAGTTGCTGTGAGCATGAACAAAGTTCAAGGAGCTCTCCCACTTCAACAATGCTTGTCTTTCTCACTTTCACTTTCCTTTTTGAAATTTTTTTGGGTTCCCCTCTTTATTTTTGTTGTTTTTAAACTATAGGAAAGCACTCAACAGAAATAAATGACTCTCTGAAACTTCCGGGTTGTCTCCCTGGCAGCGCTTTCTTTAAAGCCATTAAGCTAGGCATTTAGTGCTCAAGTAATGGATCCACCCGGATCCCAAGGTATATCAAAGCCAATTTTAATTAACAATGATTTGTAGTTTAGTAGTGAGAACAAAGTAAAATATATCATGCAACGACGAAGTCTAACTCTCTTCCTATGCATCGGCATGTCATAAAAGAACAATTCATGCACACATAGTAAAGGCCAATGCATAGTATAAACAGTTTCTTGCAATTTTATCATATTGGAAACATAAAGAGGCGGAGATATAGTTCCTCTCTCATAATAATTGCAAGTAGGAGCAGCAAGCACATGCATATTACATTCATCAAAATCATCATGTGCAATGGTAAAAGGCAACCCATCAATATAATCCTTAATAAGTGCAAACTTCTTCGATATAGTATAATCGGGAGAATTCAAAAAGATAATAGGACTATCATGCGTGGGTGCAATAGCAACAATTTCATTTTTAACATAAGGAACTATAGCAAGTTCATCTCCATAAGCATAATTCATATTGGAATCTTGGCCATAAGCATAGCAAGCAGCATCAAAAAGGGATATTTCAAGAGAATCAATGGGATCATAATAGTCATCATAGCAATCATCCTTCGGTAAGCACGAAGGGGAGTTAAACAACGTATGAGTTGAAGAGTTAATCTCATTAGAATGTGGGCACGGGTGATCAATCCGCTCTTCCTCCTTTTGTTCTTCGCTCTCCTCCTCATCTTTTTCATCCAATGAGCTCATAGTTTCATCAATTTCTTCTTCCATAGATTCCTGCAAAATATTAATCTCTTCTTGGACAGCCGAGACTTTCTTAATAAGTGCATTAATATAGGCATTATATTCATAATTCTCATAACAATATTTAAGGATAGCTAAATTTTCAGATCTATAACAAGCATCATCAAAATCCTCAAACTCTTTTAACATGGATTCAATTTCATAAGCACCCATAAAAGCAACAAATTCTTCTATTTGTTCCACATCATAGTAATCAAATATACCATTAGCATAAGAAGCTAAGGTTTCATTATCATGAAATTGCATGAAAAGGGAAGGTGCGGAGCATTCATCCTAGAGAAACAAGTATAATCATATTCCGAGCATAGTTGTCTAGCATACCACTTCAATATATAAATTTGATCCCATAATATTTTCCCTTTTTGAGTTAAGTGATAATCCCTAAAGTATTCACGTTGATCCAACGTTACTCCCATTACCAAATTGAATGAGGCTTTCTCAGGATTATCAAAGTGGTACATAGTATTTTCACATATTGAGCATCGAGGGTTTTAGGAGGTTCCTCATCTCCATGAGTAGCAAGTAGACCTAATTTTTTTGGTATTTCGTGTTCCATATCCATAACTAAAGATAAAGAACAACTAAGAACAGCAAATAAAAATTACTTAGTGACAAAGAAAACAAGCACACACGAGAATATTCACCCCACGCTATTGCTCACCAGCAACGGCGCCAGAAAAAGGTCTTGATAACCCACAAGTATAGGGGATTGCAACAGTTTTTGATAAGTAAGAGTGTCGAACCCAACGAGGAGCTAAAGGTAGAACAAATATTCCCTAAAGTTCTATCGACCACCGATACAACTCTACGTACGCTTGACGTTCGCTTTACCTAGAACAAGTATAAAACTAGAAGTACTTTGTAGGTGTGATAGGGTAGGTTTGCAAGAAAGTAAAGAACGCGTAAATATAAACTAGGGGCTGTTTAGATAAAGGTGCAATAAAGTAAATATAGCGAGTGTGGAAAAGTGGTGGTAGGAGTTGTGGAATTGTCCCTAAGCAACTGACTATGTTACTAGACCGATAATCACTATTGCAATTCTATTTGAGGGAGAGGCATAAGCTAACATACTTTCTCTACTTGGATCATATGCACTTATGATTGGAACTCTAGCAAGCATCTGCAACTACTAAATATTCATTAAGGTAAAACCCAACCATATTATTATAGAATCAAGTCCTCTTTATCCCATACGCAAACAACCCACTTACTCGGTCTCAGGCTTCACACCTCCGCCACCCACCATAAGCAAATCATAAACATATTGCAAACCCTACAGCGGGAACCCGTCACGCTTGCGCGACACGGAGGGCACAATAGGACAGCACCAATAATAAAACATGCAATTCAAACCAATCATAGCAATTCATCAATCACCGATAGGACAACGAAAATCTACTCAGACATCATAGGATGGCAACACATCATCGGAAAATAATATGAAGCATAAAGCACCATGTTCAAGTAGAGGGTACAGCGGGTTGCGGAGAGTGGACCGCTGAATATAGAGGAGGAAGGTGATGGAGATGTTGGTGAAGATGACGGTGGTGTTGGTGAAGATCATGGTGATGATGATGGCCCCGGCAGCGCTTGGCGCCACCGGAAGCAAGGGGAGAGAGGCCCCTTCTTCTTCTTCTTCCTTGACCTCCTCCTAGATGGGATAAGGGTTTCCCCTCGGTCCTTGGCTCCCATGGCTTGGGAGGCGAGAGCCCTCCGAGATTGGATCTATCTCTCTGCTTTCTGCTTACATTACTCGCTCTGCTTTCACCGCTTCACGATATATGGAGATCCGTAACTCGATTGGCCTGAAACCTTCGCCGTGATTTTTTTTCCAAATATTAGGTTTCTTGCGGCAATAGAAGAGCATCAACCGCCTTACGGTGGGCTCACGAGGGTAGGGGGCGCGCCCAGGTGGGCAGGCGCGCCCCCCTGCCTCGTGACCACCTTGGGCAATGGTTCGTGTTGATTTTCCTTCCAAATTTTCTATATTTTCCAAAAATAAGCTCCGTCCGTTTTTATCCCATTTGGACTCCGTTTGATATGGATATTCTGCGAAACCAAAAACATGCAATGATGTGAACCGCACTAGGCAATCGGATCAATATGTTAGTCCCAAAATAATATAAAAGTTGCCAAAAAGTATATGAAAGTTGAATAATATTGGCATGGAACAATCAAAAATTATAGATACGACGGAGACGTATCATGATTGCCATGCAACGGATGCACTAGAGCTATAAATGTATGAAAGCTCAACAAAAGAAACTAAGTGGGTGTGCATCCAACTTGCTTGCTCAAGAAGACCTAGGGCATTTGAGGAAGCCCATCATTGGAATATACAAGCCAAGTTCTATAATGAAAAATTCCCACTAGTATATGAAAATGACAAGACAAGAGACTCTCTCTATGAAGAACATGGTGCTACTTTGAAGCACAATATATGAGACTCGCTATATGAATAACATGGTGCTACTTTGAAGCACAATATATGAGACTCGCTATATGAAGAACATGGTGCTACTTTGAAGCACAAGTGTGGAAAAAGGATAGTAGCATTGCCCCTTTTTATTTTTATTTTTATTTTTTTGGGCCTTCTTTCTTTTCTTTGGCCTTCCCTTTTTTTTCTTTGGGACAATGCTCTAGAAAATGATGATCATCACACTTCTATTTATTTACAACTCAATGATTCCAACTCAATACTAGAACATAGTATGACTCTATATGAATGCCTCCGGCGGTGTACCGGGATATGCAATTAATCCAGAGTGACATGTATGAAAGAATTATGAACGGTTGCTTTGCCACGAATACTATGTCAACTACATGATCTTGATAAGCAATACGACAATGATGAATGTGTCATGACGAAAGGAATGGTGGAAAGTTGCATGGCAATATATCTTGGAATGGCTATGGAAATGCCATAATAGGTAGGTATGGTGGCTGTTTTGAGGAAGATATAAGGAGGTTTATGTGTGAAAGAGCGTATCATATCACGGGGTTTGGATGCACCGGCGAAGTTTGCACCAACTCTCAATGTGAGAAAGGGAAATGCACGGTACCGAAGAGGCTAGCAATGATGGAAGGGTGAGAGTGCGTATAATCCATGGACTCAATATTAGTCATAAAGAACTCATATACTTATTGCAAAATCTACAAGCCATAAAAAACCAAAGTACTATGCGCATGCTCCTAGGGGGATAGATTGGTAGGAAAAGACCATCGCTCGTCCCCGACCGCCACTCATAAGGAGGACAATCAAATAACACCTCATGTTTCAAATTTGTTACATAACGTTTACCATACGTGCATGTTACGGGACTTGTAAACTTCAACACAAGCATTTCTCAAATTCACAACTACTCAACTAGCACGACTTTGATATTATCACCTCCATATCTCAAAACAATTATCAAGCATCAAACTTTTCTTAGTATTCAACACACTCAAAAGAAAGTTTTACAAATCTTGAATACCAAGCATATTATTATTAAGCAAATTACCATGCTATTTATGACTATCAAAATAATATAAGTGAAGGATGAGATATTAATAGTTTCTATAAAACAAATCCACCACCATGCTCTAAAAGATATAAGTGAAGTACTACAGCAAAACTATAAGGCTCAAAAGATATAAGTGAAGCACTAAGAGTATTCTATCAAATTCCAATTCATGTATGGCTCTCTCAAAAGGTGTGTACAGCAAGGATGATTGTGGTAAACTAAAAATCGAAGACTCAAATCATACAAGACGCTCCAAGCAAAACACATATCATGTGGTGAATAAAAATATAGCTCCAAGTAAAGTTACCGGTGGAAGTAGAAGAAAGAGGGGATGCCTTCCGGGGCATCCCCAAGCTTTGACTTTTTGGTGTCCTTGGATATTCTTGGGGGTGCCATGGGCATCCCCAAGCTTAGGCTCTTGCCACTCCTTGTTCCATAATCCATCAAAAAAATTCACCCAAAACTTGAAAACTTCACAACACAAATCTCGTGAGCTCCGTTAGCGAAAGAAAACAAAAGACCACTTTAAGGTACTGTAATAAACTCATTATTTATTTATATTGGTTTTAAACCTACTGTATTCCAACTTCTCTATGGTTTATAAACTATTTTACTAGCCATAGTTCATCAAAATAAGCAATCAACACACGAAAAACAGAATCTATCAAAAGCAGAACAGTCTGTAGCAATCTGTAACTAACGCAAACTTCTGGAACTCCACAAATTCAGCCAAAATAGGAAGACCTAGGCAATTAGTTTATTGATCAGAAGAAATTTGAATCAGTATTTTATCACGTTCTGATCATTTGTAATAATTGTATTCGGGAACAGAAAGTTTCTGGAAATTACAGCAAGATCAAATAACTATCATCCAAGAAGATCATATAGGTTTAACTTGGCACAAACACTAATTAGAACATAAAATCACATCTAAACAGAAAGTAGATGGATTATTTATTCCTAAACAGAAACAAAAACAAAAAAGCAAAAAATAAAATTGGGTTGCCTCCCAACAAGCGCTATCGTTTAACGCCCCTAGCTAGGCATAAAAGTAAGGATAGATCTAGGTATTGCCGTCTATGGTAGGCAATCCTTCAATGAGGCATCTACCTTCTTTAGAAATTTCTTTCTTTCTAGAGATTATCAAATTTTTAGGCAAAAGATCGAAAAATTCATTCGTAACAAAAGGTTCTTTAATGATAGCAAAAAGATTGGGATGAACACTTATAGATTTAAGATCCGCAGTACTAGAGGATTCACCCTTATTTCTAGGGACATACATAAGCTTAGCAACTTTAGTAGGAGGACTTGGAGTATTATTTACGGAAGAAAAAGCGGTTCCCAAGTTGGTAATGATACCCTCAAGTTTATCGATTCTAGTGGAATCTTTATTTATTCTCTCATTAAATATGGGTTCCTTCTCCTTAATATTTTTCAAAGGTACTCCTACCAAAGATCCATATTGGGTAATTTGATTGTGGATCTTTTTATCTAGATTTTCAATTAACTCAACGGTAGCGACTTTATTTTCAATAATTTCAAGTCTTTGCATTACATGCTCCAAAGTTAACATAGTCCCATTAACCAAAAGAGGTGGTGAGCCAAATAAATCTATCATAGCATTATAAGAGTCAAAAGTATGGCTACCCAAGAAATTCCCTTCGGTAATGGTATCAAGGATATATCTATCCCAAGGATTAGCACCTACATAAAAATTGCGGAGAAGAACTGAAGTAGATTGCTTCCTGGTAGATCTATTTTGAGCATTGCAAATTCTATACCAAGCGTCTTTTAGATTTTCTCCTCCCTTTGCTTAAAATTTAGAACTTCATTCTCGGATATAACGGAGAAGATGTAAGACTAGCCATGACGACAAGCAAGCGAGAAAAAGGCAAACGGAAAAGAGAGGGCAAATAAAACGGCAAGGGTGAAGTGGGGGAGAGGAAAACGAGAGGCAAATGGCAAATAATGTAATGCGAGAGATAAGGGATTGTGATAGGTACTTGGTATGTTGACTTTTCGTAGACTCCCGGGAAATGGCGCCAGAAATCTTCCTGCTACCTCTTGAGCACTGCGTTGGATTTCCTTGAAGAGGAAAGGGCGATGCAGCAGAGTAGAGTAAGTATTTCCCTCAGTTTTTGAGAACCAAGGTATCAATCCAGTAGGAGGCTACGCGTGAGTCCCTGGTACCTACACAAAACAAATAGCTCAACACAACCAACATTCTTAGGGGTTGTCAATCCCTTCACTGTCACTTACGAGAGTGAGATCTGATAGAGATAATAGATAATATTTTTGGTATTTTTGGTATAAAGATGCAAAGTATAATAAAAGGCAAAGTAAAAAAGCAAAGCAATAATAAAGTGATGGAAGATTGATATGATGAGAATAGACCCGGGGGCCATAGATTTCACTAGTGGCTTCTCTCAAGAACATAAGTATTCTATGGTGGGTGAATAAATTACTGTTGAGCAATTGACAGAATTGAGCATAGTTATGAGAATATCTAGGTATGATCATGTATATAGGCATCACGTCCGAGACAAGTAGACCGACTCCTGCCTGCATCTACTACTATTACTCCACTCATCGACCGCTATCCAGCATGCATCTAGAGTATTAAGTTTAGGAAAACAGAGTAACGCCTTAAGCAAGATGACATGATGTAGAGGGATAAATTCATGCAATATGATAAAAACCCCATTTTGTTATCCTCGATGGCAACAATACAATACTTACCTTACTGCCCCTACTGTCACTGGGAAAGGACACCGCAAGATTGAACCCAAATCTAAGCACTTCTCCCATTGCAAGAAAAACCAATCTAGTAGGCCAAACCAAACTGATAATTTGAAGAGACTTGCAAAGACAACCAATCATACATAAAAGAATTCAGAGAAGATTCAAATATTATTCATAGATAATCTTGATCATAAACCGACAATTCATCGGTCTCAACAAACACACCGCAAAAAGAAGATTACATCGAATAGATCTCCACGAGAGAGGGGGAGAACATTGTATTGAGATCCAAAAAGAGAGAAGAAACCATCTAGCTACTAACTATGGACCTGAAGGTCTGAGGTAAACTACTCACACTTCATCGAAAAGGCTATGGTGATGATGTAGAAGCCCTCCGTGGTGGATTCCCCTTCCGACGGAGCTCCGGAACAGGCCCCAAGATGGGATCTCGTGGGTACAGAAGGTTGCGGCGGTGGAATTAGGTTTTTATGGCTCCGTATCTGATCGTTTGGGGGTACGTAGGTATATATAGGAGGAAGGAGTACGTCGGTGGAGCTTCGTGGGGCCCACGAGGGTGGGGGCGCGCCTGGGGGGTACGGCGCGCCCCCTACCTCGTGCCCACCTCGTGGCTTCCTTGATGTAGGGTCCAAGTCTCCTGGATCATGTTCGGTGAGAAAATCATGTTCCCGAAGGTTTCATTCCGTTTGGACTCCGTTTGATATTTCGTTTCTTCAAAACACTGAAATAGGCAAAAAAACAGCAATTCTGAGCTGGGCCTCCGGTTAATAGGTTAGTCCCAAAAGTAATATAAAAGTGGAAAATAAAGCCCAATATGGTCCAAAACAGTAGATAATATAGCATGGAGCAATCAAAAACTATAGATACGTTGGAGACGTATCAGAGATTTGGTGTGGTTTTAGGGCAGTGATCACCAAAACATACATCAAGTGAATCAATAGAATAACCCATTGTCACCACGGTTATCCCACGCAAGACATACATCAAGTGTTCTCAAATCATTAAAAGACTCAATCCGATAAGATAACTTCAAAGGGGAAACTCAATCCATTACAAGAGAGTAGAGGGGGATAAACATCATAGTAGCAAAGCTCACGATACATCAAGATCGTGCCAAATCAAGAACACAAGAGAGAGAGAGAGAGAGAGAGAGAGAGATCAAACACATAGCTACTGGTACATACCCTCAGCCCCAAGGGTGAACTACTCCCTCCTCGTCATGGAGAGCGCCGGGATGATGAAGATGGCCACCGGTGAGGGATCCCACCTCCGGCAGGGTGCCGGAACAGAGTCCCGGTTGGTTTTTGGTGGCTACAGAGGCTTGCGGTGGCGGAACTTCCGATCTATTCTGCTCCCCGATGGTTTTAGGGTATATTGGTATATATAGGAGGAAGAAATACATCAGGGGAGCCACGAGGGGCCCATGAGGGTGGAGGGCGCACCCAGGGGGGTGGGCGCGCCCCCTGCCCTTGTGCCTTCCTCATTGATCCCCTGACGTGCACTCCAAGTTTCCCGGATTGCTTTCTTTCCAAAAAATAACTTTCCCAAAGGTTTCATTCCATTTGGACTCTGTTTGATATTCCTTTTCTTTGAAACACTGAAACAAGGGAAAAAACAGAAACTGGCACTGGGCTCTGGGTCAATAGGTTAGTGCCAAAAGTAATATAAAAGTGCATAATAAAGCCCATAAACATCCAAGACGGATAATATAATAGCAAGAATACTTCATAAATAATAGATATGTTGGAGACGTATCGGTATGATACATGCCATACAGTTGATCCATCCGACCTGTTTGCGATGGAATAAGCCGTGTGTGTTGTGGGCAAACGCTTGCTAGTATTCAACCGTTTGCGATTGATGATTCATCACCAATGGGTTCCCTAGTGTGGTCCGTGTTCATCTGATCATCTACTTCTATGCTAAGTTTCCATTAATTGATGGTGTTTTATGAACACGCCACCGTTTCCCACCATTTCCTCACCTGTTTCCCGCCGCCCAGCGATATTGCGCACAAACCTAGGCGGCGCGCAACGCACGAAGGCGGCAAGAGCTGCCTATAGCACATCCACCTTTTCCAAGCATGCCAACCCACCAAAGCGCCGCCTCTGCCATCAACCTCGTCGACGAGGAAAACAAGCAGGCGCCACGGCCCGTCCAGGCAGAGGGGCTCCCCGGCAACGCAATGGACGACGTCATGATGTGCGTCTTCGCCAAGGTTGAGCAGACCTTTGGTGCATGGCGCTTGAGTGCCGTGGATCAAGATAGGCATCTCAGCGCCGACAGGCTGCAGCTCGTCGCACAACATGATCGATGGCGCGCCGCAGAGCAAGCTAGGCGCGTCCGCGTCGATAAGTTGCGCCTCGCTGCATGACCCGTTGGAGCGCTGCAGAGCGAGAGGCGCGACGCGCTGCACAGCAAGAGCGGATCTATCGGCGCGCCGCACAGCAAGAGCGGATCCATCGACGCTTGCCTGCTGTCGACACGGCGTCGCAGCTGGGTACACGTTCCGTCAGTACCCCCATTCCTCGCCAGGAGTGGGCAGAGGCCCTCAGCACCGTACTTACAGCAGAGGCCGGCCGTGCCGTACTTGCACCAGACGCCCATCGCCGTTCGCATTGGTGCCGCCGTTCGCCTTGTTCGCATGGGTGCCACGTGATGATACTTCACTACTAGCTACAATGCATAAAATTGAAAAGGAACAATACTAAAACTAATAATCTCTCCTGGGGCCAGTATTCCGACAGCCACTCGCCAACAGCTCCCTGGTGTGCGGCATCTTCCTAGTGCGGAGGCAGTACTCCGCCTCCTCCGCCTCGCAGTGCTTGACGTACCGATATGCCTCTTGCTGGCGGACGCGCACGAACGATCTTGCCATTTCGCTGGGCGCCCACCGGAGCTCTTCATCGGTGGCACGCTGGAACTTATCGGCCCACATCCACGCAGCGATGAGGCGCCCAGTGCCTATGACCTTCCTCGCGGAGTACCCGTCTTCGTAAACCTCCTCGGCACAACAACGTGCCCCGCCCCAAAGCTCTGCCGCCTTCTTTTTCCAGGCGGCATCACGGGCTTCATAGGCCACCTAGTACCTGGCTTCCTCCTCCGCTATCTCCTTCTTGAACGTTAGGCAAGACAAAGATCGTACTGGCCCCAAACCCAATCCAAAGTTGGGGGGTCCGGCGCAACCTCGTCAGGCGGCGCGTAGGGGTCCTCGTCGCTACTATTCGAGTGAGCGTCCTCAGGGGGCGGCGAATCCTCGTCAACGCGTGGGCAGACCGGCGGCGCCATGGCAGAGATTTGTGTGAGAGAGCAAGAGCGTGAGCGAGGGGAGGATGTAGATGATAATGCAGGCGGGACGATGTGAGCAAGGGAGTATTTATTGGCGGTCGGAATCTAGATCGACGGGGACAGTACACAAGCCGATCGCCGGAATTTACAAGTACTGCAGTTTGAATTACACACGATTCACGCAGCAAAATTCGTGTGTGAACATAACAGCCGACGGTTTCCAATACAGAACCGTGTCTGATTAATGATCCCCACCACTCACCTACCAAACCTTAAGCCGCGAGATAGAGTGCCAATTGTGTGGGGGCCGGTTGTCTTGCCAGATCTTTACATTTTGTTTTTTGAACACCAGATATTTACATCGTCTGATGATTTTTTAACTCACACACAAGTACACAAAAATATGATTTTTCAAAGCGCTATGGTTAGGCGTTGCATATAGATGTAGTTCAAATTTGAATTACGGTCATTAAATGGTTAGAAAATCACTTCAATGTCTTTAAAAGGTCAAATGACCCCTGAAATTTTCCAAAATTTCTCATGACAGTTGTATTAGTGCATGTTAGACGTAGAAAAAAACTGAAGGCCGTAAGAGTATGGTATCTCCCGTTCGTCATCAAACATGCATTGTTCCCTCTCGAAACCACGAGCCTTCTAGTGAGTTGCTCCGGTTTGTGAGGGGTGTGTGTCCAAACTTTTGTCAAAAATGCCAATTTTTTACCATATCGTCTTGGTGGCATGACATTGCATCAACCAAGGTTTCATGTGTTTTTGATTTTTTTTGAAATTAAAATGCCTTGTCACTCCGTGCATACGTATGCATGTGCCCAAGCAGTGAGACAAATATGTTTGAAAATTTCTTCTAATTTACTGCACATGGAATTAACTCGCACACAAGTACACAAATATGATTTTTCAAACCGTTTTAGTTAGGAGTTGCATGTAGATGTAGTTCAAATTTGCATTACGGTCATTAAATGGCTAGAAAATCACTTAAATGTCTTTAAAAGGTCAAATGACCCCTAGAATTTTCCAAATTTCACATTACAGTTGTAGTAGTGCACGTTAGACGTAGAAAAAAATTAAAGGTTGTAAGAGGAAGCTATCTCTCATTCATCATCAAACATGCATTGTTCCCTCTCGGAACCACGAGCCTTCTATTGAGTTGCTCCTTTTTGTGAGGGGTGTGTGTACAAACTTTCGTCAAACATGCCAATTTCTTTACCACATCATCTTGGTGGCATGACATTACATCAATCAAGGTTTCAGGTGTTTCTGATATTTTTGTGTTTTTTGGAATTAAAATGCCATGTCACTCCATGCATATGTATGCATGCGTCCATGTCATGAGACAAATATGTTTGAAAATTCCTTCTAATTTACTGCACATGGAATTAATTCGCACACAAGTACACAAATATGATTTTTCAAACCGTTTTGGTTTGGCGTTGCATGTAGATGTAGTTCAAATTTAAATTATGGTCATTAAATGGCTAGAAAATCACTTAAATGTCTTTAAAAGGTCAAATGACCCCTAGAATTTTCCAAAATTTCACATTACAGTTGTAGTAGTGCATGTTAGACGTATAAAAAAATTGAAGGCCATAAGAGGAAGCTATCTCCCGTTCGTCATCAAACATGCATTGTTCCCTCTCGGAACCACGAGCCTTCCAGTGAGTTGCTCCGGTTTGTGAGGGGCGTGTGTCCAAACTTTCATCAAACATGCCAATTTCTTTACCACATCATCATGGTGGCATGACATTACATCAACCAAGGTTTCATGTGTTTCTGATTTTTTTATTTTTTTTGGAATTAAAATGCAATGTCACTCCATGCATACATATGCATGTGTCCATGCCGTGAGACAAATATGTTTGAAAATTCCTTCTAATTTACTGCACATGGAATTAACTCGCACACAAGTACACAAATATGATTTTTCAAACCATTTTGGTTAGGCGTTGCCTGTAGATGTAGTTCAAATTTGAATTACGTTCATTAAATGGCTAGAAAATCACTTAAATGTCTTTAAAAGGTCAAATGACCCCTAGAATTTTCCAAAATTTCACATTACAGTTGTAGTAGTGCATGTTAAACATAGAAAAAAAATTAAAGGCCGTAAGAGGAAGCTATCTCCCGTTCGTCATCAAACATGCATTGTTCCCTATCGGAACCACGAGCCTTCTACTGAGTTGCTCCGGTTTGTGAGGGGTGTGTGTCCAAAATTTTGTCAAACATGCCAGTTTCTTTACCAAATCATCTTGGTGGCACGACATTACATCAACCCAGGTTTCATGTGTTTCTGATTTTTTTGGAATTAAAATGCCATGTCACTCCATGAATATGTATGCATGTGCCCATGCCGTGAGACAAACATGTTTGAAAATTCCTTCTAATTTACTGCACATGGAATTAACTCGCACACAAGTACACAAATATGATTTTTCAAACCGCTTTGGTTAGGCATTGCATGTAGATGTAGTTAAAATTTGAATTACGGTCATTAAATGGCTAGAAAATCACTTAAATGTCTTTAAAATGTCAAATGACCCCTAGAATTTTCCAAAATTTCACATTATAGTTGTAGTAGTGCATGTTAGACGTAGAAAAAAATTGAAGGCCGTAAGAGGAAGCTATCTCCCGTTCGTCATCAAACATGCATTGTTCCCTCTCGGAACCGCGAGCCTTCAAGTGAGTTGCTCCGGTTTTTGAGGGGTGTGTCCAAACTTTTGTAAAACATGCCAATTTCTTTACCACATCATCTTGGTGGCATGACATTACATCAACCAAGGTTTCATGTGTTTCTGACGTTTTTTTATTTTTTTGTGATTAAAATGCCATGTCACTCCATGCTTAATTGTGTCATAGCCGTTAGACCAATATGTTTGAAAATTCCTTCCAATTTACTGCACGTGGAATTAAATCACACACAAGTACACAAAATGTGAGTTTTCAAGCCGTTATGGTTAGCTGTTGCATGTACATGTAGTTCAAATTTCAATTACAGTCATTAAATGGCTAGAAAATCACTTAAATGTCTTAAAAGGTCAAATGACCCTTGAAATTTTCCAAAATTTGACATGAAAGTTGTATTAATACTAAAAAAATTCTCGTTCATTTAAAACACCATCCGTTGCCACTTTACTCCAAGTTCGTCTTTCACAGCTAATAAAAAATATCTACAATATCACACACAGTTGTTTTCTAGGAACCATTTGCGATGAAAATATCTGGGTCTATTTAAGTTTCCCAGCTTCGTCGGCTCGTCTGCTCCAGTGCCGGCAACCCCCGAATCCATGAATCCCGATCCCCATTCCCGCACCCCTTCTTGCAAAGATGACGCCGTTGAAACGCTTCGTGAAGGCCAGTACAATGGCCGCGTCCCCCCCCCCGAGCATCGCTGCCTGCGTCGAGAGCGCGGCCACCTACGCCGAGAGTGCTGCCGCATCCGCATTGAGCGCAGCTGCTTCTGTCGAGAGGGCGTCTGCGGCAACCGACAGGGCAGCTGCAGCAGCCGAGTCGGCTGCAGCTGCAGCTGTGACGGCGGCTGCAAACGCCAAGAGCGCTTGAGCTGCCGTCTGTGCCGCCGATGTCGCCCTGGCCCAGGTCGAGGCCATCCACGCGAATATCAAGGATGCACACACCAAGATATTCCAGTCCACCTTGGACTCCAGCATGCAACCCACGTCTGAAAAGGCAGCGGTGGCCATGGAGCAGCTGCTTCCTCATGAGGTCGCGGAGCGGGAGCTGGAGATGCAGGAGGTGGGGGAGATCGAGGAGTGCCGGGAGGAGGAGTTGCGCGTGGCAGAGGTCGAGGTAGAGAAGAGTCTGTCCGTCGAGGAATCGGCGATGGAGTACCAACGCGAGCTCTGGCGCAGCCACTACTACGAGTACTGCAACCTTGAGGGCGGCGCCGAGGACGAGGACATGGTCGACTTCAGCAGGGGGGACGCGGAGTCCACCAACGGCGGCATGTCACCAGCACAAGTCATCGACGTCTCATCTCACACCGGCGATGCATAGATCGGCGCGGCGGCAGATTTGTTAAAATTATGCGTACTTAGGCTTGGTTTTTAATGCTGGCTTTTTGTTAGAGCAATGTTTAGGCCATATGGCTTTGTTTAATTACTAAAATTGCTCGATTCAGTAAGTGTGGTCTGTCTGCTGTACACTCTTTTGTGTGCCCAAATTAGCAAGCGATGTTAAATTATGAAATGACGTACCCGGGGAAATTTCCACCAAAATTTGAATTATCAAACTCATCCCATGCGCGTAAAGCAGAAGAATCGTTTGCGATGCACACAATCGTTCAAAGTGAATGGTCCAGCGGCACCGCGTGCAAAGTTTCCCTCCATATTTCCAAAATTTTGGCATACTGCCAAAATATCTACCCCCGCCCTCCTTTCCTACCCCCTTTTCTCCCCAACCAGAAGTCACATTCCCCATGTTTCCTCCTTCCTTCCTTCCTTCCTAAGCTATAGCCGCTTCCTCGCTCTCGCCGTCTCTTATCCTACCGTCGGGTTCACCATGGTCTTCTTCAAAGACCTCTCCAGCGGTTCCTCCTCCGGTGATGACTCCTTCACCACCCGGGTATGCCTCTGTTCTCTCTCTCGGACTATGACTTGGAATGAAGGATTTTTACCCAGCGGTCGATTTGAGTCATTTCTTCCTCTTGTAGCTCCCTAGGACCATCAGTGGCAATGAATGGAGCGGGGTGGCTAAAGATCTATCTGCTCGTTTTCACCATCAATCACCATGCGTGAAGCTAGTTGCGTTTGAATCTGTGGACAGTGGGATGAAGTTTCTGGCATGTGCAAATAAGGTTAGACCCTCTTTCGTTGCTACAAATCATTTGTTAGATGTGATTCAGACACTGTCATGGTCCCAACCCATTCATACCACACCTTTAACCAAACGCATCCTAAGACAGTGTCACAGTTTGTACCTAGTATCTTAATTTGTTGCCATCTCATCAGTGGTGCCATTAGAAAATTATTTGACACCGCTTCAGCAGTTTGTGCAGCCAACTTTGGTCCACACATCCGAGCAGCCAAGCAGTAAAATACCAAATCTTTATGGCATGAAGGAACTGGGCATCAGAGCAACTACGTGCTCCGGAGTCCGGGTCCCTGATTTTTTTCCGCTGCATCGGCTCGCCACTGCAGGGCACCGGTGCGAGATGTAGCAATAGTTGTCTTTATCCCAGTTTTGGCATACATAGTGGACGGCCTTAGTGCTATTAGTTCTATGTTAATAAATTTGTGCATGTACACACTTGTTAGTATCAATTTGCTGTCATCCAAACACTGTCGCTATGCTGTTGCAGTTATATTTACCTTCCTCATAAAATGTTCAATTTGTTATTTATTGTACATGAGTAAGAACTTGTAGCGTCGTTGTAGTTAACTGTAGCTTCTGATGTTCCAGAATTGGTTTGTTGTCTCAGTAGCAATTAATTCATTTGCACATTGATCTTTTTGAGAAGATATGTCATAATTAACATGTTTCTTCAGTTTTTCAAAATAAGCATTAGTGATTTTCTATGTTGCTATAAACCCATTTTCCCTACAAATGTTACTGATCTAGTTCTAAATATTATAGGATGAACGAAAGTGTTCTTACTTGGAGTGGGTTGATCAAGAGTGGCCACAGTCTTTGAAGATGTGCCTAGCGAAGCTTTAGAGCATGTATGAGGAAGAGAACAGACGTAGGCTTAGAGAAACTGTTGTCAATGCTGAAGAATATTTGAAGATGCGGGATAAAAAGTTGAAGGTGGAGAATGAGCTCAGCTTTTTTAAATCAGACTTTGCTAAGATGGTGTTGGCGAAGGAGGAGGCACTTTCCTAGTTGGCCTGTGCAAAACAGGTTCTTACTGAACTAAAAGCAGAGGTGGATAAGACGAGCCTAGATGATCTCGATTAGGGAAATGAATATATTATGAAGTTGAACTAGCTATATGTTGTACTGTGCTGTTTTCATGTCGCTACCATACTGTGATGTTATAATATATTTATGTGCCTGATATGAAATTGGCAAACAGCTGTTTGATATGAAATGTGAATTTACGTAATACAGGAATTATTAATTGTAAACTAATAAACCTGCTAAATGTGTCATGGACCTTTGCAAACGGTTCTAGTAGTTAAAGCGCTTGCGATGGATAGCCCAATGCCACACAGTTTTCTTCATCAAATCGTGTGTGATATAGTTGATAAAAGCAAACAGTTAACCAAGGCAGACCGTGTGTGATAGTTACACCTTTCACACACGAGCCTACACATAAAACTGTGTGGGATGTACGTACGAACGGAAACGTTTTCCCTAGATTGACTGTGTGGGATGTACATAAGGACGGAAACGTATTCCTTGGATTGACTGTGTGTGATATACATACGAATTGAAATGTTTTTCTTGGATTCACCGTGTGGGATGTACATACATACGGAAATGTTTTCCTCGGATTACCGTGTGGGATGTACATACCTACGGAAACTATTGGGTTTTGATGCCTCGCCCAGTCGCACACGACCCCAGCATGTGTCCCAGGAGGGCCTATCCCCGACGATTTCTAGGTCGTGTGGGAAGGACCCCCCTATCGCCCACACTCACTTGGCGACGGTTCCAAATGCCGTCACGAAAAGGGTTTAAAACCATTTGTATAGCACCGACGCGCACCAGTGGTATCAACGGGCTATGGAGATGACCATCAATAGATATCAATGTGAGTGAGTAGGGATTGCCATGCAACAGATGCACTAGAGCTGTAAGTTTATGAAAGCTCAACAAGAAACTAAGTGGGTGTGCATCCAACTCGCTTGCTCACGAAGACCTAGGGCAATTTGAGGAAGCCCATCATTAGAATATAAAGCCAAGTTCTATAATGAAAAATTCCCACTAGTATATGAAAGTGACAATATAGGAGACTCTCTATCATGAAGATCATGGTGCTACTTTGAAGCACAAGTGTGATAAAAGGATAGTAGCATTGCCCCTTCTCTCTTTTCTCTCATTTTTTATTTTTCTATTTGGGACTTTTCTCATTTTTTTTGCCTCTTTTTTTTCGTCCGGAGTCTCATCCCGACTTGTGGGGGAATCATAGTCTCCATCATCCTTTCCTCACATGGGACAATGCTCTAATAATGAAGATCATCACACTTTTATTTACTTACAACTTCAAGAATTACAACTCGATACTTAGAACAAAATATGACTCTATATGAATGCCTCTGGCGGTGTACCGGGATGTGCAATGAATCAAGAGTTACATGTATGAAAAAATTATTAATGGTGGCTTTGCCACAAATACGATGTCAACTACATGATCATGCAAAGCAATATGACAATGATGATGTGTGTCATAATAAACGGAGCGGTGGAAAGTTGCATGGCAACATATCTTGGAATGGCTATGAAAATGCCATAATAGGTAGGTATGGTGCCTGTTTTGAGGAAGGTATATGGTGGTTTTATGGTACCGGCGAAAGTTGCGCGGTACTAGAGAGGCTAGCAATGGTGGAAGGGTGAGAGTGTGTATAATCCATGGACTCAACATTATTCAGAAAGAACTTGCATACTTATTGCAAAAATCTATTTGTTATCGAAACAAAGTACTCCGCGCATGATCATAGGGGGATAGATACGTAGGAAAAGACCATCGCTCGTCCACGACCGCCACTCATAAGGAAGACAATTAAAAAATAAATCATGCTCCGACTTCATCACATAACGGTTCACCATACGTGCATGCTGCGGGACTACAAACTTTAACACAAGTATTTCTCAAATTCACAATTACTCACTAGCATGACTCTAATATCACCATCTTCATATCTCAAAACAATCATAAGGAATCAAACTTCTCATAGTATTCAATGCACTTTATATGAATGTTTTTATTATATCTCTCTTGGATGCCTATCATATTAGGACTAAATTTATAACCAAAGCAAATTACCATGATGTTTAAAGACTCTCAAAATAATATAAGTGAAGCATGAGAGTTCATCAATTTCTATAAAATAAAACCACTGTCGTGCTCTACAAAGATATAAGTGAAGCACTAGAGCAAAATTGCCTAGCTCAAAAGATATAACTGAAGCACGTAAAGTATTCTAATAAATCACGATTCATGCGTGTCTCTCCCAAAAGGTGTGTATAGCAAGGATGATTGTGGCAAACTAAAAAGCAAAGACTCAAATAATACAAGACGCTCCAAGCAAAACACATATCATGTGGTGAATAAATATATAGCCTCAAGTAAAGTTACCGATAGACGAAGACGAAAGAGGGGATGCCTTTCGGGGCATCCCCAAGCTTAGGTCTTGGCTGTCCTTGAATATTACCTTGGGGTGCCTTGGGCATCCCCAATCTTAGGCTCTTGCCTCTCTTTATTCAATAGTCCATCAAATCCTTACACAAAATTTGAAAACTTCACAACACAACACTCAACAGAAAATCTCATAAGCTCCGTTAGTATAAGAAAATAAATCACCACTTTTGGTACTGTTGTGAACTCATTCTTTATTTATATTGGTGTAATATCTACTGTATTCCAACTTTCCATGGTTCATACCCCCCGATACTACTCCATAGATTCGTCAAAATAAGCAAACAACACATAGAAAACAGAATCTGTCAAAAACAGAACAGTCTGTAGCAATCTGTAATTCCGGAATACTTCTGTAACTCCAAAAATTCTGAAAAAATAGGACAAAATAGGCAACTTGTATATCAATCTTTTGTGAAAAATTCAAGAATTTATCGCGTTCCAGCAGCTCAGATCATTTCTGTCACTAGGCGCAAAAGTTTCTGTTTTTCAGCAAGATCAAATCAACTATCACCGTAAACTATCCCAAAGGTCGTACTAGGCACACGCACTAACCAAAACACAAAAACCACATCTAACCAGAGGCTAGATGAATTATTTAATGCAAAACAGAACTTAAAAAGCAAAAACAAAAATAAAATTGGTTGCCTCCCAACAAGCGCTATCGTTTAACGCACATTTGATAATTTCGATGATGCTCAAATGAAAGACAAGAATTGAACCATAAAGAGAGCATCATATAGCATGTTAAAAACACATATAAGTCTAACATACTTCCTATGCATAAGCATCTTATAGGCAAACAAATTACAAAGACAAGCAAAAGCGAGCATATGCATGGGAGAAGAAAGAAACAATAGCAATCTCAACGTAACGAGAGGTAATTTAGTAACATGAAAATTTCTACAACCATATTTTCCTCTCTCATAATAATTACATGTGGGATCATATTCAAATTCAACAATATAACTATCACATAACATATTCTCAACACGATTCGCATGCATGCGAAGTTGACACTCTTCCAAAATAGTGGGATCGACATTAACTAAAGTCATGACCTCTCCTAGGGCTGGAATTCGAGCCGAGTCGAGCCAGCTCGGCTCGATTCGCTAGAGCTCGTTTCGTTAACGAGCTAGCTCGACTCGACTCGTTATTATAACGAGCTCAAATCCAAGATTGGCTCGACTCGTATAACTCGCGAGCTGGCTCGTTTAGCTTGTTAAAGATATGATCATAAAACCCTCATATATTAGAAAAATGATTATGTATATATTAAACATATATATCACTGAACAATAGTAGTTTCCTTGTAACGCATGAGTCTCCTAGGCGATTGGGCCTTCAACGGCTAGGCCTTGTGTTGTGCGCCTGAGACATAGGGAGTGGCTGATCTTTTTTTGTATTGGGAGTGGCTGATCTTTTGTATCGAGCCTAACGAGTTACACGAGTACTCGTGAGATTGGCTCGTTTAACTTGGTCTATAAATGATCTTAAACTAAATCTCGGCTCGACTCGTTATTCTTCGAGTTCGAGTCGATTCGAGCCGAGTCACGAGCTACTCATTTAGCTCGCGAGCTTCGAGCTTTTTTTCTAGCCCTAACCTCTCCAAACCCACTTTTATCAAAAATTTCATAAGATCGAACATTCTCCAAATATGTGGGATCTAAAGTTGACACTCTTCCAAACCCACTTTGAATATTATTGCAAACATTATTATCAATCTCATATTCATCATGGGGCTGAAATAAATTTTCAAGATCATACGAAGAATCACCCCAATCATGATCATTGCAACAAGTAGTGGACATAGCAAAACTAGCATCCCCAAGCTTGGGATTTTGCATATCATTAACACAATTGAGATTAATAGAATTTATAATAACATCATTGCAATCATGCTTTTGATTCAAGGAACTATCAAGTATGGGTGCAATATCAATAATCTCATGTTTAACATAAGGAACTATAGCAAATTCATCTCCACAAATATTGGCATCATGACCATAATAATAGCAAGCATCATGTTCATCAAGGGATATTTCAATCAAATCATCGTAATCATAATTATCTATAAATTCATGCATATCATTATTTTCTTCCAAAGCAACGGTCATTTTCTCAATAAATTCCTTAACATAGGCATTATGAGCATAGTTTTCATAGCAATATTTAAGTATGTCAGAATTTTCAGATTTGTAGAGAGTAATATCATACTTTTCAATCAAAGAAGCAACTTCATGAGCACCCTTAAAAGCAACAAATTCTTCAATTTGTTCGATATCATAGTAACTATAAACACCCTTTTCATAAGAAGATAAGATTTCATTATCATTAAACTCACATAGGTAGGGAAGGTGTTTTTTAGGGTTCTTAGACCAACAAGTAAAATCATAAATTTCACAAAGATACCAAGCATAACACAGCAAACTGTTTATTCGATTCCATAAGAGTCTCCCTTTTCCAGACAAACGGTGACGCACAAAATGAGCATGCTCGTCTAAAGATTTTCCCTCAACTAAACTAGTTGGGGTTTCAGCACGAGCACAAATAGATCGAAGATGATCCAAATAGAAAACTTTAAGTGGATCCATATCAATAGATTTTTAGCAAGCAAAGAAGCTAGCAAATAGAAGGCACAAGGAAACACAAACAAAAAGACATACGGAAAGAAGGGCAAATAAAAGGGCAAATCTTTTTGAAAACCGTTTTAGAAGTGGGGAAGAGGAAAATGAGAGGCGAATGGCGAATAATGTAATGCAAGGGATGAGAGTTTATGATGGGTACTTGGTATGTCTTGACTTGGCGTAGATCTCCACGGCAACGGTGCCAGAAATTCTTCCTGCTACTTCTTGAGCTTGCATTGTTTTTTCCCTTGAAGAGGAAAGGGTGATGCAGCAAAGTAGAGATAAGTATTTCTCTCAGTTTGAGAACAAAGGTATCAATCCAGTAGGAGACAACGCACAAGTCACCGAATACCTGCACAAACAAACAACAACATGCACCCAACGCAATAAAAGGGTTGTCAATTCCTTCACGGTTACTTGCAAAAGTGAGATCTGATAGAGATAGATAAACGGTAAGTAAATATTTTTGGTATTTTTGGTTTATAGATCGGAAAGTAAAAGATTGCAAAAATAGTGAATCGGAAACTAAAATTATAGATTGGAAACTTATATAATGGAAAATAGAAACTTATATCATGGAAAATAGACCGGGGGACCATTGGTTTCACTAAAGGCTTCTCTCAAGATATAAAATAATACGATGGGCGAACAAATTACTGCCGAGCAATTGATAGAAAATCGCAAAGTTGTGACGATATCTAAGGCAATGATCATGAATATAGGCATCACGTCCGTGTCAAGTAGACCGAAACGATTCTGCATCTACTACTATTACTCCACACATCGACCGCTATCCAGCATGCATCTAGAGTATTAAGTTCATAAAGAACGGAGTGACGCACTAAGCAAGATGACATGATGTAGAGGAATTAACTCAAGCAATATGATGAAAACTCCATCTTTTTATCCTCGATGGCAACAATACAATACGTGCCTTGTTGCCCCTATTGTCACTGGGAAAGAACACCCATTGAACCCAAAGCTAAGCACTTCTCCCATTGCAAGAAAAACCAATCTAGTTGGCCAAACCAAACCGATAGTTCGAAGAGAATTACAAAGATATCAAATCATGCATAAAAGAATTCAAGAAGATTCAAATAATATTCATAGATAAGCTGGTCATAAATCCACAATTCATCGGATCTCGGCAAACACACCGCAAAAAAGTATTACATTGAATAGATCTCCAAGAACAGAGGAGAACGTGGTATTGAGAATCAAAGAGAGAGAAGAAGCCATCTAGCGACTAGCTTTGGACCCGTAGGTCTGAAATAAACTACTCACGCTTCATCGGAAGGGCAATAGAGTTGGTATTGAAGCCCTCCGTGATTGAATCCCCCTGCGATAGGACGCCGGAAAAGGCCCCTGGATGAGATCTCATGGGTACAGAAGGTTGTGGCAGTGCAGAAGTGTTTTTGTGGCTTGTCCTGGTGGTTTGGGGGTATAAGAGTATATATAGGCGAAAGAATTAGGTCAGGATGTGCACGAGGGGCCCACAAGGGTGGGGGCGCGCCCTAGCCCCCTGGGCGTGCCCTCAGTCCTTGTGGCCTCCTCATGGCTCCTCCGACTTCATCTCCAAGTCTCCTGGTTTGTCTTCTGGTCCAAGAAGAATCATCGCGAAGGTTTTATTCCATTTGGACTCCGTTTGGTATTCCTTTTCTGTGGTACTCAAAAACAAAAAAAAACAGAAACTGGCACTCGGCTCTAGGTTAATAGGTTAGTCCCAAAAATAATATAAAATAGCATATTAATGCATATAAAACATCCAAAACAGATAATATAATAGCATGGAACAATAAAAAATTATAGATACGCTGGAGACGTATCAATGATCATTGGCAGTTGCACTTCGGTAGTGTTATTATTTGATCATAGCATTGTCCAATTGCAACTGCCACTGATCATGTCAATTGCAATCGGGCAGTGCTATGAACAGTACATCATAGAACTCCCCAAAATGCATGCACATCAGTCCTACTATTTATAGCATGCACATGCATTGTCCTTCTATGATCATGCAAGAACGTAGTACCTACTATATGATGATGCAGACATACTATAGTGATCATACCAACAACCCAGAAACTATTCTGATTATAGCAACAACCTAACTAGCATCGTGATCAACCAAGAACACCCTAACTGGCATTGTGATCATACCAAGAACACCCTAATTAACTACCAATGTAGCATTGTCATGATAGCAATGCAAGAACATAACTACCAATCTAGCATTGTCATGATAGCTAGTAAGCACTCTCTAAGCAAGCACATAACATGACTCCGAATCGATCAAATTGGTTTGATTCGAAATGAATCCAATTTATTCAAAACGAACGAAAACCCCCTAACTAGTAACGGGAGCATGGAGAAATGATAGCATACCGAAGCGGTTGCCGCCAAAGGAACGCTGGTCATGGACCAAACCCTGTCAGGAACAGGGGTCCGACCGCCGCAGATGGCCCGACCATTGCAGGGCCTAATCCAAGGGTCCTCGCCACTGCATTGATGCTACTCATACACGCACAGTGGAGGAAAAGGGTGTCGTAGTCGATGCTCTGGCCACAATTACTTTGGTTTGACCCGAAGCAAGGGAGAAAACCCTCGCACGGGGGTAAACCCCCCCCCCCTACCGGGCACGCCCGATGGGCGTCTAGCAACACATGTGCTTCCCGTAGAGCCACATCCGCAGTCGCACGGACTGACACAAACGCCGACAGTGAGTCAATGGCTGCTAAACGCGGCCTGGTGCAGTTGGGGGAAGTGGCCTGGATAGCCGCAATGAGGCCAATTCCTTGTCAGGCCACGATAGCCACCCACCAGACTTGGATGCGGCTGCTACCAACGAGGATGGGAACGGGGCGCCGCGACTGAGGGTTGACCATCGGAGAACATGAAACGGGCGGTGAGATAGAGTGAGGGAGAATGGTGTGAATTGGATTAGGCGGTGGCGGGAGAGAAGGGAAGGGGGTATGAGACGCCTCGCAGTCTCCCGCGCTTTATAACACACACAGGTGAGAGCCATGCGTGGCTCGAGTGAGCCTGGCTCATGAAAAAGGCTGAATCGGTCGCCCCCCCAGTTTGGGCCGAGAGTGCTTTAAGTTCCACGCAGGTCGAGAAACAAATATAGGTCAGACTACCAAATGCCCGATTTTTTGCATTGCACGGGCCTAGTTGGGCCTCATGCAGCCTACCAAATATGCCCCATACTTCATGACGAGATAGATCTCATGATGCCGAAGTTGGTGGAGCTCGCACGGACTGAGCTTGCGGCGCGTGGAGGTAGTTAAGCTCATGACTGACAGATCCACATCACGAAGGTGGTGGTCGAGAGGCGGGCATGAATGGGCCGACGATGGCACAAAGACGACGCGGAGGGAACATGAAGGTCGTGGAGGGCACGCCGCTCGCATATCAACGAGAGTATATGCAAACTTGTCATCAAATCCATCGCTCGCAACAACCTCGCTGCCGATCGATGACGTATCGCTAGCCGGATTGTGGCGTCCGGAGAGCACCGACTATCCTGCAGACCTGCACATCATCCCGCTTCCAGCCACCGTCGCATCGCCTTGTATCCCTGTGGATGGGAGTGAGGGCATATTAGGGCAACTCTAACCGATCCCTTAAAAGTTAGCGGAGTAAAACTCTTAGTGGAGTATACTTACTCCACTAAGTTTTGGTCGACTCTAGCTGATCCCTTAAATTTAGCGAAGTAAAGTTACCTTTTGGTTTATGCATTTCGTCGAACATCTAACATTCGTGTCTGCGACGATGGTGACCACGCCAAAAATGCTGGTGACCACCGAGCGCGCCACGCACGGCCTTCCACCCGGTGCTCTCGCCATGCCGCACCATGACCGGCCACCGTCGTGGTCGTAGTCGTGCTCGGTGAGGATGGAGGGTGGTGCAGGACCGATGCCGCCGCGACGACGGCTGCGAGGGGGCCGGACTCTGTCGCTGCCGCACACGTGGCTGGGGGTGGAGTACATGATCGAAGAAGAGCTTCGGGACGACAATGAGGAGCAGTGGGCACGACTTCTGTAGCGCGGGTCGGCACAGCCGCGATGGAGCAGCTTCATCATGGTCCAGCGGGAGCAGCAACGCGGGAGGCGTGGCTGGACCGTGCGTGGGAGATGAAGAAGAGCTGGCACGAGCGCAATGGCTACACCCCCGACGTCGACACCCCCATGGTGGTCGCGGTGGGGAAGCAGGCTGGCGGGTCCTCGTCCTCGTGCGCCTCCTCCTCACTGTACCACCACTCGTCCGCCAGTGTCGCGATGGACATGGAGGATGTGCGTGCATGCAGGGACCTCGGCCTCGAGCTCCCCTCCGACGGCACCGTTGAGATTCGATATCACGGCCTCTCCGCGGGCAGTGGTCCTACCCACAGCCACGCCAGTAGCGGCATCGCACGGGGGAGCACCGGCGGGCGACGGGCGGGGAGCAGCAGCGGGTGGCGGCATCGCGCGGGGGAGTAGCGGTGGGCGGCGGCGCACATGAGCAGCAGGGGGAGGCGAGGGAGAGCAAAAATTTATTCCGGCCCCTTTCCATGGAGTATATTTAGGAAGAAGATTGGACACAGGAGTAAAATTTTACTTCCTTACAGCGGACAAGGGATCGACTAGGTATCGGTTAGTGAACTAAAACAGAAATTCTACTTAACTAACCGGTTGTAAGGGATGGGTTAGGACTGCCGTTAAATCTGCTTGAGAATTACACTTTTTAACGAAAGTTCAGACGAACTCGACATGAGTGTACTGTATTACGGACAGATTACACCAAGTGGGGCTTAGATACTGTGCCAGCATCACTGGTACCAGCCACATTTTCGTTTGCACTCGAATAGAATAACGCGCGCGCCGTTCACGCGAACGTTTTGTTTATTGCAGATTCTTTAAGGCACCAGATTGATTCAGTCGTACCCTTCAGTTGTAAGATAAGATATGGTTATATATGCAATTGCAATTACCTTGACCACAGGCTCTCTCTGCAACACAATGTATACAATTATTTTATTATTTCAAAAAATCTTATAAAGTAATACATCTGAAGTCATTATGTTAGCAACATCTGTCGCTACTTCTATCCATTAATGAAGAGGTACAGAAAGCGTGAGCCGAATATTCAGACCTTCCATTTAAACCTAACATTTAAAGTCAGAGACCCCAACCAAACCATATATCAGGTTTGAGGCACAAACCGGTTCAACACACTTAGGTCATCGCCGCTGTCTTAATCGATCCATCTTCGGAGTAAATACTGACGCATAGACCTTGCTAGGCATGCTGTCGACGTTGTCACGGCGCCAAGCAACGCCTTCTCCCTACGCGCGTCCATCATCACACATCCTTCGCCGAGGTCTTGCCACGTCACGCCGCCGAGACTCCACGTCGTCGATGCGTCACATGGAACGCCGCCCCACCGCAAATGCCGTCCACTGGTCCCTCAAGCCTATGCACACCTTCAAAAATGACGCCCCAAAGATCTCTCCGTTCGAATCGCATCGTCAAATGAATAAAAGGGGATGTATCTAGATGTATATTAGTTCTAGATACATCATTTTCTATCCATTTTGATGACAAGTATTTTCGGACGGAGGGAGTACGACACAAGAGCGCCGCCGTCATCCGATCAACCGATTTAGAGTTTCCTCCAGAGGCGGCGAATAGGGGTCTAGAGCTTTTCCACGATGATGCCTTCAAAAAAAAGACGACGCAGAAGAAGCCACCATTGCCGGCCTTGACAACAAGCCAAGAGCAGAGGCTTCACCCGGATCCGCTCGAGAAATCTCCATCCAGCCTTATGTACACGGAACCGCCACGGACCACCACCGCCGCGCATGAAACAGGCCGCATCGTCCAGATCAGATCTGGCCCGAAGCCAGACCACACGTACAGTACAGCCGATCCATCCACAGGCCCTCCATGCCGCCGCGCCGATCCAAGATCCGACCGGCCGCAAAGCCATCCCTTTTGTGTAGAAGTATCATCTCACGCCCTCGACATCATATCGATGTACTTGACGAATTGCACCACGTGGGGATTACATTACTGCCGTGTCAGCATGATTGATGGCAACTACCAACCACATTTTGATACAGAGAATAATGCAATGGCTCTCTTCTATATAAATAGCTTGGGTTTATATATGCTGCTGCAATTATCTTGACCGCAGGCTCTCTCTGCAACACCATGTCTTACTCCTCCATGCGAATCTCTACACCGCAAGAAGGCGAGGCCAAAACCAACGAAGAGCTCTACCAGCAGTTCACCAAGTCGGTGTCCTCCTGGCCGTGCTCCCCTGCCCTCTCCAATTACCAGCTCTACCGCCACGACAATGGCTGGCACAGCAGCCTGCCTCCAATGGTCGGCACCATGGTCGCCGACGCATGCTTCGCCGCGCGCCCCTCGGACATCATCGTCGCCACGCTGCCCAAGTCCGGCACGACGTGGATCAAGGCGCTCCTCTACTCCACGGTGCACCGGAGGGAGCACCCCGCGGACTCCTCCGTCCACCCGTTCAACACCCGTGGTCCTCACGAGTGCATCAAGTTTCTCGAGTACCAGCTCTACACGCAGAACAGGATCCCGGACCTCGACGAGCTGCCGGACCCCAGGCTCTTCGCCACGCACGTCCCCTTCGTGTCGCTGCCGAGGTCGGTCGTGGCGTCGGGCTGCAAGATCGTGTACGTGTGCCGCGACCCCAAGGACACCCTGATCTCGCATTGGAACTTCGCGAACAAATTCAGGGTCAGGGACGGTCTGGAGCCGCTCTCGGTTGAGACCGCCGCCGACTACTTCTGCGACGGCGTGTCGCCGTTCGGGCCGTACTGGGACCATGTCCTCGGGTACTGGCGCGCCCACTCCGCGAGCCCCGAGCAGGTGCTCTTCTTCAGGTACGAAGAGATGAGTCGAGACACGGCGGCACACGTGCGGAGGCTGGCGGAGTTCGTCGGATGCCCGTTCAGCGTGGAGGAGGAGGAAGACGGCGTGGTGGACGCCATCGTCAAGCTGTGCTCATTCGAGCACATGACTGGGCTCGAAGCCACAAAGGGTGGCAAGACAGAGCTCACGTTTGGCGTTGTGGAGAACAGCTCATTCTTCCGGCGCGGCCAGGTCGGGGACTGGGAGAACCATCTATCGCCGGAGACGGCACGAAAGATCGATGCCATCACCGAGGCCAAGTTTAGGGGCTCCGGTCTCTCTGTCTAGGTAGCTGGGGTGTAATATTATTCGATCATAGCGTCACTCGTATCATTTGCAAATTCATTCCTCATGAGTTTTTTACCGTCAATGTACTATGAACTTATAAGTAACAATCATATGTTTCCCACGAGGTGGTGGCGTGCGAATCAACCTGTGGTTGAGTTGGTTAGGTGGACGAGATCCCGTCCACCGCGTTCAAATCCCTGCCGCATTATTTCTGGATTTATTTCGAGATTTCCGGCGATCGCTTTCGGTGAGAGGAGACGTTCCCGTTGACGACGAGGCGCCTACGGTGACTTCGTAAATCTCAAGATGATATGCCGGCACAGTCTCTCGAAGGTGCTCATAGGGATAGGGTGTGCGTGTGTGTGTTCATAGGGATGAGTGTATGCGCGTGTATATGAGCTCTTATGTCTGTACTGATGCTCAAAAAAAAAAGTCATGGTGGTGGCGCTGCCACGACGCCGGGGGCGTGCGGGGCTGCGGGCCAGTGGAGGTGCGGTGCATGAGGGTGTGGTGTCGAGCGGTGCTCCGTGATGGATTACGGATGGGATTAATCCCATATAAGACAATAATTCCTAGTTAATTTTTAAGGCCCATGTATGTGTACGGCAAGTGGTGGAAAGTGCGTGAAGTTTAGTACCATACTGCTACAACAAGAAGGGTGAGACTTTTTTATAAGGGTTGCTCCACCACTTGCTATTGGGAGATTGAGAATATGAGTTGTACACGCGCGCTGCTCCTCCTCCACCGCCCGCCTCGTCCCGATGTGTGCGCCACGGGTTGCGGGATTGATTAATTAATCTCGGATTAATTAACGAGTCGCTCGCTTGAGAGCAGGTGCCTGCCGGTTGGCCTGGCCAACTGAAGGGTATGAGTCGTTCATCCTCTATTTGCTCGTTCATGTGCTGGCCATATATATGTTGTTCATAGATGTGTCTATTCTATGTACTGTATGTGCTCACATACTTGGGTATCGATGTATTTGCCATGTTTACTGTCTACTCGTGGATTAGATTAGTTGAGAAAGTGCTAATTGAAAATGCGTTATATCGACTAGAGGGGGGTGAATAGGTGGTTTTTATGAATTTTTCAATGAGTAATTTCAGGGTGAGTAAATTCCTAAGCGAAGAACTACTTGTAGCGGAATAAATGTTGGGTAACGTAGTATTTCCAAAAAATTTCCTACGTACACGCAAGACCATGGTGATGGCATAGCAACGAGAGGGAAGAGTGTCCGTCCACGCACTCGTGAGACCGAAAGCGAAGCGTTATAACAACGCTGTTGATGTAGTCGACGCCTTCACGATCCGACCGATCCAAGCACCGAACGTCGGCACCTCCGAGTTCTGCACACGCTCAGCTCGATGACAATCCCGGACTCGATCCAGCAAAGTGTCGGGATGAGTTCCACAAGACGACGGCGCAGTGACGATGATGATGCTCCACCGACGCAGGGCTTCGCCTAAGCTCCGCGACGATATGACTTCTCCGGCGCAGGGCTTCGCCTAAGCTCCGCGACGATATGACCGAAGTGGAATATGGTGGAGGGGGCACCGACACGCTAAGGAACGATCCGTAGATCAACTTGTGTGTCCATGGGGTGCCCCCTGCCCCGTATATAAAGGAGCAAGGAGGAGGTGGCGGCCAAGGGAGGAGGCGCACAGGGGGGAGTCCTACTCCCACCGGAGTAGGACTCCTCCTTTCCTAGTAGGAGTAGGAGAGAAGGAAGGGAAGGGAGGAAGGGTGCGGCCCTCCCCTAGTCCAATTCGGACTAGGCCTTGGGCGCGCGCCTGCCCTAGGCAGCCCTCTCTCTTTCCCGCAGGGCCCAATAAGGCCCAATACTTCTCCCGGCGAATTCCCGTAACTCTCCGGTACTCGAAAATACCGAATCATTCGAACCTTTCCGAACTCGAATATAGTCGTCCAATATATCGATCTTTACGTCTCGACCATTTCGAGACTCCTCGTCATGTCCCCGGTCTCATCCGGGACTCAACTCCTTCGGTACATCAAAACTCATAAACTCATAATAAAACTGTCATCGAATCCTTGCGTGCGGACCCTACGGGTTCGAGAACTATGTAGACATGACCTAGAACTATTCTCGGTCAATAACCAATAGCGGAACCTGGATGCCCATATTGGCTCCTACATATTCTACTGAAGATCTTTATCGGTCAAACCGCATAACAACATACTTTGTTCCTTTGTCATCGGTATGTTACTTACCCGAGATTCGATCGTCGGTATCCAATACCTAGTTCAATCTCGTTACGGTAAGTCTCTTTACTCGTTCCGTAATACATCATCTCACAACTAACTCATTAGTTGCAATGCTTGCAAGGCTTATGTGATGTGTATTACCGAGAAGGCCCGAGATACCTCTCCGACAATTGGAGTGACAAAACCTAATCTCGATTCATGCCAACTCAACATATACTTTTGGAGACACCTGTAGAGTACCTTTATAATCACCCATTTACGTTGTGACGTTTGGTAGCACACAAAGTGTTCCTCCGGTAAACGGGAGTTGCATAATCTCATAGTTGCAGGAACTTTGTATAAGTCATGAAGAAAGCAATAGCAACATACTAAACGATCAAGTGCTAGGCTAACGGAATGGGTCATGTCAATCACATCATTCTCCTAATGATGTGATCCCGTTAATCAAATGACAACTCATGTCTATGGCTAGGAAACTTAACCATCTTTGATTCAACGAGCTAGTCAAGTAGAGGCATACTAGTGACACTATGTTTGTCTATGTATTCACACATGTATTATGTTTCCGGTTAATACAATTCTAGCATGAATAATAAACATTTATCATGATATAAGGAAATAAATAATAACTTTATTCTTGCCTCTAGGGCATATTTCCTTCAGTCTCCCACTTGCACTAGAGTCAATAATCTAGTTCACATCGCCATGTGATTTAACATCAATAGTTCACATCTATATGTGTTTAACACCCATAGTTCACATCGACATGTGACCAACACCCAAAGGGTTTACTAGAGTCAGTAATCTAGTTCACATCGCTATGTGATTAACACCCAAAGAGTACTAAGGTGTGATCATGTTTTGCTTGTGAGATAATTTTAGTCAACGGGTCTGTCACATTCAGAGCCGTAAGTATTTTGCAAATTTCTATGTCTACAATGCTCTGCACGGAGCTACTCTAGCTAATTGCTCCCACTTTCAATATGTATCCAGATTGAGACTCAGAGTCATCTAGATTAGTGCTAAAACTTGCATCGACGTAACCCTTTACGATGAACCTTTTTTCACTTCCATAATCGAGAAACATATCCTTATTCTACTAAGGATAATTTTGACCGCTGTCCATTGATCTACTCCTAGATCACTATTGCACTCCCTTGCCAAGCTTAGTGGTAGGGTATGCAATAGATCTGGTACACAACATGACATACTTTATAGAACCTATGGCTGATGCATAGGGAATGACTTTCATTCTCTTTCTATCTTCTGCCGTGGTCGGGTTTTGAGTCTTACTCAATCTCACACCTTGTAACACAGGCAAGAACTCTTTCTTTGACTGTTCCATTTTGAACTACTTCAAAATCTTGTCAAGGTATGTATTCATTGAAAAACTTATCAAGCGTCTTGATCTATCTCTATAGATCTTGATGCTCAATATGTAAGCAGCTTCACCGAGGTCTTTCTTTGAAAAACTCCTTTCAAATACTCCTTTATGCTTTGCGAATAATTCTACATTATTTCCGATCAACAATATGTCATTCACATATACTTATCGAAATCTTGTAGTGCTCCCACTCACTTTCTTGTAAATACAGGCTTCTCCAAAAGTCTGTATAAAACCATATGCTTTGATCACACTATCAAAGCGTTTATTCCAACTCAAGATGCTTGCACCAGTCCATAGATGGATCATTGAAGCTTGCACATTTTGTTAGCTCCTTTAGGATTGACAAAACCTTCTGGTTGCATCCTATACAACTCTTCTTTAATAAATCCATTAAAGAATGTAGTTTTGACATCCATTTGCCAGATTTCAAAAATGTGGCAATTGCTAACATGATTCGGACAGACTTAAGCATCGCTACTGCTTGAGAAAATCTCATTGTAGTCAACACCTTGAATTTGTCGAAAACCTTTCTGCGACAAGTCGAGCTTTGTAGATAGTAATACTACTATCAGCATATGTCTTCCTCTTGAAGATCCATTTATATAATATGGCTTGCCGATCATCGGCAACTCCATCAAAGTCCACACTTTGTTCTCATATATGGATCCCATCTCGATTTCATGGCCTCAAGCCATTTCGCGAATCTGGGCTCATCATCACTTCCTCATAGTTCGTAGGTTCATCATGGTCTAGTAACATGACTTCCGAACATGATTACCGTACCACTCTGTGCGAATCTTACTCGGAAGACCTCGAGGTTTGGTAGCAACTTGATCTGAAGTTTCATGATCATCATCATTAACTTCCTTACTAATTGGTGTAGGAATCACTGAACTGATTTCTGTGATGAACTACTTTCCAATAAGGGAGAAGGTACAATTACCTCATCAAGTTCTACTTTCCTCCCACTCACTTCTTTCGAGAGAAACTTCTTCTCTAGAAAGGATCCATCTTAGCAACGAATAACTTGCCTTCGGATCTGTGATAGAAGGTGTACCCAATAGTTACCTTTGGGTATTCTATGAAGACGCACTTCTCCGATTTGGGTTCGAGCTTATCGGTGAAAACTTTTTCACATAAGCATCACAACTCCAAACTTTAAGAAACGACACTTTAGGTTTCTTCGCTAAACCATAGTTCATACGGTGTCATCTCAACGGATTTAGATGGTGCCCTATTAAACGTGAATGCAGCTGTCTCTAATGCATAACCCAAAACGATGGTGGTAAATCGGTAAGAGACATCATTGATCGCACCATATCAAATAAAGTGCGGTTATGACGTTCGGACACACCATAACATTGTGGTGTTCCAGGTGGCGTGAGCTGTGAAACTATTCCACATTATTTTAATTGAAGACCAAACTCAGAACTCAATTATTCGTCTCTGCGATCAGATCGCGAAACTTTATTTTCTTGTTACGATGATTTTCCACTTCACTCAAAACTCTTTGAACCTTTCAACTATTTCAGACTTATGTTTCATCAAGAAGATATACGCATATCTGCTCAAATCATCTGTGACGGTCAAAAATAACGATACTTGCCGTGAGCTTTAACACTCATCGGACCGCATACATCGGATGTATTATTTCCAATAAGTCATTTGCTCGCTCCATTGTTCCCGAGAACGAGTCTTTAGTCATCTTGCCCATAAGGCATGGTTCGCAAGCATCAAGTGATTCATAATCAAGTGATTCCAAAATCCCATCAGCATGGAGTTTCTTCATGCGCTTTACACCAATATGACCTAAACGGCAGTGCCACAGATAAGTTGCACTATCATTATTAACTTTGCATCTTTTGGTTTCAATATTATGAATATGTGTATCACTACGATCGAGATCCAACGAACCATTTTCATTGGGTGTTTAACCATATAAGGTTTTATTCATGTAAACAGAACAATAATTTATTCTCTTACTTAAATGAATAACCGTATTGCAATAAACATGATCAAATCATATTCATGCTCAACGTAAACGCTAAATAACATTTATTTAGGTTTAACACTAATCCCGAAAGTATAGGGAGTGTGCGATGATGATCATATCAATCTTGGAACTACTTCCAACACTCATCTTCACTTCCCCTTCAACTAGTCTCTGTTTATTCTGTAACTCCTGTTTCGAGTTACTAATCTTAGAAACCGAACAAGTATCAAATACTCAGGGGATACTATAAACACTAGTAAGGCACACATCAATAACCTGTATATCAAATATACTTTTGTTCATTTTTCCATCCTTCTTATCCACCAAATATTTGGGGTATTTCCGCTTCAAAGACCATTTCCTATGCAGTGTAAGCACTCGGTTTCAGGCTTTGGTTCAGCTTTGGGTTTCTTCATGGGAGTGACAACTTGCTTGTCATTCTACTTGAAATTCCCCTTTCTTTCCCTTTGCCCTTTTCTTGAAACTAGTGGTCTTGTCAATCATCAACACTTGATGCTCTTTCTCGATTTCTACCTTCGTCGATTTCAACATCACGAAGAGCTCGGAATCGTTTTCGTCATCCCTTGCATACTATAGTTCATCACGAAGTTCTAGTAACTTAGTGATGGTGACTAGAGAATTCTGTCAATCACTATCTTATCTGGGAGATTAACTCCCACTTGATTCAAGCGATTGAAGTACGCAGACAATCTGAGCACATGCTCACTAGTTGAGCGATTCTCCTCCATCTTTTAGCTATAGAACTTGTTGGAGACTTCATATCTCTCAACTCGGTATTTGCTTGAAATATTAACTTCAACTCTGGAACATCTCATATGGTCCATGACGTTCAAAACGTCTTTGAAGTCCCGATTCTAAGCCGTTTAAGCATGGTGCACTAAACTACCAAGTAGTCATCATATTGAGCTAGCCAAACGTTCATAACGTCTGCATCTTGCTCTTGCAATAGGTCTGTCACCTAGCGGTGCATCAAGGACATAATTCTTCTGTGCAGCAATGAGGATAAACCTCAGATCACGGATCCAATCCGCAACATTGCTACTAACATTTTTCAACATAATTTTTCTCTAGGAACATATCAAAATAAACATATGAAAGCAACAAACATAGGGAAGCAATAACGCGAGCTATTGATCTACAACATAATTTGCAAAATACTACCAGGACTAAGTTCATGATAAATTAAAGTTCAATTAATCATATTACTTAAGAACTCCCACTTAGACAGACATCTCTCTAGTCATCTAAGTGATCACGTGATCCAAATCAACTAAACCATAACCGATCATCACGTGAGATGGAGTAGTTTTCAATGGTGAACATCACTATGTTGATCATATCTACTATATGATTCACGCTCGACCTTTCGGTCTCCGTGTTCCGAGGCCATATCTGCATATGCTAGGCTCGTCAAGTTTAACCTGAGTATTCAGCGTGTGCAAAACTGGCTTGCACCCGTTGTAGATGGACGTAGAACTTATCACACCGATCATCACGTGGTGTCTGGGTACTCTGAACTTTTAGCAGCGGTGCATACTCGAGGAGAACACTTCTTGATAATTTTCAGTGAGAGATCATCTTATAATGCTACCGCCAATCAAAGCAAGATAAGATGCATAAAGGATAAACATCACATGCAATCAATATAAGTGATATGATATGGTCATCATCATCTTGTGCTTGTGATCTCCATCTCGAAGCACCGCCATGATCACCATCGTCACCGGTAGCGACACCTTGATCTCCATCGTAGCATCGTTGTCGTCTCGCCAACTATTGCTTCTCGACTATCGCTACCGCTTAGTGATAAAGTAAAGCAATTACATGGCGTTGCATTTCATACAATAAGCGACAACCATATGGCTCCTGCCATTGCCGATAACTCGGTTACAAAACATGATCATCTCATACAATAAAATATAGCATCACGTCTTGACCACATCACATCACAACATGCCCTGCAAAAACAAGTTAGACGTCCTCTACTTTGTTGTTGCAAGTTTTACGTGGCTGCTACGGGCTGAGCAAGAACCGTTCTTACCTACGCATCAAAACCACAACGATAGTTTGTCAAGTTGGTGCTGTTTTAACCTTCGCAAGGACCGGCGTAGCCACACTCGGTTCAACTAAAGTGAGAGAGACAGACACCCGCCGGTCACCTTTAAGCAACTAGTGCTCGGGCGGTGAAACCAGTCTCGCGTAAGCGTCTGGCGTAATGTCGGTCCGGGCGCTTCATCTCACAATACCGCCAAACCAAAGTATGACATGCTGGTAAGCAGATGACTTATATCGCCCACAACTCACTTGTGTTCTACTCGTGCACATGACATCAACGCATAAAACCAGGCTCGGATGCCATCATGGGTAACGTAGTATTTCAAAAAATCCTACGCACACGCAAGACCATGGTGATGGCATAGCAACGAGAGGGAGAGTGTCCGTCCACGCACCCTCGTGAGACCGAAAGCGGAGCGTTATAACAACGCGGTTGATGTAGTCGACGCGTCTTCACGATCCGACCGATCCAAGCACCGAACGTCACGGCACCTCCGAGTTCGCACACGTTCAGCTCGATGACAATCCGGGACTCGATCCAGCAAAGTGTCGGGATGAGTTCCGTCACCGACGACGGGCGTGGTGACGATGATGATGCTCCACCGACGCAGGGCTTCGCCTAAGCTCCGCGACGATATGACTTCTCCGGCGCGAGGCTTCGCCTAAGCTCTGCGACGATATGACCAAGTGGAATATGGTGGAGGGGGCACCGCACACGGCTAAGGAACGATCCGTAAATCAACTTGTGTGTCCATGGGGTGCCCCCTGCCCCAGATATAAAGGAGCAAGGAGGAGGTGGCCGCCAAGGAGGAGGCGCACAAGGGGGGAGTCCTACTCCCACCAGAGTAGGACTCCTCCTTTCCTAGTAGGAGTAGGAGAGAAGGAAGGGAAGGGAGGAAGGGTGCGGCCCCCCCTAGTCCAATTCGGACTAGGCCTTGCGGGCGCGCGCCTGCCCTAGGCAGCCCTCTCTCTTTCCGCAGGGCCCAATAAGGCCCAATACTTCTCCCGGCGAATTCCCGTAACTCTCCTAGTACTCGAAAATACCGAATCATTCGAACCTTTCCAACTCGAATATAGTCGTCCAATATATCGATCTTTACGTCTCGACCATTTCGAGACTCCTCGTCATGTCCCCGATCTCATCCGGGACTCCGAACTCCTTCGGTACATCAAAACTCATAAACTCATAATAAAACTGTCATCGAATCCTTAAGCGTGCGGACCCTACGGGTTCGAGAACTATGTAGACATGACCTAGAACTATTCTCGGTCAATAACCAATAGCGGAACCTGGATGCCCATATTGGCTCGTACATATTCTACGAAGATCTTTATCGGTCAAACCGCATAACAACATACTTTGTTCCTTTGTCATCGGTATGTTACTTACCCGAGATTCGATCGTCGGTATCCAATACCTAGTTCAATCTCGTTACGGTAAGTCTCTTTACTCGTTCGTAATACATCATCTCACAACTAACTCATTAGTTGCAATGCTTGCAAGGCTTATGTGATGTGTATTACCGAGAAGGCCCGAGATACCTCTCCGACAATCGGAGGACAAAACCTAATCTCGATTCATGCCAACTCAACATATACTTTTGGAGACACCTGTAGAGTACCTTTATAATCACCCATTTACGTTGTGACGTTTGGTAGCACACAAAGTGTTCCTCCGTAAACGGAGTTGCATAATCTCATAGTTGCAGGAACTTTGTATAAGTCATGAAGAAAGCAATAGCAACATACTAAGCGATCAAGTGCTAGGCTAACGGAATGGGTCATGTCAATCACATCATTCTCCTAATGATGTGATCCCGTTAATCAAATGACAACTCATGTCTATGGCTAGGAAACTTAACCATCTTTGATTCAACGAGCTAGTCAAGTAGAGGCATACTAGTGACACTATGTTTGTCTATGTATTCACACATGTATTATGTTTCCGGTTAATACAATTCTAGCATGAATAATAAACATTTATCATGATATAAGGAAATAAATAATAACTTTATTATTGCCTCTAGGGCATATTTCCTTCAATAAATACTCAGATGCAAACATAACAGAATATAAGCATGGTGATCACGATGAAATGAAAACACGCACAGAGTACAGAAAGCGTAAACACATGATAAACATGATGAAGACAAATAGACTGAAGACATAGTCTTCAAACAGGAAATAGAACCAGATGGCTTGGTGAAGACGGTGATTTGGTAGACCAGTTCCAACTGCTGTGACAGTTGTACGTCTGGTTGGAGCAGCTAGGTATTTAAATCTGAGGACACACAGTCCCGGACACACAGTCCTCACCATATTCTCCTTGAGCTAAGGTCACACAGACCTCGCCCAATCACTCGTGGTAAGTCTTCAGGTGACTTCCAAACCTTCACAAACTCGGTCACTCGGCGATTCACAATTTCCTCTTGGATGCTCAGACCATGACGCCTAACCGTCTGGAAGATGCACAGTCTTCAAAGGTAACAAGCGTCGGATCCACGCAGGATCAATCTATTCAGTGATGCTCAATCACTTTGGGTTTGTAACTGTTTGGGTTTGGGTTTTCCTCACTTGATGATTTTCGCTCAAAGTCCTCGGAGGATGGGATGCTCTTAAATAACAAGTGTCAGTTTCTCTTGGAGCAGTCAACCAGCTAGTGGTTGTAGGGGGCGGCTATTTATAGCCTAGGGAGCAACCCCGACATGATAAGACATAAATGCCCTTCAATGATATGACCGATAGGTGGATAAGATATTTTGGGATAGCTGGCACATAGCACAGCAACGATCGGAAATTTGACTATCAAATTCCTCAGGGCTATCATGTTCATCACTTGTAGGCAATCCGCACTTGCGAATTCCTTACCCCTCAGTCAGAACAAATTCCTCAGAGACCATAAGAACTCCGTCTTTGTCACTGAAGAAATTGACTGAACTGTATGAGATTTCCAATGGCTTCACTCGAAGGGATTGGTCGGTGTAGGATTTTGAGATGAGCATCACTTGGAAAGTTTTCCTTAGTATTTCCTCCTTTAACAGTACGGTGTTTCCTATGACTCAATAAAGAGAAAAATGAAACTATGAAAAAAAGTCTTCACGCTTCATGTTCCTCATATGAATACCAAGTCTTCATGGTCACACCTATTTCTTCACTTTCAAAGTCTTCAGAAATCCAAAGTCTTCAGTCGAAGATATTCATTTTTAGGGGTTGACTTTCTCTATAAATATCAAACTCCTCATAGACTTATAGACATGTGTACACTCACAAACGCATCAGTCCCTTAACCTATAAGTCTTCAATACACCAAAATCACTAAGGGGCACTAGATGCACTTACAATCTCCCCTTTTTGGTGATTGATGACAATATAGGTTAAATTTTCAACGGGGATAAAACATATGAAGTATAAATACTAAAATTGAGGAATTTGATTGCAAGATATAGAAGAACTCCCACTGAAGTTGTGCATAGTGAGGACTTTGCTTTTGAAGCAATGCACACTTGAAGAGTAGAATCATCGAGATCTCCCCCTATATCTTGTAATTCATACACGCATTTAATATATAATATAAAGAATTTGAAATGCATGATGAAATATGATGACTGATGTAATTCAGCATGCGTGCATTAACATGTATGAGGAATAAGCATGGAGAAGAACACATCAAAAGTATCAGACCACCATTGGGTTTAAGTTTACAACTCGATCCATCAAAGTCTTCAGAAGAACGAGAGTTGTAACTTAGCCAAAAAAACACCCATATATAGACCCACTTGAAGACTTGACTCAAATTCCCACCCCTCCCCCCCTTTGTCATCGAATGACCAAAAGGGTCAAAAAATGAGGACTAACGCCCCTGAAGAATATCATGTTGATGGAGGAGCGCCGGTGTTGTTGGGGTCGGTTGTTGAAGTAGCGCGTGCCGTAGTGTCGTCCAAATCTTCATGCTCATCAGTGTCGCACGATGAAGAATATGAGTTGGCCACCAAGGAAGGAACTTTGACTTTCTTGAATTTCTTCCCTGGAGGTTGAGACTAGTCAAAGTCCTGCTTGAGACCCATTTGCTTCAGATCTTCTTCACCATACAGATGAGACAGAACAACCCAGGTGCGACCGAAGACTTCATGGAGGTAGTAGTGGTTTTTCTTCACTGTATTGTGTGTAGCAGTCATGTTGTGAAGAATTGAACCAAGCCGACGCTTAAACCATTTGTGGTTGCGATCGACCTTCTGGTGAAGACCGAGGAGAAGCTCACGATCAGTTATCACCCTAGGAGTCGTGCCTTGAGGATTTTGCTTTGCGGCATTGGCGGCAGAGTCATGAGTGGCAGAGTCATCATTGGTGGAGTAAGATGCAGCTTTGTGGAACTGACCATCCAATGGACGAATGCCTTCCTCTATAACAGCAGTGGCCTTGCCCTTTTCATCAACTGAGGAAAATGTCCGTTTGAGGACTTCAATGAGGGGCAACTAGCTGCCATGGTTGAGTGTGTCAGCCTTGTAGTTGAGTGAAGACCTTGTTCTGAGGAATCTCATAATCCATGGAGCGTAAGGATTCAACTCAATGGAGATAATGCAACATTGGCCAGAGTCCTCATGAAGAAATCATGGTAGTTGACAGGAACGCCATGAATGATGTTGAAAATCATATTCTTCATGATGCCAACGACCTCTTCTTAGAGTCGTGGCCTTGGATTGGACTCAGTGTCTTCGTCATAATGCGATAGACAGTCCGTGGCACATACATCAATTCCTTCACGAGGAATTTTGTCCTTGGGGCTTGACCAGGCTTCAGTGGCTGCATCAACACTTGCATGTAGTGATCTGTAAGCTCAGGTTCATGGTATATACAACGAGCACCTTCAAGGGGATTACTGACAGGCAGGGCATGAAGCAATTCAGAGGCCGGTGCTTTGAAATGAGTATTCTCTGTCATCCAATCCAACACCTAAGAGTTCACATCTGTAGCATCTCATGTGATGTGCAGCATTGCATAGAACTGAAGAATTAGCTCTTCATTCCAATCGCAAATGTCAGTGCAAAAGTTGAGCAGTCCAGCATCATGAAGAACACTGAGGACTGGGGCGAAGCACGACAGCGATTCCATGTCCACATGAGGAATATGCTCATGGTCGAAGACTTTGTCCTAGTTGAAAAGCAGCGAAGAATAGAAGTTGGCTTGGCTGACAGTCCAGAAACGCTTCCTTCTAAGACGAGCAGAGTCATATGGGTTGTACTCCGTGAAGAACACATGCTCGTGAAAGAAGTCATCAGCCTTGAAGTTTTGCTTCTTGGAGAAAGGATCCTTTGGCTTGGGCTGAGGAGTGTCAGTTAATTGCATCACAACCTCAGGAATCGCAGTCTCAGGAACCACAGGCTGAGGAATTTCAGTTTCTTCTTCAGTTGTAACCTGGTTCTTTAATTCTTCAGCAGCTTGTTCATCAGCACTAGTGGCTGGAATTTCTTCATGAATGGACGGAGTGGTGCGAGGTTCTTCAAAGCCCATTTGAACTTCAATGCGCACTAGGGACTGAGGAATTTGTTGCAGAGGAGCGAAAAAAGGAGAATTGGGTGCTTACTTTCCCAAAAGTCATCATTCATCACTGGTGTTGTGCTCCCAATGTCCACATCATCATCCTTCACTTAACTCTTCAACGCCTACCTATTCAGCTGTGAACCGAGCAGCTTAAGGAACATCTTCATCGGATCCACTTGGGATTGTATCCACTTCAATTTCATCGTCCAACTGCTCTGAAGAAGCAGCTTAAGGAACATCTTCGTCGGATCCACTTGGGATCTCATATTCTTCACCAAAAGGAACGAGTTCCTTTGATGGCATGCATGAGACTGGAACATCATCAATAGGATTCTCAAAAGAGCTTGTCAATTTCATCTTCTTCGGAGCTGAAGATTCTAATGAAGTTGATGCTTTCCTTTTCTTCACTGCTGCACGCTCCGCAGCCTTGGTCTTCTTAGCTTCTGATGCAGAAGGAAGAATTGGACTTGGTGTAGGTGCAGGAGGAGCAGAGGAAATTGGTTCATTTTTTTCAGGCACAACTGATGAGTTGCCCTGGCATGGTCAGTTTCTTCACGCATAGCGGTTGAAGCTTCTGCTGGCTTGACTGTTTCTTCAGGCGCAACACTAGTGGTTGCCCTGGCAGTTTCATCAATGGCTGGAATGCAGTCATCAGCCCTGGTACTAGCAGTTTCATCAGCAGCCTGATTTTCATCAGCGGTGCTGGCATGTTCTTCTGTAGGCTAAGCAGATGCCTCAACCTGAGGAATTTGTTGTTGCGATGGTGTTGCAACATTGGTAGTGAATTTCTCAGTTAACTTCACAAACTTGACTTTGGCTCCAAGCCAGTCATCATAGTAGCGATCAAATTCATCACTTAGATTCTTGATCTCTGATTGCAGAGCTACAAGTTCTTGAGGTGAAAGCTTCAAGACGTTTTGCTTCAGAAAGCGCTCTTTCTTGTACTGTGCTTTCTTCACCTTCCTCCCCTGTTCATATTTCCATTTCTCCTCACCAATGAAGGCAATCAACATATGACTTCGACCAGGAGTGAGGTTCATCTCAGGCAGAGGTGTGTTGGGGTCCTTGTGCCATAAGTCAATGAAGTCGAGGATCAACTTTGGATCCAACATCAAGGGCACATTACTGCCTTTGGCTCTAGCGGCCCTTTGCTGTCTATCTCTGATGATTTCGGCGAGTTCCTCATAATCAGCTTCATCTTCATCAGACGGCAGTTGGAAGGCGACCTGCTTCTTGTGAGGACTTGGTCGAGAACCTCGTCCAGCAGTGGCCTTAGTCTTCAGCAGAGTGGGGCCAGTTGAGGAATGTGGAGGTGTTGAGGAACTTGTAGAGGCTCCTGAGGAAATAGAGATGCTTGTTGTCCTTTGGGACGAGGCAAGATGCACAGGTGCTGAGGATTTGGAAGGAGGAGATGAGGACTTTGGAGGAGCTGGTGCAGCTTGAGGAATTTGCCGTGAGGGCTTTGCTGAGTTGGGCCATGAGGGCATTGCAGATGAGCTTGGCTGTGAGGACATTGGTGCAGAAGCCTTGGGCTTGTGTGCAGGCTTCTTGGGCATGGCCTTCTTAGGCTTGCTAGCAGAGGCCTCAACAGCAGCAACAGCAGAATCTTCATTAAATTTCTTCACTGCTTCTTTTGCCACTTTGGCCAGCTTTGCTTGACGCCTGGCCCATTCCTTTGGAAATTCTTCACCTCTTCTGATGCTAGAGGGATCAGCTTGTTGACCAGGTGCCAGTGGAGGTCTTGGGCATGGAGGGTGTACAACAAATTTCTTCATGTACTTAGGAGTTACATATCTGTAATCCCCCCATTCTCTGGCCCATCTCCTCTCAATCTTCTAAATGCGCATTTGCGCTCATTCTTTGTTTCCTCAGGGGGTGTGCAGTACCCGACATAGATGTCATCAGGGATCTCAAACGCAGTGTTGACTTCAGGTTTCTTTCCTCCCTTCTGAGGTTTCTTGCCGTCAACCATTTTCTTCAGCTAAGGATTTTGAATTATTGAGTTCTCAGATGAGGTGTGCAAAACTTTTCTTCGAGGAACGCTGAAAATGATTTAAGTTGATGAGAACCTAGTGATTCAGCAGTGGACATGTGTACTTGTGAACAGAATATAGTTGCGAAGAATTTGGAGAGGTCATATGTGTTCTCAGAAGTTTTTGCAGAAAAAACAAGTTTGAGGAATTTGACCAGATGTGTCTTGAGGAATTTAACTAAGCGTTCTTTGACTTAGGTTCCAGAGTTGTACAGATTGAAAATCCACACAATTGAGGAATCTTGAAGAAAAATGTTGCTTAGGGAAACAAATCAAGAACAGATGTTGTGTGAGGTGTTTAGTGTGTGAGGATTTGAAGAATAAACACCTTTTGAAGATTTTGTAGAAATCATCAGAATCAACAAGGGCAGTAAAAGTAACTTTTAATTACCCTTGACAAAGAACATGACGAACTATGAAGTGTAGATTTAGAAGTTTGTCAGTTCAGATCTTCCACGCCCTAACTTGGCAGAGGAAGACAGCTACGGCGGCGACGGAGTGAAGAAATCCGCGGCCGGCACGAGTACGACGGCGACGAGGTCGAGGCAGCGAACCTCTTCCTCACCGGCGACGATGGAAGTAGCAGCGGCGCTAGGTTTTGAGAGCTCGAGCGAGGGAGAGAGGTCGAGCGGAGTAAAGACGAAGTGAGGAGGGGAGGGGTATTTATAGCTGAGGTGAAAAACCGCTCGCCCGAGGAAATTGGACGAACGTGCCCCTGACCCTTCTCATTCGCGTGACATGTGTCACCCACGTACTGAGAGGTGGCGATCGTGCGAGATCGTGGGTGAATAGATAAATCCATCATGGAATGTGGAACGGTTTGACCGGCAAAAGCTGAAAATTCAGATAAGATAATTTTAATGTTTCGTTCGCAAATTCTTCAGCTGACAAGGACACAGTGAAGATTTTGAACGAGTTTCAAATAGAACGCATATGAAGAATTTGCGAATAGACTGGGTTGAGTTTAGCATGGAGGGGGAAGGGTCCGATCACATTCACTTAGCTGAAAAGCAACTTGAAGAAAAAGTTATAAGTGAATGCTGTAGAGGACATAAACTCATATATATAGGGTGGGTCTATTATGATAACACCCCTTAAGACCTTATTCTGCACATCAAACCCGCTTATTCTGCTAACACCCGAGGACTGCGAAAACCAGCAAAACCGACCACCCCACCCACCCGAAACAGAATCGTAGCTACCCACCGCTGCCTTCTTCCTCCCCATTCCGCCCTTACGATCCCCAACCCCGTAACCACTGCCCGGGCCACTGACAGCAGATGGCGCAGCCCTCCCCACTTCGACCACACCTTCCTCCCCAACACCGGTAGGAGGTACGCCCTCACCCCACCCCACCCCCACGCCCTACCAAAACTTCCACCGGACACCTCCCTCTTCCTCCTACCTTCTTCCTCCCAAATCCTCCGAACTTCTTCCCGCCGGCCAGTGCACCCCAGGCCCTCCCCTAGCCCTCGTACTTCTTCTTTTCCCTGCCCACCAAGCACCAACGCGGCCACCTCCCACCTCCCACGCGCGCCGCATTGCTCTTCACCCCGCGGCCGCCCAGCTACCTCCAACAGCAGTCGCCCTGCCGGATCAGGCGAGATCCGGCGTATCCGCCCTAGATCTGGCGCGGCCTGCCACCACTCTCATTCCCGGTGAGCCGCCCCGCCACTCCTCACCCCGACGGACGAATCCACCTCCTCCTCTGGTGCCCAATCCTGCCGCCCCTCCACTCCCCATCATCACCCCACCACCAGTCCTGTGGCGAATCCCCAACTCGCACAGCAGCAGCTCACCCCGACGAGGCGTGCAGTTCGTCTGCCCCCGGATCTGTCTCCATCTTCCTCCCCCTCCACTGGCTGCTGGCCATGACAGGGAGCCCAACCTCGGAGAGGAAGGACAACGAGCGGCGCATAGGAAGCGCCAGCAGCTGTGGCTCTGCCCCGGTCGATCCAAGGGCGCCCGTGCAGTCCACTACTTGGGTGCACACAGCACGCCGGCACTCCCCCTCCCCCCGCGCGAGATTCGGTGGGCTGCAGGTCGTCCCTTGCCGCCGTGAGGTCGGCTTCCGAGCGCGAGCGGCATGGCACTCTGCCGCAAGATCCCCTCCCCTCGTCACCTCCACCTCCATGGTCGTGCACCACTGCGGGCTGCAAAGTGCGTAGTACTCGCTCGGGCTAGATCCAGGGCGGCTCAGTTAGTGCGCAAGTGCGGTTCTTTTTATTTTGAGTCAAGTTGTGTGTGTTGGACTAGATGCAGTATGGACGGCGACGCCGTGCATCTCATTGGCGGCGTACGTGTGATTCGAGCGAGCACCCGAGGCACCCCTAGCGTGACCTGTTCGAGACTTGACCTCCTTCCCTTTTAGCACCGGATCGCCGGTCAGGATCCATTGGGCCGAGGGGAAAAGGAGGCCGGCGAGCTTGAGCCACCGCCGCCGGCGAGATCCGTGGCGGCCGATCCGGGGGAGGTCGCTAGGCACAACGACGACGTTCCCCTCCCTCACCTTTTGACTTCCTTCCGAATTGGGGTGGGCGTGGCCTCCGCATCCTCCGGCGGTGCGGACGGCTCGTGCATGCAATCGCTAAGCTGTGGATGTTCGATCTTGGTCGCAGTTCCGCATCAATTTTTTGTATACTCATTTTAGTTGGCTGGATGTATGTATTTGTGAAGTTCGTATATTTTCTCAAGAGAGGTTCACTCTCGAAAAGGAGAAAAATGTGTGATTCAATGTTTAAGTGTATGTCCGAGGTTCACTATAGTATCTAGTGAAGTTTTATATTTTCCAAGAGAGGTTAGCTCTCGAGAAGGTGAGAAAAGTACAAAAATCCCAAAGATGCAGTTCTTTTCACTGAGTAAATAGAAAAAAAAACATCTCCAAAAGAAGCTAGCTTCTTATTAGATGAAGTTCACACCTCAGTTGGAATACACGCCTAACGAAAGTATGAAAAAAGACAACAAAAACTCATGAGGTTTATTTTTGGTAGTATTGCGGGTCACTTTCAGAAGTGTTGCGGTCCACTCTCGTTCATAATTTTTTTTAAAGACAACAAAAACTCGTCTGAGAAAAATTACGTCTGACAAAAGAAATCATGCAACTTCGCTTGCCCGTCCGATGCAAAGGCGATTTTCATTACGAAGCGGTCGATCGGCCATATGGTGTTGTTCATCCCGTAGGTGCAAAAACTTGTTAGGGAAGCGAAGAAAAGTAATGTGGTTCACTTCTTGATAGTGTTATGGTTCATTTACACCCGATGTGAAGTGCACTCTACTTTCTCGTCCTTGAAAAAAATACGTTTGAATAAAAGAAACCATGCAGTTCTCTTACCCGTGTGATGCAGTGCGGGTTTTTCGTCCGTTGCAGTGCGGTTTTCAGTCGGATGAAGTACCCACGTCGATTTGGGTGTCGCGAAAAAACAGAGTACTCGCATGTTGGTAAATTCGAAATTTCTCTTAAACCGTAAATAATTAGAGAGAGTGTTCTACATGAAAGAGTTGCGTATCGTCGATATCTTTCCAACGGCGTATGATTTGAATCATTCCGACCAGCGGTTTGCAAAAAAATCGCCAAAAACGGCCGCTGCCACTCGTTGTCCGCCGCATGATTTTCAAAATTAACTTAAAACTGTAAGGAATTTAAAAAATATTTCAACATATGAAAGTTGTGCCTCGTTCGTAGCTTTCCAACGGCGTATCACACACCTCGTTTCGACAAACGTTTCAAAAACTAGAGCGAAAACAGTACCGAAAATTTGAAAAAATTTGAAAAACAGAATTCCGCGATTTAGTAAATTTGAAACTGCTCTTAAACCGTAATGAATTAGAGAAAGATTTATATATGAAAAAGATGCGCCTCGACGATATCTATCCAACGGCGTATCATTTGCTTCATTCCGACAAGCGGTTTAGAAAAAAACGCGAAAAAACGCTCGCTGCCACTCGTCATCCGCCGCACTATTTTCAAAACTGCTCTTAAACCGTGTGGAATATCGAAAAGTGTTCAACATGTCGAAGTTGCGCCTAATCCATAGCTTTTCAATGGTATATTACACGCCTCATTCCGATAGACGGTTAAAAAATTAGAGCGAAAATAGTACCGAAAAAACACCGCGTGTAATTTTTTTCGACACGAAGTTCACTAGTCTCTATTGCAGTGCTCGTCGTCAAAATGATGCAGTGCGCTTCTGTTGACCGTGTAGTGCCGAAGTGGTGTGCAGAATAGTTATTCTGCTAATATTAGCAGAATAGACCGTCTGTATATATATGAAGAACAACAACGGAAAGAGTGAAGACATCGAAAAGTTGAAAAAATTGAACAACTGAGGAATTTCAAGAATGGAAGGAAAAACTCAAATTGAAGATTTTCAACTTTTGTGGTGGCGAGACCCACCGTATAACAATGCTGATTTCAGACACCGCGTACAATTTTCGTAGGGCTTTGAGAATCAAATTCTTCATTAATTTCTTCACACTTAGAGTGTTAGTCTTCATAGATTGAAGAAAAACGTTTCTTCGTGTGTTGCACATCTAAGTCATCAATTTTGCATAAGTGTTAGGATGTGTGCCCTTTTCAAAGGACATTCGAAGATTCTAGGATATTTAGCTCACACTGCAACTTTCTAAATCTCTTCTCATCCAAGGGCTTTGGGAAGATATCAGCTAGCTGTTCTTCAGTCTTCACATGCTCAATAGAGATGTTGCCCTTCAACACATGATCACGAAGAAAATAATGATGAATCTGAATGCGCTTTGTCTTCGAGTGCTGAACTGGGTTATGAGCAATCTTGATGGCACTCTCTTTGTCACAGTAGAGAGGCACATTCTTCATGTTGACGCTGTAGTCCTTGAGGGTTTGCTTCATCCATAGCAATTGAGCACAACAAGAACCAACAACAATGTACTCAGCTTCAGCAGTAGACATTGATACGCAGTTCCGTTTCTTTCGAGGACCAACAGACCAAGGATCGTCTGCGGAACTGACATGTGCCTGATGTTGACTTGCGGTCCACACGATCACCAGCATAGTCAGAGTCTGAATATCCAATGAGACCAAAAGCCAAGCCCTTGGGATACCATAATCCAAGTGTTGGTGTGTGAGCGCTAGATATCAAAGAATATGCTTCACAGTCTTATGGTGTGATTCCTTCAATGTAGCTTGAAATCGGGCACACATGAAAACACCAAGCATAATATCTGGCCTAGATGCACATAAATACAATAAAGAGCCAGTCATGGAGCGGTATACCTTTTGATCGAAGTCAATACCATTTTGTAACATCCCAAATTTTGGAATGTTAATATAATTAATTGAATTGTTTGTTTGTTTGCTTGAGTGAATTAAACTTGAGTGAAATTTGAACCTTTTCAAAAACTTTTGAATGAGAGGGAATAAAATGACTTTCCCCTTCTCCGGTAAATTCAAATTCATCCTATTAAAATCAATGAGAGAAGATGACATGACTTCTTCAACTATAAAGAATTTGAACGAAGTTTTTGCAATTTAATTCTTTCAAATATTTGCACTTGCTTCTCTATTTTTCTTCCCGAGAAATACCCGAAAATAAATTCTTGCAAGCAAGAAAGAGCGGAGAAAATGACCCTCCAAAATCAGGGGCATTTTGAAAATATTGAGCCAAGAAAAACCAAAGTTTTTATTTAAAATTATTTGCAAAAAGAAATAAAGCCTTTATGGATTTTCAGAAAAACATTCTTTTAGGTTTTTATTTTGGCCGTGGAATAATGCTCATCATCTACATTTTATTTTTCTGATAATTTTAGTATATAAAACTCTTGATTCGAATTGATTTGATTTCCTTTTTATTGTTTTAGTTTCCTAATTTTAAAAATAGGAATGGAATCGTTTTATTAGGAAAAACCTGCTGGCCCATTAAGCACTTTCCTATTCTAGCCCAACAAGAGATCATCTCTTTCCTCTGTTTCCTCTCACGTTACTGAAGCTTTCCATGTCCATGGAGACAGAAATCTCCACCTTCCCGATCTCCTCGTCTTTCCATCCCAGCGCCTCCCGAGACCGCCTATAAAACCCCTCCCTCTCCTCGTTCCATTTTTCTCATCACCACGCCCCTCCTGCCCGTAGCCTTCTCGCCACCGTCCTCCTTTTCCTGCCTAAACGCTCACCAGGAGCTCTCCTGGAACCTCCCATCGCCCAGCGCCACCTCCCCAGCGCCGACCCCTCCTCCGCCACCCCACCCTCGCCCGGCGACCTCGCCCCCTCGCCGAGCAGCCCTCCACATCGCCGTCCCCTTCCTGCCATCTCTGCCTCACGTACAGGTAACTCCGTTTTCGTTTTCAGATTTATTCCCGTAACAGATTTAGTTCCGTTCTTGTTTAGCCTATAACTTTTGATCTAGAAGTCCAATGATGCTGATTCTTTTTGCGTTAGATCACAATTTTCTTGTAGTTTCAAAAATATATAATTTATCTATGTTTGGATTTATAAAATTGAGTTAGATTAGATTTGAATTAAAGCTTGTTTTGCTTATTCGGGAGTTTCATAATAGATTTTTATTTAATTCTTTTTGCTCCTAGTTGCTTAATGAAATATTTTCTGTTTAGTTAACATAAAACCATGATTAGGTGATGTTAAGAAATTTTTGTTATATAAAACTATTTTTTGTTGTTATTTGAAGTAGGAAAACTTTGAGTTGTTTTTCTTTAAGTTTTCCTTTGGGTTTTGCTTTGTTGGTTTTGGTGTGTTACTTTGTTATGTTATATTATGCTATGTGCTTATTATAGTTATTGTTTGCCTCGGTAGAATTTCCGGAGTGCGAAGATTGCTACTACGAAACCCTAGTTTTTCGAAGATCGTCAACAAGGCAAGTTCACTTTGACCATGCTTTTCTTACCTATGTTTTATTGCACTTAGTGGCATCTTTGCAACCACCCCTCAGTAGTGTTATTGAAATTCTTGTAGTTGAGTAGTATGCATGAGGTAGGAACCCATCACCCTGTTACCAAACCGGGGCGTTATTTATTTTAATGCTACGCTATAGTAGGCGGGGTTGGTATGAGTGCTCGGGAGTGGTGTGAGAATGGAGGTTCTCGTCAATGGCGACAACTCCATGATGGAACCTGCAAGGACTGCATCTTCAAGGCCTCAAGACTTCAAGACTCAAGACAAGAATTCAATACACACTCTTGGGTGAAGGGCGGTTGTGAGCACCTGGAGAAACCAGTGGTTGGCGGGATGCATGGAGAAGCGCCATGACATCTTGGAAAGCTTCACCCAGACTCAAAGAGACGGAAGAATACTTCATGCCGGAAGCTTACCTGCAACCGCAAGTCATTATGGGCTCTGGCTTGGTTGACCTTAGTTGTGACTCTGGCTGGGGCGGTGCTAGCAGATGTAGAACTACGGTAGGATTGGATGGGTGCCGGACGGTGGTCGAGGAACTCTTTGGAAGACCATGTTTGGTCATCTTGTTCTCAAACACCACGAAGTGCGAGAGCGTAAAGAGAGGGATCGAATCTTGCGGGTAAAGTGTACAAACCTCTGCAGAGGTTATAACCTAATCGATTAGCCGTGTCCCGATTACGGACAATTTGAGCCTCTGGACTTGGATCTATCTCGGAACTCTCAACACGGATTGATAACTTAATTGTGGGCAACTTATGATGATTTTGGGCTATGAGACATCGGTTGGCGGAACCATGTCATGATAGAGAACTCTATAGAGCAGACTTCATTTATTCCTTTGATGTAGGAAAATAAAACCAGCTTTTACGCAAATAAAACTCAGATCTGAGCCACAAAGCCCTCTGCATATAGTATAGTTTTATCATCTGTTTTCTCATATTGTGATCTTGCGGTACATTCAATGTACTGACCTACACGGCTGCAACGTATCATGTTGCGAGATACTTCCTCGACGAGTAAGAGTTACGATCTGAGGTTACGGTCTACACTCAACCTGCCGATGGCGTTGATGGGACTCCACACCCGTTTGATTGTTTCATGAGTATTATGAGGTATATATCAGTTTCGTTATTTATGCATGTGATTGCACTTTGATATATACATTGATGTCTTGTGTGTGCCGACATCTTGATCGAGGATGGCATAGAAACACGAGGCTTGACCGTCTCGAGGTCGGGTCGCTCTGAAATGGTATCGAGCACATGTTGGTATGGGGCGTGACCCTAGAAACCGGAAAAGCCCCTAGGACAGGATATCTCAAAAAATGTATTTACAAAAGAACTCTTACTTCTCATCTTTTCTGATTTTATCAAATAGACCCTCTCACCTCAAATAGTTAGAATATACCCCTTATCCTTTGATCACCCTGAGGACCAACTGAAGACGCTCCAAGAAGGATTTGATATCGGAGAACTGATGACCCCTTCAGAGTAAAAAGGATTTCACCATGTATTAGAAGCTACAACAGTTGAAGAGAAGATTTGAAGTTCCTGAAGAAATATTTGACCTTTAGAAGACCAAACCCCTGTTACACACTTACGTTTGATGCGACGATTTGTGAGCTGTCATTTGTTTGATGTTTTTTCGACAGCCACAAAGTAAAACTTGTTTCTTCAAAAACTATTGTTTGTATTGTGTGTATATCCCTCCCCATCTCTCTCTCATCTCACCCTGAAACCCTTGAACCCCATAGATGATGAATGAAGTTGGACTGATATTCTCTGGACCGAAGACTCAGCCGGAGGCGAGCTATGGATCACGAACATGGAGAATCACTTGGGAACAATTTGGTTTCAAGGAAGTATGAGGTCAATCGCTCTTGATTACTTTACAGAAAGTGCTGCAACCTGGTGGAGAATGCATCAAGCCATACAAGGATTTAAAGGAGCAAGAACTTGGGAGGAATTCAAGAAGACCGATGAGATCACGTCTTATCCGGAAGCACCATGATAACCGAAGAAGAAACCTTGTGCTGCAAGATTTGCGGAGAAATAGGACACACCAGGAGGAACACAAGGAGGATGCTCTCATTGTGAGGAGAAACACCAGTGAGGAATGCCCAACTAGTCGGTGACTTGCTTCCTGTGTGAAGGAACCACCCACTACCCGGTGCAGTGTCACATTTACTCCACGGTGCCACAAACTATTCAGGAGCAGAAAGAAAGAATGAAAGAAGCTCTCCGAGAAGTTATGAAAGAACCAGTGATGAATGAAAGTGTTGAAGACCTTGATGGAGAAGGCCTCAACAGATTTTACTCCAATGCCTGCTATTCATGTGGAGAAGAAGGACATTTTTCACAGTATTGCCCCAAGGAAAGAAAGGAGTATCCAGGATATTTCCCGACAGCAGAAGTGGAGTTTGACCCTCTGGAGATAGAAACTCTGATCATTACAAAGAAATCCAGGAAGAGAAAAAGAAGGCAACCCCAGAACAACACAATTTTCGCAGAGAAGGACCTGAGTCATATCACTTGTTACAGGTGCAAGGATTTAGGTCATTACGCTAGTAAATGCCCAGAAAAGAAGCCAAGAATCCAAGGAACCCGCATAATCACAAAGAAGCCCCGAGACATGTCGGAAGTCATTTGTTTTCGCTGCAAGGAGGCAGGGCATTATGCTATTAAATGTCCCGACAAGATGAAAGCTGGAGTTGAGTAGTTGGAATTTTGATATGGATAATAAGAGTAGTAGGAAGCAATTTCCTTTTCATGAGCTCAATGAGTTGAGTTATGTAATAGATTTCTCAGAGATTGTAATAGTTCATGACTCAATAAAGTTGTAATGTCACATGCTGAAAAGCTTTAAGGAGTTGTCATATTTTATCTTGAAATTAATATTCTGGATGAACATGGAAGAAAGTGAGTTGTGATGCATAAACAGGAAATTGGAATTGAGATTGAAGTTTTGTTTGGATGATATGAATGTGTGCCGGGAGATATGTACCTCATTACGAGCACCACTTTTGTTATACAACTGCAGATGACGACCCTTTATGAGTCTTTCCTTAAGGGCCTGAAACCATCATGACCACGACAAGTGATCATGATTACCGAAGATCTGAAGGACATGATGAAGCATATTCACCTTGAAGGAGATGCAGTCTACAAAGGCTACCCTTCATGCATAAGGGAGTGGAACTTTGGTATGTGGAGTACACCTCCACCATTTGAAAGGAGTTTGCCCAAAGATGACGGGGCAGTACTTTTTCATTTCACGTGTGCCACAAGCAACTTTCTTCGATGCTGTTAGTGAAGCAGCCATGGAAGCCATCGTCGATCGAGAAATACTTGAAGCAAGACTCCGTTATACTCGGGAATACCTAAGCGAAGTGCATCTTGAGATGATGGAGGTGAAGCTCAAGGCCACCACAATGAAACGAAGATTGAAGAATTCAAGGCACATGTCGCACAATTCGGTGGGATGAAGAATCCTCAAGGAGGAAAAATGAATAAAGTTGGAAGTAATGTCTGACCATACCGAACCATGTGGGTGGCGGCATTTGTAATAAACTTTTTGGAATTTGGATTCATGAAGAATGATTAAGGATGTAATGAAAGATTGATATGAGAATAATGAGATGTTATGGATAAACTTGTGCATTTATTTTGGTCATAGTACTCTGTAAAACCACAGGATCAATGAAGAAAGAAATGTGTTATCCATGACGGTCCATAGAAGGAAGCTGGACAAAATAAGTTGGAATTTTGCTTTTGATATGATGGTATGAAGAAACAGAGTACTACTGGATTTAAAGGAGGCGTAACAAGAGAGTTACTCCAAGGATGAGTTAAAGCTGCACTAGTGTTGAAGTGGGCCATAACCCACAGGCCCAGGATTTTGAAAGGAAACTGATATAACCTTGATAAAGGAATAATTTGGAAGAATCTGTGATCCAATCAGCCTACGTTTCGTAGAAGATTACGCAAAAACCTAAGAGTGGTGAAGTAACGATAGATGTTTTGTTTGGCTTGCAGAAACCATGGATTTACTCGAACCCAATTCGAGGACAAGAGAAATTCTGCAATGCTTGTGAGTATGCCCAAGTGTTAGAATCGTGATTCACTGTTTACATATGTGGTAATGATTCAGTGCGGGATGGATTGGCCCCATACGGAGACTTCTATCATGAACTATCATATGTTGATGGAAAATCGAGAGACTTGAAAACCTTTAAAGAGTGTCGACGCGATAAGCCATAAAACCATAGAATGGTAGGACGATGGAACCCTTCTGAGCAACCGTTGCCAATCGTAGGATATACGGTGAAGTTCAACCCAGACCCATTTTCTGCAGGAGAAAACATTATTGGTAGACCACCATGAGTGTTTCGATAGTGGTTTAGAGTGGACACAGACCCATCAGCTAAGAAGATTCGGTCTCGGACGAATTTCAACTTTGACGAACCGACCCAAGCTTTTGAGGAAAACTCTATGCTTGACGATGAAGAGCTTTAATGAAGGAGCTATTGTAAGATATGTGAAGAGACATACATTGTCAGCCTTCGGAGGAAATATCTGAGTTTATTGGAACCATGACCTTGTTTTTAAGTGTGGTAGCACCCACGACCTTCGACCAAGACATTTGCTAGAAGACCCCAACCCTAACCTTTTCTTGCTAGCCTCTTGAATCTAGGGGCGAGATTCATTTTAAGTGTGGTAGGTTTGTAACATCCCAAATTTTGGAATGTTAATATAATTAATTGAATTGTTTGTTTGTTTGCTTGAGTGAATTAAACTTGAGTGAAATTTGAACCTTTTCAAAAACTTTTGAATGAGAGGGAATAAAATGACTTTCCCCTTCTCCGGTAAATTCAAATTCATCCTATTAAAATCAATGAGAGAAGATGACATGACTTCTTCAACTATAAAGAATTTGAGCGAAGTTTTGCAATTTAATTCTTTCAAATATTTGCACTTGCTTCTCTATTTTTCTTCCCGAGAAATACCCGAAAAATAAATTCTTGCAAGCAAGAAAGAGCGGAGAAAATGACCCTCCAAAATCAGGGGCATTTTTGAAAATATTGAGCCAAGAAAAACCAAAGTTTTATTTAAAATTATTTGCAAAAGAAATAAAGCCTTTAGGGATTTTCAGAAAACATTCTTTTTAGGTTTTTATTTTGGCCGTGGAATAATGCTCATCATCTACATTTTATTTTTCTGATAATTTTAGTATATAAAACTCTTGATTCGAATTGATTTGATTTCCTTTTTATTGTTTTAGTTTCCTAATTTTAAAAATAGGAATGGAATCGTTTTATTAGGAAAAACCTGCTGGCCCATTAAGCACTTTCCTATTCTAGCCCAACAAGAGATCATCTCTTTCCTCTGTTTCCTCTCACGTTCTGAAGCTTTCCATGTCCATGGAGACAGAAATCTCCACCTTCGATCTCCTCGTCTTTCCATCCCAGCGCCTCCCGAGACCGCCTATAAAACCCCCTCCCTCTCCTCGTTCCATTTTTCCCATCACCACGCCCCCTCCCTGCCCGTAGCCTTCTCGCCACCGTCCTCCTTTTCCTGCCTAGAAACGCTCACCAGGAGCTCTCCTGGAACCTCCCCATCGCCCAGCGCCACCTCCCCAAGCGCCGACCCCTCCTCCGCCACCCCCACCCTGCTTGGCGACCTCGCCCCCTCGCCGGAGCAGCCCTCCACATCGCCGTCCCCTTCCTGCCATCTCTGCCTCACGTACAGGTAACTCCGTTTTCGTTTTCAGATTTATTCCCGTAACAGATTTAGTTCCGTTCTTGTTTAGCCTATAACTTTTGATCTAGAAGTCCAATGATGCTGATTCTTTTTGCGTTAGATCACAATTTTCTTGTAGTTTCCAAAAATATATAATTTATCTATGTTTGGATTTATAAAAATTGAGTTAGATTAGATTTGAATTAAAGCTTGTTTTGCTTATTCCGGGAGTTTCATAATAGATTTTTATTTAATTCTTTTTGCTCCTAGTTGCTTAATGAAATATTTTCTGTTTAGTTAACATAAAACCATGATTAGGTGATGTTAAGAAATTTTTGTTATATAAAACTATTTTTGTTGTTATTTGAAGTAGGAAAACTTTGAGTTGTTTTTTCTTTAAGTTTTCCTTTGGGTTTTGCTTTGTTGGTTTTGGTGTGTTACTTTGTTATGTTATATTATGCTATGTGCTTATTATAGTTATTGTTTGCCTCGGTAGAATTTCCGAGTGCGAAGATTGCTACTCTGAAACCCTAGTTTTTGAAGATCGTCAACAAGGCAAGTTCACTTTGACCATGCTTTTCTTACCTATGTTTTATTGCATTTAGTGGCATCTTTGCAACCACCCTCAGTAGTGTTATTGAAATTCTTGTAGTTGAGTAGTATGCATGAGGTAGGAACCCATCACCCTGTTACCAAACCGGGGCGTTATTTATTTTAATGCTACGCTATAGTAGGCGGGGTTGGTATGAGTGCTCGGGAGTGGTGTGAGAATGGAGGTTCTCGTCAATGGCGACAACTCCATGATGGAACCTGCAAGGACTGCATCTTCAAGGCCTCAAGACTTCAAGACTCAAGACAAGAATTCAATACACACTCTTGGGTGAAGGGCGGTTGACAGGCACCTGGAGAAACCAGTGGTTGGCGGGATGCATGGAGAAGCGCCATGACATCTTGCGGAAAGCTTCACCCAGACTCAAAGAGGCGGAAGAATACTTCATGCCCGAAGCTTACCATGCAACCGCAAGTCATTATGGGCTCTGGCTTGGTTGACCTTAGTTGTGACTCTGGCTGGGGCGGTGCTAGCAGATGTAGAACTACGGTAGGATTGGATGGGTACGGACGGTGGTCGAGGAACTCTTTGGAAGACCATGTTTGGTCATCTTGTTCTCAAACACCTGAAGTGCGAGCGTAAAGAGAGGATCGAATCTTGCGGGTAAAGTGTACAAACCTCTGCAGAGGTTATAACCTAATCGATTAGCCGTGTCCCGATTCACGGACAATTTGAGCCTCTGGACTTGGATCTATCTCGGAACTCTCAACACGGATTGATAACTTAATTGTGGGCAACTTATGATGATTTTGGGCTATGAGACATCGGTTGGCGGAACCATGTCATGATAGAGAACTCTATAGAGCAGACTTCATTTATTCCTTTGATGTAGGAAAAATAAAACCAGCTTTTACGCAAATAAAACTCAGATCTGAGCCACAAAGCCCTCTGCATATAGTATAGTTTTATCATCTGTTTTCTCATATTGTGATCTTGCGGTACATTCAATGTACTGACCTACACGGCTGCAACGTATCATGTTGCGATACTTCCTCGACGAGTAAGAGTTACGATCAGAGGTTACGGTCTACACTCAACCTGCCGATGGCGTTGATGGGACTCCACACCCGTTTGATTGTTTCACTGAGTATTATGAGGTATATATCAGTTTCGTTATTTATGCATGTGATTGCACTTTGATATATACATTGATGTACTGTGTGTGCCAGCATACTGATCCAGGGATGGCACAGTAACACAGAGGCTTGACCGTCTGAGGTCGGGTCGCTACACATTTTCATCAGTGCATAGATGGCCATTCGTGGGCATAGAGATTTTGACGCCTTTGCAATCTTGCATGCCAAATTTCCTCAATACATCCTTGAGGTATTTCTCCTGAGATATGAATATGCCATTGCGCTGTTGACGAATTTGAAGACCTAAGAAGAATTTATTTTCTCCCATCATAGACATTTGATATTCTTAACTCATCATATAGGCAAATTCATCACTATAATGTTGGTCAGTACAGCCAAAGATAATATCATCAACATATATTTGTCACACGAATAATTCATTATCATAGTTTTTGGTGAAAAGAGTTGCGTCAAGTGAACCGGGTTTGAAGCCTTTCTTTGTGAGGAATTCCTTCAAAGTATCAGACCACGCCCGAGGGGCCTGCTTGAGGCCATAGAGGGCCTTATTGAGTCTGAAGACATTGTCAGGATGCTTTGGGTCTTCAAAACCCGGGGGTTGAGCAACATATACTTCTTCCTCAAGCTTACCATTGAGGATGCGCTTTTCACATCCATTTGATATAAGATGATATTATGATGGTTAGCATAAGCAAGTAATATGCGAATAGCCTCAAGTCCAGCAACAGGTGCAAAAGTTTCATCGAAATCAATTCCTTCAACCCGTGTGTAGCCTTGAGCTACAAGCTGTGCCGTATTCCTCACAACAAGGCCATTTTCATCTTGCTTGTTGCGATAGATCCATTTTGTGCCGATGATAATGTGCTTGCGAGGATCTAGACGTTTGACCAGTTCCCAGACGTTGTTGAGCTTGAATTAATGTAATTCCTCTTGCATAGCTTGAATCCACTCAGGCTCCACAAATGCTTCATCTACCTTAGTGGGCTCTGTGATGGAGACAAAAGCAAAGTGCCCACAAAAGTTAGACAAATGTGAAGCTTTTGAGCGTGTGAGAGGACCTGGTGCGTTGATGTCGCTGATGATTTTCTCGATCTGCACTTCATTTGCAACGCGAGGATGAGCGGGTTGTCGTCGAGGAATTGGATCAACATTTTCTTCAGTATCATTTTCCTCAGGTGCATCAGCATGATGTTCTTCACATTCTGGAATGACTTCTTCAGCAGATTCTTCGGTAGGAATGACATCCTCAGTAGCTTTGAACTTGATGGTTTCCTCACGTAATTTTTCATCTAGCACAGGAGGTAGGTGCTCTCTTTGCGAGCCATTGGTTTCATCGAACCGCACATCTACAGTTTCAACAACTTTGTGGTGAACGTTGTTGAAGACTCTGTAGGTGTGCGAGTCCTTTTCATAACCAAGCATAAAACCTTAATGTGCTTTCGGTGCAAATTTAGAATTGTGATGAGGATCTCTAATCCAACATTTAGCACCGAAGACTTTGAAATAACTCACATTGGCTTTCTTGTCGGTGAGGAGTTCATATGCAGTCTTCTTGAAGAATTTGTGAAGATATGCCTGATAATCCCCAAGTGCAGGGAATCATCGTAGCAATTCCCAAAGGTGGAAGTGATAAGTATGGAGTGTCGAACCCACAAGGAGCTAAAGGTAAGATCAATATTCTCTCAAGTCCTATCTGCCACTGATACGACTCTACATACACCGAACGTTTGCTTCCAACTAGAAACAAGATATAAAACTACGTTGTGGGTATGAAGAGGATAACTTTGCATGATATCGGAGAGCTAAAACATAAAAGTAGGTGCTGTTATCATAAAGTTAGAATATATTACTAAATATTATAAATAGCGAGTGTGGAATAATGATGGATCGGTGTGCGGAATTGTCCTAGGCAATTGTTAACAAGACCGGTAATCACTATTGCAATTTCATATGAGGGAGAGGCATAAGCTAACATACTTTCCTTCTTGGATCATATGCACTTATGACTGGAACTCTAGCAAGCATCCGCAACTACTAAAGATCATTAAGGTAAAACCCAACCATAGCATTAAAGTATCAAGTCCCCTTTATCCCATACGCCATGACCCACTTATCCGTGTTGATGCTTCTGTCACACAAGCAATGCAGACAATAAGTAAACCATGGACATATTGCAACACCCTACACCGGGAATCCCTCACGCTTGCGCGACACGGAGGGCACAAATAGGACAGCACCAAAATAAAACATACAACTCATACCAATCTAGATCATCAATCAACCCAAAGACAAAGGATATCTACTCAAAACATCATAGGATGGCAACACATCATTGGATCATAATATGTGGCATAAAGCACCATGTTCAAGTAAGGATTACAGCGGGGTGCGAGAGAGTGACCGCGTAAAAGAGATGAGGACGGTGATGATGATGGTGATGTTGATGAAGACGATCACCACGGCGATGATTCCCCTCCCGATGGCACTCCAGCGCCACCAAGAGAGAGGAGGAGAGGTTCTCCCCCTTGTGCTTCCTCCTCCATGGCCTCCCCCCTAGATGGGGAGAGGTTCTCCCTCTGGTCCTTGGCCTTCATGGTGATGATGGCCCCTCCGGGATCGTCCTCCATGGCCTTCGGTGATGATGGCCCCCTCCGGCAGGGTGCCAGAGAGGACCTAGATTGATTTCTCGTGGCTACAGAGGCTTGCGGCGGCGGAACTTCCGATCTAGGTCAAGTTCTGGAATTTTGGGGATTTATAGGAGAGGTTGGCGTCAAGAACAAGTCAGTGGGGGCCCCACTGGGAGTCCACAAGGCAGGGGGCGCGCCCCAGGGGGGTGGGCACGTACTCCGCCCTCATGGGGCCCACGGGACTCCCCTCCGGTAACTCTTTGCTCCAGTATTTTTTATATTTTCCAAAAAAATCTCCGTTGATTTTCAGCCCATTCCGAGAACTTCTATTTCTGCACAAAAACAACACCACGGTAGTTCTGCTGAAAACAGCGTCAGTCCGGGTTAGTTCTAATCAAATCACACCAAAATCATATAAAACTATTATAAACATGGCATGAATACTTCATAAATTATAGATATGTTGGAGACATATCAGCATCCCCAAGCTTAATTCCTGCTCGTCCTCGAGTAGGTAAATGATAAAAGAAATAATTTATGAAGTGTGAATGCTAGTAAGTGCATAAGTTTGATCAGTGATAGTTCCAATCACTTTTTCTAGCATCATTATATATCATAACAGTAGCTCAACTCATAAAACTTCTCATGATCAAGTAACAAGCTATTCACATGTTAAAGTATAGCTCATAAACTTTCTTGAAACTAACAAACTATATTCTCAGTCCTCAAACGATTGCAATTCATCTTATTTTCAGGAAGAGTCTATGTCAGAGCTTTGATTTAGCAAACTCCACATACTCAACTATCATTTAATCTTTCACAATTGCTAACACTCATGTGATATTTATGGGTTCAAAGTTTTAATTGGACACAGAGAAAGATAGGGGCTTATAGTTTCGCCTCCCAACCTTTTACCTCAAGGGTAATGTCAACAATAATAGTTCATAATAACTTACATCCAATTGGATATATATATATATATATATATATATATATATATATATATATATATATATATATATATATATATATATATATATATCAGGATCTTTCCAACACGATGTGCTTGCCAAAGGATAAAATGTAAAAAGGAAAGGTGAAGATCACCACGACTCTTGTATAAGGTATAAGACAAGAATTAAAAGATATGCCCTTCGCAGAGGGAAGCAGAGGTTGTCATGTGCTTTTAAGGTTGGATGCACAAAATCTTAATGCAAAAGAACGTCACTTTATATTGCCTCTTGTGATAGAGACCTTTATTATGCAGTCCTTCGCTTTTATTTCTTCCCTATCACAAGTTCGTATAAAGCTTATTTTCTCCACACTAATAGATCATACATATTTTGAGAGCAATTTTTTATTGCATGCAACAATGACAACTTACTTGAAGGATCTTACTCAATCCATAGGTAGATATGGTGGACTCTCATGGCAAAACCGGGTTTAAGGATATTCGGAAGCACAAGTATTATCTCTACTTGGTGCAAAGAATTTGGCTAGCATGATGGGGAAAGACAAGCTCATCATGTTGGATGATCCAGGACAATATACTTTATTTCGGATATAAGAAAAAATAACCCATTATGTTGTCTTCCTTGTCCAACATCAACCTTTTAGCATGTCATATTTTGATGAGTGCTCACAATTACAAAAGATGTCCAAGATAGTGTATTTATATTTGAAATCTCTCTTTCTTCAATATTCTTTCATGAATTGTTCAAGTGACCAATTCTGTGTTTGCTAACTTTCAATAAGTTTACTACCTATACTTATTATGTGTGAAGTCATTAATCCCCATGGTATAAGCATATGAAACATATATAAATTCAGATTTATGATATTCAATTCATTCAACCATTTACTCATAGGATATATGTGAAGCACATGAGTAAATGACAAACTACTCCAAAAATATATAAGTGAGGAACACTGAGTAGTCAAATAATTAACTAGCCATGGGAGGATTCTTTTTCACTCAAGATTTCAGATCCAATAATTTTATTCAAACAGCAAGTAGAATTGAAAATACGCTCCAAGCAAAACACATATCATGTGATGAATAAAAATATAGCTCCGAGCAAGGTATACCGATAGTTTTGAAGACGAAAGAGGGGATGCCTTCCAGGGCATCCCCAAGCTTAGGCGCTTGAGTCTTCCTTGAATATTAACTTGGGGTGCCTTGGTAATCTCCAAGCTTAGGGTCTTTCCACTCCTTATTCTCCTCATATCGATATCTCACCCAAAGCTTGAAAACTTCAATCACACAAAATTTAACGGAACTTCGTGAGATAGGTTAGTATGATAAAGAGTAAACCATTCACTTTGGTACTGTCAAATACAAGGTTCATAATTGTTCTCACACAATTCCTACTGTACCATATCATTTCTACAATTTATATTGAGAAATATAAGCCATAGAAACTAGAAAACAAGCAAACTATGCGATGAAAACAGAATCTGTTAGAAATAGAACAGTCTGTAATGGTCTGAACAGCAACCAAACTTCTGCTACTCCAAAAATTATGAAATAAATTTATGGACGTGAGGAATTTGTCTATTAATCTTCTGCAAAAAGAATCAACTCAAAATCACTCCTCTGTAAAAAATGTCAGCTAATCCCGTGAGCGCAAAATTTCTGTTTTTTACAGCAAGATCACATTAACTCTCACCTAAGTCTTCCCAAAGGTCTTACTTGGCACTTTATTGAAACAAAAAGCTATAAAACATTATTACTAAAGTAGATTAATCATGTAAACACACAAAAACAGTAAGGGTAAATATTGGGTTGTCTCCCAACAAGCGCTTTTCTTTAATGCCTTTTAGCTAGGCATGATGATTTCAATGATGCTCACATAAAAGAAAAGAATTAAAAATAAAGAGAGCATCATGAAGAATATGACTAGCACAATTGAATATAACCCACTTCCTATGTCTAGGGATTTTTTGAAAACATAATTTATAGGAACAAGAATCAACTAGCATAGGAAGGCAAAACAAGTATAACTTCAAAACTTTAAGCACATAAAGAGGAACCTTGATATTATTGCAACTCCTACAAGCATATATTCCTCCCTCATAATAATTTTCAGTAGCATCATGAATTAATTAAACAATATAACCATCATATAAAGCATTATTTTCATGATCTACAAGCATAGAAATTTTTCTACTCTCCACATCAGCAAAATTCTTCTCATTCGGAATAGTGGAATCACTAATCCCTAAAGTTGACACTCTTCCAAACCCGCTTTAGATGATAGTATTATTCATACTCCAAAAGATATAAGTGAAGTTCATGGAGAATTATACAATTAATATAGACTAACCAATATCCAAGCTCAAAATATATAAGTGAAGCACACGAAGCATTCTTTAAAACCATACTCAAATGATTTAAGTGAAGCACAAAGAGCAATTCTATAAGATCATACTTAAAATATATAAGTGAAGCACATGAAGTATTATATAAATAAATGAAGGGCTATCTCATACTATCATGGTTCTTAAAGGAAAAACAAAAACACAAAGGACACCAATCATGTGAACCAAACAAAAACCGAGGTATACCGATAATCGTTGAAGAAGAAAGATGGCATGCCAACCGGGGCATCCCCAAGCTTAGATGCTTGAGTATCCTTGTAACATTTACTTGGGTTGTATTGTTCATCCCCAAGCTTGAACTCTTTCCTCTCTTTATTCTTCTCACATCGGTAACTCCTCGTTCTTCGAACACTTCATCCACAAAAAAACTTTAACAAAAACTTTGTGAGATCCGTTAGTGTAATAAAGCAAACTACCACTTTAAGGTACTGTAATGAACTCATTATTTATTTATATTGGTGTTATACCTACTGTATTACAACTTCTATATGGTTCATACCCCCCGATACTAGCCATAGATTCATCCAAATAAGCAAACAACACGCGAAAAACAGAATCTGTCAAAAACAGGATAGTCTGTAGTAATCTGGAAGTTTAGTAAACTTCTGTAACTCCAAAAATTATGAAATAAATTTGAAAATTTGAAAATTTTGTACCTAAGTAATGTGAAAAAAGGTTCAGACCCATTTGGCCTTCCAGTAAAAATGTAAAATCACGCGCTACAACCAAAGTTTCTGTTTTTGTTCTGCACATAGTAAACAAGCAATCTAATCATCCTAAAACCAAAGCTTGGCACATTATTTTTATAATACAATGGATATGTACAAGGAGATAATTATTTTCATAGAAGCTTCCATGAAAAAATTTACATTGTTTCCATGAGCATGAACACAAGTGCTCAAGGTCGACCCTCACTTCTTCAATGCATAACTTTCCAATCACTTCTCTTTTTGAAAAAACTTTTTAGGCATGAAAGGCAAGTAATTTTTTTTGTATTTTCATTCTTTTAATTTTTTTGTATGTTTCACCCACAACTAACAGAAACAAAAAGGAAAAACAAAATCTACTTAGTGAAGAAAGCAAACAAGCACACACGAGAATATCAACCCCACGCTATTGTTCCCCGGCAACGGCGCCATAAAAGAGCTTGATAATCCCCAAGTGCAGGGAATCATCGTAGCATTTACCAAAGGTGGAAGTGATAAGTATGGAGTGTAGAACCCACAAGGAGCTAAAGGTAAGATCAATATTCTCTCAAGTCCTATCTGCCATCGATCGACTCTCACGACACGAGCGTTTGCTTCCAACTAGAAACGATAAATAAAACTACGTTGTGGGTATGAAGAGGATAACTTTGCATGATATTGGAGAGCTAAAACATAAAAGTAGGTGTTGTTATCATAAAGTTAGAATATATTACTAAATATTATAAATAGCGAGTGTGGAATAATGATGGATCGGTCTGCGGAATTGTCCTAGGCAATTGTTAACAAGACCGGTAATCACTATTGCAATTTCCTATGAGGGAGAGGCATAAGCTAACATACTTTCCCTTCTTGGATCATATGCACTTATGATTGGAACTCTAGAAAGCATCCGCAGCTACTAAAGATCATTAAGGTAAAACCCAACCATATCATTAAAGTATAAGGTCCCCTTTATCCCATACGCCGTGACCCTCTTATCCGTGTTTATGCTTCTGTCACTCAAGCAACACAGACAATAAGTAAACCATGGACATATTTCAACACCCTACAGTGGGAATCCCTCACGCTTGCGCGACATGGACGGCACAATAGGACAACACCAAAATAAAACATGCAACTCATACCAATCTAGATCATCAATCAACCCAAAGATAAAGGATATCTACTCAAAATTTCATAGGATGGAAACACATCATTGGATCATAATATGTGGCATAAAGCACCATCTTCAAGTAGGGATTCCAGCGGGGTGCGGGAGAGTGGACCGCGTAAAATAGATGATGATGGTGATGTTGATGAAGACGATCACCGCGGCGATGATTCCCCTCCCGATGGCACTCCGGCACCACCGAGAGAGAGGAGGAGAGGTTCCCCCCCTTGTGCTTCCTCCTCCATGGCCTCCCCCCTAGATGGGGAGAGGTTCTCCCTCTGGTCCTTGGCCTTCATGGCGATGCTGGCCCCTCCGGGATCCTCCTCCATGGCCTCCAGTGATGATGGCCCCCTCCGGCAGGATGCCAGAGAGGGCCTAGATTGATTTCTCGTGGCTACAGAGGCTTGCAGTGGTGGAACTTCCGATCTAGGTCAAGTTCTGGAAGTTTGGGGATTTATAGGAGAGGTTGGCATCGAGAACAAGTCAGGGGGCCCCACAGGGAGTCCACGAGGTAGGGGGCCCGCCCCAGGGGGTGGGCGCGCCCTCCACCCTCATGGGGCCCATGGGACTCCCCTCCGGTAACTCTTTGCTCCAGTATTTTTATATTTTCCAGAAAAAATCTCCATTGATTTTCAGCCCATTTCGAGAACTTTTATTTCTGCACAAAAACAACAACACGGTAGTTCTGCTGAAAACATCGTCAGTCCGGGTTAGTTCTAATCAAACCACACCAAAATCATATAAAACTATTATAAACATGGCATTAATACTTCATAAATTATAGATACGTTGGAGACGTATCAATACCCTATTGATGATGTGGCATGCAGTATCAATTGCCTCAATCCAGAAATGACGAGGAGTGTTTATTCATCAAGCATAGTGCGAGGCATCTCAACAAGAGTCATGTTCTTGCGCTCCACAACGCCATTCTGCTGAGGAGTATATGTCGGTGTACAAAATTAGGGGTCCCTTTTTTGCACCCCTTTACTTGTGTGCGGGCAGTCATGATGTCTAATACACAACCTTCTTCTTGTAGACGTTGTTGGGCCTCCAAGTGCAGAGGTTTGTAGGACAGTAGCAAATTTCCCTCAAGTCACTACTACAAAAAGGGCTATAGATGGGATGGCCACTAATGGCACACCTGTCATGTGGTGCGCCACTACTATATAGCAGTGGCGCACCATGTGTAGGTCCGCCATTAGTGTGGAAGACACTAATGGCGCACCATGCACACGGTGCGCCACTAGTAAATTTTTTTTCTTATTTTTCCAAAGATTCTAATGGCGCATCATGGCAGGGTGCGCCATTACTAGTTTAAACTAGTAATGGCGCACTGTGCCACCGTGCACCATTAGAATATATACTTTTTTTATATTTTTTTGCAAAACTTCTAATGGCGCACCCGCAATAGGTGCACCATTAGTAACCAGGTTTACTAATGGCGCATTTGCGGGTGGTGCGCCATTAGTAACCTGGGACCAACAAGATATTTTGGACAGCCCACCTACCCACTCACATTCCCCACTTCATTCTCTCCACCTCCTCCTCCAAGCTTGTCTCGGCTGCCTCCTCCTCCTCACCTCATTTGTACCATAGATTCATCAAAATTAAGGGGTTAAATTACCTTTTTTTATAGGTAAGTAAGGGGGAAGCTATCTTTATGTTGTTCTCCCTCACCAACAACGTGCGCATGCACTTTTTGTGGTCTATAGCTAGATCTATGTATGTTCGTGGTGTTGCATATGTTTGTGGTGTTGCATATATGTTTGTGTTTGCAGGTACCGGTATTTGAAATGCGATAGTTGCCAATATTTTGCCGGAATGTTGATTCATTTCCGTTTCGACGAGAATTTTGGCACTATGCATTCTTTTGGTCCTATTTTTAGGAAAGTCATGCCAAATTTTTCTTGGTTCTAAAATATCGTTTTGCTCTACCCATGACGACCATGGTCCGCACAATGACCAAAGGCATCGTGAATAGGTTTTTGAGCTCCGTGAAGGCCGAGATGCTTCAAAAGAACGAGACAGAGATAAGATGTCTATGTCGAAGATGCAAGCTGAAGAGCCTTATTGCGGACCCGGATTCCGGGCAGGTGCGGGACCACCTGCTCTTGCGTGGTTTCATGGATGGCTATCGGTGGCAAGGTGATGAAGATGACTATGAAGCCGTCCATGGGGGTCGGGCGGCAAGAAATCAGCAAGACTCGGGCAGGCGAGAAGACGAAGAATCTCCAGGACATGATCACGATGGTGCTGCTGTACACAGTCATCATGTAGAAGATGCAGGACATGGTGATGAGGAAGATGCCGGAGCAGACGAAGGGCATGATCATGAAGATGAAGATGCCGGCGGAGCAGACGACGATGGACCATCGATGGGCTGGGTGCAGGACCCTCATGTTCAAGAGCTGCTTCTCAAGCAAACAGATAACGCAAGAGCTGCCGCTCGAGAGAAAGCCAAGCTGGATCAACTGGAGATAGACGCGGTTACTCCATTGTATGAAGGATGCAGGCCGAGGATACCCTTTGAAAGTAATGCTCATGGCTCGGAGATGAAGGTAAAACACAAAATGACCGACGCGTGCTTCGACGAGAACATGTCATTACGGGCGCAAGCGTCTTCCCAAGGGAACAAGTGCCCACCAGTTTCGAGGAGGCGAAGAAAATCGTCGTCCTCTGGATTTACCGCCGTGAAATACCATGTGTGCATGAACAATTGCATCATTTATCGGGACGAGCACGCGGAGTCTACCATATGTCCGGTGTGCAGCGTCACTCGATACAAGAAGAGGAAGAAAGCTCCTCGAAAAGTGGTGTGGTACTTTCCGATCACTCCTCGTCTGCAGCGGTATTTCGCGGACCCTAAGGTAGCAAAGCTCCTGCGTTGGCACGCGGATAGGGAGGATAAGAAGCGAGAAGATGACGCAAATGATCCGGAGATAAATAAAAAAGACAAGATGCTGAGTTACCCTAGGGATGGGAGCCAGTGGCAAGCGTTGAACTTCGAACACCCAGAATTTGGGAAGGATCCCAGGAACATCGTGCTAGGCGCGAGCACCGATGGAGTCAATCTGTTTGGCAGCCAGAGAAGCACACATAGCACCTGGCCTGTGTTTGTGTGGATGTACAACCTTCCCCCTGGTTGTGCATGAAGAGGAAGTACATTCACATGAGTATGCTAATTGATGGGCCGAAACAACCAGGGAACGACATCAATCTGTATCTGGGGTTGTTGAAAGAGGAGCTAGACACGCTGTGGAAAATGCCAGCCAATATATGGGACGCCGCACAGAAAGAATATTTCCCTATGAGAGCCGCACTTTTGCTCACGGCGGTGCACGACTATCTCGATTACGGATATCTCAAGGGCAGGTGGTCCACGGATTTTCTGGATCGTTAGGTGCATGGATGACACAACGACGCCAGCTAGATAGAGATCCGGGTCTTGAAAACTGTGTTCATGGGACATCGAAGGTGGCTTCGCGACAATGACCCGTGGAGGAAGCGCAAGGATCTGTTCGATGGTGAAACTGAACTCGAAGACGCCTGCAGCGTGAGGAGGGCGAGGAAATAGACCAGCTGTTGGAAAATTGGAAAGATTGCCCACTACCGGAAAGAAGCAAAAGGCGCGAGCCGAAAGAAGCGAAAGGCGCCAGAGCAGCTGCTGAAGGTATGGAAAACGAGGTCTGTTTTACGGGACTTGCCGTCTTGGAAGATCCACCGTGCCTCACAGCCTTGATGTCATGCATATCACGAAGAATGTGTGCGAGTGTGCTTGGTACCCTGCTCAACATGCCGAGAGGACCAAAGATGGGCCAAAGCAAGGGCAGACTTGAAATCAATGGGCATCGGGGAGGAGCTTCACGCTAATGATCATGATGATGATGAGGACGAAGGACACGGAAAGTCGCCGCAAAGGCAAAAGGCCAAGAAGACTGAAATGACTACCCTCTCGCGTGCTTCACTCTAAGTCGAGGAGATCGATCAGTTTTTCACCTGCCTCGTGGGAGTAAAACTTCCTTCTGATTCTGCTGGGAAGATAAGCAGATACCTAGACCCAGTGAAGCGAAGTTCAGCGGGATGAAGTCTCACGACATCACGTCTTGATGACGCAGATACTTCCAGTTACAATCCGTGGGATCATGGACGCGCACGTCCGTGAAATGCTATTTGGCCTATGCAACTTTTTCGATGTCATCTCTCGGAAGTTGGTTGCCATGAGGCAACTCAGAAGGCTACAGGAAGAGATCGTGGTGATACTATGCGAGCTTGAGATGTACTTCCCACCCGCATTCTTCGATGTTATGGTGCATCTGCTGGTCCACATCTTGGAGGATATCATCCAACTCAGGCCGACGTTCCTGCACAGCATGATGCCGTTCGAAAGGATGAATGGTGTCATCAAAGGATACGTTCGCAACATGTCACGCCCGTAAGGAAGCATAGCCAGGGGCTTTTCGATCAAGAGTGCATCTCCTCTGCACTAATTATCTAGGCATCGAGGACCCGTGGTCTGCCATTAACAGCGAGCACCTCGGCAGGCTCGCTGGATGGGGTCACCGTGAGGGTCGCCGAAAATGCATGTCGACTTCGAGGGTCGACTCACGACTTTTTAAAGAGCAAACCTAGTCGCGCTACAACACATAGACGTGGTCGATCCTTGGGTGGTAGAGCACAAAACCTTTATTGAGAAGACGTACAATGACCGAGGCCAACAGAGGACGGACGGAGATATAATCAAAGAGCACAACTCATGTTTCACGCGTTGTTTCAAGCAGAAGCTTCTGTCGTACCCTTTACATGAGGATTCTTCCGCGGAAGAACAACTCATATTCGCCTTTGTCACGTAGGCGCGAGGACAACCTGATGACCTATGAGGCGTCACGATATCAAGGGCTACACATTCTACAGAGGACAAGGACATGAAGAGCGATGGTTATTAGAACTCCGGTAACGATGGAATCCTACACCGTAACAACAAGGACAGATACTACGGAAGGATCGAGGAGATCAGGGAGCTGAACTACTGTTGGAGAGAAGGCCCGATGTTCCGTGTCGATGGGCCAAGAGCATCATAAAAGAAGACCGTATTTCACCACCATGGTTATACCCGGCCAAATCCAAGACCATGGCATAAGCGTCACCCGAAAAATGAGCCATTGGTACTGGCTTCCCAAGTGGACCAATGCTTCTTCATTACCGACCAAGAAAAGCCCAAATGTGTTGTCGTGAGGAGAGGCAAAGGAAGATCATCGGAATGGATGGAGTCGCCAATGAGCAAGACTTCAAACAAATCTGGCGACCAAGATGGAACATGACGACGACGATGAAGTATCATCATACACCACAAGAAGAAGCAGGACCACCCTACCTAAAGGACGTCCGTTCAAGAGAAGAACACCATTTACGAAAAATAAGGGCAAGAAGATTGTGAAAAGATAGCTAGCTAAGATCGATTGTATTTAAATTGTAGCCTTCATTTCTCGATTGTATTTCATGGGCACTTTTTGAACTCATGAATGTTTTTAAATTTCATGGACACTCGATCTCGATCCCCCTCCATCTCGATCGCTATCCCACCTCGCCAGATCTGGTCTTCCTCGCCGCCGAGCACCCCCGCACCTCCCCGCTCCACCGCCGCCACCACACCACAGCCCGCACCTCCCCCACTCCACCGACGCCGACGACCAACCGCACCATCCCCCCATATGAATATTTTTTCATATTCATAAATATTTTGAATAACAAATTTGAACATATTTTTTAAAATTATTACTGTTTTTATAAAAATATTACTGTTATGATTTAAAAAGTTTGAACATATTTAAACACAAATAAATATCAAACAACATTTTAAATGCATAAAATAAAAATTGGGAGCACAGGAATCGAACCCGGGACCTCTGAGTGTGTGTGTTGTGTCTTGACCACCGGGTTAGTTGGCGGGTTCCGATGTAGATAGGGTTAGGTGGTATATAACCTGACCAGTCGGGCTAGATTAAAACAAAATTCTAATGGCGCACCCGGGGGAGGTGCACCATTAGAATAGTCGTACTTATGGCGCACTATGGGGAAGTGCGCCATTAGAACCCTCCCCCCTCCATCTACTGTCCTCCACTGTGGCCTCCCTCCCTCCCTCGACAGATTCCCCTCGATCGACCCCAATAAATGCGCCGCCCGCCCTTGACGCCCACGCGCCCCGGCGTCCGCCGCCTCCGTCGCCAGAACCGCCCACGCGCCCGCCGCCTCCTCTCCCTTCCTCCCCTCGGCGCCGCCTCCCCGAGCCCGCCTCCCGTGGCGCCGCCTCCCTCGCCTCCCTCCCTAACCCTCGGAGCCGCCAGAGAATTGGAGCCTCGGCGCCGCCCCACGTCCACCAGGAGAGGAGGCCCCACGTCCACGTCACCGCGGCCACCGGCTGCCCCGTGCTCTATCGTCGTGCTTAGGAGCTGCGTCCACGGATTGGAGCCGGGTCATCAAGGATCGAGCGCATTGACCTCTTCTTCCTCATCACCGACCACTCCTTCTCGACGTCGATCCACGCTGCTCCGACCACCGTCGGCCTTGCCGTCTCCTTCCCCAGCTCTGCGGTGAGCGTCTCCATCGATTCCCCCTCTTTTCCCCTTGTTTAGTCACTGTTTGTGCCGCCCACCACTTCCCTGCGGGCTCGTGCTCACCGCGACGGCCGCCCCTCGCGTGGCCCCGTGCCACCCACGCCCTGCCTCGCTGTGGCGCACCTGCAGAATGCACTTTCAATATGCTGTCTGGCTGGTAGTATGCATCGATCTGAGTAGATGGAAGGCAGGGGAGGGATAAAATTATGCACTGACATCAAATTCTCAGTTTTTAGTCACTGCTAGTATTTGACATGAGTGCTTCCTTCATCATTGCAAGTTTTATGTGTGTAGATTTGTTGATATATAGCAGTATCAACATGATACATCTGCAGTGTACTTCATCAAGATCATGACAGTTTTATACTATGCCAATAATATATCTTCGAGGATGGGTCTGATTCTTCTTCATTATTGGAGCTTAAATAGTAGAGTAGGCCCTTCGAGCAAAATGTTTCCTTCGATATCACTTTCGCGTAGAAAACTATGCAAAAGAAGCTCATTATCCTAATGTTGGGTCCCCTGGGGGATGATGTTAAATTGTTTTTTTGGCATCATAATTGACGATGATGCTGCTAAATGCTAAACGGACCATGACCCAAGCCTACTCCGTACCATGACCCGGTCCAGCTATCATCGTCATCGCAAATACAAAAAATAATCGCATAGTATATAATTGCTAGTTTGACAGCCTTATTCCAAAAGATTATACTGAGTTTGCGTCGATAAGAAAGGGATTTGTGCCATCTCTTGTTCTTGGTTGCCTTGCTTTGCTGGACGTTCCATGGATTCAAGTGATAAACTCTAGTAGTAGCTTGGAGATGTGCTCAAAAACTTTTAGCCGGCCTCATGGTTTCAGATGCTCACTTCAATTTGTGCCTGTTCTTTGCACAAAGATACTTCATCAAGATTATGGCAGTCTCATACGCCAATATATCTTGGTGGATAGGGTTTGATTCTTCTTCGTAGTTGGAGCTTCATTAATAGGCGTGAAAACTATGCAAAAGAAGTTCATTATCGCCTAATGTTGGGGCCCCAGGTGATTATGTTAACAATTAATTCCTAGGGATTAAACTAGTTTGGCATCATAATTGAATGATGTTTGCTAAATGCTAAACGGACCATGACCCAAGCCTGACATGACCGTCCAGCTATCCAGCTACAAAAATAATCATAGTATATAATTGCTAGTTTGACACCTTATTCCAAAAGATTATACCGAGTTATAAGAAAGGATTATCTCTTGTTCTTGGTTGCCTTTTTGTTCCATGGATTCAAGTGATAAACTCTAGTAGTAGCTTGAGATGTGCTCAAAAACTTTTAGCCGTCATGGTTTCAATGCTCACTTCATTTTTTTTGCAGATACTTCATCAAGATTATGGCTCTCATATACTTGGTGGATAGGGTTTGATTCTTCTTCGTAGTTGGAGCTTCATTAATAGGCCTTGTTTGGCTTAAACAAAATAAAATATTTCCTTCGATCGCTTTTCACGAGAAAACTATGCAAAAGAAGTTCATTATCGCCAATGTTGGGGCCTGGGTGATTATGTTAACAATTAATTCCTAGGGATTAAACTAGTTTGGCATCATAATTGAACTTTTGACAAGTAACCAGCTCATTCAAAACTCACATAATGGTTAAAAGGATTATCTGCCCTTTTGTTTCAATGAGTTGCTTGTTAACTGAATTTTTGAGCACAAAGAATACTTGGCTTAATCTAAAATGTTCACACAATATTTGTTTGCCTCAATACTTGTTAGGCATGCTTATGTGGCATTGAGAAACATGTTGTGCAAGAACACACCAAAAGCAAGTAGACCTGCTTGCAGTAGCTCTTAGGTGAATTTTAGGTGAAGTAGACCTGCTTTTAAGATTTGTATAGAGGAGTAGATTTACAGTAGTTTTACAACAGCAAGACTCTTTGCAATTGGCAAGTTTGATGCGTAAACCCAATCAACATCTGCTTCGCAGTAACACCGCACTCCACTTACACATGGTATTTTTCTGCAAATAGGACACCACACCCACAAGCACATGGTATTTTTCTGTAAATTTATTTAAATTCAATGTATATCCAGTTTGCATACTCAGTTTATAGTCCTAAAACAATGCAAACAAATCAGCATTGGAGGCTCATCTTTATTACATATCAGAACTTGCAAACAAATCTGTGAAAGACTTGTAAAGTTGCTGGGTTTTGTCTCCGACCATTGTGTCGTGATGAATTTGCAGGTACCCGGAGAGGCCCTTGAGTTTGCCGGAATGTCGATTAACTTCCGTTCCGGCAAATTCGGGTACTCCATATGTCCTATTTTCAGCAAAGGTCATGCTGAAATTTTCCGTGAATTTTAGCATGACTTTGCTAAAAATAGGACATATGGGGTACTTATGACTAATGCATGGGCAGGGTATCTTAGTACTTAGTTAAGTAGGATCAACTGCCCCGCCATTCTTGCTGCATTAAACCATAAGTGGCAATAGAGCCAAGTGGTCTTTCCTTTTAAGCGTGGTACCTTTTTGTTTTGCTAATGTGTACTAGGTGCTCCCATCTTCTGTGTCATTGTTACACTAATTTATAGTCTAGTACAATTGGACTTTCAGTACAGCCTGTTATCATGCATGTTTTATGATCTGTTGTAAGGGTACTAGTTGGTCTCTTCTGCTGCTTATGAGAGATGGGGGGAAGCAGCCACCGCCACTCTGCCACACATGATGCAGAGTTGGATGCTTCGAGTTCTTGATATCATACTTGGGACTTGATTATCATCCATGACGCAGTATATAAACGAGAGATCTCCCTTCACCCATCTCATTATGATATCATTGTTTGCTACATCACTCATTGTCCCAAACTGCAGAGGCTGCCCGACAGTTTTATGAACATGCTTGGGTGAAGATCCGCCAATAATGTGAAGCTGCGACACGCCGCAGCGGGTTACACAGGCTGTGGGATGTGAAGTTGGTGATCAAGGAGGGCCACATGTACTTGTATCATGGGTGGGAGAAGTTCTTCCGTGCCTACGACCTGCGGCTGGGGTACTTCCTTCTCTTCAGGTACGACGACGACGCCACCATGCTCATCGTGAAGGTGTTCAACACGACTATGTGTCGCATGCGCTACGCTAACGATGATGATGCCAGTACGTTCTGCCTCTTCTTATACCTCTACATTTGGCTTTGTCTCACATCGATTGTTAACGGTCATTGTTGCATTTGGACAGTAATGGGAGCAGCGAATGATGACATCAGCTACAACCAAAGTAGCGGCGACTATGGCTGTAGCAAAAGCAACAGCGATTACGGCTTTAGCGATAGCAGCAGCAATTCGGCAGCAAAGAAAGACAACAAGAAGGATGATCCGGACTGGAGTGCGGGAGAAGAGGAGCAGAGTGGGGATGAGGAGGTGCAGGATGACGATGGGCATCGGTGAGGATGACCTAGCGCTGGTGGTGGTGACCAAGGGCAAGAGATGGTGGTGGCTGACCATGGGCAAGAGATGGTGGTGGCTGACCATGGGCAAGAGATGGAGGTGGCTGAGGATGACCTAGCGATGGTCGTGCCTGTCCCCGCTCAAGGTGGCCTCGCGATGGTGGTGGTGCCTGACAATGACCACGCACCGGTGGTGGCGCCGGCGACCCCACAGCTGGGCAACATGACCACACCAATTGTGGTAGAAGACTACATCCCACTGCCTCCACTGCTTCCACCGTCTCGCCGCTCTTGGCGCATCAGGCTGAGGAAGGAGAAGGAGAAGAACAATGAGAACTGAACTATGTCAGGTATGTCAGATCTCCAAAATGATATATATACTTAGTTACCTATGTTATCTCTAATATGCTTAGTTTCCTATAGGTTAGCTTCATTTTACCTAAGTTGGCTCTAATATGCTAACTTAGAGCTTATATGCTTAGTTTCCTATAGGTTAGCTCCAAAATTACTTATGTTAGCACAAAATGATCAAGTTTACATAATAAGCTTATAGTCTTCTTCTTATTCTTCTTCTTTTCCAAAATGACATAGGTTAGCTTCATTTTACCTAAGTTGGCTCTAATATGCTAACTTAGAGCTTATATGCTTAGTTTCCTATAGGTTAGCTCCAAAACAACTTATGTTAGCACAAAATGATCAAGTTTACATAATAAGCTTATAGTCTTCTTCTTATTCTTCTTCTAGTATTCTTCTAGTCTTCTTCTTCTTCTTCATCTCTTCTTCTTCTTCTTCTTCTTCTAACTTCTTGTTTATCATTTTGCATATTTGATTAAATTCACGGAAGCTTGCATGGATGGAGTGCTTGTTTTCCATTTGTGTTTTTATTTTGTATCAATGTGAAACTTTTGTGAATTGATGGATAACGGTGTTGGATGAACAATGTGAAACTTTTGTAATATGTAACGATGGAACTATGTGTTGGCTATGTATGTATATATGATGAAACTTGTGTGTTGTATATGATTGTTATATGGATGCCTGTTGTATATATATGTGTTGGATATCTCATAAGTGAAATAGTGACCTGAGATTAAGAAAAAATGAAAAAATTAAAAAAATGTTACTAATGGCGCACTACCATGTGGTGCGCTATTAGTATAGCAGATAATAGTGGCGCACTGTGGGCAATACTAATGGCGCACTACGTGGTGCGCCATTAGAACACCAGATTCTAATGGCGCACATGTGGTGCGCCATTAGAAAAAAATTCTAATGGCGTGATGCTAGTGGCGCACCAGTAGTGCGCCATTAGAAGGCAAAACTGGTGCGCCACTGGCATGCCTTTTCCTAGTAGTGAGTGGATGACCTAAGGTTTGTCAATCCGTAGGAGGTGTAGGATGAAGATGGTCTCTCTCAAGCAACCCTGCAACCAAATAGCTCTTGTGTCCCCAACACACCCAATACAATGGTAAATTGTATAGGTGCACTAGTTCGGCAAAGAGATGGTGATACAAGTGCAATATGGATAGTAGATATAGGATTTTGTAATCTGAAAATATAAAAACAGCAAGGTAACAAGTGGTAAAAGTGAGCATAAACGGTATTGCAATGCTAGGAAAAAAGGCCTGGGGTTCATACTTTCACTAGTGCAAGTTCTCTCAACAATAATAACGTAATTGGATCATATAAATATCCCTCAACATGCAACAAAGAGTCACTCCCAAGTCACTAATAGTGGAGAACAAACGAAGAGATTATGGTAGGGTATGAAACCACCTCAAAGTTATTCTTTCGGATCGATCTATTCTAGAGTTCGTACTAGAATAACACCTTAAGACACAAATCAACCAAAACCCTAATTTCACCTAGATACTCCAATGTCACCTCAAGTATCCGTGGGTATGATTATACGATACGCATCACACAATCTTGGATTCATCTATTCAACCAACACAAAAGTACTTCAAAGAGTGCCCCAAATTTTCTACCGGAGAGTCAAGACGAAAACGTGTGCCAACCCCTATGCATAGTGTCGTGGAATTGTCACGGCAGATGTCCTCGCGAAAGGACTTAGTCGCAGGGCCATCGTACGGGTTAACTTAGAGGGGTTAAAGCGGACGCAAAGACACGGGAGTTATACTAGTTCAGCCCCTTCGATGAAGGAAAGGCCTACGTCTAGTTGTGATGGGATTGATGTAGTTTCGGCGACTTGGGAGCAATAGCTTCGCCTAAGCCTCGAATTGTTCGCCTTAATCCGCCGCCGGGTCGTCCCTTATATACACGGGTTGGCGCCTGGCGGTCTCTGAGTCCCGATCCGGCTCATACAAGTGTCCGCTCGGTCTCTTCTCTCTTGTCTTCTGAGACAAGTTACAACACTAAGGCGGTTCACATAAATGGACCTTAATTAGCCTCTGGGCTCCGGGCCTCCTCCGTGGGCTGGATCATGGATTTAGGTAAACCGGCCCCTCGAGGCGGTTCACACTCGATAGTTGTATCCCCAACATTAGGCCCCAGTTGACTTCAACGGTTCATGTTAATCTTCAACACCTTCAGGAAACTCTTGATCTCCTTTCATATTTTGTAAACCGCCATCTGCTTGAACCGCCGTGATGTCATCCTCCGATCCGCGTGTCAGGGCGCCTTGACGTCATCTTTAATAAAGAAATCCAAACAGTAAGATTCCCTTCATTTAATGCTATCCCGGAAATCGAGGCGGCCGCTGCACCGTCCGCCGCTTTTGACTCCTCGATTCTCGCGCCCGTTGATTGCTCTGGTTCCTTATAAATAGACCGGCCGGCCCCTATCTATTCTTCTTCTTCCGCTCTTCTCCTTCCTCGCGACGCTCCAGCCCTGAAGCTCCGCCGTCGCCTCCGACCTTCGAACGACGCGTCAACGCCGGGCCGCTGCATCAACCTGATCGTATCAGAGTTTTCGGCGCTCCTCCGCGGTTTTTGCTCGTCAGGTAAGGTTCCTCTCAAGCCCTAGATCCCATCTGAAAACCCTGTTCATCTCGTAGTTCATAGGTGCTCATATCAGTTCTTCATACCTGCTCCGCCATGGCCGTACGACTCAGCCGTACATCCTGTGCAGGTGGCTGCCCTGCCGTCCATTTACCCCTTTACGCATCTTCCTTTTCGCTCAGATCCTCTAGTTTAGAATGCCCGAACCTCCCTGCTCTTTATGAGGCTTGCATAGGTCGTAGAGGTTTTCCTCACTGAACCTTCGGTAGATCTAAATTATTTCCACTGCATGTGAAATCTGTTTCATCCACACTTAGTAAATTCAACAGTTCATGCATTTTGGCGGTTTGACTTGTGATAGCTAATCCGTCACTCCATTAGCCTTTAGTTAAACCGAATTGTAAGCCAGCCGCCAATCGCCGGTTTAACAATGTATATACGCTGAACCGTTTAACGGTGAACCGTTTCTCCTTTCTTTCGCAGCTTGGTCTTCCGGAATGGCTCCTCAATTCTCAGCTTGCAATTGGGTTCGGTCCAAAATCATCAAACGCAATCTGACGACTATGTCACCACCGGGCGCCTTGGCTCCAAAAATGTCCTTCATCGGCGTGTCCCGGATGGCGAGTTTCCTCCCGAGCCGCAAGAGGGTGAAGTAGTTGTGTTTATGCAGCACTTAGACCGGGGATTCTGCCCGCCCGGTTCAAAATTCTTCCGGGACGTCCTTGCAAGTTTTAAACTCCATCCGCAGGATATTGGCCCGAACTCTGTGTCAAACATATGCAACTTTCAAGTCTTCTGTGAAGTCTATCTTCAAGAAGAACCATCTGTGGAACAGTTCCGGGATTTTTTCCACCTGAACCGCCGTACAGAATTTTCTGATGGTCCCAACACAGAGCTGGGCGGCGTTCCAATCCAGAAGAGGAAGGAAGTGGATTTCCCTCCGCCAAACACCACAGCCATCCAAAGTTGGAACCAAACCTGGTTCTCTTGCCGAACACTGCTCCTGCCAACGAGAACCCCTTGCCGGGCTATCGTCCTCACCGGCTCAGCAACCAGCATCCGCTGCCTTTACGCTTAACCACCGCGGAACGGAAGAACTTCGCGCCTCAAATAATCAAGCTCCGGGCTCTAATGGCCAATGGCTTAACCGGCGTGGACCTTGTGCGGTGTTGGGTTTCTTGGGGCGTCTTGCCACTAAGCCGCCGGCCCGGATTGATGCACGAGTACACCGGCAGCCTCAAAGACCCTCAAAGACGTCACGAGCTACCCATAACTGAACTTGAGGTCACAGAGATCGTAAAGAAGATGCTCGATGAGCCAATCTCCGTCTGCAGCCTAACCGGGTTGGCTCCATTCTGTGTTGCCAACAAACCGCCGGCGGTAAGCTCTACTCACCGCTTTTCGGGCCCTTAATACTTTGTTGATATACACTAATCCTTGTTACTTCTCAGGCTGACAGCTCCTTCTGGAAACGTACCAAACCGGTTCGGGCGCCGCGTGTAAAGTCCAAGGCCACCAAGAAAGCAGGCAAGAAGAAGACCGCCGAGTCCTCTGATCCGCCGGAGGACGAAGAATCAGAAGCTGAGGTAAAACTTGACATTCTTACGAGGGAGCCGTCGTAAACCGGCTTTCCGCTTTGTGTTTCTTCTTGCATATGCTTGGCCCCTTTGTATTCCTTTTACTGACAATTTTACCTCCGGGATGACGTGAAGCCACCATGCCGACCTGTTGAGGTAATCTTTCTTTCTTCGAATCCGACCTTGCGCCGGTTAAAAGAATTCGTCGCGCCGTCCGGAAAGTGAAAAAATATCATTTCGTGCTTACGTGAATCAAACCTTTCCTTGAAGACACAAAGAGCTGAAGAGCGCCAGTCGACCCGGCATAGTGGCCAACGGATTACTTCATCCGGTTTACGGACACACCAACCCGGAAGCGTCGTCCGAGGTGAATTGTTCTCTGGCGTTATCCCTTAAAGGGTTTCTTCCGATGTCCTCTCAACCCATCGACCAGAATTATCGGGCCTCTTCCAACTCGCTCCGGCGGTTCATCAACCACGCAAGCTGCCTCCGCTTAAAGTTGCTGCGAGGTGCGCAACTGTTGTCCCGTCAATTCGGTTTACAATTGCTCGCCAATTTGTCTTAATCAATTCTGAATATTGCAGCACCAAGGCTCGCTTGAGTAAGAAAGCGAAAACCCTTGACCCTACTGCGGATGTTGATCCGGAAAAGACCCCAGAACAAACCCACGAAAATACTGAAGTCGCCAAAAATAGCTCTGGCGAGTTGTACAAAGACGATACTGCTGATCCGCGGAAGCTGAACCGGAGGTCAAGTGGAAACCTCGCAGCCTGCTCCACCGAACCCGTCCACAGAGCGGGTCGTAATTGTTGAACCGCCGAGCCAGAGTAAGAAGACATCAAGCCCAAAGAAGACCGCCGAAAATGACGATGTTATTGTGACAGCATCGCTACACCGCTCCTAGCCAACCGGTCGCTTTAGCAAAGCACAACATCAAGGAAGGTTCCCCTACTACGAGCAAAGATAAGGGAAGACTGATCTCGCGGACTTAGGACAACTTCTCGCCCCAAGAACTTCACTCCGGCTTTACGAACCGGCTTTATACAAGCCGTGACTTTGAAGCCGGCACAATAAATCGCATGAAGGACCGCTATGAGGTAATGAGTTATGCCTTTCTTATACTTTGGTTGTATAGTAGCCCCCAAGGGTCGGTTCAACTTTGCAAAGTTAAACCGGGACTTAATTTGTGTCTTCCCATAGCAAACTGAGATCAACTAGCCATTAGCCCCCAAGTGCCAAGTTGAATACTTGTATTGAGCTTGGGACTTGTATAATGAAACAACTAACGTGCTCCCTTTGTTATCAGAATGAAATATACCAAAGAAACCGTGCAACTCAAGGACCTTGAGCCAATCTGGAAACTCAACAGTGAGAAGCTACCAAGGCCAAGGATGAATTAAAAACTGCCCTGACCACTATGGAACAGCTGAAGGAGTGGTATAAATCCGAGCGGGTCAACTGGGACACCGAGAAGGCCGGTTTAATAAAACGGGCAGAAGAAGCTGAAGCAGCTCTGAAACCGGTGACTGAAGAGCTTACCGGACTCAAGCGCCAAGTGCATGCCATGACCTCTGCCATCTTTGGTAAGAAAACTTGCACTTATTATCTCTACTTTGATATGTCCGCCGGTTTAACCCGAGCCGTTTTGAAACCGGCGCAGGCAAGCGTCTTGCTCATCTGGGCTCTGATGTGCGGAAGAAGCTCAAGGCCGCTTATACGCTGATTGAGCAGCTGTATACCGGCGCCCAACGAGTCATATGTGCCACATCATACGACAACACGGCTCCATCCCTGATCAAAGACACACTGGACCGGCTGTCCATGGTTCCGGGGCAGCTTGAAGAGTTGAAGCGATCCGCGGCCCGGGCTGGCACACTACTGGCTCTGACTCGCGCCAAGGCATGGATAGCAGATCTTGATCCGGCTGACATAGCCAAGGGTTTCCCAGCGCTCAAGAGAACGGTGAAACCTTTGACAACGACATACAAGCGGATAACAAAGGAGATCGCCCATTGGCGAAGTCAACTGGCAGCGAAGCCAACTGGCGGTTCACCGTTCTTTTTATGACGCAAACAACAAGCGGGTGGAGTTTTTCATTCCGGAAGTGCAGAGCCTTGTTCCTCCAATCCGTAAGCACACTTATGCCCCTGACGTTGATCCGGCTGAACTTATAAGTGAAGAGGCTGTCTTTCAGGCCTTAACCCGGATTGACTGGTCTGCCAATGACTTCCGGGCTTTGGGTGAGGAAGAAGAAGAAGTTGAACCGATGTCAGGCGCCCCCTCTACCTCACGTCAACCCGGCGAAGAAGCGTAATCCAGCAAGCTGGGTGACGCCTCCGAAACTTCAAGGCATAACACCACATGAAACACCGGGCCTTGAAAGGCTTTGTAATAGGATAGTTAGCACTTTGTTTTGAACAATGCCTTTATGACCTCAGTCTGTAACATTTGCATGGTGGTGCTGATACGGTGGATTGATGAACCGTCAACTTATTTCGCCTGCAATCACAAATTCTTTAAACCGCCACGGCGGCTTGTGTCGCCAGCCGGCTTGTGACGCCCATATATTTATATAAGAAAATAGGGATGTATATGACCAAACGTTATGATACAAAAATACCTGCCAGCGTCGGGCATGTAGTTGGCTTAGCCAATCTTGGGGTGGAGGTTTAGAAACCATTACCGGCAAAGCAGAAAACAACTCCTGTGCTTTGAATGCCGGTTTACCGTGTAAACCGTTTCGGGCATGACAAGCCCCCTGTTACTCCATAATGGGATGTTAACAGAAAAAACCAAGCCGGAGCAAAATCGCCGGATTGAAAAATGGACCGAATTCTTGACAACTAGAATTCCGGTGTAAAAAGGTTTGTCGGTTTAAGAAGGCAAACAAAAATCAAATGATTGGTATAAAAACCACATGGAAGCAAAGGCAATGATAAAAACCATTTGCAAGAAGAGGCTTTACTGAGCCGGATCAGATGGTGTTACCATGGTCGGACAGGACCAAGCTCCCCATAAGGTGTAGCGATAGTTCAAGTCAGCCAGGCCCCCAACTGAAATCGTGGCATGATGCCGATCAAGTGGCATGGCAATGGTTGGGTTCACCAAGCCCCAAGTGATTCTATGGCCTTAGGCCGACCAAGAGGCGTGTTGGTTCAGACGTGACCATGTCCCCAAGTGATCGATGGCGTTAAGCCCGTCAAAAGGTGTTGCATTGGTTCGGACACGACCAAGCCCCAAGTGACAAAAACTTCAAAAGCAAGACCAAGGGTTAAACCGGAGGCCGCTTCACGACAACATCTCCATGTACCCAAACCGGACTTTATACAGAACAGATACCCCGCTTTAGCCGAGGACCCGGTTTATTGCTTTTATTCATAATATATACATTGTCTTAATATGTACATAAGTGGAGCCGATGACTCGGGTATAATAAGGCGAAGATGAGCTATGTTCCACGGCTGTTGGTCTCCTCTTCGGCGTCGCGTGAGTCTTTTTCGCTCTCGAACATCAATCGATAGTATGACCCGTTGTACAGATTCTTCTTGAGCACAAAGGGCCCTTCCCAAGGTGGGGATAGCTTGTGCATATCTGTGCAGTCTTGAATGAGCGAAGCACCAAGTCTCCTTCTGAAAGGTTCTTGTTCTAACCAGCCGGCCGTGATACCGACGAAGATCCTGCTGGTAAATCGCCGAACGAGCAGCCGCCATATCTCGCTCTTCATCCAATCGATCCAAATCGTCTGCCGGGCTGCCTCACTATCAGCCTCAACATAAGCCGCCACGCGAAGCGAGTCATGACGTATATCACAGGAAGGACCGCCTCCGCTCCATAGACCATAAAGAACGGCGTGTATCCGGTGGATCTGTTTGGTGTAGTATTGATACTCCATATCACGATGGCAGCTCCTCGACCCAACAACCCGGCGTCCTCACTAAAGGGACCATAAGCGGGGTTTAATACCTCTCAAGATCTCTGATTAGCTCGTTCCGCTTGACCATTGGACTGCGGGTGGGCCACTGAAGAAACATCAAGCCGGATGTTCTCTCGTTCACAAAACTCCTTCATGGCTCCTTTGGACAAATTGGTGCCATTGTCCGTGATGATACTATGTGGGAACCCAAACCGGAAAATCACCTTTTTGATGAACTGAACCGCCGTGGCCGCATCACACTTGCTAACGAGCTCGCCTCGACCCACTTGGTAAACTTATCAACCGCCACCAACAGGTGGGTCTTCTTGTCCTTGGACCTTTTGAAAGGTCCAACCATATCCAGCCCCCAAGTCGCAAACGGCCAAGTAATTGGAATCATCCTCAATTCTTGGGCCGGTACATGAGCACGTCTAGAGAACTTTTGGCAACCATCACATCGTCGACCAGATCTTCCGCATCAAGATGTGCAGGTCAACCAATAGAAACCGTGGCGGAACGCTTTGGCCACCAAGGATTTTGAACCGGCGTGATGACCACAATCCCCTTCATGGATCTCACGCAATATCTCACGGCCTTCCTCAGGGGACACACAACGCTGAAACGCCCCGGACACGCTGCAATGATGCAACTCGCCCTTATGTATGGTCATAGACTTAGACCGCCGAACTATCTGTCGGGCCAGCGTCTCATCTTCTGGTAACTCGCCCCGGTTCATGTATGCCAAATAAGGGAGCGTCCAATCCGGAATGACATGCAAGGCTGCCACCAAGTGAGCCTCCGGATCAGAATCGCCAAATCGACCTCATCGGGAAGCTTAAGCGGCGGATTATGCGATACATCAAGGAAGACATTGGGCGGGACCGGTTTACGTTGAGAACCCAGCCGGCTTAGAGCATCCGCCGCCTCGTTCTTCCGGCGATCCACATGGTCCACCTGATAGCCTTTAAAGTGTCCTGCGACCATATCCACCTCCCGACGGTACGCAGCCATGAGTGGATCTTTGGAATCCCAAGTACCTGATACTTGCTGGGCCACCAAGTCCGAGTCACCAAAGCACTTAACCCGGCTTAGATTCATCTCCTTAGCCATCCGTAGACCATGGAGTAAAGCTTCATACTCAGCTGCATTGTTAGTACAGGGGAACATTAAGCGAAGAACGTAACAGAACTTGTCACCTCGTGGGGAAGTTAATATGACTCCAGCCCCCGAGCCCTCCAATTGTCTGGACCCATCAAAGTGGATGGTCCAATAGGTATGATCCGGCTTTTCTTCCGGTGCTTGCAACTCCGTCCAATCATTAATGAAATCCACAAGTGCCTGAGACTTTACTGCCGTCCGAGGCACATACCTTAAACCGTGCGGCCCGAGTTCTATAGCCCACTTAGCAATCCGCCGATCGCTTCCGGTTCGTATGATATCGCCCAAAGGAGCTGAACTGACCACTGTGATGGGGTGCCCTTGGAAATACTGCTTCAGCTTCCGGCTTGCCATAAAAACTCCATATACCAGCCGTTGCGGATATCTTTGTTTAGACTCAATGAGAACCTCGCTGATGTAATAAACCGGCCGTTGAACCGGATACTCCTTTCCCGCCTCCTTCCGTTCCACCACAATGGCTACGCTGACAGCCCTGGCATTAGCGGCAACATATAACAGGAGCGGCTCCTTGTCAATGGGAGCGGCAAGAACAGGCGGGTTGGCCAGTTGCCGCTTTAAGTCCTCCAACGCCTCATCAGCGGCGGAACTCCAGACGAACTGATCCGTTTTCTTCAGCATCTGGTACAAAGGAATGGCCTTCTCTCCTAGGCGGCTGATAAACCGGCTTAGCGCAGCAATCCGACCTGCCAAACGTTGGACATCATTGATACACTTTGGCTTAGCCAGGGAGGTGATAGCTGTAATTTTCTCCGGATTAGCCTCAATCCCCCTGTTGGACACAAGGAAACCCAATAACTTGCCTACCGGAACACCAAAAACACACTTGGCCGGGTTAAGCATCATCTTGTACACCCGCAAGTTGTCAAAGGTCTCTCTCAAATCCTCAATCAGTGTTTCCTTCTCCCTTGACTTAACCACAATATCATCCACATAAGCATGTACATTGCGGCCAATCTGTTTATGCAAGCAATTCTGCACGCAACGTTGATAAGTTGCTTGGGCGCTCTTGAGCCCAAAAGGCATAGATACATAGCAGAAGGCTCCAAAAGGGGTGATAAACGCTGTCTTCTCCTGGTCCTTAACCGCCATCTTAATCTGATGATATCCGGAATATGCATCCAAAAAGCTCAAACGCTCACAACCCGCCGTAGCATCAATAATCTGATCAATACGGGGGAGGGCGAAAGGATCTGCTGGACAAGCCTTGTTAAGATCCGTATAATCCACGCACATGCGCCAAGTGCCATTCTTCTTAAGGACCAACACCGGATTAGCAAGCCACTCTGGATGGAAAACCTCAACGATAAATCCTGCCGCCAAGAGCCTGGCAACCTCCTCTCCAATGGCCTTGCGCCTTTCCTCATTAAACCGGCGTAGAAACTGTTTTACCGGTCTGTACTTGGGATCAACATTAAGGGTGTGCTCAGCGAGTTCCCTTGGTACACCTGGCATGTCAGAAGGCTTCCATGCAAAAATGTCCCGATTCTCACGGATGAACTCGATGAGTGCGCTTTCCTATTTAGGATCCAAGTTAGCACTGATGGTGAACTGCTTGGATGAATCGCCGGGCACAAAGTCAACAAGTTTAGTCTCACCCGCCGACTTAAACTTCAAATCCGGATCGTGCTCTGTAGTTGGCTTTTTCAACGGGGTCATATCCGCCGGATCAACATTGTCTTTATAATACTTTAACTCCTCGGTGGCACAAACCGACTCCGCATAAGCCGCATCACCTTCCTCGCATTCCAACGCAATCCGGCGGCTCCCGTGAACCGTTATCGTCCCTTTGTGACCCGGCATTTTCAGCTGCAAATAAACATAACAAGGTCGTGCCATAAACTTAGCATAAGCCGGCCGCCCAAACAGGGCGTGGTAAGGGCTTTGGATTTTCACCACCTCAAACGTCAATGTTTCCGATCTGGAGTCATGTTCATCTCCAAAAGCCACCTCCAGAGCTATCTTACCGACCGGCACGCTGATTTGCGGGCACCACGCCGTGAAATCTGTCTGGACGGCCCGAGATGTCTATCCGCCAACCCCATACGCCGGAAGGTCTCGTAGTACGTGATGTTGATGCTGCTTCCTCCATCCATAAGCACTTTGGTGAACTTGTAGCCTCCCATCCGAGGTGCCACTACTAGGGCCAGTGACCCGGATTGTAAACTTCGGGAGGATGATCCTCTCTCCCATACAATAGGTTGCTCGACCAGCGCAGGTAATGCGGTGCGGCCGGTTCAACAACACCGACCGCCCGCTTCAAGTTTGCGGTCTCGTCTGTCCAAGCTGGTGGTAAAGACATGGTATCGCCCACCGTTTAAGCGCTTCGGATTACTTTGGTAACCCGACTGCTGCTGTTGTTGATTGTAACCCCCTTGGTTCTGATCGTTTTGATTGTTTTGACTGCCTTGCCCGCCTGGATTACCACCGAACCCTGGGCCGGAATTTCCTCCACCGTAACCCGGGGCAGACCCTGAACCGCCGCCGGGCCCTTGATCATACCGGAAAGCATTAGAATTTTTGAACTCCTGCATAATATAACAATCCTTCCAGAGGTGATTCTCCGGTGCCTCCTTCGTCCCATGCTTCGGGCAAGGTTGATTCAATAAGTAATTCAAACGCTCCAGATTATGACCTTGTGCACCACCCCGGTTTGATTGCCTACCTTTGCGCCGCTGACCCTTGTCTTGCGTGTTGGTGTTGGCTACGAAGCCCATGTTACCATTAGCCTTACGCTTGTTTCCCCCATTGCCTGCCGAATGATGCTGCTGGCCTCTGAATTGCTATTCGCTTCCCTTCCCTACTGGTCATCCTCGCACTCGGGATCCCTGGTACTATCAGAATCAGCATACTTTACCAAAACTCCCATGAGCGTGCCCATGTCATTGCAAAAACGCTTCATGCGACCCAGCTTCAACTTCAACGGTTCGAACCGGCAGTTGGCTTCTAAGGTTAAGATAGCAGAATCAGGGTTGATCCGGTCTGATGAATGTAAAACCTCCGAAACGCGGCGCACCCAATGTGTTGTAGATTCTCCCTCTGCCTGGACACAAGCCGCCAAATCCACCACAGACATAGGTTGCTTATAGGTGTCTTTGAAGTTCGAATGAACCGGTCCGTGAATCGGGTCCACGAACTAACTGAGTTGGGTGGCAAATTTTTCAACCAAGTACGGGCCGTACCTTCCAACATCATGGTGAAATACTTTGCACACGCAGCTTCGTCCACATCCAGCATCTCCATGGCCATCTCATAGCTTTCTATCCACGCTTCTGGAGCCAAATCGGCGGTATAATTGGGCACCTTGCGTGGCCCTTTGAAGTCCTTGGGCAAACGCACATTGCGTAAAGCGGGGACGAGGCAAGGCACCCCCAATGAGCCGGACGTGACCCCCGGTTCGAAGATGGTCGGACGAACCGGCGCGAGCTGGTGGTCCTCATGCTGTGCTGTTAACTCGGCCTCCCTACGTGCCCTGGCCCGGTCTACCACCACTTGAGCGTCTTCGAAGCCACCGGTCGGGTTGTTACCTCGAGGCGGACCGCGCTGCGCGTTGCTTGATACGGCCGGTTCGTCTGCGCGCCGGCTATAACTCCGGCTTGGGCGGGGGGTGGAGGGATCCAATCCCGACCGTATGAATACGCTTCTCGCCGAGCTGTGGCCGCCCCGAGGAGCTCCTTGACCCGCGAGTTTCCACCGCTTTGTGGTGAATCGCCCTCGATCGAATCGCCTCAATCGTGCCGCAGCCGCGACAAGGTTATCCATCGGGTTGGAGTAGTGACCGGAGGTGTTCTGCACAATTGGGCGCCGGTGTGATGGCGAGGCAGATCTATCACACGGGCTGAACGGCGCGCCGCCCCAAAGCTTCCGCCGGTTTACCACGGTGGCGGATTATCGGTCCCTGCCTCGGGTATTGAAGAGCTCTCTTCCTCGAAAACCAAGGCAAACGGATCTGTACTTCCTTTTCATGACTTCATGTGATGCACTCGATCCAGATGAGCCTATAAGCTCACAGATCCGGCGCCTGTTCGCCGCCATCCTTACGTCCGCAGCTGCCAGTCCGCTTTAGCTCTAGCGATCTGTTCCTTTACCCTCGCAATCTGCGTTGTGTAGGTCTGATCCGCCGGGTTAGCCTCCGCCATGAGCGTAGCTACGCGTCGAATAACTCGATAAGACTTGAGCCGGCGGGCGACGGGGCCTTCCTTCGGTCGCCACCACCGCTGCTGAACCGGCGACAATGGGCGCCATGGTCAAGAGTGAAGCGCCGCTTGTAATCGCCATGAAAATTCCAACCCGGCCGGGTAGATCAAAGGGTCCGAATACTCTCACCGTCGGAACAGCCTCGATCCGCCATCTTGCAGCTGGTACAAAGATTCGGTTTCTCCAGCGGATGACTCATCGCCAGAGTAAACAACGGTTTCGCCGCCAGATGCTGATCCGCCCTCGTAGTCTCCGTGGACGACTCCCACGAATGCACGCTTGACGGGCGGTTTAACCAGGGCGGGACTCTTCCTTGCCCGCTGAGCCGTCTCGACGAGGTCGTTGCAGATGTCTGGCCCAGGCCCTGGCTCGCCGATCTTGCCGATGAACACGTGTATGCCACCAAAGGGGACCCGGTATCCGTACTCAACCGAGCCGCCTCGGGCCCCGATCAAGATCGTCGATGTAGAGTTTGCCGCGACGACTCTTAGTCATCCGGCCCACAGCATAGCCTTCGAGTCCTTCGAACTTGCCCTCTAAGATCATCAAACCATCGTGCAATAGCCCCACGGTGGGCGCCAACTATCGTGGAATTGTCACGGCAGATGTCCTCGCGAAAGGACTTAGTCGCAGGGCCATCGTACGGGTTAACTTAGAGGGGTTAAAGCGGATGCAAAGACACGGGAGTTATACTAGTTCAGCCCCTTCGATGAAGGAAAGACCTACGCCTAGTTGTGATGGGATTGATGTAGTTTGACGACTTGGGAGCAATAGCTTCCTAAGCCTCAATTGTGCTGTCCTAATCCGCCACCGGTCGCCCCTTATATACACGGGTTGACGCCTTGGCCGGTCTCTGAGTCCCGATCCGGCTCATACAAGTGTCCGCTCGGTCTCTTCTCTCTTGTCTTACAGCACAAGTTACAACACTAAGGCGGTTCACATAAATGGACCTTAATTCGCCTCTGGGCTCCGGGCCTCCTCCGTGGGCCTGGATCATGGACGAGGGTAAATCGGCCCCTCCAGGGCGGTTCACACTCAGTAGTTGTATCCCCAACACATAGGTTCATGGGCGGAACCCGCAAGTTGATCACCAAAACATACATCAAGTGAATCATGTGATATCCCATTGTCACCACAAATACGCACGGCAAGACATACATCAAGTGTTCTCAAATAATTAAAGACTCAATCCGATAAGATTACTTCAAAGGGAAAACTCAATCCATTACAAGAGAGTAGAGGGGGAGAAGCATCATAAGATCCAACTATAATAGCAAAGCTCGCGATACATCAAGATCGTGCCAAATCAAGAACATGAGAGAGAGAGAGAGAGAGAGAGAGATCAAACACATAGCTACTGGTACATACCCTCAGAAGAGGGTCCCGATTGGTTTTTGGTGGCTACAGAGGCTTGCGGTGGCGGAACTCCCGATCTATTCCGTTCTCGGAAGGTTTTAGGGTATATTGGTATATATAGGAGGAAGAAATACGTCAGGGGAGCCACGAGGGGCCCACAAGGGTGGAGGGCGCGCCCCCTGCCTCGTGCCTTCCTTGTTGCTTCCCTTACATACAGCCCAAGTCTTCTGGATTGCTTTCGTTCCAAAAATAACTCTCCCGAAGGTTTCATTCCGTTTGGACTCTGCTTGATATTCCTTTTCTGCTAAGCAATCAAACAAGGGAAAAAGAAACCGCACTTGGCTCGGGTTAATAGGTTAGTCCCAAAAATAATATAAAAGTGTTTAATAAAGCCCATAAACATCCAAAACAGATAATGTAATAACATGGAACAATAAAAATTTATAGATACGTTGGAGACGTATCAGCATCCCCAAGCTTAATTCCTGCTCGTCCTAGAGTAGGTAAATGATAGAAACAAATTTTTTGATGTGGAATGCTACCTAACATATTTATCAGTGTAATCTTCTTTATTGTGGCAAGAATATTCATATCCATAGGATTCAAAACAAAAGTTTAATATTGACATGAAAACAATAATACTTCAAGCATACTAACAAAGCAATTATGTCTTCTCAAAATAACATGGCCAAAGAAATCTATCCCTACAAAATCATATAGTCTGGCGATGCTCTATCTTCATCACACAAAATATTTAAATCATGCACAACCCCGATGAGAAGCCAAGCAATTGTTTCATACTTTTGACATTCTCAAAACTTTTTCAATCTTCACGCAATACATGAGTGTGAGCCATGGACATAGCACTATAGGTGGAATAGAATGGTGGTTGTGGAGAAGACAAAAAGGGAGAGACAGTCTCACATCAACTAGGCGTATCAACGGGGTACGGAGATGCCCATCCATAGATATCAATGTGAGTGAGTAGGGATTGCCATGCAACAGATACACTAGAGTTGTAAGTGTATGAAAGCTCAACAAAAGAAACTAAGTGGGTGTGCATCCAACTCGTTTGCTCAAGAAGACCTAGGGCATTTTGAGGAAGCCCATCATTGGAATATACAAGCCAAGTTCTATAATGTAAAATTCCCACTAGTATATGAAAGTGACAACATAGGAGACTCTCTATCATGAAGATCATGGTGCTACTTTGAAGCACAAGTGTGGTAAAAGGATAGTAGCATTGTCCCTTCTCTCTTTTTCTCTCATTTTTTATTTTTTTATTTGGGCCTTTTTTTATGGCCTCTTTTTTTTTAAGTCCGGAGTCTCATCCCGACTTGTGGGGGAATCATAGTCTCCATCATCCTTTCCTCACTAGGACAATGCTCTAATAATGATGATCATCACACTTTTATTTACTTACAACTCAAGAATTACAACTCAATACTTAGAACAAAAATATGACTCTATGTGAATACCTCCGGCGGAGTACCAGGATATGCAATGTCTCATGAGTGAAATGTATGAAAGAATTATGAACGGTGGCTTTTCCACAAATACGATGTCAACTACATGATCATGCAAAGAAATATGACAATGATGAAGCGTGTCATAATAAACGGAACGGTGGAAAGTTGCATGGCAATATATCTCGGAATGGCTATGGAAATGTCATAATAGGTAGGTATGGTGGCTGTTTTGAGGAAGGTATATGGTGGGTGTATGATACCGGTGAAAGGTGCACGGTATTAGAGAGGCTAGCAATGGTGGAAGGGTGAGAGTGGGTATAATCCATGGACTCAACATTAGTCATAAAGAGCTCACATACTTATTGCAAAAATCTATTAGTTATCGAAACAAAGTACTACGCGCATGCTCCTAGGGGGATACATTGGTAGGAAAATACCATTGCTCATCCCCGACCGCCACTCATAAGGAGGGCAATCAATAAATAAATCATGCTCCGACTTCATCACATAACGGTTCACCATACGTGCATGCTACGGGACTCACAAACATTAACACAAGTATTTCTCAAATTCACAACTATTCCACTAGCATGACTCTAATATCACCATCTTCATATCTCAAAACAATCATAAATAATCAAACTTCTCATAGTATTCAATGCACTTTATATGATAGTTTTTATTATATCTCTCTTGGATGCCCACCATATTAGGTCTAAATTCATAACCAAAGAAAAATACCATTCTGTTCTAAAGAATCTCAAAATAATATAAGTGAAGCACGAGATTTCATCTATTTCTTCAAAATAAAACTACCGTCGTGCTCTAAAAAGATATAAGTAAAGCACTAGAGCAAACGACAAACTACTCCGAAAGATATAAGTGAAGATCAATGAGTAGTTAAATAATTATGTAGCTATGTGAAGACTCTCTCTCATTTAATAATTTCAGATCTTGGGATATTATTCAAACAACAAGAAAAAAACGACATTTTAAGGATAGCACAACTCTTGTGAAGAAGCAAAAACTTAGGCTCAACCGATACTAACCGATAATTGTTGAGGAAGAAAGGTGGGATGCCTACCGGGGCATCCCCAAGCTTAAATGCTTGAGACTTCTTGAAATATTATCTTGGGGTGCCTTGGGCATCCCCAAGCTTGAGCTTTTGTGTCTCCTTAATTCCTCTCATATTATGGTCTCCCTAAATCTCAAAAGCTTCGTCTACACAAAACTCAACAAGGACTCGTGAGATAAGTTAGTGTAAACCTATGCAAAAACCTTATCGTACTATATTGTAGAAAATCACTAAAATTATTATTCAACATTGCAAACTAAATGTCTCTGCATACTTAATACTCCTATCCTCAAATAGAATCATTAAACAAGCAAACATATGCAAACAATGCAAACATAACAGCAATCTGCCAAAATAGTACAGTCTGTAAAGAATGCAAGATTCATCATACTTCCCTAACTCCAAAAATTATGAAAGAAAATTCCCACTGTAGTAAATTTATCAAAGCTTATTATGGAAAAGGTTTCAATATTTTATCACATTCTTACTTTTCTATGGAATTTTTGTAACAGCGGTAAACTTTCTGTTTTGAAACAGCAACATGTATACTTGCAAAATAAGCATGGTAAAGGCTATCATTGACATTTTTATGCAAAATAAAGATGCAAAACATTATTATAAGTAACATAAAGCAAGTACTAACAAAATAAATTGACGCTCCAAGCAAAATACATATCATGTGGTGAATAAAAATATAGCTCCAAGTAAAGTTAGCGATGAACGAAGACGAAAGAGGGGATGCCTTCCGGGGCATCCCCAAGCTTAGGCTCTTGGCTGTCCTTGAATATTACCTTGGGGTGCCTTGGTCATCCCCAAGCTTAGGCTCTTGCCACTCCTTATTCCATAGTCCATTGAATCTTTACCCAAAACTTGAAAACTTCACAACACAAAACTTAACAGAAAATCTCGTGAGCTCCGTTAGTGAAAGAAAAAAAAACACCACTTCATGGTACTGTAATGAATTAATTAATTATTTATATTGGTGTTAAACCTACTTTATTCAAACTTCTATGGTTTATAAACTATTTTACTAGCCATAGATTCATCAAAATAAGTAAACAACACACGAAAAACAGAATCTGTCAAAACAGAACAGTCTGTAGTAATCTGTATCAAACGTATACTTATGGAACTCCAAAAATTCTAAAATAAATTAGTGGACCTGAGGAATTTGTCTAGTAATCATATTCAAAAATAATCAACTAAATATCACAATCCAGTAAAACGTTGAAGCAAATCTCGTGAGCGCTAAAGTTTCTGTTTTTTACAGCATGATCATAAAGACTTCACCCAAGTCTTCCCAAAGGTTCTACTTGGCACAAACACTAATTAAAACATAAAACCACATCTAAACAGAAGCTAGATGGATTATTTATTCCTAAACAGAACCAAAAAGAAAGAAACTAAAATAAAATTGGGTTGCCTCCCAACAAGCGCTATCGTTTAATGCCCCTAGCTAGGCATGATGATTTCAATGATGCTCACATAAAAGATAAGAATTGAAACATAAAGAGAGCATCATGAAGAATATGACTAGCACATTTAAGTCTAACCCACTTCATATGCATCGGGATTTTGTGAGCAAACAACTTATGGGAGCAATAATCAACTAGCATAGGAAGGCAAAACAAGCATATCTTCAAGATTTTAAACACATAGAGAGGAAACTTGATATTATTGCAATTCCTACAAGCATATGTTCCTCCCTCATAATAATTTTCAGTAGCAACATAAATGAATTCAACAATATAACCAGCACCTAAAGCATTCTTTTCATGATCTACTTGCATAGAAAATTTACTACTCTCCACATAAGCAAAATTATTCTCATTCGGGATAGTGGGAGTAAACTCAACAAAATAACTATCATGTGATTGAAAATTAAGATCAAGATGACAAGTTTCATGGTAATCATTATTATTTATAGCCTACATGTCATCACAATAATCATCATAGATAGGAGGCATGCTTTCATCATAGTAAATTTGCTCATCAAAGCTTAGGGGACAAAAAATATCATCTTCATCAAACATAGCTTCCCCAAGCTTGTGGCTTTGCATATCATTAGCATCATGGATATTCAAGGAATTCATACTAATAACATTGCAATCATGCTCATCATACAAAGATGTAGTGCCAAACATTTTATAGCATTCTTCTTCTAACACTTTGGCACAATTTTCCTTTCCATCATACACACGAAAGATATTAAAAAGATGAAGCGTATGAGGTAAACTCAATTCCATTTTTTATAGTTTACTTTTATAAACTAAACTAGTGCTGAAACAAGAAACAAAAAGATTTCGATTGCAAGATCTAAAGATATACCTTCAAGCACTCACCTCCCCGGCAACGGCGCCAGAAAAGATCTTGATGTCTACTACACAACCTTCTTCTTGTAGACGTTGTTGGGCATCCAAGTGCAGAGGTTTGTAGGGCAGTAGCAAATTCCCCTCAAGTGGATGACCTAAGGTTTATCAATCCGTAGGAGGTGTATGATGAAGATGGTCTCTCTCAAGCAACCCTGTAACCAAATAGCTCTTGTGTCCCCAACACACCCAATACAATGGTAAATTGTATAGGTGCACTAGTTCGGCGAAGAGATGGTGATACAAGTGCAATATGGATAGTAGATATAGGATTTTGTAATCTGAAAATATAAAAAAAGCAAGGTAACAAGTAGTAAAAGTGAGCGTAAACGGTATTGCAATGCTAGGAAACAAGGCCTAGGGTTCATACTTTCAGTAGTGCAAGTTCTCTCAACAATAATAACATAATTGGATCATATAAATATACCTCAACATGCAACAAAGAGTCACTCCCAAGTCACTAATAGCGGAGAACAAACGAAGAGATTATGGTAGGGTACGAAACCACCTCAAAGTTATTCTTCCGGATCGATCTATTCAAGAGTTCGTACTAGAATAACACCTTAAGACACAAATCAACCAAAATCCTAATGTCACCTAGATACTCCAATGTCACCTCATGTATCCGTGGGTATGATTATACGATATGCATCACAAAATCTCGGATTCATCTATTCAACCAACACAAAAGTACTTCAAAGAGTGCCCCAAAGTTTCTACCGGAGAATCAAGACGAAAACGTGTGCCAACCCCTATGCATAGGTTCATGGGCGGAACCCGCAAGTTGATCACCAAAACATACATCAAGTGAATCACGTGATATCCCATTGTCACCACAGATACGCACAGCAAGACATACATCAAGTGTTCTCAAATCATTAAAGACTCAATCCGATAAGATTACTTCAAAGGGAAAACTCAATCCATTACAAGAGAGTAGAGGGGGAGAAGCATCATAAGATCCAACTATAATAGCAAAGCTCGCGATACATCAAGATCGTGCCAAATCAAGAACACGAGAGAGAGAGAGAGAGAGGGAGAGAGAGAGAGAGAGAGAGAGATCAAACACATAGCTACTGGTACATACCCTCAGCCCCGAGGGTAAACTACTCCTCCTCGTCATGGAGAGCGCTGGATGATGAAGATGGCCACGGTGAGGATCCCCCCCAGGAGGTGCCTAATAGGGTCCCGATTGGTTTTGGTGGCTACAGAGGCTTGCGCGGCGGAACTCCCGATCTTTTCTGTTCTCCAAGGTTTTAGGGTATATTGGTATATATAGGAGGAAGAATACGCCGGGAGCCACGAGGGCCCACGAGGTGGAGGGCGCGCCTGGGGTGGGCGCGCCTGCCTCGTGCCTTCCTCGCTGCTTCCTTACGCACACCCCAAGTCTTCGGATTGCTTCTGCCCAAAAGTAACTCTCCAAAGGTTTCATTCTGTTTGGACTCGCTTGATATTCCTTTTCTGCAAAACATCAAACAAGGGAAAAACAGAATCGGCATCGGCTCGGGCTAATAGGTTAGTCCCAAAAATAATACAAATGTGTTTAATAAAGTCCATAAACATCCAAAACAGATAATATAATAGCATGGAACAATCAAAAACTATAGATACGTTGGAGACGTATCAAGTCGCAGCCCCACGCCCCTGGCCACGCTTGGCGGGGCAGAGGAAGCAAAGGCACAAGATGAACAGACCAACGCCAAGCCGGAAATACAAAGAGTAGAAGGGCATGATGGACTCCCCCGGCAAGGCCCTTTCCGGGCTGGCCTCCACAGCCCTGGCAAGAACCTTGCCGGGGCAACTCGCCCAACGCCAGCAGCGCTGCCACCCTTGAGCCTGAGAGTTCTGACGCCTTCAACCACACTGGAACCAAAGCTCGGGAGGCGCCTCTGTCGTGGCATGCAGATCTTTGTGAAGACCAAGAGCATACAAGACTAATAAATAACCAGAAGACCAAGATCCTCGGCAAGATCCTTGCCAAGGATACCCACGAGACCCCCGGCAAGCCCCTTGCTGGGGACGACCACGACGCCATGACAAGACCCTTGCCGGGCCCCGCAAGACTCTTGTCGAAGACATCCGCAGGCCGCAGCCAGCCCACATCTCGCCAAAGCTCCGCCACTGCCCCCGTGCAGCTGCCAGCCCCACCCCACCCCAACTAGGCGAACTCCTGCGTGGCGGCGTGCGGCCTCTAGGCCAACTCAGCAAGCACCTGCGTGGTGGCATGCAGATCTTCATGAAGGCTCACCACCAAGACCAACTCAACAGCCAGCCTAGCCAGCGTGGCACTACCCGCCTCGTCGGCCTCGGATGCTGCGTCGAAGCGAGGCGGCGGCGATACCGGGCGAGCTTCCTTGCCATTCCCGATAAAGCAAGAAGGGCATGTCGGCAGCGCATTAAATGCGTTTGTTCTACGGTGCCAGAGGATAGACTCGACCACTGTATAGCTTTCCACCTCCTGTGTGCCACTGTGGCAGCCCCTTTGTCTATAAAAGGAGGCCCGCAGCATACTGGGAGAGGATTCAGACTTTTTGGACCCTGCACGCCTTGTAGCTAGTCCAAGAACACTAGATAAATAGAAACCAGCAGGAGTAGGGTATTACACGTCACTTGTGGCCCGAACCTGGATAATCCCCCCCGCGTTGATCTCTCAATCCCGCTCTTTCCACAGCCCCGCGCCCGCGAACCGTAGCAAAAGGATTGCTCGTGATCCCGTAGGTGTCGTTTCCCCCGACATCTTTGGCACGCCAGGTAGGGGGCGCAAGCTGTGAAAATCCGGTTTGAAGGTTATCACACCTTCTTCATCATCACCATGGCCCCCAAGAGAAAGGGGATAACAGCGATCGGCTCGTTCAGGGGCCGCCCGTCCGCTTAACGTGAGCAGCGGCCGGGTACCTGTGATGGGGCGGGACGGGCCCGCGAAAGCATCCACAACATTCGGCGACCGGGCCAAAGCGAGTGGCGTCGTCCAATCCAAGACGATGAGCCACGCGCCATGGGTTCAGGGCGGGGTTGTGCTCGCGGGCAGCGCGGCAGCCTCTACGGCACCCACCGGCGCCCGCACCGTCGGCGATGAGCAACACCGCGATGCCGGAGCACCCGGCACCATCATGGAAAGAGCCCTGCACCACTCACAGGACAAACCAGGCCGGCGTCGTGCTCGGACGCGGTGCAAAGCGGCGTCACGATCATGAGACGCGACAGAGCCCCTTCTAACCCGGTTAGAAGTTGGAGCGCGTCACGGTCTACGCAGATCTCATTGCCACCTACGCCAGCAGAAGCTTTGGCGCGCGTGCAGCTGCTCCTCAACTTCCCCCCTGCTGCGGAGAAGCTTGACGAGTGGAGAGCCACCATCCCAAGCCTTGTCAACTTCGCTGACAAAGACGAGCCGCTCCTGACGGGACCCTCGCATCGACGTCCTGATGAGTCGGTGCATGCCGGCGGTGGGGGACCAGAGACGCTGCAACCACGGTGCACTCTCCCCCTCCCCCGGCTGCGACAATAGCCATCGGCCCGTCAACCCGACATCGGTGACAACGTTTCCACAGTGTCGTCCGACCCGCGAACACGCCGTGACCAACGTCAAGGCCTTCGAGAACGGGCCCAGGAAGATGCTCGAACTACCATGGGACGATGACGGGAGATACGCCATCAGTAAGATCGGCATGCGGGGCCTACTATGGACTACCCGGCGCCGGGGGGCCCCGGTGACCTGGCTTACGAGGTGGGTTGTCCAGCCTTTACCCGAGAGTTGCGGCAGTTCCAGTGGCCCTCCCACCGCACGTTCAAGCCCGATGTTGGCGAGAAGTACAACGGCAAGACCCACCCGTCGGAGTTCCTCAGCATCTACACCATCGCGATGCAAGCTGCTGGAGCTCGCGACGACAAGGTGCTTGCCAATTACTTCTCGTTGGCACTCAAACCCAATGTCATGTCATGGTTGATGCACTTGCCAGTGGATTCCATTTCTTCTTGGTCGGATTTGTGTAATGAATTTGTTGGGGCCTTCACCGGAGGCCACCAAGCTCATGGACAGGCAAGCGATTTGCATATCATCCCCCAGAAAAAAGGTGAAAACCTGAGCAAGTACATACAGAGGTTCAGCCGGGTGCAGTACAACATCCCAGATGTTCATCCCGCCGCCGTTATCAGCGCATTCCATCAGAATGTGCGCAGCCGCAAGATGCGTGAAGAGTTGGCGATGAACAAGGTCAAAGATGTGGCCGAACTTTATGTTCTGGCCGATATATATGCTCGAGCTGAAGAGGGGAGGATGTACCCCGGCGAGGACGCCGGTGCGGAAACCGACTCCACAGACGAAGACACCGCCGCCCCGACAAAGAAAGGCCGGTGCAGCAACAGGAATCGCAAGGGCAAGACTGTGCTTGCCGTTGAGGGATCCGATGAGCTCGGCGCCGCCAAAAAGTCCAAGGCTGATGACCCCAACAAGGAGGCTGCCGGGTGTGCCGCTGCTTGTTCTCCTGGCGTCACGGCAAGCAAGGAGGCTCCGACAAGTAGTACTGCAAGATCCACCGCACCAAGGGCCATGACCTCCAGAACTGCCGACAAGTTGAGCTGCTTGCAGAAAAGGAAAAGGCTGAATATGGAAGGCGAGACAAGGAGAAGGGTCAGGATGGTGCTGAGGGATCCGGCAAGAAGCATGGTGGCCAAGGGGGTCACCGCGGCAAAGATAACCAACAAGAGAGGCCCGCTCGGGGCCGCGACAAGAAATAGGAGGATGATGATCACGACGAGGATGACGAGTCCAGCGAGCACGAGTTCCAGAAGGCTACAGAGGCTATGTGCATCGACGGTGGCACTTCGTTGCACACCTCACACCGCTTAGTCAAAGCAAAGGCACGCGAGGTCACTGCGGTGGAGCCGTTTTCGATGCCCGAAGCCATCAAGTGGTCCCGCACGCCCATCGTTTTTGACACCGAGGATCACCCTGACCGCATGACTGCGGTCGGGTGTTTGCCGTTGTTGGTTTCACCAACAATATGCAACCTAAAGGTGAACAAAGTGCTGGTTGACGGTGGGGCCACTCTGAATTTGATTTCGCCCACTGTGATCAAGAAGTTGTAGATTCCTGATGGAGACCTCGAAGAGACGGGCATGTTTCAAGGGGCCAACCCGGGAAGGAGCCAGCCTAAAGGTAAAATCATGCTGCCGTTACATTTGGTGGCGAGCTGAACTATAGGACGGAGAAGATCATCTTCGATGTCGCCGAGATCCCCTTGCCATACAATGGGATCCTTGGCCGCCCAGCGTTGGCCAAACTCATGGCGGCGTCCCACTACGCCTACAACACGTTGAAGATGCCGGGGCCGCTGACCATCATCACCGTCCCCTCTGACAAGAAAGATGCACTCATCTGCGCCGACCAAGTCTACCGAGAGGCAATTGCAGCAACCGCCGCTAGGGCCTTGCTCCCGCCAACAAGCTCCAGGAGGAAGAAGGCCGACAGACTCCTTCCGCAAGACCCTTCCCAAGACCTCTTGCACCCACTCAGCAAGCGCACCTCTTCTGAGTGTTGTGCCCCTTTGAGGATGTGCCGAGAGCTCCACCGGCAAGAGCAAAAGTCCAAGGCTGCACCACCGTAAACCAAGAAGGTGTCCATCAAGGAGGACGGCACGGTCGGGATTTCACTATAAGCTCCACCCTTGACAAAGAATAGGAAAGTCGCTTTCGCCGCCTTCCTGCGGGCGAATGTCGATGTATTTGCATGGCAAGCATCTGACATCCCCGGCATTCCCAGGGAAGTGATTGAGCACCATCTTGCTGTTTTTCCTCACGCGCGGCCCATCAAGTAGATGGTCAGGAAGCAAGCTTTGGAGCGGCAAGAGTTCATCATTGAAGAGACCAGGAAGTTGGAGGAGGCAGTACTGGTAAGAGGAGTACTCCACCCCACGTGGTTGGCCAATCCGGTGGTGGTGCGTAAGGCAAACGGGAAGTGGAGGCTGTGTATTGACTACACAAACATCAATAAAGCCTGTACAAAGGATCCTTTTCTCCGCCATGCATCGACCAGATTGTAGACTCCATCGCCGGGTGTGACCTGCTGTCATTCCTCGATGCCTATTCAGGGTACCACCAGATCTTCACGATGAAGGAAGATGAAGAGAAGACCGCGCTCATCACCCCATGTGGTGCGTGATGTTTTTTGTACGAATGCCTTTAGGGTTGAAGAGCATTGGTTCAACGCTTGCCGAGCAGTCCAAATTGGTTTTGAGCCCCACTACATAGAAATATGGAAGCTTATCTGGATGACATAGTGGTGAAAACTAAGGACGTGGCCACGCCGGCAAGATTTAGAAGAAACATTCGCAAACCTGTGCAAGATCAACCTCAAGCTCAACCCAGAGAAGTGCGTGTTTTGTGTGCCCTTCGGCAAACTTCTCGGGTTCTTTGTGTCTCAATGCGGAATCGAAGCAAATCCCGACAAGATCAAAGCGATTGAGCAAATTGAGGCGCCGAAACGGGTCAAAAACGTCTGTAGGCTCGCCGGCTGCATTGCTGCCCTGAGTAGGTTCATCTCCAAATCTGCTGAGCGCGCCCTCCCCTTTTTCAAGTTTTGAAAAAGGCGGGTCCAGTAAAATGAACTCTGGAGGCAAAGGCAGCACTGCAAGATTTGAAGAGGTACCTCTCCTCCACCCCAATACTAGTCGCGCCTAAACCACGAGAGCCGTTGCTACTGTACTTAGCAGCAACGAATCAAGTGGTCAGTGTTGCACTGGTGGCGCAGAGGGAACCTGAGGGAGAAGCAGCAGTTGTAGTAGAGCCGTCGGACGGCGGGCCGGGGTCTTCCCCGGCAGAGCGTGACGCCGGCAAACTAGAACCCCTGACAAGGCCCGAACCCGGCGAGGCAGAGCCTGAGCGAATGGGCTAAGTGGGACAGAAGAAGAAGATGGTGCAGCACCCAGTGTATTTTGTCAGTTCCCTCTTGCAGGGGGCTAGGTCAAGATATTCTGGAATGCAGAAGCTGCTTTTCGGCCTTCTCATGGCCTTGAGAAAGCTGCGCCACTATTTCCAAGCGCACGAGATCACCGTTGTCACCCGCCTCCCTTTGCAACGGATTTTGCACAACCCGGATGCAACAGGAGGATTGTGGAGGGGCATTGAGCTGTCGAGCTTTGGCCTCGGGTTTGAAAGTACTTCAACGATCAAGAGCCGAGCTTTGGTAGAGTTCAGAGGCAGTGGACCGCAACGCATGATGAGGAGATTCAAGAGACCGCCTTCGGCAAGGAGACAAACAGTGAGTGGATTATGTATTTTGATGTAGCTTTCTCACTCCAAGGTGCTGGCGTGCTACTCGTCGCACCCACCGGAGAGCACCTCAAGTACGTAATCTAGATGCACTTCCCCCGGGAAAAATCAACGAACAATACGGCAGGGTACGAGGGGTTGCTTGCCGGACTTAGGATCGCGACAGACCTTGGAATCAAGAAGCTCATCATCAGGGGTGATTCGCAACTCGTCGTCAAGAAAGTCAACAAGGATTACTAGAGCCTGTTGATGGAGGCCTAGGTGAATGAAGTGAGGAAGTTGGAGGAACGTTTCGACGCCCTACAGGCAGAACATGTTCCCCGAGCGGAGAACAGCATTGCCGACGACCTGTCGAAACGTGTTTCCCTCAATTTGCCTATGGAACCAGGTACCTTTGTACTTTAGTTAATACAACCATCCGTAGAGCCATCAGCAGGGCAGAACAAGTGAAGGAAGACAAGCTTCCCACCGAGTTCCCAGGAGCCGCCGGCAAGGAGGTTGCCGGGTACCCCAAGCTTGCCGAGGGGAAACTATCTCGACGGGGCCCAGTGCCCCGATCAGAGGCAGCTTGCCCTCGCGTCAAGATGTGCCTTTGGTCCTGCCGCCGAGCCCCAAGCTCCAAAGATGGTGCAGCCCATCGTCCGCTTCTCCAAACAGGAGAACTCCCGAGGAGCAGGAAGAAGCAGAAAGTAGCCCATCGGTCCAACATGTACCAGTTTGTGGATGATACCTGTGATGGTTGGCCAAACGGAGTCAGTGAAGTGCATTCCTTGAGAGGACGGACTAGAACTGTTGGCAGAGATACATGGAGGTATGTGTGGCTCCCACATAGGGTTAAGGGCCCTGCCGCAAGGCATTCCGACAAGGTTTCTTATGGCCCACAACCCTCTGAGGATGCAGCTGCGCTTAGTAACCAAGTGTGAAGCATGTCGGTTTCATTCAAGAAGCTTCATCAACCAGCTCAAGCCCTTCAAACAATCCCTCTCTCTGCCATTTTCACCAGGGGCTCGACATCTTGGGCCCTTCCCCGTCTTTGTCGGGGTTTTGAGTACTTGTACGTCGCAATCGACAAGTTCACAAAGTGGCCCGAAAGTGGAGGCAGTGAGGAGGGTGACAGCACAGTCAGCCGTCAAGTTCTTCAAGGGGCTAGTCTGCCGTTTTGGTGTGCCGAACAGGGTCATCACCAACAACGGCACGCAGTTCACAAGCCGCACCTTCATGCAATACATCCAGGACCTCGGTAGCAATGTCTGTTTCGCTTCGGTGGCACACCCACGGAGCAACGGCGAGACAGAGAGGGCAAATGCTGAAGTACTGCGAGGCCTAAGGACAAATACTTTTGACAGGCTGCACAAGTGTGGAAAGCACTGGATTGATGAGTTGCCAACGGTTCTTTGGTCGATCAGAACGACGCCAAATCGAGCCACCGGCCAGACACCCTTTGCCCTCGTATACGGGCGAAGCAGCTCTCCCCACGGAACTCACATACGGGTCACCTCGAGTGCTCGCTATGCACGCTTGGCGGGCAGAGGAAGCAAAGGCACAAGATGAACAGACCAACGCCAAGCCGGAAATACAAAGAGTAGAAGGGCATGATGGACTCCCCCGGCAAGGCCCTTTCCGGGCTGGCCTCCACAGCCACAGCAAGAACCTTGCAGGGCAACTTTCATGCCAAAGACAGCTGCCCACCCTTGAGCTGAGAGTTCGGCGCCTTCAACCACACCGGAACCAAAGCTCGGGAGGCGCCTCTGTCGTGGCATGCAGATCTTTGTGAAGACCAAGAGCATACAAGACTAATAAATAACCAGAAGACCAAGATCCTCGGCAAGATCCTTGCCAAGGATACCCACGAGACCCCGGCAAGCCCCTTGCTGGGGACGACCACGACGCCATGACAAGACCCTTGCCGGGGCCCCGGCAAGACTCTTGTCGAAGACATCCGCGGGGCCGCAGCCAGGCCCACATCTGCCAAAGCTCCGCCACCGTTCCCGTGCAGCTGCCAGCCCCACCCCCCCCCAACTAGGCGAACTCCTGCGTGGCGACGTGCGGCCTCTAGGCCAACTCAGCAAGCACCTGCGTGGTGGCATGCAGATCTTCATGAAGGCTCTGCCACCGCACCAACTCAACAGCCAGCTAGCCAGCGTGGCACTACCCGCCTCGTCAGTTCGGATGCGCGTCGAAGCGAGGCGAAGCGGCGACAGCTGGGACGAGCTTCCTTGCCATTCCCGATAAAGCAAGAAGGGCATGTCGGCAGCGCATTAAATGCGTTTGTTCTACGGTGCCAGAGGATAGACTCGACCATCGTATAGCTTTCCACCTCCGTGTGCCTTGTGGCAGCCCCTTTGTCTATAAAAGGAGGCCCATGACATCTTGGGAGAGGATTCAGACTTTTGGACCCTGCACGCCTTGTAGCTAGTCCAAGAACACTAGATAAATAGAAACCAGCAGGGTAGGGTATTACCGTCACTTGTGGCCCGAACCTGGATAATCCCCGCTTGATCTCTCAATCCGCTCTTTCCACAGCCCAGCCCATGAACCGTAGCAAAAGGATTGCTCGTGATCCCGTGGGTGTCGTTTCCCCGACATCTTTGGCACGCCAGGTAGGGGGCGCAAGCTGTGAAAATCCGGTTTGAAGGTTATCACACCTTCTTCATCATCACCATGGCCCCCAAGAGAAAGGGGATAACAGCGATCGGCTCGTTCAGGGCCGGCCCGTCAGCGCCAACGTGAGCAGGCGGCCGGGTACCCAGGATGGGGCCGGGGACGTGGCCCGCGAGCATCCACAACATTCTGGCGACCGGAGCCAGGCGAGTGGCGTCGTCCGAATCCAAGACGATGAGCCACGCGCCGCTGGGTCTGGGGCGGGGCCGTGCTGCCTGCGGGCAGCGCAGCAGCCTCTACGGCACCCCAGCCGGCGCCCGCACCGTGCGCGATGAGCAACACCGCGATGCCGGAGCACCCGGGCACCACCGCGGAAAGAGCCCTGTGCACCACTCACAGGACAAACCAGGCCGGCGTGCGTGCTCAGACGCCGGTGCAGGCGGCGTACGACCGCGAGACCGCGACAGAGCCCCTTCTAACCCGGTTAGAAGTTGGAGCGCGTCACGGTCTACGCAGATCTCATTGCCACCTACGCCAGCAGAAGCTTTGGCGCGCGTGCAGCTGCTCCTCAACTTCCCCCCTGCTGCGGAGAAGCTTGACGAGTGGAGAGCCACCATCCCAAGCCTTGTCAACTTCGCTGACAAAGACGAGCCGCTCCTGACGGGACCCTCGCGCCGGCGTCACGATGAGTCGGTGCATGCGGTGATGGGGACCGAGCGCTGCAACCACGGTGCACTCTCCCCCCCCCCGGCTGCGACAATAGCCATCGGCCCGTCAACCCGACATCGGTGACAACGTTTCCACAGTGTCGTCCGACCCGCGAACACGCCGTGACCAACGTCAAGGCCTTGAGAACGGGCCGGAAGATGCTCGAACTACCATGGGGCGATGGCGGAGATCGCCATCGATAAGATCGGCATGCGGGGCCTACTATGGACTACCCGGCGCCGGGGGCCCGGTGACCTGGCTTACGGTGGGTTGTCCAGCCTTTACCGAGTTGCGGCAGTTCGGTGGCCCTCCACCGCACGTTCAAGCCCGATGTTGGCGAAAGTACAACGGCAAGACCCACCGTCGGAGTTCCTCGGCATCTACACCATCGCGATGCAAGCTGCTGGAGCTCGCGACGACAAGGTGCTGCCAATTACTTCGTTGGCACTCAAACCCAATGTCATGTCATGGTTGATGCACTTGCGATGGATTCCATTTCTTCTTGGTCGGTTGTGTAATGAATTTGTTGGGGCCTTCACGGAGGCCACCAAGCTCATGGACAGCAAGCGATTTGCATATCATCCCCGAGAAAAAGGTGAAAACCTGAGCAAGTACATCTGAGAGGTTCAGCCGGTGCGATACAACATCGAGATGTTCATCCCCGCCGTTATCGGCGCATTCCATCAGAATGTGCGCGCCGCAAGATGCGTGAAGAGTTGGCGATGAACAAGGTCAAAGATGTGGCGAACTTTATGTTCGGCGATATATATCTTTCGAGCTGAAGAGGGAGGATGTACCGGCGAGGGCGCGGTCGGAAACCGACTCCTGAGACGAAGACACCGCCGCCCGACAAAGAAAGGCGGTGCAGCAACAGAATCGCAAGGGCAAGACTGTGCTTGCCGTTGAGGGATCCGATGAGCTCGGCGCCGCCAAAAAGTCCAAGGCTGATGACCCCAACAAGGAGGCTGCCGGGTGTGCCGCCTGCTTGGCCCTGGCGGCCGCTGGCAAGCAAGGAGGCTCCGACAAGTAATCTTTGCAAGATCCACCGCACCAAGGGCCATGACCTCGGAACTGCCGACAAGTTGAGCTGCTTGCGAGAAAAGGAAAAGGCTGAATATGGAAGGCGAGACAAGGAGAAGGGTCAGGATGGTGCTGAGGGATCCGGCAAGAAGCATGGTGGCCAAGGGGGTCACCGCGGCAAAGATAACCAACAAGAGAGGCCCGCTCGGGGCCGCGACAAGAAATAGGAGGATGATGATCACGACGAGGATGACGAGTCCAGCGAGCACGAGTTCCAGAAGGCTACAGAGGCTATGTGCATCGACGGTGGCACTTCGTTGCACACCTCACACCGCTAGCTGAAACAGTGGGCACGCGAGGTCACTGCGGTGGAGCCGTCTTTCGATGCCCAGAAGCCACTGAAGTGGTCCCGCACGCCCATCGTTTTTGACACCGAGGATCACCCTGACCGCATGACTGCGGTCGGGTGTTTGCCGTTGTTGGTTTCACCAACAATATGCAACCTAAAGGTGAACAAAGTGCTGGTTGACGGTGGGGCCAGTCTGAATTTGATTTCGCCCACTGTGATCAAGAAGTTGTAGATTCCTGATGGAGACCTCGAAGAGACGGGCATGTTTCAAGGGGCCAACCCGGGAAGGAGCCAGCCTAAAGGTAAAATCATGCTGCCCGTTACATTTGGTGGCGAGCTGAACTATAGGACGGAGAAGATCATCTTCGATGTCGCCGAGATCCCCTTGCCATACAATGGGATCCTTGGCCGCCCAGCGTTGGCCAAACTCATGGCGGCGTCCCACTACGCCTACAACACGTTGAAGATGCCGGGGCCGCTGACCATCATCACCGTCCCCTCTGACAAGAAAGATGCACTCATCTGCGCCGACCAAGTCTACCGAGAGGCAATTGCAGCAACTGCCGCTAGGGCCTTGCTCCTGCCGCTGAAGCTCCAGGGAGGAAGAAGGCCGACAGGACTCCTTCCGGCAAGACCCCTTCCGGCAAGACCTCTTGCACCCACTCTGGCAAGCGCACCTCTTCGGAGTGTTGTGCCCCCTTTGAGGATGTGCCAGAGAGCTCCACCGGCAAGAGCAAAAAGTCCAAGGCTGCACCACCAGAAACCAAGAAGGTGTCCATCAAGGAGGACGGCACGGTCGGGGATTTCACTATAAGCTCCACCCTTGACAGCAAATAGGAAAGTGCGCTCGCCGCCTTCCTGCGGGCGAATGTCGATGTATTTGCATGGCAAGCATCTGACATCCCCGGCATTCCCAGGGAAGTGATTGAGCACCATCTTGCTGTTTTTCCTCACGCGCGGCCCATCAAGTAGATGGTCAGGAAGCAAGCTTTGGAGCGGCAAGAGTTCATCATTGAAGAGACCAGGAAGTTGGAGGAGGCGATCTTTGGTAAGAGGAGTACTCCACCCCACGTGGTTGGCCAATCCGGTGGTGGTGCGTAAGGCAAACGGGAAGTGGAGGCTGTGTATTGACTACACAAACATCAATAAAGCCTGTACAAAGGATCCTTTTCCTCTGCCATGCATCGACCAGATTGTAGACTCCACTGTCGGGTGTGACCTGCTGTCATTCCTCGATGCCTATTCAGGGTACCACCAGATCTTCACGATGAAGGAAGATGAAGAGAAGACCGCGTTCATCACCCCATGTGGTGCGTACTGTTTTGTACGAATGCCTTTAGGGTTGAAGAGCATTGGTTCAACGTTTGCCCGAGCAGTCCAAATTGGTTTTGAGCCCCAGCTACATAGAAATATGGAAGCTTATCTGGATGACATAGTGGTGAAAACTAAGGACAGGGCCACGCTCGTGCAAGATTTAGAAGAAACATTCGCAAACCTGTGCAAGATCAACCTCAAGCTCAACCCAGAGAAGTGCGTGTTTTGTGTGCCCTTCGGCAAACTTCTCGGGTTCTTTGTGTCTCAATGCGGAATCGAAGCAAATCCCGACAAGATCAAAGCGATTGAGCAAATTGAGGCGCCGAAACGGGTCAAAAACGTCTGTAGGCTCGCCGGCTGCATTGCTGCCCTGAGTAGGTTCATCTCCAAATCTCTGGAAGCCCTCCCCTTTTCAAGTTTTGAAAAAGGCGGGTCGATAAAATGAACTCTGAGGCAAAGGCAGCACTGCAAGATTTGAAGAGGTACCTCTCCTCCACCCCAATACTAGTCGCGCCTAAACCACGAGCCGTTGCTCGTACTTAGCAGCAACGAATCAAGTGGTCGATGTTACTGCTGGTGGCGCAGAGGAACTGAGGAGAAGCGGCAGTTGTAGTAGAGCCGTCGGACGGCGGGCGGGTCTTCCCGGCAGAGCGTAACGCCGCAAACTAGAACCCCGACAAGGCCCGAACCGGCGAGGCGAGCCCGAGCGAATGGGCTAAGTGGGACGAAGAAGAAGATGGTGCAGCACCCGGTGTATTTTGTCAGTTCCCTCTTGCAGGGGGCTAGGTCAAGATATTCTGGAATGCAGAAGCTGCTTTTCGGCCTTCTCATGGCCTTGAGAAAGCTGCGCCACTATTTCCAAGCGCACGAGATCACCGTCGTCACCCGCCTCCCTTTGCAACGGATTTTGCACAACCCAGATGCAACAGGGAGGATTGTGGAGTGGGCATTGGAGCTGTCGAGCTTTGGCCTCAGGTTTGAAAGTACTTCAACGATCAAGAGCCGAGCTTTGGTAGAGTTCGTAGCAGAGTGGACCGCAACGCATGATGAGGAGATTCAAGAGACCGCCCTTCCCGGCAAGGAGACAAACAGTGAGTGGATTATGTATTTTGATGTAGCTTTCTCACTCCAAGGTGCTGGCGTGCTACTCGTCGCACCCACCGGAGAGCACCTCAAGTACGTAATCTAGATGCACTTCCCCCGGGAAAAATCAACGAACAATACGGCAGGGTACGAGGGGTTGCTTGCCGGACTTAGGATCGCGACAGACCTTGGAATCAAGAAGCTCATCATCGGGGTGATTCGCAACTCGTCGTCAAGAAAGTCAACAAGGATTACTAGAGCACATTGATGGAGGCCTAGGTGAATGAAGTGAGGAAGTTGGAGGAGCGTTTGACGCCCTCTGAGCGAACATGTTCCCGGCGGAGAACAGCATTGCCGACGACACAATCAAACGTGTTTCCCTCAATTTGCCTATGGAACCAGGTACCTTTGTACTTTAGTTAATACAACCATCCGTAGAGCCATCAGCAGGGCAGAACAAGTGAAGGAAGACAAGCTTCCCACCGAGTTCCCAGGAGCCGCCGGCAAGGAGGTTGCCGGGTACCCCAAGCTTGCCGAGGGGAAACTACCTCCGACGGGGCCCCAGGCCCTGACTGTAGAGGCAGTTGCCCCTGCGGCCGAAGATGTGCCTTTGGTCCTTGCCGTCGAGCCCCAAGCTCCAGCATGGGTGCAGCCCATCGTCCGTTTCCTCCAAACAGGAGAACTCCCCGAGGAGCAGGAAGAAGCAGAGAAAGTAGCCCATCGGTCCAACATGTACCAGTTTGTGGATGATACCCTGTACAGAAGTTGGCCAAACGGAGTCAGGCTGAAGTGCATTCCTTGAGAGGACGGACTAGAACTGTTGGCAGAGATACATGGAGGTATGTGTGGCTCCCACATAGGGTTAAGGGCCCTTGCCGGCAAGGCATTCCGACAAGGTTTCTTATGGCCCACAACCCTCCAGGATGCAGCTGCGCTAGTAACCAAGTGTGAAGCATGTCAGTTTCATTCGAAGAAGCTTCATCAACCAGCTCAAGCCCTTCAAACAATCCCTCTCTCCTGGCCATTTTCATGCAGGGCTCGACATCTCGGGCCCTTCCCCGTCTTGTCGGGGTTTGAGTACTTATGCGTCGCAATCGACAAGTTCACAAAGTGGCCCGAAAGTGGAGGCGATGAGGAGGGTGACAAGACGATCGACCGTCAAGTTCTTCAAGGGCTAGTCTGCCGTTTTGGTGTGCGAACAGGGTCATCACCAACAACGGCACGCAGTTCTAAGCCGCACCTTCATGCAATACATCCAGGACCTCGGTAGCAATGTCTGTTTCGCTTCGGTGGCACACCCACGGAGCAACGGCGAGACAGAGAGGGCAAATGCTGAAGTACTGCGAGGCCTAAGGACAAATACTTTTGACAGGCTGCACAAGTGTGGAAAGCTTTGGATTGATGAGTTATAGCGGTTCTTTGGTCGATCGAGCGCGCCAAATCGAGCCACCGGCCAGACACCCTTTGCCCTGGTATACGGGGCAGAAGCAGCTCTCCCCACGGAACTCACATACGGGTCACCTCGAGTGCTCGCTTATGACGAGCTTGAGCAAGAGCAGTTGCGGCAACATGACGCGATGCTCCTTGAGGAAGATCGTCTTCGGGCGGCTGTGCGAGCTGCACGCTACCAGCAGTCCTTGCGCCGCTACCATAGCCGCAAGGTTTATGCCCGAAGTCTTGAGGAAGGTGACCTTGTTCTTCGGCGCGTTCAGTAAGCCAAGAATTCCAACAAGTTGACGCTGAAGTGGGAAGGCCCTTATCGGGTGTCTGAGTCACCGTGCTGGCGCGATCCTTTGGAGGCGAAGATGGTGTCGATGAGCTACTCCTGAAACATCGAACATCTTCGTAAGTTTTACCCATGAGGCGCGATTGCAAGGCCTCCTAGCAAGCCACCTTTTGTACAAGCCTTGCCGACAAGGCATGTAACCCTTTGTACAAAGCCAGGCGCAGACCCTGAGCATAAATAAATGAAGCGCTGGTGCCCTTAGTTTTAGCATGCATGCTAGGTTAAGTCTCTCTTTGGTAGGGTTGATAGTCCCCGGCGGCAACTAACCCCTAGCATAGAGGTCGGGTGCGTGTCTTTCCGTCCTTTCTAGTCTTTTCTTTGGTTCGCAGGCTGCACACGCGTTTCTCTAAGCCATTTAAGGGCAGGGAGACGGATCGACATCCCCGACCCCGGCAAGCCATTGCCGGGGGCTGCAGATTCAAGCACCGACCATGGCAATCCAAGGAAGTCGGGGGCTGCAGATCCAGATAAGTCCTTTATCCCCTGTTATGCATTTCCGTGTGGAATTGGGACGTATGAAGCCTCGTTTATTCCTGGGCCACCGTGCTCCCCCTCTACTGTGCCCAAGAACTATTCCCTGGGCCGGAACTTGGTTGTAGTTGTGGTGACAAGAAAGCAAATGAAGGGCCTAACCCCACACCGCCCCTGCTTCCGCCGAGGGTGTGAGTATGGTCGTGAATGGAATGAGGGGACGGCAAGGCCTGTTGCCGGGCGACAAAGTTTATCTTAAAAATAACAAGGATTCATTCCTTGGCATGGGCCTCGCTCACGCACAAAGAACCCGACAAACACCCTTTTTCATTGATACGTTCCAAATAGGTACAGTCCGTACAGAATGCAAACATGAGAAGGGGATTACAAGGTTTAAATCTAACAAGTGCTCGCAGGCTTAAAAACTAAAAAAGATAAGTGCCCCATGATCCCCGTTATTGCCCCTTTCCTCCCAGGTGCGGCAGCTTAAGGCAAAAAGGAGGCGACGGGGAACACACCGATGGAGAGCTTGACGTGGAAGGCCCTCGGCAGGGCGCGTGGCCGAGGGAGGGGGGCGACGCGGTCAGTCGGAGTTAGAGTCGGCGTCCTCCCACTTGACACCATCGGCGTTGTTGTCGCTGTCCTCCTCGTCACTCCCGCTTGAGGAGGAGTCTACATCATCGGAGGAGCTCTCCACACAACACCTTAGGTGAGTTCCCAAGTGCCCAAAGACCTTGACGGAGAGTAGGTCGTTCTCCATTAATTTGAAGTGGAGAACGAGCCCCTCTGACAGGCTGTGGGCACGAGTGAAGGTCTTCCATCTGCGACAAAGATACATGATGTGAGGGGCGGGGAAGTCAACATCGACCCACATGCTGCCATTCTCGCAGCCCCTCATATGCAACCTGAGAGCCTATGGCGGGTCAAGCTCCATCTCCCGAGCGAACGGAGTAGGGAGACGAAGACGATGACACACTGGCTGGTGCAGCCTGATGACGAACTCGCGGGGCTGGTCTCTGATACGTCTCCAACGTATCTATAATTTTTTATTGCTCCATGCTATATTATCTACTGTTTTGGGCAATATTGGGCTTTATTATCCACTTTTATATTATTTTTGGGACTAACCTATTAACCGAAGGCCCAGCCCAGAATTGCTGTTTTTTGCCTATTTCAGTATTTCGAAGAAAAGGAATATCAAACGGAGTCGAAATGGAATGAAATCAACTGGAGAAATTATTTTTGGAAGGAAAGCTACCGGAAAAACTTGGAGTGCACGTCAGGAAAGAAACGAGGGAGCTACGAGGCAGGCGCGCCCTCCACCGTCGTGGGCCCCTTGTGGCTCCCCTGACGTACTTCTTTCACCCATATATACCCACGTACCCTAAAACTTCCGAATACGAGAATAGATCAGGAGTTTCGCCGCCGCAAGCCTCCAGAGCCACCAAAAGTCAATCGGGACCCTGTTCCGGCACCCTGCCGGAGGGGGGAACCCTCACCGGTGGCCATCTTCATCATCTCAGCGCTCTCCATGACGAGGAGGGAGTAGTTCACCCTCGGGGCTGAGGGTATGTACCAGTAGCTATGTGTTTGATCTCTCTCTCTAGTGTTCTTGATTTGGCACGATCTTGATGTATCACGAGCTTTGCTATTATAGTTGGATCCTATGTTTCTTCTCCCCCTCTACTCTCTTGTAATGGATTGAGTTTTCCCTTTGAAGTTATCTTATCAGATTGAGTCTTTAATGATTTGAGAACACTTGATGTATGTCTTACCGTGTGTATCTGTGGTGACAATGGGATATCACGTGATTCACTTGATGTATGTTTTGGTGATCAACTTGCGGGTTCCGCCCATGAACCTATGCATAGGGGTTGGCACACGTTTACGTCGTGATTCTCCGGTAGAAACTTTGGGGCACTCTTTGAGGTTCTATGTGTTGGTTGAATAGATGATTCTGAGATTGTGTGATGCATATCGTATAATCATACCCACGGATACTTGAGGTGACATTGGAGTATCTAGGTGACATTAGGGTTTTGGTTGATTTGTGTCTTAAGGTGTTATTCTAGTACGAACTCTAGGGTTGTTTGTGACACTTATAGGAATAGCCCAACGGATTGATTGGAAAGAATAACTTTGAGGTGGTTTCGTACCCTACCATAATCTCTTCGTTTGTTCTCCTCTATTAGTGACTTTGGAGTGACTCTTTGTTGCATGTTGAGGGATAGTTATATGATCCAATTATGTTATTATTGTTGAGAGAACTTGCACTAGTGAAAGTATGAACCCTAGACCTTGTTTCCTAGCATTGCAATACCGTTTACGCTCACTTTTACCACTTGTTACCTTGCTGTTTTTATGTTTTCAGATTACGAAAACCTATATCTATCATCCATATTGCACTTGTATCACCATCTCTTCGCCGAACTAGTGCACCTATACAATTTACCATTGTATTGGGTCTGTTGGGGACACAAGAGACTCTTTGTTATTTGGTTGCATGGTTGTTTGAGAGAGACCATCTTAATCCTACGCCTCCCACGGATTGATAAACCTTAGGTCATCCACTTGAGAGAAATTTGCTACTGTCCTACAAACCTCTGCACATGGAGGCCCAACAACGTCTACAAGAAGAAGGTTGCGTAGTAGACATCAAGCTCTTTTCTGGCGCCGTTGCCAGGGAGGCTAGGTAGGCGGCACTCACACCCCGTCAACTAAGCTCTTTTCTGGCACCGTTGCCGGGGAGGTGAGTGCTTGAAGGTATATCGTTAGATCTTGCAATCGAATCTTTTTGTTTCTTGTTTTAGCACTAGTTTAGATTATAAAAGAAAACTACCAAAAAATGGAATTGAGTTTGTCTCATACGCTTCACCTTTTTAATATCTTTCATGAGTATGATGGAAAGGAAAATTGTGCCAAAGTGTTAGAATAAGAATGCATTAAAATGTTTGGCACTAAATCCTTGAATAATGAGCATGATTGCAATGTTGTTAGTATGAACTCCTTGAATATCCATAGTACTAATGATGATTGCACTAGTCATGGTGAAAATATCTCTTATAAGCATGTCGATTTTTGTGGAGTATATTGGGTTTGCAAGTACACACCAAATAGGGAAGATATATATTGCAAGAGGCATAAGTACTTGGAAACTAAATGGTTGCAAGAAAGGCTAGAAGATTGTGCTGAAAATTTAAATTTTCTTAGGCGTACTTGTGAACTTTGCAATGAACGTGATCATTTCAGTACCCAATGCAAATTGTTTCATGATCGTATCGTGTCCAAAAATTGTGATGACTTGATTTCCCTTGCACATCATAATGAACTTAGTTTGCTCTTGGGTTATGAAGAAATGAAACGTATAACTGAAGATATTGTAAAATTTTCCCTTGATAGAGTTCTTCATTTTTATCTAGAGGAAATTTATATGTATTGTGCGGTGAATTGTATTGAAAATCCTTATATTGCCAATTACATAAAGAAAAGAAAAGAAATAGAAGATGAAGAGAATACTAACGAAAGGGAAGAGACTTCCCAATATTCTCCTATTATTTCTTATGATGAATCAGGTAACGAGGAGGAGCCTTCTATTCAACCAATCTCATTAATAAGGAGCTCCAAAAAGAGGATTGCACCCACACATGAGGTGAAGAAGAAGAAAAGAAAAAGGAAGAGAGGTAAAAAGGTATCCCTCCCAAATAATGTTGTTCCTATTATTGTTGTGCCTCATGAAAATGAATCAAAAATTGTGGAAGATGATGCACTTGATGATGATCTCGTTATGCCTATTGCTTGTTGTGATGATTATGATTGGGAAAGTAATGATACTTCTTATGATCTTGAAAATCTTTTTGACACTTGCTTGGAAGAATATGATAATTGGTATACTATTGGTGCTATCCATAGTATTAATGATGAGAGTGATTATGCTTATGATATGAAAAGGCCCAAGCTTGGGGTAGCTATGTTTGATGAGGATGACATATTTGAGAATATATTTGCTGAAATTAATGTTTGTCCCAAGCTTGGGGATGCTATGTTTAATAATGACGATATTTTTAGCCTCCTAAGTTTTGATATGCAAAGTTGTTATGATGATAGCATGCCTTCTACCTATGATGATTATATTGATGAAAGTGGGTTTGGAAGAGTGTCAACTTTAGGAAGTAATGATACCACTATTTTGGAGGATGTTGAATCTTATAATATTTATGAAAGTGGATTTGGAGAGGTCATGACTTTATTTAGTGATGTATCCACTATTTCGAAAGAGGTTTCAATTGATTATGATGAGAACAAAGTTGCTACTTATGATGATTATTGTGATGAAACTTATGCTATAAAAAGTAGTGATGATTATATTTATAAAACTTCTCATGATTATGATTACCCTTTTCTGAAAATTACTCTTTTAATGTGGAAACAATTTATAGTATTCAAGTCTTTTATGATACTCCCACTATCCTGAATGAGAAGAATTTTTCTTATGTGGAGAGTAGTAAATTTTCTATGCTTGTAGATCATGAAAAGAATGTTTTAGGTGCTGGCTATATTGTTGAATTCATTCATGATTCTACTGAAAATTATTATGAGGGAGGAACATATGCTTGTAGGAATTGTAATAATATCAAGTTTCCTCTCTATGTGCTTAAAGTTTTGAAGTTATGCTTGTTTTGCCTTCCTATGCTAGTTGATTATTGTTCCCATAAGTTGTTTGCTCACAAAATCCCTATGCATAGGAAGTGGGTTAGACTTAAATGTGCTAGTCATATTCTTCATGATGCTCTCTTTATGTTTCAATTCTTATCTTTTTGTGAGCATCATTGAAATCATCATGCCTTGCTAGGGGCGTTAAACGATAGCGCTTGTTGGGAGGCAACCCAATTTTATTTTATTTTCTTGCTTTTTGGTTTTGTTTAGTAATGAATAATCCATCTAGCTTCTGTTTAGATGTGGTTTTGTTTTTTAATTAGTGTTTGTGCCAAGTGGAACCTTTGGGAAGACTTGGGTGAAGTCTTTATGATCATGTTGTAAAAAACAGAAACTTTAGCGCTCACGAGATTTGCTTCAACGTTTTACTGGAGAGTGATATTTAGTTGATTATTTTTGCATATGATTACTAGAAAAATTCCTCAGGTCCACTAATTTATTTTAGAATTTTTGGAGTTCCATAAGTATACGTTTGATACAGATTATTACAGACTGTTCTGTTTTGACAGATTCTATTTTTCGTGTGTTGTTTGTTTATTTTGATGAATCTATGGATAGTAAAATAGTTTATAAAACCATAGAGAAGTTTGAATACAGTAGGTTTAACACCAATATAAATAAATAATTAATTCATTACAGTACCATGAAGTGGTGTTTTGTTTTCTTTCGCTAACGAAGCTCACGAGATTTTCTGTTAAGTTTTGTGTTGTGAAGTTTTCAAGTTTTGGGTAAAGATTCGATGGACTATGGAATAAGGAGTGGCAAGGGCCTAAGCTTGGGGATGCCCAAGGCACCCCAAGGTAATATTCAAGGATAACCAAGATCCTAAGCTTGGGGATGCCCCGAAAGGCATACCCTCCTTCGTCTTCGTTCATCGGTAACTTTACTTGGAGCTATATTTTTATTCACCACATGATATGTGTTTTGCTTGGAGCGTCCTGTCATTTTCTATAGCTTTACTTGCTGTTTGAATAAAATACCAAGATCTGAAATTCTTAAATTGGGAGAGTCTTCACATAGTTGCATAATTATTCGACTACTCATTGATCTTCACTTATATCTTTTGGACTAGTTTGTTGTTTGCTCTAGTGCTTCACTTATATCTTTTAGAGCACGGTGATGGATTTTTTTTATAGAAACTATTGATCTCTCATGATTCACTTAGATTATTTTGAGAGTCTTAAATAGCTTGGTAATTTTCTTAAATAATCCTAATATGCTTGGTATTCAAAATTAGTAAAAAATTCTTATAAGTGTGTTGAATACTAAGAAAAGTTTGATGCTTGATAATTGTTTTAAGATACAAAGATGGTGATATTAGAGTCATGGTAGTTGAGTAGTATTGAATTTGAGAAATGCTTGTGTTAAAGTTTGTGATTCCCGTAGCATGCACGTATGGTGAACCGTTATGTGATGATGTCGGAGCATGATTTATTTATTGATTGTCTTCCTTATGAGTGGCGGTCGGGGACGAGCAATGGTCTTTTCCTACCAATCTATCCCCCTAGGAGCATGCGCGTAATAGTTTGCTTTGATAACTTGTAGATTTTTGCAATAATTATATGATTTCTTTATGACTAATGTTGATTCCATGGATTATACGCACTCTCACCCTTCCACCATTGCTAGCCTCTCTAATACCGCGCACTTTTCGCCGGTATCATACACCCACCATATACCTTCCTCAAAACAGCCACCATACCTACCTATTATGGCATTTCCATAGACATTCCGAGATATATTGCCATGCAACTTACCACCGTTCCATTTATTATGACACGCTCCATCATTGTCATATTGCTTAGCATGATCATGTAGTTGACATCGTATTTGTGGCAAAGCCACCGTTCATAATTCTTTCATACATGTCACTGATGAGTCAATGCACATCCCGGTACACCACCGGAGGCATCCATATAGAGTCATATTTTGTTCTAAGTATTGAGTTGTAACCGTTGAGTTGTAAGAAAATAAAAGTGTGATGATCATCATTTTTAGAGCATTGTCCCAAGTGAGGAAAGGATGATGGAGACTATGATTCTTCCACAAGTCGGGATGAGACTCCGGACGAAAAATAAAAAAAAAGAGAAAAGAAAAGAGGCCATAAAAAAGAGAAAAAAGGCCCAAATAAAAAACATAAAAAAAATGAGAGAAAAAGAGAGAAGGGACAATGTTACTATCCTTTTACCACACTTGTGCTTCAAAGTAGCACCATGATCTTCATGATAGAGAGTCTCTCATTTTGTCACTTTCATATACTAGTGGGAATTTTTCAATATAGAACTTGGCTTGTATATTCCAATGATGGGCTCCCTCAAAATGCCCTAGGTATTCGTGAGCAAGCGAGTTGGATGCACACCCACTTAGTTTCTTTTGTTGAACTTTCATATACTTATAGCTCTAGTGCATCCGTTGCATGGCAATCCCTACTCACTCACATTGATATATATTGATGGGCATCTCCATAGCCCATTGATACGCCTAGTTGATGTGAGACTATCTTCTCCCTTTTTGTCTTCTCCACAACCACCATCCTATTCCACATATAGTGATATATCCATGGCTCACGCTCATGTATTGCGTGAAGATTGAAAAAGTTTTGAGAATGTCAAAAGTATGAAACAATTGCTTGGCTTGTCATCGGGGTTGTGCATGATTTAAATACTTTGTGTGGTTAAGATAGAGCATAGCCAGACTATATGATTTTGTAGGGATAACTTTCTTTGGCCATGTTATTTTGAGAAGACATGATTGCTTTATTAGTATGCTTGAAGTATTATTATTTTTATGTCAATATTAAACTTTTGTCTTGAATCTTTCGAATCTGAATATTCATACCACAATTAAGAAGAATTACATTGAAATTATGCCAAGCAGCACTCCGCATCAAAAATTATCTTTTTTATCATTTACCTACTCAAGGACGAGCAGGAATTAAGCTCGGGGATGCCTGATACGTCTCCAACATATCTATAATTTTTGGTTGCTCCATGCTATATTATCTACTGTTTTGGGCAATATTGTGCTTTATTATCCACTTTTATATTATTTTTGGGACTAACCTATTAACCGAAGGCCCAACCCAGAATTGTTGTTTTTTGCCTATTTCAGTTCGAAGAAAAGGAATATCAAACGGAGTCGAAACGGAATGAAATCAACTAGAGAAGTTATTTTTGGAAGGAAAGCTACCGGAAAAACTTGGAGTGCACGCCAGAAAGTGAGGAGCCACGAGGCAGGCGCGCCCCCCCCAGGCACGCCCTCCACCCTCGTGGGCCCCTCGTGGCTCCTCTGACGTACTTCTTTCACCCATATATACCCACTTACCCTAAAACTTCTGAATACGAGAATATATCGGGAGTTCCGCCGCCGCAAGCCTCCAGAGCCACCAAAAGTCAATCGGTACCTGTTCGGCACCTGCGGAGGAACCCTCACCGTGGCCATCTTCATCATCTGGCGCTCTCCATGACGAGGAGGGAGTAGTTCACCCTCGGGGCTGAGGGTATGTACCAGTAGCTATGTGTCGATCTCTCTCTCTCTCTCATGTTCTTGATTTGGCACGTTCTTGATGTATCGCGAGCTTTGCTATTATAGTTGGATCCTATGTTTCTTCTCCCCCTCTACTCTCTTGTAATGGATTGAGTTTTCCCTTTGAAGTTATCTTATCGGATTGAGTCTTTAATGATTTGAGAACACTTGATGTATGTCTTGCCGTGCGTATCTGTGGTGACAATGGGATATCACGTGATTCACTTGATGTATGTTTTGGTGATCAACTTGCGGGTTCCGCCCATGAACCTATGCATAGGGGTTGGCACACGTTTTCATCGTGATTCTCCGGTAGAAACTTTGGGGCAATCTTTGAGGTTCTATGTGTTGGTTGAATAGATGAATCTGATATTGTGTGATGCATATCGTATAATCATACCCACGGATACTTGAGGTGACATTGGAGTATCTAGGTGACATTAGGGTTTTGGTTGATTTGTGTCTTAAGGTGTTATTCTTGTACGAACTCTAGGGTTGTTTGTGACACTTATAGGAATAGCCCAACGGATTGATTGGAAAGAATAACTTTGAGGTGGTTTCATACCCTACCATAATCTCTTCGTTTGTTCTCCTCTATTAGTGACTTTGGAGTGACTCTTTGTTGCATGTTGAGGGATAGTTATATGATCCAATTATGTTATTATTGTTGAGAGAACTTGCACTAGTGAAAGTATGAACCCTAGACCTTGTTTCCTAGCATTGCAATACCGTTTACGCTCACTTTTACCACTTGTTACCTTGCTGTTTTTATATTTTCAGATTACAAAAACCTATATCTACCATCCATATTGCACTTGTATCACCATCTCTTCGCCGAACTAGTGCACCTATACAATTTACCATTGTATTGGGTGTGTTGGGGACACAAGAGACTCTTTGTTATTTGGTTGCAGGGTTGTTTGAGAGAGACCATCTTCATCCTACGCCTCCCACGGATTGATAAACCTTAGGTCATCCACTTGAGGGAAATTTGCTACTGTCCTACAAACCTCTGCACTTGGAGGCCCAACAACGTCTACAAGAAGAAGGTTGCGTAGTAGACATCAGTCTCCGACGTGGCCCACCATTGGGGGAGGGGCCGCTGGTGGAGGCGAGGCCGGTGCGCCGCCCCGTCCTCCTCTTCCCCGAGCGCCACGGCGACCTCGGCCTCGCCCCCTCCCCTTCCTATCACGGCCGGCTCCGCCGCCACGAGCACTTGGGAAGGAGGGGCGCGCTGTCGAGCAGAGACCCTCGTCACCTCCATCGGAGTGCCGGTGCACCCTCTCGCCATAACAGAAGGAAGGAAGGAGCCAAGGTAGAGGGATATGAATGATGAAAGATTGGGGGGTGCCATCCCCCTCCCCTTCTTATAAAGGGGCAGGGCCGGGGCTCGGCCGCCCCACTTAACCAATCCAGCCACCAAGGGCGCAGGGAATCGAGACCGAGCCGCTGCTCCAACTAGCGACGACCCGGTTCCCTGCCTCGTCATTTAAGGCCCGTACCCCCCGCGTCCACTGCCTACCATCTTCGAGGCATGGGGGACACGTGGCAAGCAAACCGAAATCAAGGAGACGAGTGAGGTGACCCTTTACTTGTGCGCGGGCTGTGGCACCCCGGCTTAGAGCAACCGGTTTACCTTGCATTGCCAGGCCAGAGATCAAGTCTTCTGGCAATACACAACAACATGGTATAGAAACAACCGCTTTATTGATGCTAGCGGATTACGTAAGTCCGATATTACATCAAGATACGAGGCCAAGCGGCACACTCAGTGCGGCTGAACAGTATGTACATTATTTAATGACCATGACGGGGGCCTCGATCACAAGAACTACGCGGCAGCGGAAGAACGACGAAGTGGAACTCCATAGCACAGGGACACCGATGTGGACACGGCTTAGACGCGAGATGCACTCCGATGCGAACCAACTTGCCTGAAAGCTGGCATGACACGCTAGGTCAGTACATTGAATGTACTTGAAAGCTCACAACAAACATAAACACGATGACAAACAATATCATGACAATTAATTAGGTTAATGCAAATACAAGAAAAACTAGTAATGCGGTGAAACCAACATGTGCACCGAGTCTCACAGACTCGCTTACCCGTCGAGTTACCTCGTAACCAAACGGTGACCATACCTGGGTCACAACTGAAACCAATCGCTCATGATGCAACTCATGAGTTCATGAATCATCACGAAACCAGTGCCAATAACAATCATTTAGTGTGCAAGATTAATCATAAAGTTGATCCATCATGTGACCTACTTCCGAGCTATGCCCATAAACGAGGACACGACTATCAATAGATTAAATACACTCTGCAGAGCTACCGCACTTTACCCACACCACGGAACCCATGGCCTCGCGCTCCCATTCGGATGGACCAACGGCGTTCCGACGAAACCCTCCCCTTGTCATGACACTCTCCCGGCCACTCCGACCAACTCCCTCTCAGGGCTAGGTCTTGGGTGGCCCCATGCATACCAAAGGCACCAACGACCACCGTCGTGGCAAAACGGTCCCAAACAGGGACAAGGTACCATAAAACAAAAACGAGCACACAAGGTTATGTCTGCTTACCGGGCCAGGGTATGCATGCCCATAACCTTCCCTCGCGGGAGGCACCGGTGAGTGGCACAACAAAGGACCGAATCAAGACCCCCCATAAGGTAAACGTGGTCGCACTGAGTAAAACCCGATTCAGTGGCACCATGAAGGGATCAACATCATATTCAAGTTGGACTTAATCAGGTTTAATTTTGAAATAAAACTTTATATAAAAACCCATACTATGCCATGGTCATGCAACTAATCGACATGCAAAACTAGCAACTCATAGGTACGGATCAACATAATTATCTTGCACTACTAAGGATCAAAACTTTACTGGTTCTACCTCATTTTTAATATCATGCAATATTTTGATTAACTCATAATTCATATGAATATATTACTTAATAAAAGAACCATCATTATTTACCATAGCAATATAACTAAAGCAAAATTTTATTCTACTTGACTAATCTAGTCCATGCATCCAACCAGAGACTTAAACAAGCATTTGCAAGCATGATAAAGTAACTAACACTCAACAAAATTTATTTAATAAATTTTTGTCGGGGAAGCTGATCGTGACCCACGAACACCTATGGGACTGGCGGACCCGAGTCCCTTGTGGTTCGGAGGGGGCGGAGATTGCACAAAGAGCAGATCGAGGCGATGCACACGAGCAGTTTACCCAGCTTCGAGCTCTCCGGAGATAATACTCCTCTTGTTGCTTGGTTGATTGTATTGTGTTCTTGCTAGGGAGCAATGGGAGCTACAAAACCTAGCTTGAGTGAGTGTAGTCTCGAATGAGTCGAATGAACTGAGCGGAGCGAACCCTTTCTACATTGCACACGGGCCTCCTTTTATAGGCTCAAGGGGTCAACACAGATGGCAAGGTAGACGAGGGCAAAAATGGGAAAATTGTTGCTGGTGCACCGACTTGTACAGTGTACGGTGCATATACCTAACTCGGCGGCAAGGACAAGATCAATAAATGCCCGTCCTGTCACCTAAACGATTACTGCAAGGGACCGTCAAGTGCACCACCGTTTGCCACGATGGTAAGCTTGTCGGCACCGCTTATCGCTGCTCCCGCTGGCTGCACAGCTCTTCGACAGCGTGCAGGGTAGCCCCACGCGACACGTTGGCGGATGGTGGAGCGGAGATGAAGAGAGTTGCTGCGCGGCAAGCGCCTTGCCGCGGCTGAATCCTTGTCGCGCTCGGGAGCTTGTCGCTCACCAAGCCTTCGGCAAGCTCCTCTTGCCGGGTCTTGTTTCCCGTGCCACTGAGTGGCCTTCCGGCAAGCTCCTCTTGCCGGGTCTTGAATCTTTGTTCTTGAATGGCTCCAAAGGAGCAGCGGAGGATCTTAGCGGTCACCAGGCCGCCCTGCGCTGAGTGCTGCAACTGCCGTGCAGAGTTCGGGATACTAGGGTACCCCTACCTAGTACACCGGCAGAGCCCCGCCTGGGCCACCTGGCGCCGAGCTCTGTTGGGCCAGGCCCAAAAGCAGTGCACGGGCACACGCGGCCTGGATCGCGCAGTTACTCGCCTCGGACCCACCACGTCCCCCATGAACGGCACGCTCCGGACGTGGCGTCGTGGGAGAGATCGTGGGGGCCTTCTTTAATTGGAAAAAGCGGGCGCCGCCCCTCTCCCTCTTTATAAGCGGGGAAGCAGGCAGGGCGCCCACTTGCCATTGCTATCACATCGAAAACCACCGCCGCCCCCTTCTTCTCAAATCCGAAGAAGCGGCGCCCTTCATTGCCACCGGCGCCATCAACGCCGTCGGACTCCTCCACCACCTCCGCCATGGGCGAAGGCGAGACAAGGGAAAGGCGTGAAGTCGGCCGGCGCAGCGGCTCACGGCGCTGCGGAAGGAGCGGGCCACCTTCGACCCCCTGCTCGACGCACAGGAGCTGCGGGAGCTGTACTACCTCTTCTGGTCGACGGAGACGCGGGCGCATCCGCGTACGAGAGTGATCTCCGCCGCCACATCCGAGAAGGTTTCCGTCGGGTATCCCTTCTTCGCGCTTTTCTTCTACTGCGGGCTCTGCCCGCCTTTTTCCGAATTCTTTTGTGACATCATGAACACATCGGCCTCCGCCTCCTTGATTTCACCCCCAGCGCCGTCCTCACCATGGCCGTTTCGCACATCTTTGCGAGAACTTTGTCGGAGTCCACCCAAATGTAGCCCTCTTCCGCCACTACTTCATGCCCGGGTTGAGAGAGGAGAGCCGCTTGCCGGGGATTGCTTGGATCTCGGGATCGGCAAGAAAGAAGCGTGTCTGGAAGGAGAGCTTGCAGCAAGTGGGAGGAGTGGAGAGCCGATTGGTGTTGGATTATAGAGGAGAACCCACAACCTTTCACTGCCTGCGCCAAACTCCAATAGTCTTGGCGGCAGCGATTGGAACAACTTGGCGCGGAGGATGCCAAGTTGAAGATTGCCGTGACCGGATCTTGCGCCTCGGCATCTTTGGACTCACCGTAAACACTTGTTGGCGCGGACTTCCTTCACCGCCGCGCCAGCGCCCTTGCAGGAGAGGGGAGGCCTGCTTGGGAATTCAAAGCGCGCGGACATCATGAGGCTGCGTCCGGGCCTCAAGCTGGAACTTCTTGTCTTGGAGCTGGATGCAATCTTCTTTGGAGCTGTTCAAGCGACCAGATCGCCCGAGTGGTTCATCTTTGCCGAGGGTCGTGCCTTTGTGCAACAACTCGTCGCTTGACCACATCCGCGCGATGATGCCGTCGTGCGATTCCCATGGAATCGTTCCAACTTGGCAGGAGCCCGCGATGACATCATGCAGCAATTCTTGATAGCTTGGAAGAGGTGCCGATCCGCCGACAAAGCGAAGTGGCTCACCAGCGACACCACCGAGCAAGAGATGGCGCGCATGGCACAAGGTTGGAGGAGGCAGCAGCTGCTGCCGCTGGCGTGTTGGGTTCCTTTGTGGAGAGCGAGAGGCAGCCGGCGGCAAGCCTTGCCGACCGAGAAGAGCTTGCCGGCGTGGAGGAGCAGGCCGAGCGATGATGAGCCGGCGAGCCTGCCGGCGCGCCCCCTCCGCCAGATAGCTTGCCGCGGGAGGAACCAGCGGCCCGCCAAGAAGCGTCTCCGCAGGACTGGAGAAGTGGCGGGGCGGCAACCGGGCCAACAGCCGTCTCGCCGCGTGACGCGCTCCACCGCGACAAGCTCTGTTGCCGCGGGAGCGCCTCACACCGCGACAGCAACCGGAGAAGGGCCTTCGGGGACCACGGCTCCCGCACCCGCCAAGCGTCCTAGGGAGCCTACTCTTCCAGCTCGTCGCACTGGAGGCGGAGCGGAATTCGACTTCTCCGCTCTCAGCTCCGAGGAAGAGGAAGAAGAGTAAGATCTTGTCGCTGTACTTGTAATCCTTCAATTTTTTGCTTTGTCTTGTATTTGACTTGCTTCGTTCTGAACCCTTTCCTTCTTCAGGACACTGGCTCAGAGGGCGTCGAAGAGGGACAAGACTCCGGTGGTTGTCATCGAAGACTATCCCCCTGCGGCGACGGGAAGCGCGTCCGAGACCCCATTGCCGGATACGGCAACCTTTCCGCAGAGCAGCCCCCAGCACGGCCCCCAGCGTAAGTATTTGTTTTATTTCTTATGGTTAGGTGTGCATGGGTGCTTCTTCTTCATTGATATCTGACTTGTTGAATTGTGCAGGAGCAGAGCAGCCTCATCAGGAGGCCCCGGAAGTCACTCCCGAAGTTCTGTCTGCTTCAACTACGCCGCCAAGGGAGAATTCTCCGGCAAGGGAGCGCTCTCCGGCAAGGGAGGCCTCTCCGACAAGGGATGCTTCTCCGACAAGGGGCGGCGCCGACGACCCTCCGGTGGTGGAGACCGCGGCCACAGATCCCATCGCAGGTAATCTCCTTGCATGAAAATTTCCCCTTGGGTTCCTTTTCTTCTGTTCTTCTTTTTGAACATTTGCTTTGTTCTTTCTTTCTCTGATCATCAGATCCATCTGCCGGAGAGCCGATGGAGACTGAGGTTGCCGGCGAGGAGGTCGCGTGCGGCAACAATGACGACGCCGCCAACATGGAGGAGGAGGCTGGCGCCGATGGGTCTGCTTGGCGAGGAGGCCGCCAAGGCTCTTGGCCTTGAGAGGCTGGGAGGGGTCTGGTGATCGCCTTGGCCGACCACCTGAGGCCGCGAGGCGCCCGGCCTCGCCGACCGCCGATCCCTCCGCCACCGAGGCAGCACCAGGCTCGAAGAGCCCCAGCCAGCGCCTATCGAAGACCGGCGGCGGTGTCTTCATCAAGCTTCCATGGGCGTCGAGCTCCGGCGCCGGTCGAGGAGAGACCTTGACGAGGAGCTGCTCGCCTCCGCTGGGCTGTCGCTGGTTGACGTGCCAAGCAGCAGCAGTGGCGAGTCTGAGGAGGAGCAGCTGCTGAAGAAGCTGCTGTCGCTCTACCGCGCCCGATAAGCTAAGCTGGAGTCCAGGGAAGCACTTGTCGTGAGGGCGGGAGCTGACATGGAGAAGCGCGCAGAAGAGCTCCGGCGTGCTAACAAAGAAACTCTCCGGGACATAGCAGAAGCACGGGAGCAACTCGCTGAGGAGCGCACGACCTTCATCCTGGAGAAGGCCGAGGTCGAGGAGCAGCAAAGACTTGCCGGCGAGAAGCTAGTTGCGCAAGAAGGTGAGCTGGCGCAGCGGAAGATCAACCTCGACAGTTATGAGGAAGATCTTGCCGCGCGCGAGCAGTCAATTGGCGGAGCTCTCAAGGAGGCAAAGGACGCTGCCGCAGCTGCCGAGGCCGCCAAGAAGGAGTTAGAGACGAGGGTGACGCAGCTGGAGGCCACCCTCCAGAAGAGCGGCGAGGAGGTCACCGCGCTGAAGCACGAGCACGAAGGGCGCCTACACTCTTGGCGAGTTGCGGGGTCGTCTCACCGAGAAGATCAAAGAGATCGGCGCCGCCAAGGATGCCAAGGCGGATCTTGAGCTGAAGCTGTCCACCACAGCGGAGGCGCTGGGCGGCGCCAAAGAGCGAAAGTGGGTTTCTTTGGAGAAGATCAAGGCCAATGAGGAGTCTTTGGCGAATGCCACTGAACGCCCACAACACCTTCAAGGAGAGCGTGATGCACTTTGGGCGGAGGGCCTTGTGGATCTTGCCGCCGCCATTGACAAGGAGCTGATGGAGATGGGGATGGTGGACCTCGGGTACTCCAAGCGAGCATCTCCAGCCCGGCGCCAAGCTCAGCCTGTTCTTCAAGAGCGTGTTGGCGGCTCTCCGATGGCTCGGGAGGAGATCCCAAAACAGCTGGCCGGCGAGTCGCGCCAAATCTGTCTGGGGCTCTTGAAGGTCTTGATGAAGGTGGCCTTCCGCAATCTAGGCGTCGGCCATAACGATCCTCAAGTCCCTTCCGCCAACTGCGGCGTTGAAGCGCTCAAGGCCCTTATCGCACCCATTGTGGACAGGGTGAGTGGAGTCAATAGGGTTGATGGCGACCCGCGTGACTAGGCCGCCAAATTTATCTTTCCTTGTCGCTGCAGATCATGTTCAGAGAACAATTTATTAGATCTGCGACAAGTCATTTTGTAATATACTCTATCTTAGGCAAGCGATCGCAATGTTATTTCCTTTACTCGATTTCTTCCTTTGTATCTTTGTGCCCTCGCTTTTAGGGAACTTGTCGGTGCGGGCACCTTTGCATGGCGCTGAGTCGGAACATCGACAACTTCTTTGGCGATGCCGCCTCCGACAAGCAACCTTGTCGCAACTGGTTGTAGCTCACTTAAGTTGTTGAGCGGACTCGAAACAAAGTAAGGGCGCAAACCAGCCGCGAGTTGGTTCCTTCGCGCATAGGTTTTCCATACAAATTACTTATCGTTCGAGGAAGATAAATTAAAGAATTTAAAAATTAATTGCTCAAACTTTGGCAACTTAGCTTTTCTGTCATTCGCTTCCCGGCAAGGTGATATTTCCTCGAGAGACACTTGGCGGCCCACACCATTATCTTCTCCTCCCCCCCCCCCGGCTAACTTGTGGGCGAAGGACCTTTCTTTCTTATGAGAAGAAAGAAGAGAAAATAAAGTTATGGAGCCTAGTGGCTCGTTATTTCTTACCGGGTGTGGATGCTGCACAAAATGTTAGGTAACACATGCATAAAGGATTATGAAAGCATGCATTTGACAAGTTGTGCGCAACATATGAGTTTCTTGATGCAGAAGTCTGCGCCCGGCTTTGTACAAAGGATTACATGCAACAGCGGCAAGACTTGTACAAAGGGTGGTTGCAAAGCAGGTTCCGCAACCGCGCCCTATGGGTAAAACTGCGAAGATGCTCTATATTCAGGAGTTGCTCACGGAACGCCATCTTGGTCTCAAAGCGGACAGCGCCAGGCCTAGTGACTCGTTTCACTCGATAAGGGCCTTCCCACTTGGCGTCAACTTGTTGGAATTCTTGGCGGACTGAGCGCGCGAAGAACAAGGTCGCCTTCCTCGAAGCTTCGGCACTAACTGCGGCTATGGTAGCGGCGCAAAGCTTGCTGGTAACGAGCAGCTCATACGGCCTGAAGGCGATCCTCCTCAAGGAGCAGCGCGTCATCTTGTCGCAGCTACTCTTGCTCAAGCTCATCATAGCGAGCACTCGAGGTGACCCGTATCTGAGTTCCGTGGGGAGAACTGCCTCTGCTCCATAGACTAGGCGAAGGTGTCGGCGGTGGCTCGATTTGGCGTCGTCTGATCGACCAAAGAACCACCGGCAGCTCCTCGATCCAGTTTCTTCCGCACTTGCGCAGCCTGCCGGAAGTTACGGTCTTGAGTCCTCGCAGCACTTCAGCATTTGCCCTTTCGCTTGACCGTTGCTCCTTGGATGAGCAATGAAGCAAAGCAGACCTTGGCGCCAAGATCTTGGGCGTCTTGCATGAAGGTGCGACTTCGTGAATTGTGTGCCGTTGTTGGTGATGATCCGATTAGGTATCCCAAAGCGGCAAGCGATTGACTGAAGAACTTATTGCTTGTTGTCTTGTCACCTTCCTCACCGCTTCCACTTCCGCCGGTTTGTGAACTTGTCGATTCTGACGTACAAGTACTCAAAGCCCCGACAGCTCGGGGAAGGGGCCGAGGATGTCGAGCCCCAGACCGAAAATGGCGGGATAAAGGGATCGTCGGAGAGCTTGAGCTGGCTGGTGTATCTGCTTGGAATGGGCCGCACGCTTCACACTTGGTTACTTGTGCGGTTGCATCACGGAGGGCTTCGGCGGAAGAAACCTTGCGGAAAGCTTTGCGGCAAGTGCTCTTGCGCCAATGTGGTGACCACATATGCCTCCATGTATCTCGCCAACAGCTTACATCCATCTTCCGGCAAATACACTTCAATTTCACACCATTGAGTCTTCTTACATACGGGATGTTGTCGACAAACTGGTACATACTTTCATTGCCGGGCTACTCTTTACGCTTCTTCTTGCTCTTGGGAAGTTCTCTGTCAAGGAAATGGACGATCTCTGTGCCCATGTTGGAGCTTGCGGCTCGACAACAAGAACTAAAGGCACATCTGCCGCTGCAAGGAACATCGGCTTCTACGGCAAGAACCAGCGGCTCAGCGAGCTTGATGATCCCGGCAAGCTTGCCGAGCAAGACTTGTCGGGGCGTCGCTTCAACGAAACAAACCATAGGGCTTGTCGGAGCAGCTGCTCCTCGGCGATATCTGCGTTGATTTTGGGGACCTTTTGGCGGCGGCTTGGGGAGCTCTGCGGAAAGTAGTCACCGAAACCAACTTCCTCTTCTTCTTTCTGTCCGGTTGATGGCGTTACAGTTGGTTGAGTCAGCTTGAGCACAAAATCCCTGGTTCCACAGTAACTTGAGTCGGCGCACTTTGTGAGCCATCAGCAATATCATTACGAGCTCTTGGAGCGTGTTCCATTTGCGAGCCTTCAAAGTGTTCTTCTAGCTTTCTCACTTCATCGACGTAGGCTTCCATCAACGGACTCTGATAATCTTTGTTCACTTGGCGGACGACAAGCTGCGAGTCACCCCTAACAATGAGCTTCCTAATCCCAAGGTCTACTGCTATCCTGAGTCCGGCAAGCAAGCCCTCATACTCTGCAGTATTATTTGTTGCTTGCTCCTTGGGAGAGTGCATCTGGACTATGTATTTGAGGTGCTCTCCGGTGGGTGCGATAAGCAGCACGCCGGCACCGGCGCCTTGCAGCGAGAAGGCACCATCAAAGTACATCAGCCACTCTTTACTTGCTTCCTTGACGGGATGCTCGTCTCGGAATTTCTTCATCTTGCGTCGGCGTCCACTCTGCTATAAACTCTGCCGATTTTCTGCTTTGGATAGTTGAAGTGCTTTCAAACTTGAGGCCAAAGCTTGACAGTTCGAAAGCCCACTCGACAATCCTGCTGTTGCTTCGGATTCGCAATATCCTCTTCAGCGGAAAGCGAGTGACAAGCTGTTATCTCGTGTGCTTGGAAGTAATGGCGCAGCTTTCTCGAGGCCATGAGGAGGCGAAAAGCAATTTCTGCACACCGAGTACCTTGACCTAGCCCTGCAGAAGGGAACCGACAAAGTAGACTAGGCGCTGCACCATCCTTTTCGCATCTTCTCGCAATCCTGCGCAGATCCGTCCTTGTCGGGACGAGCTTGTGGTGAAGCCCCCTGCTTGTCGCTGGATGCACCTGCTTCGGTTGCCGGCTCATCATCCGCCTCTCTCTCCGCTACTAACGCAACACTAACCACTTGATTGGTTGCCGCTATGTACAGCAGCAACTTCTCTTGTGGCCTAGGTGCGACAAGTATTGGAGTAGAGGACAGGTACCTCTTCAAGTCCTGCAGCGCAGCCTCCACTTCGGGAGTCCATTTCATTGGACCTGCCTTTTTCAAAATCTTGAAAAATGGCGAGCGCCAAAGCAGCAGACCTAGAGATAAACCTGCTGAGAGCAGCCACGCAACCGGCAAGTCTTCGAACATCCTTGACGCGCTTTGGTGCTTCAATCTGCTTAATGGCTTTTATCTTGTCGGGGTTGGCTTAAATTCCCCGCTGAGACACGAAGAACCCGAGAAGCTTGCCGGAGGGAACTCCAAACACGCACTTCTCGGGGTTGAGCTTGAGGTTGATCTTGCGCAGATTTGCAAAGGTCTCATCAAATCTTGAACCAGAGTTGCTTTGTCCTTGCTCTTGACCACTATGTCATCCATGTAGGCTTCTACATTTACGTGCATTTGGGGCTCAAAAGCATCATGGACCACTCTTGCAAACATTGAACCAGCATTCTTCAAACCGAAAGGCATCCGTATGAAACAAAGATGTGCCACATGGTGTAATGAATGCGGTTTTCTCTTCATCCTCTTCGCCATGAAGATCTGATGATATCTGAGTATGCATCAAGAAATGAAAGCAAATCACATCCAGCCGTGGAGTCAACAATCTGGTCGATCGCGGCAAGGGAAATGGGTCTTTGGGACAAGCTTTATTAACATCGGTGAAGTCAATAAATAGTCTCCATTTCCCTTTGCCTTGCATACAACTACGGATTGGCCAACCACGTGGGATGGAGCACTCCTCTAACAAGGCCTGCTGCTTCCAACTTCTTGATCTCTTCGCTATGAACTCTTGGCGCCCACCGCACTTCGACTTTTTGCTTGACGGGCGCGCGCGAGGACAGACAGCTAGGTGGTGCTCAATTACTTTCCTGGGAACACCAGGGATGTCAGATGGTTGCCATGCAAACACATTGACATTCGCCCGCAGGAAAGCAACGAGCCCGCCTTCCTATTTAGGGTCAAGCGTGGCACTGATGGTGAAGGTACCACCAGTGCCGTCCTCCTTGGCGGACACCTTCTTGGTCTTCGGCGGAGCTGCCATCATCTTCTTGCACTTGCCGGTGGAGCTCGATGGTGCGTCCTCGACGGTAGCGCAGCACTCCGAAGAGGTGCGCTTGCCGGAGTGGGCATCAGAGCTCTTGCCGGACTTGGTCTTCTTCTTCCCCCCGGGAGTTTCAGCGGCAAGTGGTTTGCTATCTGTCGCAGCTGCTGCATCCCGGTAAATCTTGTCGGCGCAGATAAGCGCATCCTTCTTGTCGCCATGGACAGAAATGACGCTTATCGGGCGGGCATCTTGAGTAAGTTGTAGGCGTAATGAGAGGCTGCCATGAACTTGGCGAGTCTTTGGGCGGCCAAGTATTCCATTGTAGGGCAATGGGAAATCAGCAACGTCAAATGTGACCCTCTCAGTCCTGAAATTCAGTTCATTGCCAAATGTTACCGGGCGGTGTGATCTTCCCTTGGGCTTGCTCCTTCTGGGTTGATTCCTTGAAAGTTCCGGTTTCTTGAGCTCGCTGTCGAGGATTTGAAGCTTGGAGCACCGCGAGAGGAGATCAGGTTTAAACCGCCCCGCCGTCAACTAACATCTTGGTGACCTTGAGGTTGCGGATAGTTGGTGAGACCAACATCGGCAAGCACCCGACCGCAGATTCTGCCGATCGGGGTGGTCCTCAATATCGAAGATGATAGGCGTCTGGACCACTTCGAGGTCTCACGTGACTCCACGGATGGTTCTGCTGCATTAACCTCCGCATCCATTGCTTGAGTTGGCGGTGCGAGGTATGCAGAGAAGCACCACCGTAAACGCAGAGAACCTCTGTTGCCTTCTGAAACTCCTGCTCATCAGCTTCATCGTCTTCCATATCTTCATCATCTTCTTCGTCTTCATCCTTGTCGCGGCCGCGGGGAGGTCTGTCTCCTTGCCGCTGCTTGGCCTTGCCACAAGCGTCCTCCCCGGCCGGGTCTCTTCTTGCTAGCTACCCCTGCACCTTCTGGGCCTTCTCCTTGTCTCGCCGCTCGTACTCAGCCTTCTTCGCAGTTCTACAAGCTGCTCGACTTTCTTGCAGCTCGAGATCATGGCCCTTGGTGCGTGAATCTTGCAAGATCGCTTGTTGGAGCTGTCACCTTGTCGGCGCCGCCACAGCTTGGCGGTCGGTGTCAGCGGCAACCTCCTTGCTGGAGCCACCAACCTTTGCCTTCTTGGCACCACCTCCGCTGCGGACTGCTCGACAACTAGTACCTCTTTGCTCTTCTTCTTCCTGTTGTTCCGCCGGCTCTTCTTTCCGGGCGGTCTCCTCACCGCCGATCCTGCTTCGCATTCTCTCCGGGAGTCTTCTCCTTCTTGACGCGTGCACACTTGTCGGCCAAGGCATACAGCTCACGACGTCCTTGACTTTACACATCGCCATCTCCTCCCTCATCCTGCGGTTCCAAGACGTTCGATGAAACGCGCCGATCACCGGGCAGGGTGGACATCTGGGATGTTATAGTGCACACAGCTGAATCTCTAGATGAACTTGCGCAAGGACTCTCCTTCCTTCTGGGTGAGCAGGTGAAGGTCACTCTCTTGGCCATGAGGTTTGTGGCCGCCTGTGAAGGCACCGACAAACCGATGGCATAGATCTGCCCAAGAAGATATGGAACTGTCCGGCAAGTGCATGAGCCAAGATCGACATTTGGCTTGAGTACCGGCGGGAAGTAGTTGGCGAGATCTTGTCGTCCGTCCCCCCGCAGCCTGCACCGCAATGGTGTAGATCTTTGAGGAACTCCGATGGGTGTGTCCTGCCATCATACTTCTCATCGCACGTCGGCTTGAAGTTTTTCTTGTCGGACCATCGGACTTGCCGCAGCTCACGAGTGAACGCGGGCAACCTACCGCGACGGCAAGTCACCGTTCCCCGGCGCTTGCATGTCGACAATGGGCCCAGCGCTGCTGGTCGGATTGACGCCTTGCGCTTCTCTTGGCGCCGATCACGGTTCGAAGCGTCTTCTTGTTGACGTTCTTGAAGAACTTGGCGCTGATCACGGCGAGCTCGTGGATCCGACGACGCGGTGGAGTCGCTGTCAAGATGGATCCGAGGAGCTGGTGATCTTGGCCTTCTGGGTGGGGAGTGCATGGTGGTTGCACCCCCATAGGTTTCGTCGCCACCGGCTCGTGCCTGGTCGTCTCGCCGCGGCAAGGATGCAGTTGGTTGCCGCGGAGTGTCGCCGTTGGCGAAGCCGATGAGACTCTGGATGGTGGCCCTCCATTCGTCGACCTTGTCGGCCGTTGGAGGGTAGTCTAGAAGGAGTTGAGCTCTCGCCAAGGCTTCCGCTGGAGTGGTGGGTGGTAATGGCGTACGGCGCGAGGAACGGGATATGCTCGGACTTCTAACCAAGTTAGAAGGAGCAGCATCCCATCCAGGCGATCGTACTCCGCTCGTACCAGCATGCTGGCGTGCATGCGGGTCTCGAGGGCCTTGGGATCCTCCATCTTGGCCTTGATCCAACGAGCGTATGGCGCTGCGAGCACCATGACGCTGTCGGTCCCGCGCCTCCTGAGATGGACGCGGTGCGTATCCGGACGCCGAGGTCCGCGCCGCCTTGTCCTTGGACCTGGCAGCGTCGTGGGCTCCCTCGACGACGCTGGTTCCTCCACCAGCGTCTTCCCCGCCACTCGTCAGCTCCAGTGGTGGTGGGTTTGACGCGGATGGCTCTGCTGCCGCCGAAGCCTTCTTCTTCGGTGGCATGTTGATGAAGGTGATGAAGAAGTTGCTCGTGTGACCGCTGGATCAGGTTCACACAGCCTCGACGCCCCCTACCTGGCGCGCCAAAGATGTCGGGGAAGCTGATCGTGACCCACGAACACCTATGGGACCTGGCGGACCGAGTCCCTTGTGGTTCGGAGGGGGGCGGAGATTGCACAAAGAGCATATCGAGGCGATGCACACGAGCAGTTTACCCAGCTTCGGAGCTCTCCGGAGAGAGAATACTCCTACTGCTGCTTGGTTGATTGTATTGTGTTCTTGCTAGGGAGCAATGGGAGCTACAAAACCTAGCCTGAGTGAGTGTAGTCTCGAATGAGTCGAATGAACTGAACGGAGCCGAACCCTTTCTACGTTGCACACGGGCCTCCTTTTATAGGCTCAAGGGGTCACCACAGATGGCAACGTAGACAAGGGCAAAAATGGGAAAACTGTTGCTGGTGCACCGACTTGTATTAAGGTAAAGGCATATACCTAACTCGACGGCAAGGGACAAGATCAATAAATGCCCGTCCTGCCGCCTAAACAAAGGCAACAGGACCGTCAAGTGCACCACCGCTTGCCACGATGGTAAGCTTGTCAAGACCGCTTATCGCTGCTCCCTCGCTGGCTGCACAGCTCTTCGACACGCTGCGTTCGGAGTAGCCCCACGACACGTTGGCGCTATGGATGAGCCGGAGCGGAGATGAAGAGGTTGCTGCCGCGGCAAGCGCCTTGCCGCTGCTGAATCCTTGTCGCGCTCGGGGCTTGTCGCACACCAAGCCTTCCCGCAAGCTCCTCTTGCCGGGGTCTTGTTTCCTTCGTGCCCTGAGTGGCCTTCCCGGCAAGCTCCTCTTGCCGGGGTCTTGAATACTTTGTTCTTGAATGGCTCCAAAGGAGCCGCGGAGGATCTTGGCGGTCACCAGGCCGGCCCTGCCGCGGGGTGCTGCAACTGCCCGTGCACGAGTTCGGGATACTAGGGTACCCCTACCCTATTACACCGACAATTTTAAATGCAAATAAGAACTACTATTCAAGTAGAAAATCATAGATATTGAGATAACACCATCCAAATGCTGGTGTGGCTTGCTTAGTGCAGAGGAGGATCACACTCCTCCTGGTTGGCTTCAAGACAAGTCTCTCCTTCTGAAAATATTTAAAAACCACAAAAACAAATATCAAAAACCAATATGAAAACCACCTGAAATTCTAGACAGCAAGGAAAAAAAATCCACATTTTGGTGTGCTGCTAGAGATTTCTGAAATAAAGACAATGCAAAAAGAATCAACGCATTTGGACTTATAGGCTAGAAGTTGTGGCTGGTCAAAGTTTCAGTCAAAATCTGATTAAATTTGAATAATGCAGAAAATCCTGGGGGTGACGTCGAAGGCGTAAAGAGGGAATACGCCTCCACTTGTACCGCTTCGGGCGCGAGTGGTGAGGCTGACACTAGGCCCCACCCGTCAGGAGAGAGAGAGAGAGGGGAAGAGAGATCAGAGCACGGTGGCGCTTCGCCGGAGCTTACGCCGGTGCGAAGAGGGATTGGGGCGAAACCAGAGGGATAGAAAGAAAGAGGGGTTCACGGTGCACCTTCCCGTACCCGTGGCTTGCCTAGGGATGGCCGAAGCTGCTCGTGGTCAAGCTCGCAAGCGACTGTGGCGGACGGGACTTGCCGGAGAGGAAGAAGGCGACGGCGAGAGGCGGCTCCGAGGGCTCAGCAGCGTCCAGGCGGTACCAGAGGACCCCCAATGGCACGCCCGAGAGGTTGGTCAAGATCGAGGGGCACCAGAGTGAGGTGGCTGGGCTGCAGAGGTCGCCGGAGTCCTTTGGTTGGGGTCGGCGGCCAGAGGCCTGCCCGTCCGAGCTACGGTGTTCCTACATGGTCGTGGCGGTGGTGAGGAGTGGTGTGTGGCTTGGAAGTGAGGAGAGGGGCTCTATAAATAGCCGGAGCGGGAGGGGGTAACGTGGCACCGCCGGAGTGCTCTGGAAGCCGGCGAACGACGACGAAAAGTCCATGGAGTGTTTAGTCTAGAGGAGCTGAGGACACATCACCAGGCCGACCAGATTTGACGCAACCAACTTGGCAAGTTTCTGACCAGAAACTTGGACGCCAAGTTTGGCTAGCTTCTAGATGGCCATTAGGGCTGATCTCCTGGGGGTTAAGGGTTTCTTAGGAGGATAATTAGGCTCAAGAAAAATCAGGGCCAAAAGATCAAGGAAAAATGTACTTGATGTACAAACTGGAATTTTGGGCTAGAAGAGAAATTATTTTCTATAGAAAAATATTGCAAAATGTCATGCAATATTTTTTCTTGGGAAGGTGTGCCAAGGTCCAAAGAATATTCAGGAATTATTTCAGATTTTTGGAAGCAATAAAAATGAGGGTTGCTTTGGAGCACTAGTTTCTGAATAGAGTTTTAGAGAGGAAAATGAATATTTTTCATATAAAAATATTCATTTGATTATTTTGGGGGTTTATCAGAGAAATAAGGTTGAATGAGAAATAGATAGGTCACTTTGGTGAAAGTCAAGGGCATGCCCAAGTGACAAGTCCATTTGAATTGATTCTAGAAATCAAAATCAAGGCAAAGGCAAAAACCAAGTCCGAAAAAAGAGAGAAGGCAAAATCCAGGCTGTCACAAACCTCCCCGACTTAGGTTGAATCTCTTCCTCGAGATTCGGTTGCTTGGGAAAACCATTCTGGGTATGCAGTCCTTAAAAATTCTTCTCTTTCCCAGGTTGCTTCTTCCTAGGTGTGATGTTCCCACTGAACGTTGTAAAACTTTATTTCTTTGCTGCGAGTGACTCTTGCTGTCTCTGCCATGCCAATTCTTTGCTGCGAGTGACTCTTGCTGTCTCATCCAATATTATGAAGATCCAGACGAGGACCCGACAATGAAGAAGATAAACAAACACGCCATGACCAAGTTTAGCGGCGCGTTGGCGCTGGAAAACTTCGAGTGAAAGCAAAGATCATCGACAAGAAGGAACCCTACTCCGAGACTGTAAAGGATAATCCGACAATCACGGAAGATCAGTTTCAAATATTCAAGGAGGCTTGCGAGGCCGAAGCTGCCAAAAAAAGTCTAAGTACATGAAGGGTCTTCAAGAGAGGAACATTGGGAGCCACCACCTCGGAAGTCGTGGTTACGACGGAAAGAGGTCCAAATGGGCCAAGGAGGACGCGGAAGCCGTGAGTCTGGGCATCCCAGACCCTTGGCGGATTTCACCGTCCCGCAGGAGCGTGACGTCCTGAGGGCCCGACACTGTTGGGACCTAGTGAAGAAGGTTTACGAGACAACACCGGTCATTACAGAGTTCATGAGACTGCTGGTAATTTTAGTTTCGATCAATTCATTGCACACGTTAGTCATATTTGTAAACGATCCTTGTGCCTTTTGCAGAGAGCAGCACCGGATTGCGGCTGAAAGTGACTCATTGTCGAGGCATTGGGGAGGCCCAAGTGGGACACTCCATTCAACCGGCGTTGAACATATTGAAACGACAACCGTGGATACTGACCGTCAGATCGTATGGACACGTGCACGGTGTCGGAGACGGCGCCACGTGGAAGAAGTACTACCGTGAGACCACGGAGGAGAGAAAGGAAAGACAGAGGTTAACTGAAGAAAACATCGACAAGAAGGTTGAGATTGCGGTTGAGAAGAAATCATCTCAGAAAGTCGCAACAGCGGTAGCTGCTGCAAAACAGGTGGTTGCAGATTTGTCTACTTCCTTGGTGACGGGCGTTTTCTCTTGGACAAGGCAAAATCCATAAGCAAATGCAGAGGACTTTCCCCTTGCTGACTTCTTGGGAGCACCTGCTCCCGCACCTGCTCCCGCACCGGCTCCCGCACCGAACGTGCTCGGCGGTGCTTCGTCTTCGCTGAGCTCGACGCCCTCACGGTATCTGTCACACCGTCCCCCTTCAATATAAATGTATAATCTCCTGTTTTCGTTGCCTTTCGGATGTCTCACATCGCAGACTTTTCTTTGTAGGCCGACGAAACCCCGTGCACCATATTGTACACCATCGGCAACCAGAAGGTGGACGTGGGGAAGGCGACGACAATGGAGCCAAAGGAACCATTGTTCCACAGCTGGCCGATCCCCCCGAACGTCTTCAAGTTTTCCGTGGCCAGTGTCGAACCGGGCCACGAGAATTTGCCTCCTCCAATACTACTGGTGGATGACGAGGACACACCGCGGCGGCTTGGTGATTGTTGCAATGGGTGGGTCCTGTTGTGGCCAAAAGAGTCTGCTTGCCCTGAGGCGGTCGGGAGCACACCCACGAGCACGCAGCCTCAAAGAAGGTATGAACATCAACACCCCACCTACCCAATTAGCGTCGGGTGTCAGGTTGGGTGATAGCGGACGGGGTAAGGAGGAGGCTCCATTAGTCGCTGATGACGTCGCCATGGATGAGGATGAGGACGACGGTGGCGCTGAACAATATGTCTATACTGGCGCCTCCTCGGGGTTTGAGCGTCATGAGTCGGTGCCTGAATTGCCGGTAGTAAAGAAGTCTAGGAAGAGAGCGAGGAAAGGCAAAAAAGCTGATTCTATGATCCAGCTGAAGGAAATATGCCCTAGAGGCAATAATAATGTTATTATTTATTTCCTTATATCATGATAAATGTTTATTATTCATGCTAGAATTGTATTAACCGGAAACATAATACATGTGTGAATACATAAACCTACAGAGTGTCACTAGTATGCCTCTACTTGACTAGCTCGTTAATCAAAGATGGTTATGTTTCCTAACCATGAACAAGGAGTTGTTATTTGATTAACGGGATCACATCATTGGTTGAATGATCTGATTGACATGACCCATTCCATTAGCATAGCACCCGATCGTATAGTTTGTTGCTAGTGCTTTTCTTCATGACTTATACATGTTCCTATGACTATGAGATTATGCAACTCCGCTTGCCCGAGGAACACTTTGGGTGCTACCAAACGTCACAACGAATCGGGTGATTATAAAGGTACATTACAGGTGTCTCCGAAGGTACATGTTGGGTTGGCATATTTTGAGATTAGGATTTGTCACTCCGATTGTCGGAGAGGTATCTCTGGCCCTCTCGGTAATGCACATCACATAAGCCTTGCAAGCATTGCAACTAAATGTGTTAGTAGTGAGATGATGTATTACGGAACGAGAAAAGAGACTTGCCAAGAACGAGATTGAACTAGGTATTGATACCGACGATCGAATCTCGGGCAAGTAACATACCGATGACAAAGGGAACAACGATGTTGTTATGCGGTCCGACCGATAAAGATCTTCGTAGAATATGTAGGAGCCAATATGGGCATCCAGGTCCCGCTATTGGTTATTGACCGTAGAGGTGTCTCGGTCATGTCTACATAGTTCTCGAACCCGTAGGGTCCGCACGCTTAACGCTTCGATGATGCTTATTATGAGTTTATATGATATTGATGTACCAAGGTTGTTCGAGTCCCTGATGAGATCACGGACATGACGAGGAGTCTCAAATGGTCGAGACATAAAGATTGATATATTGAAGCCTATGTTTGACTCGGAATCACTCCGGTGAAATTGGGAATTTTACTGAGTACCGGGGTTACTGGAACCTCCCGGGGTCAATGGGCCTTGATGGGCCTTAGTGGGAAAGAGAAAAGGGGCCATAGTGCTGGTCAGACCTTCCCCTTCCCTAGTCCTATTAGGACTAGGAGAAGGGGCCTCTCTCTCTCTCTTCCCACTTGGGGAAACCTAGTTGGACTAGGATTTGGGGGAATCCTACCCTAGTAGGAGTAGGACACCCTGGCGCACCTCTTCTTGGCCGGCCAGCCCCCCCTTCCCTCCTTTATATACACAGGCAGGGGCACCCCATGACACACAAGTTGATCATTGAGATCGCTCCTTAGCCGTGTGCGGTGCCCCTTCCACCAAACTACACCTCGAATATACCGCTGCGGAGCTTAGGCGAAGCCCCCGCGCCGGTGGAACATCATCATCGCCACCACGCCGTCGTCTTGACGAAACTCTCCTCAACACTCGGCTGGATCGGAGTTCGAGGGACGCCATCGAGCTGAACGTGTGCAGAACTCGGAGGTGCCGTGACGCTCGGTACTTGGATCGGTTGGATCGGGAAGAAGTACGACTACTTCCTCTACGCTATGTCAACGCTTCCGCTGCTGGTCTCACGAGGGTACGAGACAACACTCTCATCTCGCTGCTATGCATCACCATGATCTTGCGTGATCGTAGGAAATTTTTGAAATTACTACGCTCCCCAACAAAGGCATCCGAGCCTGGTTTTATGCGTTGATGTCATGTGCACGAGTAGAACACAAGTGAGTTGTGGACGATACAAGTCATACCGCCTACCAAAGATGTCATACTTTGGTTCAGCGGTATTGTGAGATGAAGCGGCCCGGACCGACATTACGCCAGACGCTTACGCGAGACTGGTTTCACCGCCCGAGCACTCGTTGCTTAAAGGTGACCGGCGGGTGTCTGCTCTCTCACTTTAGTTGAATCGAGTGTGGCTACGCCCGTCCTTGAGAAGGTTAAACGGAGTCTATTTGACGAAGTATCGCTGTGGTTTTGATGCGAGGTAAGAACGGTTCTTGCTCAGCCCGTAGCAGCCACGTAAAATTTGCAACAACAAAGTAGAGGACGCCTAACTTGTTTTTGCAGGGCATGTTGTGATGTGATATGGTCAAGACATGATGCTGAATTTTATTGTATGAGATGATCATGTTTTGTAACCGGTTATCGGCAATCGGCAGGAGCCATATGGTTGTCGCTTATTGTATGAAATGCAATCGCTGTAATGCTTTACTTTATCACTAAGCGGTAGCGATAGTCGAGAAGCATAAGATTGGCGAGACGACAACGATGCTACGATGGAGATCAAGGTGTCGCGCCGGTGACGATGGTGATCATGACGGTGCTTCGAAGATGGAGATCACAAGCACAAGATGATGATGGCCATATCATATCACTTATATTGATTGCATGTGATGTTTATCCTTTATGCATCTTATCTTGCTTTGATTGACGGTAGCATTATAAGATGATCTCTCACTAAATTATCAAGAAGTGTTCTCCCCGAGTATGCACCGCTATAAAGTTCTTCGTCTTTGAGACACCACGTGATGATCGGGTGTGATAGGCTCTACGCTCAAATACAACGGTGCAAAACAGTTGCACACGCAGAATACTCAGGTTATACTTGACGAGCTATGCATATAAGATATGACCTCGGAACACGGAGACCGAAGGTCGAGCGTGAATCATATAGTAGATATGATCAACATATTGATGTTCACCATTGAAACTACTCCATCACACGTGATGATCGGTCATGGTGTAGTTGATATGGATCACGCAATCACTTAGAGAATTGGAGGATATTTTTCTAAGTGGGAGTTCTTAAGTAATATGATTAATTGAACTTAAATTTATCATGAACTTAGTACCGATAGTATCTTGCTTGTCTATGATGTGTAGATAGATGGCTCGTCTGTTGTTCCGTTGAATTTTAATGCGCCTTGAGAAAGCAAAGTTGAAAGATGATGGTAGCAATTACACGGACTGGGTCCGTAATTTGAGGATTATCCTTATTGCTGCACAGAAGAATTACGCCCCGAAGCACCGTTAGGTGCCGTGCCTGGTGTAAGGGCTGCGCCGAAGTTGTGAACGTCCGCAAAGCAAAGTCGATGACTACTCTATAGTTCAGCAGCCATGCTTTACGGCTTAGAACCGGACTTCAACGTCTTTTGAACACCATGGAGCATATGAGATGTTCCAGAGTTGAAGTTAATATTCCAAGCGAATGCCCGGATTGAGAGATATGAAGTCTCCAATAAGTTCTATAGCTGTAAGATGGAGGAGAACGGTTCTCACAAGGAGCATATACTCGTAATGTCCGGATATAACAATCACTTGATTCAACTGGGAGTTAATCTTCCGGATGATTGCGCCATTGATGAATTCTCCAATCACGCCACCAAGCTACAAGAGCTTCGTGATGAACTATAATATGCAAGGGATGACCAAAACAATGCCCGAGCTCTTCGCGATGCCGAAAGTCATGGAGGTAGAAATCAAAAGGAGCATCAAGTGTTGATGGTTAACAAAACCACTAGTTTCAAGAAAAGGGCAAAGGAAAGAAAAGGAAACTTCAAAAGAGCGGCAAGCAAGTTGTCGATCAAGAGAAGAAACCCAAGTCTGGTCCTAAACCTGAAACTGAGTGCTTCTATTGCAAGCAGGCTGGTCACCGGAAGCGGAACTGCCCCAAGTATTTGGCGGATAAGAAGGATGGCAAGGTTAACAAAGGTATATGTGATATACATGTTATTGATGTGTACCTTACTAATACTCGCAGAGCACTGGTATTTGATACTCGGTTCTGCTAATATTTGCAACTCAAACAGGGCTACGGATTGCGAAGATTGGCTAAGGACGAGGTGACAATGCGCTGGGAAATGGTTCCAAAGTCGATGTGATCGCAATCGGCACGCTACCTCTACATCTACCTTCGGGATTAGTATTAGACCTAAATAATTGTTATTTAGTACCAGCGTTGAGCATGAACATTATATCTGGATCTTGTTTGATGCGAGACGGTTATTCATTTAAATCGAGAATAATGGTTGTTCTATTTATATGAATAATATCTTTTATGGTCATGCACCATTGAAGAATGGTTTGTTTTACTTAATCTTGATAGTAGTGATACACATATTCATAATGTTGAAACCAAAAGATGCAGAGTTGATAATGATGGTGCAACTTATTTGTGGCAATCGCCGCTTAGGTCATATCGGTGTAAAGCGCATGAAGAAACTCCATACCGATGGACTTTTGGAGTCACTTGATTATGAATCACTTGGCACTTATGTAACCGTGCCTTATGGGCAAGATGACTAAAACACCGCTTCTCCGAACTATGGAGAGAGCAACAGATTTATTGGAAATCATACATACCGATGTATGTGGTCCAATGAATGTTGAGGCTCGTGGCGGATATCGTTATTTTCTCACCTTCACAGATGATTTGAGCAGATATGGGTATATCTACTTAATGAAACACAAGTCTCAAACATTTGAAAAGTTCAAAGAATTTCAGAGTGAAGTGGAAAATCATCGTAACAAGAAAATAAAGTTTCTACGATCTGATCGTGGAGGAGAATATTTGAGTTACGAAGTTTGGCCTACATTTGAAACAATGCGAATAGTTTCGCAACTTACGCCACCGAACACCACAACGTAATGGTGTGTCCGAACGTCAGAATCGTACTTTATTAGATATGGTGCGATCTATGATGTCTCTTACTGATTTACCGCTATCGCTTTGGGGTTATGCTTTAGAGACGGCTACATTCACTTTAAATAGGGCACCATCTAAACCGCTGAGACGACGCCTTATGAACTGTGGTTTGGCAAGAAACCAAAGTTGTCGCTTCGAAAGTTTGGGGCTGCGATGCTTATGTGAAAAAGCTTCAACCTGATAAGCTCGAACCCAAATCGAGAAATGTGTCTTCATAGGATACCCAAAGGAGACAGTTGGGTACACCTTCTATCACAGATCCGAAGGCAAGATTTTGTTGCTAAATTCGAAACTTTTTGAGAAAGAGTTTCTCACGAAAGAAGTGAGGGGAGGAAAGTAGAACTTGATGAGATAATCAGATCTACTCCCTTATTGAGAATAGTACATCACGTAAAACAGTTTCGTGACACCTACACCAAATAGGGAGGAAGCTAATGATGATGATCATGAAACTTCAGATCAAGTTTCTACAGAACTCAGAGATCAACCAGAGCAAGATCCGCACTGAGTGGTACGGTAATCCTATTTTGGAAGTCATGTTATCGAACATGATGAACCTACTAACTATGAAGAAGCGATGGTGAGCCCAGATTCCACAAAATGGCTTGAGGCCATGAAATCTGAGATGGGATCCATGTATGAGAACAAAGTGTGGATTTTGGTTGACTTGCCCGATGATCGGCAAGCAATTGAGAATAAATGGATCTTCAAGAAGAAGACCGACGATGGTAATGTTATCGTCTATAAAGCTCGACTTGTTGCAAAAGGTTTTCGACAAGTTCAAGGGATTGACTACGATGAGACCTTCTCACCAGAAGCGATGCTTAAGTCCGTCTCAATCATGTTAGCAATTGCCGATTTTATGATTATGAAATTTGGCAAATGGATGTTAAAACTGCATTCCTGAATGGATTTCGGAAGAAGAGTTGTATATGATGCAACCGAAGGTTTTGTCGATCCAAAGGAGCTAACAAAGTGTGCAAGCTCCAACGATCCATTTATGGACTGGTGCAAGCCTCTCGAGTTGGAATAAACGCTTTGATAGTGTGATCAAAGATTTGGTTTTATATGACTTTTGGAGAAGCCTCAGATTTACAAGAAAGTGAGTGGGAGCTCAGAGCATTTCGATATTATATGTGGATGACATATTATTGATCGGAAATGATATAGAATTTCTGGATAGCATAAAGGATACTTGAATAAGAGTTTTTCGATGAAAGACCTCGTGAAGCTGCTTACATATTGGGCATTAAGATCTATAGAGATAGATCAAGACGCTTAATAGGACTTTCACAAAGCACATACCTTGATAAAGTTTTGAAAAAGTTCAAATGGATCAGCAAAGAAAGGGTTCTTGCCGGTATTACAAGGTGTGAAGTTGAGTAAGACTCAATGCCCGACCACCGCAGAAGATAGAGAGAAAATGAAAGATGTTCCTATGCTTCAGCCATAGGCTCTATCATGTATGCAATGCTGTGTACCAGACCTGATGTGTGCCTTGTCTGTAAGTTTAGCAGTGCAGTACCAAAGTAATCCAGAGTGGATCATCGACAGCGGTCAAGAACATCCTTAAGTACTTGAGAAGGACTAAGGATATGTTTCTCATTTATGGCGGTGACAAAGAGCTCGTCAGAACGGTTACGCCGACGCAAGTTTTGACACTGATCCGGACGATTCTAAATCGCAAACCGGATACGATTTACATTAAACGGTGGAGCTGCCGCTTGGTGCAGTTCCAAACAAAGCGTCGCTATGGATCTACATGTGAAGTTGAGTACATAGCTGCTTCGAAGCAGCTAATGAAGGAGTCTGGATGAAGGAGTTCATAACCGATCTAGGTGTTGTACCTAGTGTATCGGGTCCAATGAAAATCTTTTGTGACAATATCGTGCAATTGCCTTGGCAAAGGAATCCAGATTTCACAAGAGAACCAAGCACATCAAAAGACGCCTCAACTCCATCCGGATTTGGTCCGTGGGAGACATAGAGATATGCAAGATACATACGGATCTGAATGTTGCGCACCTGCTGACTAAGCCTCTTCCACGAGCAAAACATGATCAGCACCAAGACTCCATGGGTGTTAGAATCATTATCGTGTAATCTAGATTATTGACTCTAGTGCAAGTGGGAGATCAAGGAAATATGCCCTAGAGGCAATAATAATGTTATTATTTATTTCCTTATATCATGATAAATGTTTATTATTCATGCTAGAATTGTATTAACCGGAAACATAATACATGTGTGAATACATAAACCTACAGAGTGTCACTAGTATGCCTCTATTTGACTAGCTCGTTAATCAAAGATGGTTATGTTTCCTAACCATGAACAAGGAGTTGTTATTTGATTAACGGGATCACATCATTGGTTGAATGATCTGATTGACATGACCCATTCCATTAGCATAGCACCGATCGTATAGTTTGTTGCTAGTGCTTTTCTTCATGACTTATACATGTTCCTATGACTATGAGATTATGCAACTCCCGCTTGCCCGAGGAACACTTTTGGTGCTACCAAACGCCACAACGAATCGGGTGATTATAAAGGTACATTACAGGTGTCTCCAAGGTACATGTTGGGTTGGCATATTTCGAGATTAGGATTTGTCACTCCGATTGCTCTGAGAGGTATCTCCGGCCCTCTCGTAATGCACATCACATAAGCCTTGCAAGCATTGCAACTAAATGTGTTAGTTGTGAGATGATGTATTACGGAACGAGAAAAGAGACTTGCCAAGAACGAGATTGAACTAGGTATTGATACCGACGATCGAATCTCGGCAAGTAACATACCGATGACAAAGGGAACAACGATGTTGTTATGCGGTCCGACCGATAAAGATCTTCGAGAATATGTAGGAGCCAATATGGGCATCCAGGTCCCGCTTATTGGTTATTGACCGAGAGGTGTCTCGGTCATGTCTACATAGTTCTCGAACCCGTAGGGTCCGCACGCTTAACGCTTCGATGATGCTTATTATGAGTTTATATGATATTGATGTACCAAGGTTGTTCGAGTCCCGGATGAGATCACGGACATGACGAGGAGTCTCAAATGGTCGAGACATAAAGATTGATATATTGAAGCCTATGTTTGACTCGAATCACTCCGGTGAAATTGGGAATTTTACGGAGTACCGGGGTTACTGAACCTCCCGGGGTCAATGGGCCTTGATGGGCCTTAGTGGGAAAGAGAAAAGGGGCCATAGTGCTGGTCAGCACCTTCCCCTTCCCTAGTCCTATTAGGACTAGGAGAAGGGGCGCCTCTCTCTCTCTCTTCCCACTTGGGGAAACCTAGTTGGACTAGGATTTGGGGGAATCTTACCCTAGTAGGAGTAGGACACCCCGGCGCACCTCTTCTTGGCCGCCAGCCCTCCCTTCCCTCCTTTATATACAGGGCAGGGGCACCCCATGACACACAAGTTGATCATTGAGATCGCTCTCAGCCGTGTGCGGTGCCCCTTCCACCAAACTACACCTCGAATATACCGCTATGGAGCTTAGCGAAGCCCCGCGCCGGTGGAACATCATCATCGCTACCACGCCGTCGGTCGATTTAAACTCTCCTCAACACTCGGCTGGATCGGAGTTCGAGGGACGCCATCGAGCTGAACGTGCAGAACTCGGAGGTGCCGTGACGCTCGTACTTGATCGGTTGGATCGGGAAGAAGTACGACTACTTCCTCTACGCTGCGCTCAACGCTTCGCTGTCTGGTCTACGAGGGTACGTAGACAACACTCTCATCTCGCTGCTATGCATCACCATGATCTTGCGTGATCGTAGGAAATTTTTGAAATTACTACGCTCCCCAACACCAGCCGCCTCAAAGAGCCTCGGCTTCAGACCGTGATAGATATCCCCGATGCGGATAAATGGCATATCCCCGGTCAACCAATCCTACCCGCAAGAGCGCTTAGGGCCAGATTCGCGATCTAAGGAGACTTCATGACGATGTGCTGCGGGTAGAGAAAGGCCTCATCGCCTCGACAGATCCAGGATACCCACTCTACGTGGTTAACGTTCCGCGGAAAATGTCGTACGTCGACAGCTTCCCCACGGATAAGTTCTTCCTCCGATTCGATTACATATTCGACATGTTTCACGTGAAGAAGCTGGATTTTACGTTTGTCCGCCTCTATGCCTTGCACATGAACTACATCATCGGGTTTGAGCAGATATCTCATATCTGTGTCGCTGACCCGTACTACATGCACGAGGGCTTCTTGGGAGTCTGCGCAGAGCACCGTGTATACGTGAGGGAATACATCATCAATTTCATGCTCGCCAATAAGGACAAGGAGGCGATTCTCGTGCGTTATCATCCCGTGTAAGTCATCCGCGCTGCTATCCTTTCTTCGATTTCAATCATTCATTTGCACGGTGGAGGCTAAGTAATTTGAGGTGTACTTATTTTGTGCAGCGGCGGGCGCGCCTTCCTCATCATCCTATACCCCGATTCTCCCACGCCTTTACTTGGACTCGTCAAGAACATTCACAAAAGGATTACACCCACATCAAGGATGTTCTCGACAAAGGCTATGTTTTACTACCAAGCAAGGGGTGGAGAGGTTAGGGACAAGAAGAGAAGGGCGGCAGGCTCGCCTTCGCCATAAGACCGACTTCGCTGCATCCAAAGAACCGAACGATTCTCTTAATGATGGATTCTATGTCCTACACCACATGCTGGAGTACAGACGGGATCACCGAACCTTCAGATGTCACCTACGTCCGGGCGATGCCCATATTCGCAATGGGCAAAGAACGAGGAGATATCGAGGATCATCGACTTTCGAGCCGAAGTTCTATCACATCCAGCACGAACTTGCCCAAATCATCATGAAGGAGGTCGTCGGAAAACAGGGATGTTCTACTAAGAAGGACAAATGTCGCGGAAGACGTCCAAACACGGGTAGCCGCCAGCAGGTCGACCGAAGCCTTTCACTAGGCTCGGGACTATCTCCCGATATGGATGGATGGAACAACATGTTGGAGTGATTGTCGATATATGACAATGTGTCCGCTTAGTCCATACTTTCAGATGACAAAACTTTGAGTTATGCACGGTGAAACTTTATTTGTGATGTAATTAAACCGTCCTCCTCCTCGACTAGCTAAAAATCACTCTAGTTAGGGCATTTTGGGGTACGATGAACTTTGTTATTTATGCTTATGATATGTTGTTTCTATTTTTGCCAAGTCTGTCTCTTTTCATTGCTCAACTATATATATATATATATATATATATATATATATATATATATATATATATACATGACGGTCTATTCTGCTAATATTAGCGTAATAACTATTCTGCACACCACTTCGCATCGCACGCCAATGTAAGCGCATCGCATCATTTTGACGATTTGAAACACTCGCAATATAGACTAGTGAACTTCTCGTCGGAAAAAACCGCACGCGTTGTTTTTTCGGTACTGTTTTCACTCTAGTTTTTTAACTGTTTATCGGAATGACGCGTGTAATATACCGTTGAAAAGCTATGGATTAGGCGCAACTTCGACATGTTGAACACTTTTCGAGATTCCACACGGTTTAAGAGCTGTTTTGAAAATGGTGCGGCGGATGACGAGTGGCAGCGAGCATTTTTTCGCGTTTTTTTAAACGGCTTCTCGGTGTGAAGAAAATGATATGTCGTTGGATAGATATCGTCAAGGCGCATCTTTTTCATATATAAATGTTTCTCTAATTCCTTATGGTTTAAGAGCAGTTTCAAATTTACTAAATCGCGAAATTCTGTTTTTCAAATTTTTTCAAATTTTCGGTAATGTTTTTGCTCCAGTTTTTGAATCATTTGTCGAAACGAGGCGTGTAATACGTCGTTGGAAAGCTATGGACAAGGCGCAACTTTCATATGTAGAACTTGTTTTCAGATTCCTTACGGTTTTGAATTAATTTTGAAAACGGTGCGGCGGACGACATGTGGCAGCGGTCGTTTTTCGCGAATTTTTTTCAAACCACTCATCGGAATGATGCAAATGATACGCCATTGGAAATATATTGACGAGGCGCAACTTTTTCATGTAGAGCACTCTCTCTAATTTATTATGATTTAACAGCAGTTTCCAAATTACTGAAATACGGGCACTCTGTTTTTTGCGACACCCAAATCGGCGAGTAAACTTCATCAGACAGAAGAACGCACTGCTAACCGCACTGCAGCAGACAGTCAAGTGAACTTCATGGGCTTTTTTTCCAGACATAAAATTTCCAAGACGAGGAAGTGGACCGCATCAATACAAAAAATGAACCACAACACTTCCGGAAGTGAACCGCATGAGTTACCGTTGATGTTTTCATGTAACACATTTTTTGGGACATCATTTTTCATTAATATGTTTGGGACTGTAGCGACGAGCCAAGTGCACTGCATTTTCTATTTTGTCTTTTTTTTGTAACGCGTCCGAACTCCAGAGTGGAGGCAAGTGTACTGCATTAGTTTCTTTTCTAAGTAATTTATTTCTTTCATTCAAAATGAACCGCTTGAGAACAATGAAACGAACCTCTACTTATTATTTTTTGCACACGTACGCAGAGACTAAGCAAGTTAACTGCATATAATAGGAAGCGAGCTTCTTTGCGATGTTAACTGCACTGCATAATGCACTCATCAACTAGAAAATGGCACTTGAGTACCCCAGCAATTATCTGCACTGCATAATGCATAACCATTTTTTTCTTTCTTCTGTAGGTCCCTGGTGAACTGCATGCCCATGCCCGCACGACGGCCAAACCTTCACGCACCCGAGGAGAAGAAAACCCCCAGGCGCACTGCAGCACCTGGGCAAGCGAACCCCATCGAGAAGCGGATCAAACTGCACTCGCGCGGGCACAGAAATTGCACTGCAGCCCAACCATGTTCAGTTGGATGAACCGCACGAGGGCGCGGTGCACTGCTCAAGGGATCCGGATGCACTGCAATGGCGCCAGCTGACGAGTAAAGAACAATCACTAAAAACGAAAAATATAAAATGCAATTGATTCAACAATTCAATAGCAAAAAATGAACTGCAAGCACGGGGGTTGCCGAATCTGAGGCTCGGGGATTGTAGCATCAGTGTGGAGGTGCACTCCAACGCCGCCTCTGTGCACTGCAAAAGGGAGAGAGAGAGTCGCCGTGCACGCCTTCACAACTTGGAGACTGGTCGACTGGCGAGGAGGGGAAGTAGGGGAGGAGGGGCTGGTTCTCGACGGTGATGAGCCCGCCCTCACTGGACAGAAGCAAAGACAAGACAAGCGCAGCAGCATGCGAAGGCCTATGAATCTCACTGAATGCAAAACAAAATTTAGTGAGCTTCAAAAGAAAATCAAATGAACTATAGATCAGAGAAAATGTGTGACGAGGAGCCATGGCGCGACCGTTCGCCGGTGTCCGGGATCCAGCGGATCCGGGGATGGGGAGAGGTGGTTGTCCCACGCGTCTCTGCAACCGATAGCTGAGTCGACCGACGAGTAGAGGAAGTAGGGGGGAGGAGGGGGCGTGGGCCAACGAGTTCGATGGCAGAGGAGGTCGCGAGATCGACAGGAGGTCGGGGGAGCCGCTCCTCCCCATCTCCGGCACGCTGGACCTCGCCGTCCCTCCCATCCAGTCACCGCGCGCGGGAGGGCGTAGATCCATGGGAAGCGGGGCCACGCAGCTGCCGTGTTGGTGGTGGTGGAACGCGGTGGCCGTGACCCAGAGCAGTGGCAAGCAGAGGAAGGTAGGGGCAGTGGGGGAGCTCCGCATCGGGAGTCATGGGGCAGCTCCGCACCGCAGCGGGTTGGATCTGGCTGACCGCCGCGGGGGGCGAGGGGGTGGTGGAGAGTTGGATGGGGTGGGGCGGTGGTCGCCGGTGTTGCGCGGGGCGGGGTGGTGGCGCGCTGGAGGGGTTGGGGTGGTGGCGCGCGGGGAGTGGGGATGGTGGCGCGCGGGGAGTGGGGGATGGTGGCGGGCTGGAGCGGTGGGGGTAGTCGGGCCACGGGAATGGGGGCGATGGGGAGTCTGAGGGTGGGGTGGTGGGAGGCCACGGTAATGGGGGGGGGGCGCGGAGGAGTGGGTTGGTGGGCGCCGTGGTGGTGGTGGTGGTGGGGGGGTAGGGGGGCTGCCCAGCTCATTTGTGTTGCACTGTTGGTCAAGAGGTGTTATCGTATAAGACTCTTAAGGGTGTTATCATAATAGACCCACCCTATATATATATATATATATATATATATATATATTGCATATCATCGACTCATGTGACGATGCAGTGCATAGATCATCGATGGTGAATAAGTGCTACGCCAGAGTATATATACGATAAGTGGTCGGAGTGTCGTGCCCAGTGTACCGGTTTCCGGTTTCGAGCGACAAAGAGTTAGTTTAGGTTCACGCTAATGCGAGAGAGGGATACAAACTCATGTACTCAAAGTGATAGCTCTTCTCGCGTATATCATTGTTTAGATGGATGACGATGTATTTGCAAGTAATCAAGACTTGTATCGCTATTTTCGAGATGATGACGAGAGACCACTTTGTGTTGGATGATGATTATGATGAGACTATTTGTATGTATATGCTATGATTACATTTGTGGTCTCACAAGCATTTGTATGTGTGTCATGATGACATTTGTATGTGCTAAAGATTCTTCTATAAAGCCTGTTCAAATACAAAACAAATATGCCGAAAAAAAACAAAAAACTACTAAAATTAGCAAGAGCGAGTGTATGAAAGTTAGCAAAGAGCGCCAGCGATAGCGAAGAGCGTCCAGCCAGAGCGCTAGAGCTACTAGCAAGAGCGAGCTTACACTAAGCTGCCGCTTCGCTACACTTGTGTAGCAAGAGCGGCTGGTGAGCACGCCGCCATCGCTATGTGTTAGTCAGAAGCGCCTTATTAGTAGCGCCACCCCCGCGCCATCGATACACCAAAACCCGCGCTGCTGCTAGCCTTTTCCCTAGTAGTGCATGTTTTTCACGATAGGTCATGTTTTCTGTCTTGCATGTACATCCATGACAAATTTATGACATAATCAAGATAGTCATACCGTGTTTGTCGAGAAGTGTCCCATGACATTACCAAAATTATCATCACGAAGTGTCCACTTCCATGACGATAAATCGCGCGTCCGTAAGTGCTTTTCGCCAAGGGTGACCGACACGCGGCATCCACCATAACGAACGCCGTTAAGCTATCGGGTCCGGTTTTGGATCCGATAACCAGTTAACAGCCCCGACCAATGGGGATTTTCCACGGTAAAATCATCATTGGCTGGAGGAAACACGTGTCGGCTCACCGCTGGGGACAGATGTCATCCACTCATTGGACCCAAAGCGCCTATGATACGCCGACAGTGGCACGCCCAACAGAGGCCCATTCTCGTGAAAAGGCCGACCCGCTTGACTTGGTCAAAAGGTGGCGGCCAGCCCACTGGAAGCTCGTTAATGGCCTATTCGCATATAGCCCATTTACAGCCCGCTAACCTGTGGCCCGCTTACGGCCTATCCGAATTAGGCCCGTAGCGCTATCCGGGCCGCCCTATATAATTCCAAATTGGTTTAACTTCGGTCCATGTATGGCCCATGACGATTTCGCCCATATGAGTCCTTTGTAACTCTTGGCCCATTAATGGCCCGTGGTGAAACCGCCCGTAATGAATATCGATCGCTTTATACCCATTAGCGCCCATTATTCAATTGGGTCGCTTCAAATTGTTACCTTTCGCCTTCAAGGCCCATTTATTCTTAGGCTCATTTCAAGATTCGTTACTTACGGCCCGTTATTAGCCTTTTTTCGCCAGGGCCAAATTCAGCCGATGGATAAGGCCATTCAGATGTGGCCCGTTAATCTTTTGGGCCATTTTCATCGCATCATCAAATACGGCCTATTAACGGCCCGTTATGGTCATCCCATAAAACGTACGACTTCCACTCTAGCCCGTTTACGGCCCCTTATACGGCCCGTACAAGGCCCATAGATGTGACGGCCCGTAGAAGGCCCATGGATCCTACGGGACGTAGAAGGCCCATTGACCCGACGGCCCATAGAAGGCCCATTGATCCGACAGCCCATAAAAGGCCCATGGATCCACTGGCCCATAGAAGGCCCATGGATCCGACAGCCGATAGAAGGCCCACGGATCCGACAGCCCATAGAAGGCCCACGAATCCGACGGCCATAGAAGGCCATTGATCGTTCATCCCGTAGATGGCCCATGGATCGTACGGCCTGTGGAGGGCCATGGTCACTACAACGTTTGGGTGAGTTGGCCCCCGTTTGAACGATATAGCATATTCAAAGAATTATCCTACTCTATACTATCACCTCTAAAAGACATACACTATACAATAAAGAGACTAAGGCATAGAAACGTAGAATAATCCTACACTATACAATAAAGAAATTACAGCTGATTATACCCACTGGGCATTATGGTTCGGTACCAGTGATAATAAAGCATACACAAACAACAAATTACATACACTGGGAAAATATAGCTCATACATCATGGACACGCATCAACATAACTTACCATTTGAACTATAATCTCTTCAGAAAATAGGATTGGCCGGATTTAGATAGCACAAATTTCAGTCTGCAAAATCTCCAATTCCTTCGTTGTTACCTCCGTGTCCTGTTTCATTTTTTTGACTCCTGCATCTAATACCTGCATGTCCAGTCTCAACTTGTTGATTGTATGTTCAGAATCATGTACACGTTGTCTTCCCACCTCTAGTTGATGCTCGAGAACATCAGCACATTCCAATTCCAATCCATAATCATTCGGTAACGGCCATACCGCACTGCTCACAGATCTTTGTGTTGATCTCACTTCATCCTGAAATGTTTCTGTAAGTACACATGACTAGGGGAAAAATATAGTTACACAGTGAAGCGAGCAAGACAGACTATTTTGTACATGGCAAAACAGGACTAACAATAATGTTACACGTCATGAAGCATAAGCAGGTGATATTTTAAAATTATAAAAAGGTAGTCTGTGCAGCTTGCATACAGAAATCTCTCTTAGCTCACCGGAGGAGCATGATGTTGGGGCCCAATCCAAAACACGTAAAAGTTACAGATTTAGACAAGACGCTATGAGAAATAAGCAAGCAGTTGGCCATTCTCAGCTCAATTAAAGTCTTAGGAAGCTTAATGAACAGCAGAGGATTTCATACAAACATACTACAACAAGAAAAACTATGCAATCATTAGCCTAGTATAAACTAGATTGTGAGCCTCATTCAATAATAGTTGCTTAATAGACTTCAAAGCTTCAGCACATTCAAGCAGAGTAATTAAATGGTAAGGCCTTTAATTATGTCAACTAATAGTTATACAAGTACCCAACATCGTGCATCATTCTTTGGGCATCTCATTAACTCGAGGACAAATAAAGCAATTGAAAAGAGCAAATTAACTATGCCTGAAACAAACAAGGAATTGAACTGTTGAATTGGATATTGTGACTTACCTTAACAGGTTGAAGAGGCTCAGTGCAGCTCCTAGTTCTCTTGCAAGGCTCCTTCCTAACATCTTGTACTTGGAAATCCCCAATCTTATCTTTATTGCACCCCCTCTGCAAGGTGACACAAACTAGTTACTCATCCCCTTGGAGGATAAATATGCATACTTTCCAGTCTGTGAACACAAAAGGATGAGATTATAACAAAACAACACCACATAATGAAACATGCTGCATCTCTTGCACTTGCACACAATGAAATGAGCATTTACTATGTCAGCACTATGTAAAAACTAGGCATACCTTCAAACTGGATCTCCAGGTACTCTTGGAGAGCCTACTTTAGTGTACAGCCAAACCTTTATGTCACCTATGAGTTAGAAAAGGCCCCACTACAGCAGCCCTTAGTATTTAAATTGTTGACAAGCTCTATTAGAGTGTTAGGTAAAGAACAACAAGTAATCAAAGTAAACAGTCCTACTTTGGCTGGCTGATGCAAACAAGCAATTGAACAGATGTGTGAGCAAATCTTACATATCAAGAAAAGAAGCAAAAAGGAGGCTTAAAGACCATCACTTGACTGACCAGATTTAAGGGGCATTTAAACATCATGTGCAACGTATGAACTAACATAAACATTGCATATTCCAGGTTCTACAATGGAATGCACATGTATTAGGTTATGCCATGTATGATGATGCCTAAATGTACACTATAGCAGGCAGGAGTGATTCATCATTGCATGCACAATTGAATTGCAGTTTAAGGGACAATTCTATTCCGCCTTTTCAGGGCTTATTGTCAAAATAAGCCATAAAAGATGTAAAGAAGTCATTTTTGAGTTATGGGCTTGGGCTTAACTAATTTCGCTTTGGAGGGGGTGTTCCTGTAGAACCTCACTAAAAATTGAAGGAAGGGAATAGTGAAATGACTCGTTGTCTGCCTATATTACACTCAAAATGCAACTGGTGACGCCCACGTCACACCTCACCCTCAAGTAAAAAACAACCACACAAGCATTCATTGCCCTGCCCGCTTGCATATCCTCTACCCTTTCCCTCTACTCGATCCCCGCTCGCAAAGACTAGGGTTCCTCCAAAGAAGTCATCGCCATCGGTCCCATCTGCCAGGTCCTCGATGATGCTCGTCTAGCTAGGCTACATGGCCGCGGGAAGGGAAAATCTCCCGGCTGCTCCTCCCTCCGTGCCGCCTCATTCTCATGGTCTCCAAAGCAGCTGCTCCACTGTGGTTCGCCCAACGACTACTCCGCAAGGCGCTGCACAACCACGATCGATGCCACACCGCGCGTAAGGCACCTTATTCCCCCCCACCTCCCGTGCCGTGGCCTTGAGGTGCTGTTGAAGGATGAGCTCATCCAACAAGGTGAGGATCTCCTCTGATTTTTTGCCAAATTTTCATTCTGATCCACTATACGATGAATTGCTATGAGCTGCTTCTGCTGCTGCTATATGATGCATTGCTATGAGCTGCTGCTATATGATGAATTGCTATGAGTTGCTGCTGCAATATGATGAATTGCTATGAGCTGTTGCTGCTGCTATATGATGAATTGCTATGAGCTGCTACTGCTGCTATATGATGAGTTGCTATAAGCTGCTCCTGCTGCTGCTGTATGATGAATTGCTATGAGCTGCTCCTGCTGATGCTATATGATGAATTGCTATGAGCTGCTCCTGCTGCTGCTATATGATGAATTACTATGAGCTGCTCCTGCTGCTGCTATATGATGAATTGCTATGAGCTGCTCCTACTGCTGCTATATGATGAATTGCTATGAGCTGTTGTTGGTATATGATGAATTGCACACTGCTGCTGCTGCTGCCGTATGATGAGTTGCTATGAGCTGCTGCTGCTGCTATATGATGCTTTCAGGTGGTGCTGCTATATGATAATAACCAGCCACTTGGACCATCTAATTTCAATAAATAATTGTTCTTCATTTAAATTTGGGTCATGCGTTTTTCGTTTAAATTAGGCAATGGGATCTGTATGGAAAACATTGACCAAAGTAGATTGTGCCAAGTAGATGGTATCTTTGTATTTGCATTTTGAGCAAATAGTGATTGTCTGTTTTCCTATCATATTAATTACTGCACTGGGTTCAATTTGTGATGTTTGCAAGTCAAATTAATTTTCATATGGGCAGCAAAATGAAAAAATATAATGCAATCTAGACTTTTCACTAATCATACCAAAGATAAGCTGAAAACGCAATGAAAAGAACTGGTTGGCTTATTACATGGAGCTTATATTCCCAGGTGCTTATTTTCTTAGGATAACTCGTAATAACTGTCCCTAAGAAAGTTGGCCAATAGAACTGACATACAAATAACATGTCACGATGATTGCAATGGAGGAGTGACGTACCATAGCACACTGTATAGGCTCACCGCTGGCTCTCCTTTTTTTTGCGATGTTCCATGAAATTGCCACATACATCTTGTACTTTTCATTGTGTAACCCTATCTGCAAGTTGACACGGCTAATTTCAGACATCTCTACATGATAATACATTGCATATCCCTTGCGCATATTTAAACCACCAATTAATGATTGTGTGCGTAGCATAAACTAGCCATGACTCTGTGTGCTGGACTAGCAGGCACTCTAAGGGAGCCTAATGTAGTGTACTGGAATTCCTACATGCCACCTATGATTTTGTGTAATGTACTGCCTCTGCTCCTAAATATATGTCTATGTAGAGATTCCAGTATGGACCACATACAGATGTATATAGATGCATTTTCGAGTGTAGATTCACTCATTTTGCTCCGTATGTAGCATATAGTGGAATCTCTAGAAAGACTTATATTTAGGAACAGAGGTACGAGGTAGTATCATGTATGACATCTACAAATCTAATTTAGCAGCCAGTAGTAGAAATCATTGTCTGCACAAAGGGATTACTGGTTGAAAATCCTAGCAAAGCACGCTGGCAGGCACAGAATAATACAAGAGAGAGAGACACGCTTACAAGATCATAGCAATGCCTCGGTCCAGGATCTTGGTTGGCCAAGCTGTTAGATCCAGAAGAAACATCGTCCTAGTAGTTTTTGCCAGCTGCATAACAGGTAACAGCGACCTGTTAGTATATTTGAAGTATCATCGGGCAGGTGATGCTGGACGGGTTTAAAGGTGACAATTACCTAGGTCGTGGCAGGTGCTTGGCATCTTGCCAGACGGTGGGAATCAGGTTATAAACGTCAAGGGTGATGATGCTGTGCTCGCTGTCAGGGTTCGGTAAGGAGATCTAGAACCGTTGAGTAGGGTCTTTGTGGATTGGCTCTAGTAGGATGGACTACGGTGTGGGCAAAGCGGATCTATGGCCGTAGACGAGGGCGTAGGTGAAGCTGCTCCGGTGGTTCGGTTAAAGATGGTGTCGGTGATGCAGATCTGCGGCCGTGGACGGGGCTTCAGAAGCTGCTCTGGTAGGTTGGATGAGGGTGCAAGGAAGTGGATCTGAGGTCGTGGACTTGTGAGTTGGCAAAGCGGCCCTGGTAGGATTGAAAATGGTATAGGCGAAGCTACTCCGGTGGGGTTGACGATGGTGTCGGCGAAGAGGCTCCGGTATGGTTGAGGAAGGCGTCGGCGAAGAGGATCAGAGGTCGTCGACCGGGGCGTCGGTGGGGCGGCTCCGGGGGTGTGGACGAAGCGTCTCCGATGGGGGGTACGAATGAGCCGATGCAGATGCGATGAAGTTGACGAGAGTACCGGTGAAGCAGATCCGGCGTCGTGGATAAGGCCGACACTGAATGGGCTGTGGTACAGTGGTGGATGAGCAGTCTACTTGTTTCTAGGGAGGTGGAGGGTAGATGCGGCCGCAGAAGCAGATCCGGCGAGGTGGACGCTACCGGGCGGTGAATGGGCCTGCACGCACGGTGGATGAGCAGTCTAGGGTTTCAAGAGGGGAGGGGAGAAAGGCCAATGAAGTACGGACGGCATGATGTGAGATGCACTGGTGTTGTGGAGTTAGTCGTTTTTGCGGGAGGGGGAGAGGAAATGGGGGTGCCGTGTAGTGGGGGAAACCGGAAGTTACCAAAGCAGCCCCGACCTATTATGTAGATGAGGGCAGTATTGTAACTGTTGGTGTCCGTGCACCAAGGACAAAAGGGGAATTTCGCATGCTAAAGACTAAGGTGGCGGAAATTTTAGAAGGAGGCGGGAGATTTTGCCACCCACGGGATCATTTGTATCCAGTATCAACTAATTTTGGACTGTGCTAGCGGGAAGGTCATGCGAGACTGTGTACACGGGGCACGCATCAGCAGTTAATAACTGGTGTGAGGTCCACCCCAGAAAAAAAGACAATAACTCGGGATGATGCGCCGATAACTTGGACGTTCACACGGGCGCGCCAATCAGACGGGTGTAGTGGCTGCTCACAAAAAAGGGATCAAACGCCAGCCTATGTATTTCTCGTAAATAGATAATTTAGTGCAATTGGTTATTTACTTTAAACATAATGCATTGACATGTTAGTGTAGAGGCGCACAAAAAGAAATGGATATTGTAGTCCGCTACTTAAAAGTGTTACCTCATATGATTACATAGCCCCATTTCATAAATTATGCACTGCTGAATTCATATATGAATATTACATATATTACTTCATAATATAAACTTAAATCATCCAAGACTAATGATTTTGAATGCAAGAGTAACAATGGTGCATGTACATGATAGCTACATTGGTTGTTTGAAGAAACATCACTGTAAATTTGGCATGCACAACTGAAAAGGTTTATTCAAATAGAAAAAAATGTGATATGTGAGTGTCCAATCTTTATAGCGTTGAATCGATATTGTACCTTGGCCACGATACGGAGTAGATATTGACTTATGTTCAAGCGATGCACGTCCACGATCGCTAGATAGTGATACGTGAATGAATTGTGCAATCTCTCTCACACACATACATATCTCATTTCCCCATGTGCATCGGAATCACACACGCGCACTTCATGTATTTCTCTCCCTCCGTCAAGGTTAGAATTCGTCTTTCTACCCCGTCTTACAAGTCTCTCACACAGAAACACACACGCTCTCTCTGTCGAACACGCCCACCCCTTTAATTCCGCCCAACGTGACTTGCAGGGTGGCTACAGCTTCGTACAGAAAGTTAAAAAGAAACAAGTCCATCCTTAATCTTGTATTCTAAGTACTATGTGGGTTCCACTGTTAGTACAATAGCGAAAGAAGTATATATTAAATAAGTACTGGTGTGCTCGCCGACGTGCCGGCGTGGAGCAACTCGCCACTCCTCATCGAGCTAAACTGGAGCGGCGAGTTGCTGAACCATGCGCCTGCTTGGGGAGGCAACTGGCTCCGTCGGGCTAAGCGAGGTTGGTGAAGCATCGAGCAGCCTCGCCCATATCCGGAGGGCTCGACGGGCCACCCAGCCGGGTAATATGTCGGAGAATGGCTCTCGAAGCCATCGGAAGAGTGGAGAAAATGGTGAAGGAGGAGATGGGGAGCGGCGGAGGGTGCGATTCTTGCCCGCTGTCTGTCTGCCTCGTGTAAATAGAGGGCGGACGGTAGGAGCTTGGCCGGCGTCTGGTCTCGTTTCAACTGAGGGCGGATGGTAGGAGCTTGGCCGGTGTTTTGTTTAATTCCAGCCCGCTCATGAACGGTCTTGTGGCCGGAGTAGGTTTCGCGGTTTGCATGTGGGTTTAACGGAGGGGTTTGATGGAGGCGAGGAGGCGTGTTTAGCCGGGCGTGCAGCGGGTGGCGCAAGATTTCGATTCGACGGATGAAAGCGTGCATTTCCGATACAGCTTTAATGCGATTTAGGAGGAGAAGCGGTTACCAAATGTTGAATGGCCAATGCATCCTCCTTCAATTAATGCATGAGGGAAGTAATGGGAGGAGGACCGGGAAAAGAGGCTGCACGATGTGAATGCAACACAGTTTGCCCTCATATAAAGGCGCCCCTCCATTCCAATGCATCTACCACATCGTACGCACCTAAGCATTTGCCTAAGCAGCTACACTAAGCGCAAAAGAGCTCACTCCAGACCCATGGCAGCGATGCGCGCGAGCGGCCAGCGGCTATGCCAGATGGTCCACGACGTCGCCCTCCGGCATGGCGCCGAGGATCGTTCCGGACGGTGTTGGAGACCGGCTGGTGGATGCCCGCCGTCGACGCCAACTACAACTCTCAGTTGGACCAGATGATCGTTGCCACCACCAAGAAGTTCACCGTCTCTCAAGAATCTCGCGGACGACATCGTCAGCATCTCCACGCCGCCCCTGGCCCTCATTGCTCGCCACCCTAATCGGCCTCCATGGCCGAACCTCTTTCAAGCACTCGTGGCCTCGCGATCACCGCCGCCCACGAAGAATGTCCACCTGGAGGTCGCGCTCGCCGCGAGGTGCCTCGCCCTGCAAGAATTCGCCGACCTACACATCCACGTGTATGAGCAAATCGTGTACATAGGTATCTACAGGGCCAGTGAGGACGCTACAACGTTGGCCTTCCTCAATCGGCTAGAAGCTTTGGATGCCTTTGCCGAGAAGCACCTCGACCTCGCCACAAAGCCGCCGCTTTAGCACGGCCGGTGGTGGCCGGCGCACTAAGTTGAGGAGGAGGAGGTCGACGTTAATGGATGCATCTTTCTTCTTGCCTTCAGAATCACCATCGCGCTTGCATCATCATCGTGGCCTTAATTTTATTGTGTTGTTGCACTCGCTCCAAATAATACTGACATGTGCGATCCCTTTGCTTAATTATATGCATCACCGTAACTAGTACTCCATCCGTCAATTTATAAGTTGTGCTTAACTTTTCCATCAACTTCCTGCAACGCGCGGGCATCTTGCTAGAAACATTAGAACATGTCGGACCACGTGTGACCAAACCGACGATGCGCCAACCTAGCTACTATGTACCCTGCTTATCTGGTGGAAATAGCCCCGCCCTAGCGTTTCCAATCGTTATTTCTATCTATCGATCGTGCCAAGGAGCAGAACCAAAATGTTACAATTTATACATGTTTCTCTACTCCTACTCCTATAAAAGACTCAGTTGGTGATGGTGGTGTGTCTGTCATCCGTCGTTTCTGACCATTAGATCTGCATCTAACGGTTGTGAGGTAAGTTGTGGCATTTTTGCAACAATAGCCCACTTCTCTGCTCCAATTTGCAGAAAACCCCTTATTATCTTGAAAGCAACCACATCCTCCCTCACCTCATCAAAACTGCCTGAGAAATATATACTCCTATAAAAGACTCAGTTGGTGATGGTGGTGTGTCTGCCATCCGTCGTTTCTGACCATTAGATCTGCATCTAACGGCTGTGAGGTAAGTTGTGGCATTTTTGCAACAATAGCCCACTTCTCTGCTCCAATTTGCAGAAAACCCCTTATTATCTTGGAAGCAACCACATCCCTCCCTCACCTCATCAAAACAGCCTGAGAAATATATTTTGAGTGAAAAGTACTCCCTCTGTGCCTAAGTATTTCTCTTTCTAGAGATTTCAATAAGTGACTACATATGGAGCAAAATGAGTGAATCTACACTTCAAAATATGTCTATATAATCCGTATGTGATAGTCCATTTGAAATCTCTAAAAAGTCAAATATTTAGGAATAGAGGGAGTAATATATTAGGAGTATATCAAAACAAGAGTGATTTCTTTCAAGTTTGTGAACAAGTACTACTATTCTACTACTTTGGATCCATCTTAACACACGGGCACACTGCTAGTAAAAGGAAAAGGCCTGCCGTGTTCGCGTCGCACTCCCCCCCACACACGCCCAGGAATCGGGAGTACTCCACGGCCCGTCCGGCATGACACATAGCTTAGGGAAGGCGTGTTGCCTAGCATTTTCACTTTCATGTGGGACCGCCATTGAGCAAACCGACTACTGGCAAACCGACTATTATAAACCGCACTACCGCCACGCCGGGTTGGAAAAATGTAAACGAGGGAAGATCTAGTCAGTAGTAACGGAAACCAAGAAATTTGGTGTCGATGGGGCTCGTTGATAGAGTAGGAGCATTCCGTACTACTCTACTCCTACTAGTACCAAGTTTGTACTATACAACTAGTACTATCACTATACAACTAGTAGGTACGTGCACGGCACAACATCGTAGGAACAAAAAAGGGGAAGATCTTGTTTTGGGTGATTTATCTTTTTTTCTGTCAACATAGTATGAATAATATGATGTGGGGGCATCCATGAAGCTTATGTGGCTTGGTTGCATGGCTACGAAAGGTTAGAGAAAAATAAATAGATAATGTGTTTAGAGTGCACTCCACTAAACAGATATACTTTGGATCCATTGCAACGGGCCAGCACATCTATATCTATACCCCCTATATAGTGTGTGAATAACTTTGAAAGTTAGTCGTTGGATGAAGCCAATCCGATGGTACAAAGATGGAAAATCCGAGCACTACTGGTCGTTGGATATCATCTACATTCCACCAGATTCTGCCACATGTAGAATCTAGAAGACTCCATGGTTGAACTTCATTCATGACTAACTTTGCCACAACTAATCTTAGGCAAAGTGTATCTGCCACAAAAAATGTGGCTAACAAAATGGCCACCACAAGTGTGGCAATATTTGGCAAGAAGTTGAGTCTATGACATGTGGACCATGTAGCTAGAAAAGTGTGGCAAGCCACAAGTGTAGCAATGAAACAAACACATGCCGGCACGCCTAAGCTTAGGCGTGGCAACCTTAGGCTGCAAACCAAACCATAACTTTGAAAGTTGGTCGTTGGATGAAACCAATCCGACGGTACAAAGATGGCAAATCCGAGCACTACTAGCCGTTGGATATCATCTACATTCCACCAGATTTTGCCACATGTAGAATCTAGAAGACTCCACATGTAGAAGCATAAAGCACAAACCACTGAGATCTCATGCGTGCAATGCACGGTACCTTACTAGTAGTTGGTAGTAGTAAGGAACAAATTCGGGTTTGGCACGAGCTCAGATCATGGAGCACCACAAGGCCTGCCACAGGAGTTACATTTCCCTCTCGGGGCCCATGGGACCGAACTTCAGTGGCTTAGTGCCCGGCCTATGAGTCAATGACATGCGGACCATAAATGCGGCTGGCCCAGATGTCATTCTCATGGTGGTGGTGTGGTTCGCGACTCACTCGTTCGAGATGAACCGGCCGGTGGTGGCGTGGCTGCGGCGAGGGTGCCACAGCTGGGCGTTGGGGCGTTACGTGGCGTAGATGGAATATATTTTTTACAAGAGAGGAAATAGTTCATCTATATCAATATACATAGAGAGGGAATATATTTTTACAAGAGAGGAAATAGTTCATCCATCCATAATGCCCTGCTTCTAGTTTAGCATCTTCTTCTTCTTCTTCTTCTTCTTCTTCTTCTTCTTCTTCTTCTTCTTCTTCTTCTTCTTCTTCTTCTTCTTCTTCTTCTTCTTCTTCTTCTTCTTCTTCTTCTTCTTCTTCTTCTTCTTCTTCTTCTTCTTCTTCTTCTTCTTCTTCTTCTTCTTCTTCTTCTTCTTCTTCTTCTTCTTCTTCTTCTTCTTCTTCTTCTTCTTCTTCTTCTTCTTCTTCTTCTTCTTATTCTTCTCTCAAACTCACACGGCATCGAAGGCAGCATATTTTATCCGCCGCACATCCGCATTTACCTTAATGTCAGCGCCTCATCACCCTTCCAAGATTTGTTCCTAGCACAAAATTTGCTCATTCGAATAGGGATGGTGTCGGTTTATCACAATCTTCTACAGGAATTTTTATTCTGGTTTGTAGGTCAGCTATACTTTTCAAATCAAGGTTGTACGGCTCCAACTTCTATTTGTCCCCTGCAATGGCTTCCCCACAGAAGTATATGTCCTCCCGAGACAAGAAATCGTGAAGCCCACTTGGTATGGAGGGCGCGTATGATGTGGTACACCAAAACATCATCTTCGAGGCACAAATGAAGGACAGCGCGCGCTGGATCTTCCCAAAGGCACGCCTGTACTCTGACGAGACCGATGACATTCATCTCCACCTTTTGGAGGGAGTTGGATACATTGTTGATCCACTTCCAAACAACCCTTGGGTGGTCAGTGACTGTGGAAACTATGCTCAACGAGCCTTCGACGAGGACATGTTGGACGCTAAAAACCTACATCTCGATCTCTTTCGCCATTTGGAACCGCTGGACCGGAGGGCTATGGTATGGAGAATTAGGATTAGATGGCTAGTCTAACTCAAGAAGATGATTATTTATAGGGGCTTCGGAATTACTCCAGGAGGATGTGAAGAGGTTAAAACAATGAGAATGCAGTGTGGTTTGGATGCAAATGAAGATCAAGGAGTAGTGAAAAAGCCGAGGAAATCGGTTCCTGATGGAGAAGTAAATGGGAGAAGTTATGCGCATGCATGAGGAGAGGTGCGGTGGTTTGACTGCTGCATGCAATGGATTGGACGAGCTCTTCGGTTGCCTTTTCTCTCTCCCACGCGCACAGAGTGGCCCACTTGCATGCTATAGTTTATTGGCTGGAGTCTGGCTGCAGCTGCTCATGTGTATGCTAATTAATGTTGTGAATGCGGGGCATGAAGGGAAATGGGCGCATGCAAAAGGGTATATACGTAGACTAATTAGAGAAATACTGAAAAAAGTTATGCGCAGAAAAAAGAGGACCGGGGGAGTACTACTCATGTTCCTACTACGGTTAAGGAATATGCGGTTATCCTCAAAAAAGAAAAGTCCTTCGCGCTTCCGCATGCACGAGAATTTGGTTCTGCTCGCAATATGGATGATAGCTGGAGGATGAAGTGAACCCAGAGGCATGCTAACACGGGAGTGTAATCATGTTCCTACTACTCCTACTAGTAGTAGTAGTACAACTGTGGTACACTTGATGGTCAAAATACTATTATTCATCCGGTCCTCACAGTGAATTGACAAGACCCTGCGCCCGAGGTGACACCAATCCAGGCGGCGTGTCCGGGTTACCAAAGTCAGCCTCACCTTGTGCACTGTGCAGTCACTGTCACAGCCGTTGTACAGCATGCCTCGCCTCGTCTCCCTCTCCCCTAGAACTGTTCCATCTCCATCTCCATCGCCAGAGATCCTGAGGTCACTCTTCATTATCTCACTGTGCCCCTGCATACCCTTGCCTCGCTCGCCTCCCCCAGTACCACTATTCCCTCGCTAGCCGCTCCAGCACCGACAGCCTTCTCCCCCGTAAATCAAGCCCCCCCCCCCCAAACCCCACCTTCCAAACTCCACCATGCCCGAATGCGAACCGTGCAGGATCCATATGAGCCGTGATTGGAGCAATCTCCCTAGTGACGTCCTCGACCTCTGTTGTTCGTGTATGGATATGTTGAGCGCTCTGCGGCTGGCTGCATGCTCGAGGGGCATGCACACGGCCATCATCGAAGCGAGGCCAAAGCTTTTCAAGACACCCTACTTGCTGCTATCTTGTCTTGCGAGATTGGTTCACCATGATACGGAGGCGTACATGATGCCCCTTGACTTCAATCCGATCTCCATTAGCCGAAACTTCTTTGCAGGTATGTAGTGGGTCGCCGTACATCATTTCCCTCAACTTCGATCCGATCACCATCGCCTGAAACTTGTTGGCATGTATGTACTGGGTCGGCATGAACTCCCACTGGATGGCTGCCTTCAGAGAAGACGGTAAAAAGTTGGTGCTCGTGAACTTCCAGACCTCCCATGAGATTATCCTTCCTCTGTTGGATTATATAGAGTTTTACCATCGCGGTCCTAGTCATCTAGATTACCACGTCAGTTGGACGGACCTTGTTTTGCAGAAGATTGTAATCTGCCAAGTGCCCACACGACATGCAAATTACATAGATTTCAAGCTAATTGCCTTGTTCGACCGCGGACTCGCCTATCTTTACGCCGGTGCCTTCTTTAGCTGGAGACAACTCAGCTCGCAGTGGATCATCGTCAAATCTGATACACACTTCTGTGATGCTATTGAACACAATGGCATCATCTACGCGATCGACAAAGCAGATGGCACCACGTATTGCTGGGACGGCGTGTGTAAGTTGTTTCCATCTCATGTTAATGATGACGCCATGACACTGTTTGAAATTTTTGTGATGATTGGCATATCCCTTTTTGAGCAGAATTTGAGTAGAACTATGGCAATGTATTAGAGACGCCGTAAATCAGCTATATTTGGAATGAGTTATTTCATGCGATTGTGATCATGTCATTACAACCAATTTGTACCCCTGAATAATCAAACGGTTAGGAATATATGGATATTCTCCTTATTTTACAGTAATCTATATACTACTACTACTAAATATGAGTGTGTATCAATGGCCATGTTAGTTTCCTCATTTTCATGATGTAGAAACATGCACCACACTGTTGGTTTCATATAACCATACATTAGGGAAGTAAATGTGCATATGGAGAACTCTATATTTGGAAGTAGTCAAATCCTGTAATGCTTACCATGTGTACGTACCTATATTCGCCCTTCAACAATCAATGGCTAGAATAATATCCTCACAAAAAAATTGCCCACAGAACACGAGTATATAACAATGCATGATCTGTTAGTTACCTTGAAGAATTTGTTTGTGAGGACAGACATGATTCCATAACATGCATGACATGGTAGTTTCTGTGAAGAATCAATTATAGATAACATGAGTATAACCATGCATGGCACTTCTATATTTTCAAACCCAAGATACATTTCCCTGTATTTTCCTCCCGCCCAACAGGACATATCAATGTTGTTTCTTGCATTATCCTACTCATACTCGAACAATGCAGATCTTACATTAACAATGCATGTACTTTTTGATATGATGCAAGGTCCCTACAAGCTTCTCGCCCTTTGCAATCACACCACCTTTGCTAAAAAACAGGAAGCACAACAGGTTCCACGCCGATCGATTTATTTACAAAAGACTGATGATCATTCGGACACATGAGACGGAAAAGTTATATTGCAAAAACCCCACTGTATACAAGCACTGTTACATACGTGAGTATCCGGACAATGGATGTTATGTCTATGAGCAGGATACCAGCTTGTTGGGGCCTTCAGGATTTTTTTAGTTGGAGGCGGGTAAACAGCCTTGGTTCACACTCTCTGTTTCTCGGACTCAATTATCCGATTAACCAGGAGATCACCGTTGGCAAGGACCTTGATGGCAGAGGGCTCTGTTCGCTATGGAAAACTGTGTCTACATGGCGAGCCCTAGGAGTTCGGGAGCAAACTCCCCTGATTGTCAATGATACAACCTACAGCCAAAAGAAGGTGAGAATGACAAAGGCATCCGGATTAACTTTGATCCTTGGATGTCTCAATTACGACAAGTAGTGATGTGGTTCAACCCTTCAGGTTGATAGGTAATTGGGCTATTGCGTCGAAAGGGTGGAGTACTGGTGTCTGCTACCTCTTGAGCACTGCGTTGGTTTTCCCTTGAAGAGGAAAGGGTGATGCAGCAAATTAGCGTAAGTATTTCCCTTAGTTTTTGAGAACCAAGGTATCAATCCAGTAGGAGGCCACGCACAAGTCCCTCGCACCTACACAAACAAATAAGAACCTCGCAACCAACGCGATAAATGGGTTGTCAATCCCTTCACGGTCACTTACGAGAGTGAGATCTGATAGATATGATAAGATAATATTTTTGGTATTTTTATGATAAAGAGAAATAAGATGCAAAGTAAAATAAAAGGCAATAGAAATAGCCAAGTGTTGGAAGATTAATATGATGGAAAATAGACCCGGGAGCCATAGGTTTCACTAGTGGCTTCTCTCAAGAGCATAAGTATTACGGTGGGTGAACAAATTACTGTCGAGCAATTGATAGAATTAAGCATAGTTATGAGAATATCTAGGTATGATCATGTATATAGGTATCACATCCGTGACAAGTAGACCGAAACGATTCTGCATCTACTACTGTTACTCCACACATCGACCACTATCCAACATGCATCTAGAGTATTAAGTTCATAAGAACAGAGTAATGCTTTAAGTATGATGACATGATGTAGAGGGATAAACTCATGCAATATGATATAAAGCCCATCTTGTTATCCTCGATCGCAACAATACAATACATGCCTTGCTGCCCCTGCTGTCACTGGGAAAGGACACCGCAAGATTGAACCCAAAGCTAAGCACTTCTCCCATTGCAAGAAAGATCAATCTAGTAGGCCAAACCATACTGATAATTCAAAGAGACTTGCAAAGATAACCAATCATACATAAAAGAATTCAGAGGAGATTCAAATATTGTTCATAGATAATCTTGATCATAAACCCACAGTTCATTGGTCTCGACAAACACGCCGCAAAAGAAGATTACATCGAATAGATCTCCAAGAGAATCGAGGAGAACTTTGTATTGAGATCCAAAGAGAGACAAGAAGCCATCTAGCTAATAACTATGGACCCGAAGGTCTAAGGTAAACTACTCACACATCATCGGAGAGGCTATGATGTTGATGTAGAAGCCCTCCGTGATCAATGCCCCCTCCGGCAGGACGCCGGAAAAGGCCCCAAGATAGGATCTCACGGGTACAGAAGGTTGCGGCGGTGGAACTAGGTTTTCGTGGATGCCTCTGATGGTTTGGGGGTACGTAGGTATATATAGGAGGAATAAGTAGGTCGGTGGAGCCACGAGGGGCCCACGAGGTGGAGGGCGCGCCTGGGTCACGTTTGTTCCAAAAATCATGTTCCCAAAGGTTTCATTCTGTTTGGACTCCGTTTGATATTCTTTTTCTGCGAAACTCTGAAATAGGCAAAAAATAGCAATTTGGGCTGGGCCTCCTGTTAATAGGTTAGTCCCAAAAATAATATAAAAGTGTATAAATAAGCCCATTAAACATCCAAAACAGAATATATAATAGCATGGAACAATAAAAATTATATATACGTTGGAGACGTATCAGTGTCTCCGGATCATTGGTCGCTGAAGCGGGGCTGCAAATTATGATGGTGTTGGATCATCTCTTCGAATGACTTTGTTGTCTTTGCTGCTTGTTCTGGATGGGTAGTTCTTTCTTTTGTTATGCATATTCCTTGTCATTTGGCCATCCTCGTCTATGTCACTCTTACTATGTAATAGTTGGCTCTGTTTAGATTGTCATTCTCGTCTGGATCACGAGAGTCTGAGCGCTGCAGATGGGTGCATTTTGGTGGTGTAACAAGACTTCTTATGAACTATCATGTCTTGTTGTTTATGTGAGCAGTAGTCAGTAGTCAGTGTTTGAATGTTATATATATCGTTGTTTCAAACTGTTTATTGTCTCGAACTACTGGTGGGCTAAACGAGGGCATCACCATTCTCCAGAGTTCAGAGTGTATCTCCTTTTTTCAAGTTGTATAATTTGAGCTCAGTGTCTTTTCGATGATGTACACTTGTTCGGGCCAGTGAGGTGTCGTTGAATATGGGCCGAGTAGTTACGGAATGCCAAACAGGTCAATTATGACTCTTAGGCCGGGCTCTAAAAAGATCCTCAAAAAAAAGGTCGGGCTCTCCAAAAAAGAAAGAATAAGGACTCTTAGGCCGACATGTGGGCGCCACCGGTGTTTTCATGCGCTTGCCCGCCGAGAGCATATTGGCTCGTGTTCGAAATTCAAGCTACCTTTTCATCCCCAATATCCCGCCCTTCCCCCACCTCTGGAATCTCGATTCCTACTCCGTTCCCCAAATCCCTCCTCAGACTCCTGTACTAAGCTCACTATCATGCCGCCCATCAACGCGATCTCCGAGCTAGAGATCTTGAGGTCCGTCCTGCCTTGGTCGCTACATGCTGCCGCCAACAAAGGGTATGGCGGCGCTTGACGACCAGTTGCTTGGCAAAGTGTCTGTCGGTGTCAAACCGCGGATCTCGGGTAGGGGGTCTGAAATTGCAACTATCCCTAGGTGGTTTTGGTAATTCATAACAACATATAGCTCATTGAGCTAATGCTATTCCAAGACTATTATTTCAAGAAAGCTCAATGAATGGCATGGCATGGATGATGAAAGTGGATCCCTCAAAATACTAAGGACAAAAGGATTGGCTCAAGCTCAAAAGCTCAAGACTCTTCATTTTACATTTTAGTGATCCAAGATCACATTGAGTCTATAGGAAAAGCCAATACTATTAAGAAGGGATGAGGTGTTGCTTAATGAGCCTTTTGCTTCATGTGCTTAGTGATATGCTCCAAAACCCTCAACTACTTTCCCACATCCACAAATGACCTAAACCTAAAGCCAAAATCGGTCTCACCGATTCTTTCTATCCGGCGCCACCGATTCCAAAAGTCATAGCCACTGCCACAAACCCTAAGCAAATCGGTCTTACCGATAGGGATCTCGGTCTCACCGAGATGGGGTTGTAATCTCTCTTTCCCCTTTGTAACGCTTCGGTCTAACCGGTGAGCGATCGGTCCCACCGAGATTGCAATGTAAACTCTCTGTTTCCTTTTTGTAACATTTCGGTCTCACCGAAAAGAGCAAATCGGTCCCACCGAGTTTACCTGACCAACTCTCTGGTTAGCTAATTACCAAAATCGGTCTCACCGAGTGTCGGTGTCAAAACCGGCGGATCTCGGGTAGGGGGTCCCGAATCAAGGCCTAGGCGATGGTAACAGGAGACAAGGGACACGATGTTTTACCCAGGTTCGGCCCTCTCGATGGAGGTAATACCCTACCCTGCTTGATTAATATTGATGATATGGGTAGTACAAGAGTAGATCTACCACGAGATCAAGGAGGCTAAACCCTAGAAGCTAGCCTATGGTATGATTGTTGTTCGTCCCCACGGACTAAAACCCTCCGGTTTATATAGACACCGGATAGGTTAGGGTTACACAGAGTCGGTTACAATGGTAGGAGATCTACATATCCAGACGCCAAGCTTGCCTTCCACGCCAAGGAAAGTCCCATCCGGACACGGACGAAGTCTTCAATCTTGTATCTTCATAGTCTTGGAGTCCGCCGTGATGATAGTTCAACTATCCAGACACCCCTAGTCCAGACTCCTCAAGAGCCCCTAACCAGGCTTCAATGACGACGAGTCCGCGCAGATATTGTCTTCGGCATTGCAAGGCGGGTTCCTCCTCCAATACTTCATAGAAGGTTTTGAACACAAGGATAGTGTCCGCTCGCAAAACAAGTTCCAAATACCACCGTAGAGAGAATAACTTTTGCACAGATCTGCCGACGTATTCTCAAGGGCGTGACATCACACCACGGCCAGCCTTTATATGAATTGTTTTTACCGCTCCACCTTAGCGCGCTTAGCGAGGCGGTTTCCTTGGCACGCCTTATCAAAGCATAGATCGTGTCCCTTATCCCGGATTCTCATCAATACGGACATGGGTAACCCATCCGCGCCATTGATTACGGCGCTTGGGAGATAAGCGAGTTTTACCAGTTGGTGGGGACGATAGCTTCGTCTGTCCATATAAGGGATAAGGATCCACCTTTTCACCCACGCCTTCTTCCTCCTTTGCTCATCCATTCTCGCACACTCGAGCCCCAGCGCCCAAGTCCGCACATCCCACCTCAACCTTCTCCAACCATGTCCGGAGCGGGAGGTAGGTGGATGGCCTCCTCCGTCACGGAGGGGCACATCACAAGACTGCGGGAGGCCGGATACTTGTCCGGCGACATCGCGCACAGGTTCCCCGACGCGGGGCAGCCCATTCAAACCCCTAGGCCCCATGAGAGGGTGGTGTTTCTCCCCCACTTCCTCCGCGGACTAGGTTTTCCACTTCACCCATTTGTCTGGGGGCTCATGTTCTACTATGGCCTGGACTTCCACGACCTGGCCCCGAATTTCATCCTCAACATCTCGGCGTTCATCGTCGTGTGCGAGGCCTTCCTCTGCATCTAGCCCCACTTCGGCCTATGGCTGAAGATCTTCAATGTCAGGCCAAAGGTAGTGGGCGGCCGTCAAGCGGAGTGTGGAGGCGCCATGGTCGGCAAGATGGCCAAAGTCCTATGGCTCGAGGGCGCCTTTGTGGAGACAATAAAGGTGGCAATCGGGTGGTTCTACATCACCGAGCCACGCGACCCTCAATGGGTGGCGGCCCCAATTCAGATCTGGCTTCCCACACGGCTCTCGCCATGGAAAGAGACGGCTCGACGTGGGGGAATTCGACGAGCTATCCGGACTCCAAACATGCGTCCAAACCTGGTGGACAAGAATCTTAGGCTTGTCGACATAATCCAGTGATGCTCATCCGCCGGATTCTCCCATGCCAACAACGGGCCTTTAATTTGTGGGAGTTCGATCCGCGCAGCACCGGTTCTTGAGCCGCTCTTCGACACTACGCACGAAGATGCCCGAAGGTGCTGTTCAAGGGCGCCAAGCCCAAAGATCCGCTAACAAAGATCGTGGATACAGCTCGCGCGCCAAGCCGGCGAGGTAAGTTATTTTACCCTTTACGGACTCTTTTTCATAGATTGACTCTACATGGGATCTAAAACTCCCTAATCTTTGACAAGATCGGGTCAAGACGCCCGACAGATTAATCTGTCCGCCTTTGCCGAAGACCAGCGGACGCCTGATTGACGGAAGGTTGCTGGCTCCGCACCCCATGTGGTGCCGGAGAAGAAGGCTAAGAAGGAGGCCACGGAACTCAAGGAGCTCCCGACGCCAGTGCCGTCGATTCTGAAGCGAAATCTTCTCCCGAGGACGAGGAGGAGGAAAAAGAAGCTTCTCCCCCAGCGGGGAGGAGAGGAAAAGGAAGGCCGCCCCAACTGGGGAGGCCGGAGGGTCCAAGAAAGGAAGAACCCTTCCTTCGGACTTCTCCACCAACGTCGACAGCGACGAGGAGGATTGGCCAACAAGGGCCAAGCCCCTGGCGAGATCGTAGGTGTCCGGATACCCATGGCTTTTTTATTATTGCATAGTGTTCTCTAATGTCGAACAATCATGCAGCCCGCCCAAGAGCGAGCTAGCCGCTTCGACGAGCGGGTCCCTGGGTTCGTCGGAGATGGAGAGTACTTCGCTTCTGACCGCCTCCTCGCCTCACGCTGCGGACGATGCCGAGGTGGTGCCCTAAGGGGGGCCTGGTCAAGAGGAGGTGGCGCAGGAGGCGCCACAAAGCGACCTCCCGGACTCCAGGCGCGTGGGTGGAAGGACCCCCAGGGGCTCTAAGCCCGACCCATGTCCGGACTCCATGCCGGAACCTTCAGCGGTTCCGGAGTCCGGCAAGCAATCCTTCAGAAGAAGGGTATCGCCGTGTCCTCCGTCCCAACCGAGGCACCGGATAGCATCGAGGCGCTTAACAGCGCCATCGAGGAGGAGCACCGCACCGTTATGAGTGCGGTGATCCGGACAGTCGATCCTCCAAGAGCGTCTTGACTGAAGCTTGTACCAGCCTTCTAACAGCTTTGAGGTAAGTTTAGAATATGTAAAAATATTACCGCATAGACAGTAGTTCTAATGCTTAGTTCGGTGTTCGGAAAGAAAAGCCGACTAAGGATCTAAAAGATATACGCTGGAGTCTAACATAAGTATGTCAATGTGGGAATGCAGGCTGCGCTTGACCTCTGCCCAGACCGATCATGGAGGTCAATGCATTGAAGCGAGCCTTGAGCGGTCCGAGAACGAGCCCGGCCAAGCCAAGAAGCAGCTCGAGGACAAGGAAGGTAAGTAGTACCTTATTAAAGAAATACCTTATAGAAAGGTTTCGGTTGCAAAAAATAACAGGAATAACATGGGTACTGCAGGGGCCACGAACGAGGTGGTGACCCTAAAGGAAGCGGTGTCCGTGGCCGAAAACAAAGCGGCTGCGGAACGCACCGAGCGAGAGAAAGGGGAGGCGCAGCTGGCGGAGGTGCGGCAAGAGCTCTAGATTCTCGTGGAAAAACACGAGGGTTTGGAGCGTGACTCGAAGACCCGAGAGTCCGAGCCTGCCTCGGCTCTTGAGAGTGCCAAAGCTGCTAAGGCCGAGGCCCAAAAACCCTCCAAGAAATTGAATCATTAAAGAAGATAGCGGCGGGTAAGGCATTCTTTATGCAAAGCAAGAATGTAAAAGTCAATTACATATTAATTACCCGGATTCGGAGCTCTCCAGGAGCATTCGCAGATTTGCCCCGTAGTGTGTCTGATGCTGCCGCATTCTACCGCGCCCAGGAGGGGAGCTCAACAGAAAAGGTTTTCTTGTCTCAATATGCTGAGGTCGGACATCCGGTGCCCCTAAGCAACCAGCTGAAGCAGCTGGTCGAGCTCCATAAGGTCGCCGAACAGGCCATGAAGGGCCTCATAGTTCGGCTGTGGCCATTGGAGGCCATGCCTGGGAGCTACTTCGGCTTAGTGCGGCGGCCCGTGGACGCCTGTCCACGGATTGAAGTCATCAAGCGCTCCGTCTGCATTGAAGGTGTCCGTCGGGCCCTTGCCCGTGCTAAAGTGCACTGGGGCAAGCTGGATGCGGAGAAGCTTGTGACGGACGGGCCACCGAAGGGCAAGGAGCATCGCACGCCGGAAATTTACTATGAGGGCCTCCTGAAGGGAGCCCGTCGAATAGCGGATGAGTGCTCCAAAGATGTAATTTTTGAATAGACTCGCATTTGTTATCCTGTACGCTGAAAACTTGTTCATATGCGCTAAGCAACGCTTGTTAATTTAAAATATTACCTTCTGTGCGGCCGTTTATCAAATTTGAGAGATGGCAAGTCGTTGGCTTCAGCCCCATGCCACGAGTGCTGGGGTGTTCGGGATAAACTTGAGCACTCTTGTTCCCATTCTTGGGTCCATCTAGGAGGCGCCAACACAACGTAACAAGGCAACCGGACTTATAATGCTTGAACACTCTCACTTAGCCATAGAATTCTATAATTTTAAATTTTGGTGAAGCCCCTAGTATTCGAAGACCGAGTTCGGGCGCTATCCACGCCTTGGCGGACAACTCCGTTCCTCGCCTAAGCGGCATAAGTCTTTAGGGACCCGAAAAACCTCTCGAACAGCGATCGGCTCTCGCCTCTATCATGACGGTCAGTTTTAGCTTTCTCATCGAGGTGCTCGACCCAGCTCAACTGGGGCACAATCGCAGTGGTTCTCCCGGTGCTACCTTAGCCGATATAACGGAACGTAAGGTACCAAAACACGGGAGCCGGGCAAACCAACTATTGACCCAAGACATGATTCGGAGCCGATTCATATAATGCTATAAGTTCAGGGTGCCGCACTTGTGAAAGTGTTCGGACTTATCACACCATAATTTTGGGGTACTTAAGCCCCTGGTGTATTGGCCGTACCAAAGTGTACGGGTGCAACATGTCATGAAATGAACATATGTATATAATAAGAAAGTAGTGCAATAATAAGCAAAAGCTATGTATTGTTTATTCAAAAAGGTACTGCAATGAAAGCAGAACGATACAAATAGTGCGATAAGCAAGGGATGGGACTATCTAACATGTCCCCCTCCAGGGGTAAGCTGCATGATGGCATGTAAAACAGGTATAATGCTCGTAATAGAGACCACCTGAACACTCGACGTAGCTTTCTGTTTCCCTGGCTATTGCATCATGAGTCCGGCGATTCTAGTGCCGGACAGGACTTCTGGAAAACGGAGTCCTGAAAAAAAAAGAAAAAAGAAAAAGAATGACACAATCGGGAGCCCCTGGTGCGGTTGAGCCGCATTCTTGGCGTGTCGTGGTCGTGCCCCTCCCCATATGCCCATGGTATCTCCAGAGCGTAGTTATGTACGTGTAATACTGGCTTCGCAATTTTGCGAGGGCTGGGGTTGGGGCCGGATTTCTACGCGTGCTTGAATCGTGCCAGGCGGTCTTGTTGTAGGTTACTCCGGGCGCGCTTGACAGTGTCCGGACGCTTAGTGGCCGGACTCAAGAATTGCTGTGAGAGGCTGCTTTGCACCTCCGCCGCGAGGGCCGCCGTGTGCTCCTCTGTTCGGAGAGAGCGTTGGTGTTTCCATTGACCGTGATTACTCCTCGAGGGCCTGGCATCTTGAGCTTGAGGTATGCGTAGTGCGGCACCGCATTGAACTTTGCAAAGGCGGTTCGTCCCAAGCGAAGCGTGATAGCCGCCATGAATGGGACAATGTCGAAGATTAACTCTTCGCTTCGGAAGTTATCCGGGGATCCGAAGACCACTTCGAGTGTAACTGAGCCTGTACAATTGGCCTCTACACCCGGTATGACGCCTTTAAAGGTCGTCTTTGTAGGTTTAATCCTTGAGGGGTCTATGCCCATTTTGCACACTGTATCCTGATAAAGCAGGTTCAGGCTGCTACCGCCGTCCATCGGGACTCTGGTGAGGTGAAATCCTTCGATAATTGGGTCAAGAACCAATGCGGCGAAACCACCGTGACGGATGCTAGTGGGGTGGTCCCTTCGATCGAAGGTGATCGGGCAGGAATGAAGGAAATATGCCCTAGAGGCAATAATAAAGTTATTATTTATTTCCTTATATCATGATAAATGTTTATTATTCATGCTAGAATTGTATTAACCGGAAACATAATACATGTGTGAATACATAGACAAACAGATAGTCACTAGTATGCCTCTACTAGACTAGCTCATTAATCGAAGATGGTTATGTTTCCTAACCATAGACATGTGTTGTCATTTGATTAATGGGATCACATCATTAGGAGAATGATGTGATTGACATGACCCATTTCATTAGCTTAGCACTTGATCGCTTAGTATGTTGCTTATGCTATCTTCATGACTTATACAAAGTTCCTGCAACTATGAGATTATGCAACTCCTGCTTACTGAGGAACACTTTGTGTGCTACCAAACATCACAACGTAACTGGGTGATTATAAAGGTACTCTACAAGTGTCTCCGAAAGTATATGTTGAGTTGGCATGAATCAAGATTAGGATTTGTCACTCCGATTGTCGGAGAGGTATCTCTAGGCCTTCTCGGTAATACACATCACATAAAGCCTTGCAAGCATTGCAACTAATAAGTTAGTTGTGAGATGATGTATTACGGAACGAGTAAAGAGACTTACCGGTAACGAGATTGAACTAGGTATTGGATACCGACGATCGAATCTCGGGTAAGTAACATACCGATGACAAAGGGAACAACGATGTTGTTATGCGGTTCGACCGATAAAGATCTTCGAGAATATGTAGGAACCAATATGGGCATCCAGGTCCCGCTATTGGTTATTGACCGAGACGTGTCTCGGCCATGTCTACATTGTTCTCGAACCGTAGGGTCCGCACGCTTAAGGTTTCGATGACGGTTATATTATGAGTTTATGTATTTTGATGTACCAAGGAGTTCGAGTCCCGGATGTGATCACGGACATGACGAGGAGTCTCAAATGTTCGAGACATAAAGATTGATATATTGGACGGCTATATTCGGACACCGGAAAGGTTCCGAAGTTTCGGAGAAAACGGAGTGCCGGAGGGGTTACCGGAACCCCGGGAAGTAATGGGCCCTATTGGGCCAAGAGGGAGAGAGAGGGCTGCACCAGGAGGTGGCGCGCCCCCATGGGGAGTCCGAATGACTAGGAGGGGGCGCGCCCCTTCCCCTCTCCTCTCCCTCTCTTCCTTCCCCTTCCCTCTTCCTAGTAGGACTAGGAAAGGGAGTCCTACTCCTACTAGGAGGAGGACTCCCCCCCTTGGCGCGCCTCCTAGGGCCGGCCGCCCTCCCCTTGCTCCTTTATATACGGGGCAGGGGGCACCCTAGAACACACAAGTTGATCTTCGTGATCGCTCCTTAGCCGTGTGCGGTGCCCCCTCCACCATATTCCACCTCGGTCATATTGTAGCGGTGCTTAGGCGAAGCCTGCGCGAGGTAGAACATCAAGATCGCCACCACGCCGTCGTCTTGACGGAACTCCTCCCCGACGCTTTGCTGGATCGGAGCCCGGGATCGCCATCGAGCTGAACGTGTGCTAAGAACTCGGAGGTGCCGAGTAACGGTGCTTGGATCGGTCGGATCGTGAAGACGTATGACTACATCAACCGCGTTGATATAACGCTTCGCTTTCGGTCTCGAGGGTACGTGGACGACACTCTCCCTCTCGCTGCTATGCCATCACCATGGTCTTGCGTGATCGTAGGAAATTTTTGAAATTACTACGTTACCCAACAAAGGCATCCGAGCCTGGTTTTATGCGTTGATGTCATATGCACGAGTAGAACACAAGTGAGTTGTGGGCGATACAAGTCATACTGCCTACCAGCATGTCATACTTTGGTTCAGCGGTATTGTGAGATGAAGCGGCCCGGACCGACATTACGCGCAGACGCTTACGCGAGACTGGTTTCACCGCTACGAGCACTCGTGCTTAAAGGTGGCTGGCGGGTGTCTGCTCTCTCACTTTAGTTGAACCGAGTGTGGCTACGCCCGGTCCTTGAGAAGGTTAAAACGGAGTCTATTTGACAAACTATCGTTGTGGTTTTGATGCGTAGGTGAGATTGGTTCTTGCTTAAGCCCGTAGCAGCCACGTAAAATTTGCAACAACAAAGTAGAGGACGCCTAACTTGTTTTTGCAGGGCATGTTGTGATGTGATATGGTCAAGACGTGATGCTATATTTTATTGTATGAGATGATCATGTTTTGTAACCGAAGTTATCGGCAATCGGCAGGAGCCATATGGTTGTCGCTTATTGTATGAAATGCAACGCCATGTAATTGCTTTACTTTATCACTAAGCGGTAGCGATAGTCGAGAAGCAATAGTTGGCGAGACGACAACGATGCTACGATGGAGATCAAGGTGTCGCGCCGGTGACGATGGTGATCATGACGGTGCTTGGAGATGGAGATCACAAGCACAAGATGATGATGGCCATATCATATCACTTATATTGATTGCATGTGATGTTTATCCTTTATGCATCTTATCTTGCTTTGTTTGACGGTAGCATTATAAGATGATCTCTCACTAAAATTATCAAGAAGTGTTCTCCCGAGTATGCACCGTTGCTAAAAGTTCAGAGTACCCGGACACCACGTGATGATCGGGTGTGATAAGTTCTACGTCCATCTACAACGGGTGCAAGCCAGTTTTGCACACGCAGAATACTCAGTTAAACTTGACGAGCCTAGCATATGCAGATATGGCCTCGAACACGGAGACCGAAAGGTCGAACGTGAATCATATAGTAGATATGATCAACATAGTGATGTTCACCATTGAAACTACTCCATCTCACGTGATGATCGGACATGGTTTAGTTGATTTGGATCACGTAATCACTTAGATGACTAGAGAGATGTCTGTCTAAGTGGGAGGTTTTAATATGATTAATTGAACTTTAATTTATCATGAACTTAGTCCCGTAGTATTTTGCAGATTATGTTGTAGATCAATAGCTCGCGTTGTTGCTTCCCTATATTTTCATATGTGTTCCTAGAGAAATTGTATTGAAAAATGTTAGTAGCAATGATGCGGATTGGATCCGTGATCTGAGGTTTATCCTCATTGCTGCGCAGTAAGAATTATGTCCTTAATGCACCGCTAGGTGATGGACCTATTGCATGAGCAGATATGACGTTATGAACGCTTGGCTAGCTCAATATGATGACTACTTGATAGTTTAGTGCACCATGCTTAACGGCTTAGAATCGGGACTTCAAAGACGTTTTGAACGTCATGGACAATATGAGATGTTCCAGAATTGAAGTTAATATTTCAAGCAAATACCCGAGTTGAGAGATATGAAGTCTCCAACAAGTTCTATAGCTAAAAGATGGAGGAGAATCGCTCAACTAGTGAGCATATGCTCAGATTGTCCGAGTACTTCAATCGCTTGAATCAAGTGGGAGTTAATCTTCCGATAAGATAGTGATTGACAGAATTCTCTAGTCACCATCACTAAGTTAGTAGAACTTCGTGATGAACTATAGTATGCAAGGGATGACGAAAAGGATTCTCGAGCTCTTCGCGATGCTAAAATCGGCGAAGGTAGAAATCAAGAAAACATCAAGTGTTGATGGTTGACAAGACCACTAGTCTCAAGGAAAATGGCAAAGGGAAGAAGGGAACTTCAAAAGGAATGGCAAGCAAGTTGCTGCTCGAGTGAAGAAGCCCAAGTTTAGCCTAAGCCCGAGACCGAGTACTTTTGCTGCAATGGAACTGGTCACGGAAGCGAACTACCCTGAATATTTGGTGGATAAGAAGGATGGCAAAGTGAACAAGGTTATATTTGATATACAGTTATTGATGTGTGCCTTACTAGTGTTTATAGTAGCCCCGAGTATTTGATACTCGTTCGGTTGCTAAGATTAGTAACTCAAACAGGAGTTACGAATAAACAGAGACTAGTTGAAGGGAAAGTGACGATGAGTGTTGGAAGAAGTTCCAAGATTGATATGATCATCATCGCACACTCCCTATACTTTCGGATTAGTGTGGAACCTAAATAAGTGTTATTTGGTGTTGAGCATAAATATGATTTGATCATGTTTATTGCAATACGGTTATTCATTTAAGTAAGAGAATAAATTGTTGTTCTTTACATGAATAAAACCTTATATGGTTACACACCCAATGAAAATGGTTCATTGGATCTCGATCATAGTGATACACATATTCATAATATTGAAACCAAAAGATGCAAAGTTAATAATGATAGTGCAACTTATTTGTGGCAATGCCGCTTAGGTCATATTGGTGTAAAGCGCATGAAGAAAACTCCATGCTGATGGACTTTTGGAATCACTTGATTATGAATCACTTGATGCTTAAGAACCATGCCTTATGGGCAAGATGACTAAAGACTCGTTCTCCGGAACAATGGAGCGAGCAAATGACTTATTGGAAATAATACATACCGATGTATGCGGTCCGATGAGTGTTAAAGCTCACGGCAAGTATCGTTATTTTCTGACCTTCACAGATGATTTGAGCAGATATGGGTATATCTACTTGATGAAACACAAGTCTGAAACATTTGAAAAGTTCAAAGAATTTCAGAGTGAAGTGAAAATCATCGTAACAAGAAAATAAAAGTTTCTACGATATGATCGCAGAGGAAAAATATTTGAGTTACGAGTTTGGCCTTCATTAAAACAATGTGAAATAGTTTCACTACTCACGCCACCGAACACCACAGCTTAATGGTGTGTCCGAACGTCAGAATCGCACTTTATTGGATATGGTGCGATCTATGATGTATCTTACCGATTTACCACTATCGCTTTGGGGTTATGCATTAGAGACAGCTGCATTCACGCTTAATAGGGCACCATCTAAATCTGTTGAGATGACAGTAGATGAACTATGGTTTAGCAATAAACCTAAGCTGTCGTTTCTTAAAGTTTGGAGTTGTGATGCTTATGTGAAAAAGTTTTCACCTGATAAGCTCAAACCCAAATCGGAGAAGTGCGTCTTCATAGAATACCCAAAAGAAACTGTTGGGTACACCTTCTATCACAGATCTAAAGGCAAAACATTCGTTGCTAAGATGGATCCTTTCTAGAGAAGGAGTTTCTCTCGAAAGAAGTGAGTGGGAGGAAAGTAGAACTTGATGAGGTAATTGTACCTTCTCCCTTATTGGAAAGTAGTTCATCACAGAAATCAGTTCCAGTGATTCCTACACCAATTAGTAAGGAAGTTAATGATGATGATCATGAAACTTCAGATCAAGTTGCTACCAAACCTCGTAGATCTTCCAGAGTAAAGATCCGCACCAGAGTGGTGCGGTAATCATGTTCTGGAAGTCATGTTACTAGAACATGATGAAACCTACGAACTATGAGGAAGCGATGATGAGCCCAGATTCCGCGAAATGGCTTGAGACCATGAAATCTGAGATAGGATCCATGTATGAGAACAAAGTATGGACTTTGATTGACTTGCTCGATGATCAGCAAGCCATGTTAAATAAATGGATCTTAAAGAGGAAGACGGACACTGATAGTAGTGTTACTATCTACAAAGCCCGACTTGTCACAAAAAGGTTTTCGACAAGTTCAAGGTGTTGACTACAATGAGATTTTCTCAATCAGTAGCGATGCTTAAGTCTGTCCGAATCATGTTAGCAATTGCCACATTTTATGAAATCTGGCAAATGGATGTAAAACTACATTCTTTAATGGATTTATTAAAGAAGAGTTGTATATGATGCAACAAGAAGGTTTTGTCAATCCTAAAGGAGCTAACAAAATGCATAAGCTCCAATGATCCATCTATGGACTGGTGCAAGCATCTCGAGTTGGAATAAATGCTTTGATAGTGTGATCAAAGCATATGGTTTTATACAGACTTTGGAGAAGCCTCGTATTTACAAGAAAGTGAGTGGGAGCACTACAAAGATTTCGATAAGTATATGTGAATGACATATTGTTGATCGGAAATAATGTAGAATTATTCTGCAAAGCATAAAGGAGTATTTGAAAGGAGTTTTTCAAAGAAGGACCTCGGTGAAGCTGCTTACATACTGAGCATCAAGATCTATAGAGATAGATCAAAGACGCTTGATAAGTTTTTCAATGAATACATACCTTGACAAGATTTTGAAGTAGTTCAAAATGGAACAGTCAAAGAAAGAGTTCTTGCCTGTGTTACAAGGTGTGAGATTGAGTAAGACTCAAAACCCGACCACGGCAGAAGATAGAAAAGAGAATGAAAGTCATTCCCTATGCATCAGCCATAGGTTCTATAAAGTATGTCATGCTGTGTACCAGATCTATTGCATACCCTACCACTAAGCTTGGCAAGGGAGTGCAATAGTGATCTAGGAGTAGATCAATGGACATGGTCAAAATTATCCTTAGTAGAATAAGGATATGTTTCTCGATTATGAAAGTGGAAAAAGGTTCGTAAAGAAGGGTTACGCCGATGCAAGTTTTAACACTAATCTAGATGACTCGAGTCTCAATCTAGATACATATTGAAAGTGGGAGCAATTAGCTAGAGTAGCTCCGCAAGAGCATTGTAGACATAGAAATTTGCAAAATACTTACGGCTCTGAATGTGACAGACCGCTGACTAAAATTATCTCACAAGCAAAACATGATCACACCTTAGTACTCTTTGGGTGTTAATCACATAGCGATGTGAACTAGATTATCGACTCTAGTAAACCCTTTGGGTGTTGGTCACATGTCGATGTGAACTATGGGTGTTAACCACATATAGATGTAAACTATTGATGTTAAATCACATGGGATGTGAACTAGATTATTGACTCTAGTGCAAGTGGGAGATGAAGGAAATATGCCCTAGAGGCAATAATAAAGTTATTATTTATTTCCTTATATCATGATAAATGTTTATTATTCATGCTAGAATTGTATTAACCGGAAACATAATACATGTGTGAATACATAGACAAACAGATAGTCACTAGTATGCCTCTACTAGACTAGCTCATTAATCAAAGATGGTTATGTTTCCTAACCATAGACATGTGTTGTCATTTGATTAATGGGATCACATCATTAGGAGAATGATGTGATTGACATGACCCATTTCATTAGCTTAGCACTTGATCGCTTAGTATGTTGCTTATGCTATCTTCATGACTTATACAAAGTTCCTCGCAACTATGAGATTATGCAACTCCTGCTTACTGGAGGAACACTTTGTGTGCTACCAAACATCACAACGTAATCGGGTGATTATAAAGGTACTCTACAAGTGTCTCCAAAGTATATGTTGAGTTGGCATGAATCAAGATTAGGATTTGTCACTCCGATTGTCGGAGAGGTATCTCTAGGCCTTCTCGGTAATACACATCACATAAAGCCTTGCAAGCATTGCAACTAATAAGTTAGTTGTGACATGATGTATTATGGAACGAGTAAAGAGACTTACCGGTAACGAGATTGAACTAGGTATTGGATACCGACGATCGAATCTCGGGTAAGTAACATACCGATGACAAAGGAACAAGCGTATGTTGTTATGCGGTCGACCGATAAAGATCTTCGAGAATATGTAGGAACCAATATGGGCATCCAGGTCCCGCTATTGGTTATTGACCGGAGACGGTGTCTCGGCCATGTCTACATTGTTCTCGAACCGTAGGGTCCGCACGCTTAAGGTTTCGATGACGGTTATATTATGAGTTTATGTATTTTGATGTACCAAGGAGTTCGAGTCCGGATGTGATCACGGACATGACGAGGAGTCTCAAATGTTCGAGACATAAAGATTGATATATTGGACGGCTATATTCGGACACGGAAAGGTTCCGGAAGTTTCGGAGAAAACGGAGTGCCGGAGGGGTTACCGAACCCCGGGAAGTAATGGGCCCTATTGGGCCAAGAGGGAGAGAGAGGGCTGCACCAGGGGTGGCGCGCCCCCCATGGGGAGTCCGAATTGACTAGGAGGGGGCGCGCCCCTTTCCCTCTCCCTCTCCTCTTTCCTTCCCCTTCCCTCTTCCTAGTAGGACTAGGAAAGGGAGTCCTACTCCTACTAGGAGGAGGACTCCCCCCTTGGCGCCTCCTCCTAGGGCCGGCCGGCCCTCCCCTTGCTCCTTTATATACGGGGCAGGGGGGCACCCTAGAACACACAAGTTGATCTTCGTGATCGCTCCTTAGCCGTGTGCGGTGCCCCTCCACCATATTCCACCTCGGTCATATTGTAGCGGTGCTTAGGCGAAGCCTCGCGACGGTAGAACATCAAGATCGTCACCACGCCGTCAGGTCGACGGAACTCCTCCCCGACGCTTTGCTGGATCGGAGCCCGGGATCGCCATCGAGCTGAACGTGTGCTAAGAACTCGGAGGTGCCGAGTAACGGTGCTCGGATCGGTCGGATCGTGAAGACGCACGACTACATCAACAGCGTTGATATAACGCTTCGCTTTCGGTCTCACGAGGGTACGTGGACGTACACTCTCCCTCTCGTTGCTATGCCATCACCATGGTCTTGCGTGATCGTAGGAAAATTTTTGAAATTACTACGTTACCCAACAAGGAAGACCATGGGTTGAACTTCGGGGCGACTGGCTCCATCGCGTATACGTCCCTTAGCGCACGCTTCCGCACCCTTTTGGGTATATGGGTTGCGTATATCATGTTCACCGTCCGCACTTGTGTGGGAAAGCCCTTCTTTCCTCTATTGTTCGACGGCCGGGGCTCTTCCTCGTCATCGCTATGCAGCCCCTTGTCATTGAATTCGGCACTTAATTTGCCTGCTTTCTTGAACACCCAACAATCCCTGTTGGTGTGATTGGCTGGTTTTTCGGGGGTGCCATGTATCTGGCACAAGCGATCGAGTATTCGGTCCAAGTTGGACGGGCCCTGGGTATTTATTTTGAATGTCTTCTTCCGCTGACCGGGTTTAGAGCCTCTGAATCCGACATTGACGGTCGTACCTTCAGCATTATCGCCGTTAATGCGATGCTTGTTCTTGTTGCGACGCGACCTGCCGTTGCTGTCCTTGGTATCCGAACTATCAGGGTGTTTGGCCAAGTTGTTGCTTCGAGCTAGCCAGCTGTCCTCTCCCGCACAAAAGCGGGTCATGAGTGTTGTGAGGGCTGCCATGGATTTCGGCTTTTCCTGTCCTAGGTGACGGGCAAGCCATTCGTCACGAATGTTATGTTTGAAGGCTGCAAGGGCCTCTGCATCCGGACAGTCAACGATTTGATTTTTCTTTGTTAGGAACCGTGTCCAGAACTGTCTGGCCGATTCTTCTGGCTGCTGAATTATATGGCTAAGGTCATCGGCGTCTGGTGGTCGCACATATGTGCCCTGGAAGTTATCAAGGAATGCTGCTTCCAGGTCCTCCCAACAACCAATTGATTCTGCTGGCAAGCTGTTAAGCCAATGTCGAGCTGGTCCTTTAAGCTTTAGGGGGAGGTATTTGATGGCGTGTAGATCATCTCCGCGGACCATGTGGATATGGAGGAGATAGTCCTCGATCCAGACTGCGGGATCTGTGGTACCATCGTATGATTCGATGTTTACGGGTTTAAAGCCCTCAGGGATTTGATGATCCATTACTTCATCTGTGAAGCATAGTGGGTGTGCGGCGCCTCTTTATTGGGCTATATCACGACGCAGCTCAAATGAGCTTTGTCTATTGTGTTCGCCCGGCGGAGTTTTCAGATCCGGCGTGACGGTTATCATCACGCGTCGTGGGGCGCCCACGCGATCCGTAGATCGATCTTGTATGTTTTGCCTTATTCTCCAATATATCTCGCAAGTCCGGAGCGTTTTCCCGTGCCTTGGTACTTTTTGAACGGCGTCGGGGTACGGCTTGGACGGAGGGTCTAGAGGCCTCTCTGTCGCGGCCACGGGGTGGCCGGTCTGCCATGTCGTACGCTGGTGACTTTGGTGCTTCCTCCTCTGATCGAGGCAACGGCCTGCGTTTAGGGTAGCTTTTGGAGGGGCGTTCGAGTTCATACTCTTTGGCTGCAAGGACTTCAGTCCATCTGTCAGCTAGCAGGTCTTGGTCAGCTCTAAGCTGTTGCTGCTTTTTCTTGAGGCTGCTTGCCGTGGCTATAAGCTTGTGTTTGAAACGCTCCTGTTCGGCGGGATCCTCAGGCACGACAAATTCGTCGTCATCGAGGCTTGCCTCATCTTCGGAGGGGGGCACATAATTATCGTCCTCAACCTCTTTTTCCGCAGACCGTCGTGCGGACTTGCTTCTCCTCCTCCCGCGCTGAGTCCTGCTAGAGGGGGTTGTCTTCGGCACTGTCCGGGGTGTTATTATCTCCCGTGCCGAAATCACTGTTTTTGCTGTGGCGGGATTTAGAGCGGCGCCGTTGACGTTGGCGCTTCGGTTGCTTCTTGGAGGGTCATCCTCCGTTGTTCCATCACCGTTCCCATCTTTTGGGATGTCCACCATGTATATGTCGATGACGAGGTGGCCTTCCAAAGCCCCTGTAGGCGCTGGGTCTTGGTCGCTTCCGCATCGCCGCCCATACCGCCGATGTCGCCGGGTCGAAGTCGAGCATGTCGGTTAGATCATCGACGGTGGCTATAAAGTGGGTGGTGGGTGGGCGCTGAATTTCTTCGTCGTCCGCATCCCAACCTTCCCGACCGTAGTCCGCCAGGCTCTCCGGATAAAGAGAGAGACTTAGTGAATTCAGGATGTCGCCAAAGGGCGAGTGCTTTGAAAGATGTCCGCGGCAGTGAACTCCATGACCGGCGCCCAATCGGATTCGATTGGTAGGGGCGTGGAGGGTTCGGAGTCCGGAGAGGAGTCCAGCACCCTGGAGTCAAGGTCTTCGCAAAGGACAGGGATGGAGTTCGGCTCAATCGCTGTAGAGATCGTATCTCCCGAGGCGGTGTCCAACCACTCGTCCTCGATCGGGGAATCCGCCCGGATTAAGGGTCGGAGCGGATGTTTGTGCGGCCTCCGTGGCACCGCTCGGCTGCAGAGCTAGATCATGCCCATCGAGACAAGGCGGCGCGCTTGGCTGCGGCTCGAACCCGTCAAGATCAAGTCTCCGCGACATCGGCCGATAGTTCAAACTTCCAAATCGACTGATGGCCAGGCGAGCTTTTGATCTGCTCCGGATGGCTGCGGAATGGCCCGCAGATGCAAAGCCGCCGAATACGAAGATCTGTCCGGGAGAAAATTTCACCTGGACCGCGTCGTTGTTGATGATCGAAGGAGCCATCGGGCCTATCGGTGACGACACAGAGGAACTCTCAATGAAAGCACCAATGTCGGTGTCAAAACCGCGGATCTCGGTAGGGGTCCCGAACTGTCGCGCCTAAGCGGATGGTAACAGGAGACAAGGGACACAATGTTTTACCCAGGTTCGGGCCCTCTCGATGGAGGTAATACCCTACTCCTGCTTGATTAATATTGATGATATGGGTAATACAAGAGTAGATCTACCACGAGATCAGAGAGGCTAAACCCTAGAAGCTAGCCTATGGTATGATTGTTGTTCGTCCTACGGACTAAAACCCTCCGGTTTATATAGACACCGGATAGGTTAGGGTTACACAGAGTCGGTTATAATGGTAGGAGATCTACATATCCGTATCGCCAAGCTTGCCTTCCACGCCAAGGAAAGTCCCATCCGGACACGGGACGAAGTCTTTAATCTTGTATCTTCATAATCTTGGAGTCCGGCCGTGATGATAGTTCGGCTATCCGGACACCCCCTAGTCCAGGACTCCCTCACCGAGGTTGTGTAATCGGTCTCACCGAGATTACGTTATGCCCTAACCCTAACCATATCGATCTCACCGAGATGCATGTCAGTCCCACCGAAAATCACTAACGGTCACTAGGTTTACTAAATCGGTCCGACCGAGTTTAACGATTCGGTCCCACCGAGTTTGGTAAATTGTGTGTAACGGTTAGATTTTGTGTGGAGGCTATATATACCCCTCCACCTCCTCTTCATTCGTGGAGAGAGCCATCAGACTGAACCTACACTTCCAACTTACCATTTCTGATAGAGAACCACCTACTCATGTGTTGAGACCAAGATATTCCATTCCTACCATATGAATCTTGATCTCTAGCCTTCCCCAAGTTGCTTTCCACTCAAATCCTCTTTCCACCAGATCCAAATCCTATGAGAGAGAGTTGAGTGTTGGGGAGACTATCATTTGAAGCACAAGAGCAAGGAGTTCATTATCAACACACCATTTGTTATTTCTTGGAGAGTGGTGTCTCCTAGATTGGCTAGGTGTCACTTGGGAGCCTCCGACAAGATTGTGGAGTTGAACCAAGGAGTTTGTAAGGGCAAGGAGATCGCCTACTTCGTGAAGATCTACCGCTAGTGAGGCAAGTCCTTCGTGGGAGACGGCCATGGTGGGATAGACAAGGTTGCTTCTTCGTGGACCCTTCGTGGGTGGAGCCTCCGTGGACTCGCATAAAATCGTTACCCTTCGTGGGTTGAAGTCTCCATCAACGTGGAGGTACGATAGCACCACCTATCGGAACCACGCCAAAAACATCCGTGTCTCCAATTGCGTTTGAATCCTCTAAACCCTTCCCCTTACTTTCTTGCAAGTTGCATGCTTTAATTTCCGCTGCCTATATACTCTTTCCATGCTTGCTTGAATTGTGTGATGATTGCTTGACTTGTCCTAAAATAGCTAAAATCTGCCAAACTATAAAATTGGGAAAAGGTTAAGTTTTTTATTGGTCAAGTAGTCTAATCACCCCCCCTCTAGACATACTTCAAGGTCCTAAAAGTGGTATCAGAGCTTTGGTCTCCATTTTCTTTGATTTCCATAGCTTTTGGTGGTCATAGCTTTGGTTTCACAACCTAGGAGAGTATGGTGTCTAGCGAGGGAAATTATCACCGTAGAGGTCCTTACTTTGATGGTACTAATTTTGCTAGTTGGAAGCATAAGATGAAAATGCATATTCTTGGACATAACCCCGCCGTTTGGGCAATTATTTGTATTGGCTTGCAAGGTGGATTCTTCAATGGGAGAGAACCGAACCGTGAAGCTAATGCGGAAGAATTGAAGATGCTACAATACAACGCTCAAGCATGTGACATCATCTTCATCGGATTGTGCCCCGAAGAATTCAACAAAATCAGTCGTCTTGAGAATGCAGAGGAAATTTGGGATACTTTGATTGATATGCATGAAGGTACCGAGTCCGTCAAGGAATCCAAGTTGGATGTGCTCCAAAGTCAGCTTGACAAGTTCAAAATGAAGGATGGTGAAGGTGTCGCTGAAATGTACTCTAGGCTTGCTCTTATCACAAATGAGATTGTCGGCTTAGGGGGTGAAGAGATGACCGACAAATTCATCATCAAGAAAATCCTAAGAGCATTGGATGGAAAGTATGATACCGTGTGCACATTGATCCAAATGATGCCAAACTACAAAGATCTCAAGCCAACGGAAGTCATTGGAAGGATTGTTGCTCATGAGATGTCACTCAAGGATAAGGAGGAACTTCACAACAAGTCAAGTGGTGCCTACAAAGCCTCAAGTGAAGTCCCCACATCATCAAGTGAGAAACCAACCTTCAATGAAGAATTGAGCTTAATGGTGAAGAACTTCAACAAATTCTACAAAAGTAGAAGCAAAGAAAGAAGCTCCAAGTCAAGGTCTTACAATGACAAGAGATCTTCTAGTCGAGAGCGCAATTGCTACAATTGTGGGAGACCCGGACACTACTCCAATGAGTGTACGGCACCCTACAAAAGAAGAGAAGATTCTCCAAAAAGAAGAAGCAAAAGAGAAGAATCACCACCAAGAGAGAGGAGGAGTAGAGATGATCGTTATGAACGAAGACCCTCACGGAGAAGCAAGGATTCGGAAAGGAAGGACAAGTCATCAAAGAGCTACAAAAAACGAAGACATCAAGATCATGTTGGTGAATGGGTATCCGGCTCCGACTCCGACAGTCACTCCGAGAGAAGCTATCACTCTGACTCCGAATATACTCAAGATGAAGGTGTTGCCGGTCTAGCACTTGTTTCAACCAACTCCTACGACATATTTGATTCACCAAATGAAGGAATTGGAAGATGCTTCATGGCCAAAGGTCCAAAGGTAACACATCCCGAGTATGTTGATTTTAATAGTGATGAAGATGACTTGCTAGGTGATGATGATTTATTTGTTGAAAACTCTAGTGATGAATACTATGATGAAACGTCAATTAATCATGCTAATCAAACGAATGACAATGATAAGGAGAAAATTGAGCTTCTAACTAAAGAACTAAACACTCTTAAGTTGGCTCATGAAACTATCTTCGAAGATCATCGAGAACTTTTAAGGGCTCATGAGAAGTTACGCTCAGTCTTGAGCTAGAGCATGAGTTCTTAAAGGCAATCAATGATGATCTCCGCAAGAAAAGTTCTTCTTACATTGCCAAGCGTTTACTCTTATCTACTTACATGCCTCAAGTCAAGTCTAGTAACAAGTACAAGAAAGATACTTCCTCTAGTAGTAACAATAATAATGTCAAATCCAATGTTGTTGCTTCTAGTAGTTCTCTTGATTCCACTAATGATTCTCTTAGCCAAGTTACACTTGAGCAAGAAAATAGTTTATTGAAGGGAATTATAGAGAATGGTGTTTACAAGAGCCTTGCCGGGAGTAAGCAATTCAAGGAAATTGTACGCAAGCAAGGAAGGCACCGGAAGAATCAAGGTGTTGGTTTTGAACGAAAGTTCAACACCAATGGACTTGAGTGGGAAGAAGATCAATACCCCAAGACAAAGTTTGTTCCTCAACAAGCGAAGTATGATCCTACTTCCTTCAAGGGGACACAAGCTCAAGATGATCTTCCACCACAAGACCACAAGAACAAAGGCAAGGACAAGCTTCAAGAAGAAATTGATGCATTTGAAGAAGCACCTAAAGCCTCGTTCGAGTGGGTCCCCAAGACTACGTCAAGTTCTACTTCATCAAGTACAACTATAACTCCAAGGATTCCCATCAAGATGATGTGGATCCCAAGAAGAAGAACTAGAGAGTTTTTGAGGGTGACTCCGCCAACATTCTTCACTCATATCATTTTGGCAAGAACAAGTGCAATCAACTTTCACATCTTGCACTAGTTCAAGGAGTCACATACCCTCATGTTGGTAAGGCAAGGGACAAGGTAACCTAATGTTTTCATGGACATCATCTTGTGTGTGCATCACTCTATGTCTATGGATATTCTTGTTTGTTCCTTGTGGGACTAACCCATGTAGGCAAGTTGAAAGTGCAACTCACTCCAAAGGATTGCTCCAAATGATCTACATCAACATTGAGCATCTACATCTTCAACACCTACATGAAGTCATCATCGACAAAACCCAAGGTTAGTTCATCTCTCTAAGGGGGGATCTGACATCTAGGGGGAGCTTAACTCTAAGAATTGAGTCAAAGAAACTCTAATGGTGTGAACACATTAATGCATTATGTAAAAGTGGTAACCCCACTTGAGCTTAAACGATGAGTATGACCTATGATCAAATGTTCTCATTTGACTCCTAAGTCAATATACTCATATATACATGACCTAGTCATCGCCAATTGCTTGATAGATGCTAAGATTGGTTGTGCATGCTTTGCCACATATTTCAATTGCCATTTTATTGTGTGAGCATGTTGGTGCATATTTTACTCATTCAAGGACATCCACTTGTTGTTTTATTTGTTTGGATTCTTTTCCTTGTGCTAAGTGGATGGACAAGAATGCCTAAGAACCTTCTTTAGCTATCTATGCTTTTCTCGTCTCAAACTCTATTCATGCTACATCACAAAATTTGATCAAGTCAGATTCAAACCACTCTGTGTGAGGAGCACTCGGAGTCCCCGATTCGTCATAGACTTAAACTTCCAAAACCTCTTAATGATTCTCGGTCTGACCGATCCTTCCATTTCGGTCCTACCGAGATCATCAAGTTGATCTGAGTTTTCAATCTCGGTGCAACCGATTTGAAATTTTTGGTCTCACCGATTTGTTGTAACTGAATACAGTTATGCATCTCGGTGCCACCAAGTTGTTCCACTCGGTCACACTGACAGGGTCGGGCTATGTATAGACACGGGCAAAATTTTGGAAATTTCTCCGAAACCCTTCGCCCACGCAACAGCTCGCTCTGCCATCGTGGTCTCCGGATCGTCTCCTCGCCGCCAGAGAGCCTCCTCGTCATTGGTCTTTGCCGCCGTCAACGGATTTCGTCCCGCCGTTGCCGCCGTAGCAAGTCCACCGCCAAGTTAGGGTATGGACTTGATCTTTGTGCTATCCACGTCTGACTCCTGGCACATTGTTTTCATATTGATTCTTGCCACGATTGAGACTTCTCTATCCAGCAAAAGTAGATCATAGATTAGATGTGATTCAAATTTTTAGGTTTAGGTTTCATGAAACCATCTCGACCCACCGAGTTGAAAACTCGGTCTCACCGATTTGGCTTATGCCATTGCACTAGTGACTCTCGGTCGACCGAGAATTACTAACCGGTGCAACCGATTTGAGGATTCTGTGAAACCCTAGCAGTCTCGGTACCACCGAACTAAAACTCGGTCCAACCGAGATCATCGCTTTAGGTTCCAAAACTGCTTCGTATCACCGAGTTTGAAAATCGGTGGATCCGAAATGCTTTCAGGAAAACTAAAACTGAACTTTTGAGTCATTCTTTTGCAAAAACCTCTGCATTTTGTGATGCTCATCTTTTCTATCTCATCTATAACTCTTCACAGGGTCAGCAGTCAGCTTTTGCAAGATGTCCGATCAAAGTGACAATCGTAACAGTCGGAAGAGCAGATGAACTTGAGTGAGGGCACTAGTCCCTCAACTTCGATGAAGGGAGCAGAAGTACTCCTAGCAATTTGCCTAAGGCTGCAACTAGGCAAAGGAGGAAAAGAACATCAGATTCAGAGGATGAAGATTACAAAGCTGAGGAAGATGAGGCAACTTCCAAGAAAGAGGTGCTCAAGAAGGAAAGGGTCATGAAGACCAAAAGGCCTGCAGGAAGACAACCAATGTCTAAGGCCAGAACATCAACTCAACTACCTGAAAATCCTGATCCCAAAGAGCCAGTTGCTGAATGCAAGAAGAGGAAGGAAAGGGTCAAGATGACCATGGCCAGAGTAATTGGGAAGCCTTCCATGATGGAAGAGGAAGAACCTGCTGCACCAGCTCCAAAGGCACCAAAGCTTATGGGTGATGCTATTAGATCAGGGGCTGCCACATCTAAGCCCAAGGAAGCACCCAAAGCTGCCCCCAAGGCCAAGTCTGCACCAAAGAGGAATACTAGGAGTATTCCAGCTGCTGAGAAGAAAAAGGCCCCAGTGCCTGATGTTGCTGAGGAGGAAGATGAAGAAGGACAGGTTCTGAGGAAGCTCAAGCCAAAGATACCAGACCACAATGATGCCCATCCTGTGGCTGAGGACATGAGAATCAGGAAGGATTCAGGGCTGAGGAAATGGAGGTTGGCAGATCCATATGCCACAAGGAGAAGAACTGCTGTTGATTACAGGTTCCATATAAAGGAATAGCAGGACTTCTATGAGACAATCTTGTTGGACAAGAAGCCCATAGTTTGTGATATGAGGTGGGTTTACTGGAACTTCATCAAGGAGAATGAACATCACTATCCTGGAGTGCAAGACAGCTTTATTGCTTGTGGAGTTGCAGATTTTGTTGGGCAAAAGCTCACAAATTGGAATGATGAACTTATCATGCAGTTCTACTCCACAGCACATTTTTATCCAGATGGAAGAATTGTTTGGATGTCTGAAGGTACAAGGTACCAGTCAACTGTTGAAGAGTGGGCAAAGCTGATAAATGCCCCAGAGGAAAATGATGATGATCTGGACATTTATGCCAAGAAGAAGATGGGTCACAATTCAATGGCTCACATGTACAAGGAAATTCCAGACAAGGCACTAGGAACTCACAAGTTTGGATCAGTTCACTTTCTGCTGTCAGGGTTGCCAACCATAAATTGGATTCTGAGGCACACTTTGTTGCCGAAGTCCGGTGACCATAACATGATTAGAGGGCATGCCATCAACATGTTGCATGTGTTTGATGTGCCACAAAAGTTCAAAGTCATGAGCCTGATCATTGAGACAATCAAGAGGACTGCAGCAGATCAGAAGAGGAGCTGTGGATATGCACCTCAGATTCAAGAATTGATAAACACAAAGATGGGCACAGGAAAATATCAGTTGGATAAGGAACACTTTCCACTTTATCCAGACTTTGAGGACAATGAGGTTGTCATGAATGAGAATGATCCACAATTAGTTCAAGCTCAGGAGAAGAAGGAGAAGGCAAAGAGGGAGAAGGCTGCCAAGATGCCAACTCAAGAGGAGGCATCTGAATATTTCTTGAAGAACAAGCAGGAGCAGCTTGGTTACTTGATAGCATCAACCCTGAGGATTGAGAAGGGATTGGCCACCCTCACTCAAAATCAGGAGAGCTTGGAGAGAATCATAGAACAAAAGTTCTATAACTTAGATGTAAAAGTAACTGAGATTCAGACTGCAGTGGAGGAACTACAAGATGACATGCAGGAGAGGAAGGGCAAGACTACCACCAATGTGTTTGCCAGAGTGCCTAGAGCCCAGAGGTCATCAGCTGTGCCAGTTTCTGACACAAGAGCAACTTCGTCTACACCAGCTACAGCCTCAGTGCCACCAGCTCCAGCACCTACATCAGCTCCAGCTCCATCTACATCAACTGAAGTCTTCGTCCAAGGAGCCATCTCTACACCACCACCTGAAGATCAAGCCTGAGAGTCGATCTAGCACTATGCATTTTCTATGAACTTTTTGGTAACTTGTTGCCAAAGGGGGAGAAAAATGTATAGATCATAGGCTTCGAGAGAGAGAGTGTTGCTTTTGTTCTCTCTTGCTTTATTTGGTGGTTTTTCAAACTTTGTTTGCTTTTGGTTGAGATACTATGCTTGTGAGACATTGATGATCATGTGTTTGATCATAAGCTACACTTATGCATGCTTGATATTATCCTATCTATCTTATGTGATCACTCACTATGCTTGGTGATGAGTGCATGTATTCATTGTTTATTATTTTGAGTGCTCCACCAAGATGTATGTGACATGGAAGAGTAACCCATGAGCCTAATTCATTGTGCATTTGCAGTCCAAAGCAAATCTAAAACTATGCACAAATTTAGGGGAGCTCTTGCTTATCACATACTTCTCAAAGCGATTTATGTTATTTAAATTTTATTATCATTTGTCGAAGCTTTGATCTATATGTTGTCATCAATTACCAAAAAGGGGGAGATTGAAAGTGCAACTATCCCTAGGTGGTTTTGGTAATTCATAACAACATATAGCTCATTGAGCTAATGCTATTCCAAGACTATTATTTCAGAAAGCTCAATGAATGGCATGGCATGGATGATGAAAGTGGATCCCTCAAAATACTAAGGACAAAGGATTGGCTCAAGCTCAAAAGCTCAAGACTCTTCATTTTACATTTTAGTGATCCAAGATCACATTGAGTCTATAGGAAAAGCCAATACTATTAAGAAGGGATGAGGTGTTGCTTAATGAGCCTTTTGCTTCATGTGCTTAGTGATATGCTCCAAAACCCTCATCTACTTTCCCACATCCACAAATGACCTAAACCTAAAGCCAAAATCGGTCTCACCGATTCTTTCTATCCGCGCCACCGATTCCAAAAGTCATAGCCACTGCCACAAACCCTAAGCAAATCGGTCTTACCGATAGGGATCTCGGTCTCACCGAGATGGGGTTGTAATCTCTGTTTCCTTCGTAACGCTTGGTCTAACCAAGTGAGCGATCGGTCCCACCGAGATTGCAATGTAAACTCTCTGTTTCCTTTTTGTAACATTTTGGTCTCACCGAAAAGAGCAAATCGTTCCCACCGAGTTTACCTGACCAACTCTCTGGTTAGCTAATTACCAAAATCGGTCTCACCTAGGTTGTGTAATCGGTCTCACCGAGATTACGTTATGCCCTAACCCTAACCATATCGGTCTCACCGAGATGCATGTCAGTCCCACCGAAAATCACTAACGGTCACTAGATTTACTAAATCGGTCCGACCGAGTTTAACGATTTGGTCCCACCGAGTTTGGTAAATTGTGTGTAACGGTTAGATTTTGTGTGGAGGCTATATATACCCCTCCACCTCCTCTTCATTCATGGAGAGAGCCATCAGACTGAACCTACACTTACAACTTACCATTTCTGAGAGAGAACCACCTACTCATGTGTTGAGACCAAGATATTCCATTCCTACCATATGAATCTTGATCTCTAGCCTTCCCCAAGTTGCTTTCCACTCAAACCCTCTTTCCACCAGATCCAAATCCTATGAGAGAGAGTTGAGTGTTGGGGAGACTATCATTTGAAGCACAAGAGCAAGGAGTTCATTATCAACACACCATTTGTTACTTCTTGGAGAGTGGTGTCTCCTAGATTGGCTAGGTGTCACTTGGGAGCCTCCGACAAGATTGTGGAGTTGAACCAAGGAGTTTGTAGGGCAAGGAGATCGCCTACTTCGTGAAGATCTACCGCTAGTGAGGCAAGTCCTTCGTGGGCGACGGCCATGGTGGGATAGACAAGGTTGCTTCTTCGTGGACCCTTCATGGGTGGAGCCCTCCGTGGACTCACAAGAACTGCTACCCTTCGTGGGTTGAAGTCTCCATCAACGTGGAGGTACGATAGCACCACCTATCGGAACCACGCCAAAAAAATCCGTGTCTCCAATTGCGTTTGAATCCTCTAAACCCTTCCCCTTACTTTCTTGCAAGTTGCATGCTTTAATTTCCGCTGCCTATATATTCTTTGCATGCTTGCTTGAATTGTGTGATGATTGCTTGACTTGTCCTAAAATAGCAAAAATCTGCCAAACTATAAAATTGGGAAAAGGTTAAGTTTTTTATTGGTCAAGTAGTCTAATCACCTTCCCCCCCTCTAGACACACTTCAAGGTCCTACAGGGTCCCGAACTATGCGTCTTAGGCGGATGGTAACAGGAGGCAAGGGACACGATGTTTACCCAGGTTCGGGCCCTCTCTATGGACGTAATACCCTACTTCCTGCTTGATTGATCTTGATGAATATGAGTATTACAAAAGTTGATCTACCACGAGATCGTAGAGGCTAAACCCTAGAAGCTAGCCTATGGTATGATTGATGTTGTCCTACAGACTAAACCCTCCGGTTTATATAGACATCGGAGGGGCAAGGGTTACACAGAGTCGGTTACAATGAGTAGGAGATCTACATATCCGTGACGCCAAGCTTGCCTTCCACGCCAAGAGAGTCCCATCCGGACACGAGACGAAGTCTTCAATCTTGTATCTTCATAGTCCAACAGTCCGCCAAAGGATATAGTCCGCTGTCCGATACCCCTAATCCAGACTCCTCAAGAGTCCCCTGAACCAGGCTTCAATGACGATGAGTCCGGTAGCGCTGCAGATTGTTTTCGGCATTGCAAGGCGGGTTCCTCCTCCGAATACTCCATGGAAGATCTTGAACACAAGGATAGTGTCCGGCTCTGCAAAACAAATTCCACATACCCTCGTAGAGAGAATAATATTTCCACAAATCTAATCTGCTGACGTATTATAGCATGACATCACGCCATGGCCCGGTCATTATTGAAACCGTTTTTCACAACCAGCCACCGCACATATCGCGAGGCAGTTTCCTAGGCACGTCTTGTCGAAGCAGAGATCGTGTCCCCTTATCACGGGATTCTCATCAATACGGACGTGGGTAACCCAACCGCGCTTATCAATTACGGGCGCTTGGATCAAGCGAGTTTTACTAGGCGAGTGGGGGCATATTTTCGTCCGCCTTTATAAAGGGATAAGGACTTCACCTTTTTCACCCACGCCTTCTTCCTCTCTCAGATATCCATTATTGTGCACTCGAGCTCCAACGCCCAAGCTTGCACCTTTTCTCCTCAAACCGCTTCAATCATGTCTCGAGCGGAGGCAATGGATGAAATCCTCCGTTATGGAGGAGGACATCAAGAAGCTGCGGGGAGCCGGATACTTGGCCATGACATCGCGCGACCGCTGCCCGACGCGGGCAGATCATCCCTACCCGGAGCCTTACGAGAGGTAGTCTTCCTCACCCACTTCGTCCAGTGGACTGGATTTCTCTCCACCCATTTGTCCGTGGCCTCATGTTCTACTATGGGCTGGACTTCCATGACCTGGCCCCAACTTCATCCTCAACATCTCGGCGTTTATCGTCGGGTAAGCGAGGCCTTCCTCCGCATCCAGCCCCACTTCGCCCGTGGCTAAAGACCTTCAATGTCAAGTCAAGGTTGTAGGCGGCCAGCAAGCGAATCTTGGCGGCGCCATGGTGGGCAAAATGCCCAATGTCACATGGCTCGAGGGCTCCTATGTGGATACCATAAAGGGGTGGCAATCGGGGTGGTTCTACATCACCGAGCCGCGCGAGACCAACTGGGTGGCGGCCCCCGAGTTTCGATCCGGAATCCCCACGCGGCTCACCTCCTGGAAAGAGAAGGGCCTGTCCTGGGGCAGCCCGGTAGAGCTGACCGGACTCCAAACCTGCATCAGGAACATGATGAACAGGAAAATCAAGCTCGTCAATGTGGTCCAGGTCATGCTCTTCCGCCGGATCCTCCCGTGTCAAAAACGGGTATTCAATTTGTGGGAGTTCGACCCGGCCAAGCACCAGACGCTGCAGGAGCTTTTCGACACAACGCACAAGGACGTCTAGAAGGTGTTGTTTAAAGGCGCCGAGGTACCTCCTCCCCTTACCGAGGACCGCGGACTCATCGCAAAGCGCCGCACCAATCCGGTAGGTCTTTACACATCACAAGATGTTTAGTTTACTCAGTTTAATCATATGCATGATGTAAGCCCTCATGCCTTTGACGGGATTGGGTGGAGACGGCCGAGCGGATTGACTGCCCCGCCCCCCTGCCCAAAGATCCAGCAGACGCTCTCCTGACGGAGATGCTGACTCCGGCACCTTACGAGGTGCCAGCGAAGAAGACCAAGAAGAAGGCCACGGGGACCCGACAGGGTCTCCGGCAAGGGTTGTGTTGGACTCATCGTCCAACACTGAGGCGCCTCCTCCCACGACGACGGGGAGGAAGAGGAAAGTTCTCCCCCAGCCGGGGGAGAGAAGAAAATGAAGGCCGCCCCAACCGGGGAGGCCGAAGGGTCCAAGAAAGGAAGGACCCTCCTTCCGAACTGCTCCACGACCGCCGCCCACAGCGACGACGAGTGGTTGCCTAGGGACAAGCCCCTGGCGAAGTCGTAAGTATCCCGATACCATAATAATTCTTGATATATTTTATCGCATTGCTTCTCATCACGCCGAACATGATTATGCAGTCCGTCCCGAGCCCATATCGACGTATCTTCGTCGGATGGTTCTTTGGAGCCATCGGATATGAATAGCGATTCACTTCCGACCGCCTCCACCCCTCGCCCTACGGGCGACGCCAGGTGTTGTCTCAAAGGGCACCGAGCCGGGGGAGGTAGTCCTGGAGGCGCCTCAAGGCGACGCTCCGGACCCTGGGCGCAAAGGGAGCAAGACTCCCATGGGCTCCGAGTTCGGCCTCCAGTCGAACACCGCGCCGGAACCTCCAGTGGTTCCGGACTCTTCAGTGACCCCACAGAAGAGGGGCAAGTCCGCCCGTGCGGGTGACCTCTGTCCATCCAGAGGCACCGGACAACTTGCTTTGAAGCGCCCAAGGCGCTCTATCGACGAAGATCACCGCACTATCATGAGTGCGGTGATAGAGAAGGTTCGGTCCGCCAAAAGCGGACTAACCGAAGCTTGCGCCAGCCTCCTAACAGGCTTTGAGGTAAGTAATTAAATTATAGGGAAATATCACCGCACGGACGGAGCCCCGATGCTCTGCTTATGCTCGCAAAGAAAAGCCAATATAGGATCGAATAATAATCGCAGGAGTCTAATTATAGTATGTCTATGCCAATCAAGCAGGCTTCCTCGGCTGGCAGCGCCAAGACATACGGGCGGAGGTCGCCAGACTACAGCAGGACCTGGAGCGATCCAAGGAAGAGCTCGGCCTTGCCAAGAGGCAGCTCGAGGAGAACAAAGGTAAGCAATACCTTTTCAATATGAAAAAAAGAAAGATTTGGTTGCAGGATAATAGGATCATCATGAATTTTGCCAGGGGCCACGACCGAAGTGGCGACCCTCAAGAAGGCGCTGTCCGAGGCCGAAAACAAAGCGGCCAAGGAGCGCACTGAGCGAGAAAGACACGAAGCCCGGGTAGGTGAGGTGCAGCAAGAGCTCCAGGTGCTCATCAAAAAGCATGAGTCCCAGGAGCTTGACTCGAGGACACGAGAGTCCGAGCTTGCACAGGCCCTCGAAAGTGCAAAAAATGCCAAGGTCGAAGCCCATAAGGCCCTCCAGGAAGTTGAGGCGGTGAAGAAGATAGCGGCGAGTAAGGCATTCATTATGCATAGTAGGTATGCGAAAGAAAATTTCCTTTTACTTACCCGAGTTCGGAGCTCCCCAGGAGCGTTCGCAGATCTGCCCCGTAGTGTGTCAGACGCCGCGGAGTTCTACCGGGCCAAGGAGGGAAGCTCGACGGAGAAGTTGTTCTGGTCTCAGTATACTGGGACCGAACACCCGATGCCCGTGAGCGACCAGCTGAAGCAACTGGTCGAGCTCCACAAGGCGGCCGAACAGGCCATGAGGGGCCTTATAGTTTGGATGTGGCCTGGCGACTCCCTTCTCAACAGCTACTTCGGCCTGGTGAGGCGGCTCGTAGATGCCTGCCCACGACTGGAAGTCATCAAGCGGTCCGCCTGCATTGAAGGTGCACGCAGGGCTCTTGTCCGTGCAAAGGTGCACTGGGCGAAGATGGACGCCGAAAAGCTGGTGAAGGAGGGGCCGCCGCAGGGCAAGGAGCATCGCCACCCCGAAATGTATTATGAAAGTGTCATGAAGGGTGCTCGTCTCATGGAAGACAAATGTACCAAAGATGTAATCTTTGAATGAACTTGCTCATGTGATCCTTATGTTTATGAAAACTAGTTCATGTTCGTTATGCAACGCTTTTGTATTTAAAATATTACCTTCTGTGCGGCCGTTTTATAAATTCTGAGAGTTGCTAGTCGTCGGCTTCTGCCCCCATGCAACTAGTGCTGGGGTGTTCGGGATAAATCTGAGCACTCTTTTCCCATTCTTGGGTCCTTCGAGGAGGTGTTCAGCAAGAACGAACCAGTAATCGGACTATAATGCTTTATCGCCTCACTCAGCCATAGAAGGTTACAATTTTAAATTTTACGAAGCCCTAGTCTTCGGAAAGTCAATTTGGGGCGCTTATACACGCCTAAGCCGGACAAGGCCGCCTCGATCGAAGCGGAAAAAGTCTTTAGGACTTGAGACTCGCGAACAGCGACCAGCTCTCGCCTCATCATGACAAATAGTTTTAGCTTTCATCGAGGTGCTCGGCTGAAGAACCGGGCACAATCGCAGAGTTCTCCCAAGCTACCTTAGCCGATATAGCGGAACGTAAGGAACCAAAACGTGGGAGCCGGGCAAACCCAACTATTGACCCAAGACATGATTCGGAGCTGATGCATATAATGTTATAAGTTCGGGGTGCCGCACTGTCGAAAGTGTTCGGACTTCTCACGCCGAATTATGGGGTATACGGAAGCCCCTGGCGTATTTGTCGTACCACAGTGTACGGGTGCTGATTGTCATAGATAAGCATATATATAAAAGAATATAGGATGCAATAATGGACTAGTACTATGCATTGTTTATTTAAGAAATGTGTTAAAGCATAATGATACAAGTGGTGCGGTAAGCAAACAATAGGACTATTTGACATGTCCCATCCAAGGGCAAGATGCAGACTGGTGTCTTAAAACAGGTATTTGGCTCGTTATCAGAGACCACCTGGGGATTCCGTTTGTACGATGTAGCTTCCTGCCTCCTTGGGTGTTGTATCATGTGTCTGGCTACCATACTGCCGGACAAGGCTTCCAGAGAGTAGAGTCCTGAAACAGAGAGAGTGGTGAAGGTAGTAAGCCCCTAGTGCGGTTAAACCGCACTGTGGGACGCGTCGTGATCATGCCCCCGCCTATACCCATGGTATTTTCAATGCGTAATTATGCACATTGGGACGGACTTTGCCGTTGTACTAAGACTAGGGCAGGGGCCGAATTGCTAGGCGAGCTCTGAGCGTGCCAGGCGATCCTGTTGCAGGTTATTTCAGACGCGCTTGATGGTGTCCGGGGGCTTGATCTCCGAACTGGTGTATTGTCTCAAAAGGCTGCTTTGAGCTTCACTGCGAGGGTTATTAGCAGGTGCTCTCCGCACGGAGCGAGCGCTCGTGTTTCCATTGACCGTGATGACCCCTAGGTCCCGCATCTTGAGCTTGAGGTATGCGTAATGCGCCACCGCATTGAATCTTGCAATGTGGTGTGCCCGAGCAAAGGCGTGATAGCCGCCATGAACGGGACGATATCAAGATTAACCTCGCCTCGAAGTTGTCCAAGATCCAAGACCACTTCCAGCAGTGATTGATCCCGCATAATGGGCCTCTACACCGAATAACGCCTTTAAAGGTCGCTTTTGGTGGGTCTTATCCTCGAGGGGTCTATACCCATTTTGGCGACCGTGTCCTAGTAAAGCAGGTTCAGTTGCTGCCGCCGTCCATAAGGACTCGAGTGAGGTGATATCCGCCGATGATTGTGTCTAGGACCAATGCGCAGATCCGCCATGACGATACTGTGGTGGTCCCTCACGATCAAATGTGATCGGACAAGAGGACCATGGGTTGAACTTTGGGGCGACGGGCTCCATCGCGTATACGCCCCTTAGTGCACGCCTGCTCCCTTTGGGGATGTGGGTTGCGTATATCATGTTTACTGTCCTCACTTGTGGGGGGAACCTCTTCTGTCCTCCCGTGTTTGGTGGCCGGGGCTCCTCCTCGTCATCGCTGTGCAGCCCCTTGTCCTTGTCTTCGGCGTTTATCTTGTCGGCCTGCTTGAACACCCAGCATTCTCTGTTGGTGTGATTGGCTGGCTTATCGGGGGTGCCGTGTATTTGACACGAGCGATCGAGTATGCGGTCCAAACTAGACGGGCCCGGAGTGCTTCTTTTGAATGGCTTTTTCCGCTGACCGGATTTAGAGCCTCTGAATCCGGCATTGACTGCCGTGGGCGTTATCACCGTTGTTGCGGCGCTTGTGTTTGCTGCGACATGACCTGTCGTTGATGTCCTTGGTATCTGAAGTGCCAAGGCTCCTTGATATGTTATTGCTGCGAGCCAGCCAGCTATCCTCTCCCGCGCAAAAGAGGGTCATGAGTGTCGTGAGGGCTGCCATTGATTTCGGCTTTTCCTGACCGAGGTGCCGGGCGAGCCACTCGTCACGGATGTTGTGCTTGAATCTCGCTAAGGCTTCTGCGTCCGGACAGTCGACAATTTGGTTTTTCTTTGTTAGGAACCATGTCCAGAATTGCCTGGCCGATTCCCCTGGCTACTGAATTATGTGGCTCAAGTCATCGGCGTCTGGTGGTCGCACATAAGTGCCCTGGAAATTGTCGAGAAATGCGTCTTCCAGATCCTCCCAACAGCCGACGGAGTCTGCTGGCAGGCTATTCAGCCAATGCCGAGCTGGTCCTTTGAGTTTTAACGGGAGGTACTTGATGGCATGCACATCATCACCGTAGGCCATGTGGATGTGGAGGAGGAAGTCCTCGATCCATACCGCGGGATCTGTTGTACCATCATATGATTCGATGTTTATAGGTTTAAAACCTTCTGGGAATTCATGTTCCATTACTTCATTGGTGAAGCATAGGGGTGCCGCGCGCCGCAGGCCGGGCTATGTCGCGACGCAGCTCGTATGAGTCCTGCCTGCTGTATTCGGCCCGTCCGGAATTGCTTTTACTGTATCCGGCGAGGCGGTCACCGTCCCTTGTAGGGGCATGGCCCCGTGATCCGTAGATCGATCTAGCGTGTTTTGCCCTGTCTTCCAATACGTCTCGCAGGTCTCGTGTGTTTCCCGTTGCCTTGGTATGTTTGTTTGAATGGCGGCGGGGTGCAAGCTGATTTTCAGGCCGTACTACCTCTCTATCTCAGCCACGGGGTGGCCGATCAACCGCATCGAACACAGGGTGACCTCTGGAAGGGCGTTCGAGTTCGTACTCCTCAGCCGCAAGGACTTTAGTCCATCTATCTACTAGCAGATCCTGATCAGCTCGAAGTTGTTGCTGCTTTTTCCTCAAGTTGTTTGCTGTGGCAATAAGCCGGCGCTTAAAGCGCTCCTGCTCAACGGGATCCTCAGGCACGACAAATTCATCGTCGTCGAGGCTCGCTTCGTCTTCGGAGGGAGGCATATAGTTGTCGTCCTCCGCTCCCTCTGCCGCTCTCTTAGGAGGGTTGGCTTGTTCGTCCTCCGGTTCTTGATCATTCTGGAGGGGATTGTCATCATCTTCGGCACTGTCCGGTGTACTGTTATCTCCTGTGCCGGTATCACCGCTTTTGCTGTGGCGAGACTTAGAGCGGCGCCGCTGACGTCGGCGCTGGGGTTGCTTCTTGGAGGGGTTGTTCTCCATTGTCTTGTCGCCATTGCCTTCTTTGGGTGTATCCACCATGTATATATCATATGATGAGGTGGCGGTCCAGTGCCCTGTGGGCAGTGGTTCTTGTGCGTCTCCGGCATCGGTGTCCATACCATCGATGTCTTTGGAGTCGAAGTCGAGCATGTCGGTTAAATCGTCGACAGTGGCTACTAAGTGGGTGGTGGGTGGGGATTGAATTTCTTCGTCGTTCGCATCCCACTCTAGCCGCATATAGTTCGCCAAGGTTCTCTCGGACAGGAGAGAGATTTCAATGAGTTTAGTATGTCGCCAAGGGCTTAGCATCGAAGATATCTGTGGAGGTGAACTCATGATCGGGCGCCCAATCGGATTCGATAGGTATGGGCGCGGTGGTACGGAGTCCATGGCCAAGGACGAGTCCAGCAGTTCGCCACACGGCTCGTGAAGGGTAAGGTCAGATTCGCCTCTATCGCCATTGAGGGCGCGCCTCCGGGCGGAGTTCATCCTCCCGCCCCTGGACGGCGCGATCCGCTCCGCACTAGAGGCCGGAGAAGTTGCCGCATGATCTCCCGAACACCATCCGATGGCGAGCTATATCGCGCTCGCCGTGATCGTATGCGCACACCGGCATGGGCCCAAATTCGTCAAAGATTAAGTCTCCACGGATATCGGCAGTGTAATTCAAGTTTCCAAACCTGACCTGATGGCCAGGGCGAGCTCTCGATTCTGCCCAGCTGGCCAAACGAAGTTGGCCCGTAGTGCGGTTACCAACACGAAGATCTATCCGGGAGGAAAACCTCACCGGACCGCATCGCTTTCAATGATCTAAGGGCCATCGAACTTGCAGCGATTTACATAGTGGAACTCTCAATGAAAGCACCAATGTCGGTGTCAAACCGCGGATCTCGGTAGGGGGTCACGAACTATGCGCTTAAGGCGGATGGTAACAGGAGGCAAGGGACACGATGTTTACCCAGTGTTCGCCCTCTCTATGGAGGTAATACCCTACTTCCTGCTTGATTGATCTTGATGAATATGAGTATTACAAGAGTTGATCTACCACGAGATCGTAGAGGCTAAACCCTAGAATCTAGCCTATGGTATGATTGTTGTTGTCCTACGGACTAAACCCTCCGGTTTATATAGACACCGGAGGGGCTAGGGTTACACAGTAGTCGGTTACAACGTATGAGATCTACATATCCAGATCGCCAAGCTTGCCTTCCACGCCAAGAGAGTCCCATCCGGACACGAGACAAAGTCTTCAATCCTGTATCTTCATAGTCCAACAGTCCGCCAAAGGATATAGTCCGCTGTCCGGATACCCCTAATCCAGACTCCTCAAGAATCATCAACGGCGATCGCCTCCCGCCTCGCCGGACGACCTTGTCAAAGCTCTTGGCATTGCGCACGGCATCCAAATAAGTGACTTGCTCGTCGAAGTCTGTCCGCCACCGGCTTATTTCTTCGTCAGGTTCCGAACAACTTTCGATTGCAGTTGTGTGTTCGAATCTTCCCGGCGTTTGTTCTGCGATGGCGCGCTGGTGATCTTTGATTGGTGGCACCCAAGATGGGGCTCGGTGCCCTCTAAGCTTGAGTTTTTAACAAAGCTTACCTTCCACGGCATGCCTCGACGTGCTTGGAACAGTGAGTCCATGAATGAGCTTATCAACGACCTTGGAGGTGAGCTCGTAAGTATGTTTGTTCCTCCAGACAGCTGGGCTCTGACGGTTATGGCATGGATAGGAAGCCGTCCACCATACCGAAGGTGATTGGTGTTGAGATACCGGTGCAGGAACCGGGTTGTACTATTCATCGCCACCAAGGCCGCCATGACCACGTTAGGGATGTACCAGATCGAGTGTTCATGCATGTTGAAGAAGTGGTCAATCCATCAATCAAGTCTTGCCGCCGCCATCGGTTCTGTGGTCCGCCGACGACGCCCATTACAGAGTCAACGCCGACTTTCCCGTGTTGCTCGGAACGATGAATGGCACAGGCCTACTCCATCGCAAGCAAAGGAGGCCATCGCTTCTTTGAGAGAAGAGGCAGGGCTGGCTGCCCGGATGTGCTCTAATTTGAGGTAACAACTGAATCTTGTCGATACTAGTTAAATCCGAGCTATGGGTGTGAAGCATCGATGTGCCAATACATTTGATTGTGACCTGTTCTAGTTTTGTGCCTGAACTTTTTTTAGAAAGGGTTGTACGTCAACTTAATGTGCTAGCAGAACTTATTGTGTTGTCTGTCTGTTTTCTTTGCACAGCATTCAATATATTTCCCTATCATTGGTAAAGACGATGAACCGTTATGTACGAGTTCGTTGGTTTCAACATATCCCTACCTATAGCGATCCACTGCTTCCATCATGATTGTGCCGCCTGCGTGAAATTTTTGTATGCAAGTTCAGTGTGCTATGATGTTCTATATGATTGTGTCAACTATATAAGTTTTTACTGAGCATCAGCAATGCATGGCTGAAAGATGTATTTACAGCATCGACCGATGGGTCTCTCTCTCTCTCTCTCTCTCTCTCTCTCTCTCTCTCTCTCTCACACACACACACACACACGCACACACACACAAGTGGGACCCGTTGAATTATTTCTTTGCTCGTGACAGCTTTTAATTAGATTCCACTATAATCTAAATTTTTTCTTAAGTTATTAATTAAGCTCAGTGACTTCAAAAAGTTGTACAGAAGCCTTGTTTGGGCCTTTCCGGCGTCGCTGAATGTGGGCTGAGTAGCCATGTTAGGTTGTACTCTACTACACATGCCTTTTTCTTTCAACATCAGCAATGCAACTGGGCCGACAGTTGTACACAATATCTGGGTCAACTTGTTATTCTCCGCCCCTCTGGGCTGCAAACTTTCCTAGGAGGTATGCATTAGGCTTAACAAGAAAATGGACTTTAAGAAATAATAAGTGGGATGTAATTATAATAACTGGGCGGTAACTATAAAAAATGCACCAAATGCGTAATTAGTTTAAAAAATATATTATTTTTGGAATTTCAAAATTTTAATTTCATTACTTGTTGCGCGCGCAATATTTCATTGGATTTTAACGTAATACAACTTTATTTTGAAATTATATTTAATCTGACTAGAAATTTTGGATAAAAATATTTCGGATCCCATAAAAATGTGGGATTTTTTTTGAATTCTGTTTTGAGCGGTTGGTTGAAATTCTTAATCGTTGTCCTAGCTAGAAAATGGGATGTACTTTTAACAAACTGTAAATGGGCTGTAGTAAATTCCATTAGAATTAAAAAATGGGTTGTACATTCTTACAAATCGCAAATGGGCTATATGTTCTCTGCCATACACTTGTGGGCCTTCTAAGTTGACGTGTCCCCTAAAAAAACTAAGTTGACGCGTATGCAAGGCTTTTTCAACAACACACGGTTCTGGCAGCTGTGGCCATTGGATGTCCATCCAACGGATGTCGTGCTTCTTCTTCATTCTTGGATATTCTTGGTTCAGCCGCCCAAAAAATGATTCCTCTCCCTGACATCTGGGGCGCACCGTTTCGGAGGCTGACTTGTGGGCCTACTAAGTTGACGCGTACCAAGGACTTTGTCAACTTAGTCAATATAAACGATTCTAGTTGCAGTGACTGTACGATGTCCATCCAACGGCCGTAGTGCTTCTTCAACCTCTGGTCTTCTTGCTCCAGCCGCCCAAAGCAGCGCCAGTCATGACGTGTGCTCCTGCCTCCTGTGGCCGGCTGTGATGCCGCGGAGGCCTCACCACCCCCTACTACTCCCACCGCTGGCCAGGCCATCCCTCTACTCACCCACACCCCATGTTATTCCGCGTCGACGGCAGCCTCACACCGCAGCTGAACCAAAGAACCTCAGATTCTCTCCGCTGGCTTCCACTCCCGCGTCTTCCCCGGCTCCGCATCGTCCCCTTCCTAGGCCTCGCCGTCGTCCACCTCCCTGGTGCTCTCGGCGCAGCATGGTCAACATGCTCAAGGAACGGCTTCCATCAGACGTGGACTATACGTGGAGAGGCTGATAGCTGGGTCCATGACGGCAGCAAGGAAGTGCCTCCTTATTACGCGGAAAATAATGATTCCTCTACCTGACAGCAGGGACCCACCGGACGGGCCACCATATTTCATGAAAAAATCGTTTCCCCCCTCACTCCTGGGACCCACCGGACGGGCCACCGTATTGCGCAAAAATAACGTTCCCCCGCTGTCAGCTCGGGCCCACCGGAAGTGCCTCCTTATTACGCACAAAAAAATGAATACTCCCCCTGCTGGTTGGGACCCACCTTGGTGGGAGGCTGACTTGTGGGCCTACAAAGTTGACGGGGACGGAGTGCTTTGTCAACTGAGTCAATATGAATGATTCTAGCTCTAGTGACCGTCGATGTCCATCCAACGGCCGTAATGCTTCTTCAACCTCTGGTCTTGTTGCTCCAAATACCAAAGCAGCGCGGTCGTGTCGCATGCCCTCGCCTCCGTGGCGGGTCGTCTGCCGTGGAGGCCTCACCGCCTCTACTATTCCCACCGCCGCCGTGCCATCCTCTACTCACCCACACCCCCAGCTTATTCTCGGCGACGGCAGCCTCACACCGCAGCGAACCGTGAACCCTCGTACTTTCACGCTGGGCATCCACCGCCGCGTCTTCCCGGCCCGTGTCGCCCCTTCCTAGGCCTCGCCGTCGCCCACCGCCTAGGTGCTCTCGGCGCGGCGTGGTCAACGTGGTCAAGGAACGGCTTCCATCGGACGTGGACTGTACGTGAAGAGGCTGACAGTTGGGTCCACGGCCGCAGCAAGGAAGTGCCTCCTTATTACGCGCAAAATAATTATTCCTCCACCTGACAGCGGGGACCCACCAGCTACATCTTCGCACACAAGCAAGTGCATCCGTGCAAAAAAAAACGATTCGCCCCCCTGACTGCTGGGACCCACCAGCTACATATTCACACGCAAGGAAGTGCCTGATAGTCGGGACCCACCTGGTCAAAGCGTATGTAGCGTTGTCGTTCTGGTCGCGAACGTAATGCATATACCGGTCGATGTAGAGGCGCACACGCGTCATAGTAGAGGCGCGCGCAGCATGTACACGCACGCATAACGCCGTGGTGCAAGAAACTAAATACGACCACGCACGCACATACGGCCGGGTCTCAACGCCTACTGCGGCGCAAGTACGCCGGGGCTCGTGTACATGGCTCGGTCGGAATGGTGAAACAAGATCGCTGCCGCGTGTTCATGGGGAGCCAACCGCTGGATCGGAACGGAATGCGCTGTCGTGTTCATCGGGAGGGCTTGGACGGAACAACCGATGGAAACGAGGCCTGGCGTACCGCAGAACGGAGGAAATAGCCTTGTGTTCGACCGGCCACGTTCGAAGCGGGATCCTGTTTATCGAGAGGGGTCTGGCGTACCACAAAACGGAGGAAACAGACCTCCTATGGTCGAAACGGGGGTCCTGTTGATCGGGAGGGGTGTGGCGTACCGCAAAATGGAGGAAACGAACTTGTGTTGGAGCGCTACGGTCGAAACGGGGGTCCTGTTCATCGGGAGGGATGTGGCGTACCGCAAAACGGGACTCCACGGGATATTGTTCATCTCCACCTTCGACCCCCTCCAGCCTCCACTCGCTACTGCTCATCCACCGCCTACCTCCTCCACCTCCACCGCGATCGCTCATCCACGGCCCTGCTCATCCAGCCTCCACCGCGCTTCTCCACCGGCCATCGCTCAACCAGCCCTCTCCACGAGCTCTGCTCGACCACCCTCCACGGGCTACCGCTCATCCAGCCCTCCACCGCTCATCGCTCATCCAGCCTCCACGGGTGGTCCTGTTCATCCTGCCCTCCACAGCGCCCTGCTCATCCAGCTCCAACCGCTCGACGATCGGGGTCCCGTTCATCCAGAGGCAACACCACGGGTCCTGTTCATCCACCCCCACCGAACCGATCATCCAAACCCCCACAAAGAACGCCACTTTGCTCATCCAGAGGAAGCATCGATCGGCTTCGCTTAGCAGCAGAGCGGCGAATCGCCGATCGGGTTCGCCATCAGCCATCGATCGATCGCTTGGGTTCGATGCGCGTAGCTCGCAGCGGCAATCGCCGGGTTCGCTTAGAGCCCAACGCCTCGCCGGGTTCATTTAGAGCCCAAAGCTCGCACCCACGCACGCGTGCGTACGAGAAACGCGCGATCGCCGCCCCGACCACCCACCGTAACCGAACGCCCGATATTTTCCTCGCCGCTTCTACCACGGTTTTTCCGCCTTGGACGGCCCAAAGAATGTCATGCAGCTGCGCCTCCGCCCTTTCCAGATGAAAAGCCCATTTTCTGTCATGATTTTTTGTCATAGAAGTAGGACCCCACCACATCTATGATGTACTGGGTTTTGTCACAATTATCGTCATAGAAGTGTCATAAGTATGACGGAATTTTTTTTCGTTTGGCCCAAAATGTCACGGGTGTGTCTTTTTTTGTAGTGTAATGAATCACGCTCCTTCTGAAGATCTTCATAACTCTCTCTTAGCTTCTCAAGATCTAGCTTTCTTTGAAGAAATTCATAAGGAAGCTTCTCATGATCAGATAAGAGAGTGTTATGATGACTTTGAAGATTATCAAACTTAGTCTGAAGTCTCTGAAGACTTTCAGCCAAAGATTTCGACTGATCCATTTCTTCACCCAACATATCATCGCTCTTATCCAGCATGTTTTGAACTTTTTCCAAAGATTTTTGTTGTTTAGTGGCAAGGGAAGCAAGTTTGGTATTGCTAGGTCCAAATTCATCACCAGATTCATCATCACTGGACTCAGATAGGTAGCATTCTGTTAGCTTGGCACCTTTTGCCATAAGGCATGGTGCAGAGGATGATGATTCTGGCTCAAAAGTCATAGCCTTGCGCGGTACCATGAAATCCTCAAACTAGGGATCACGGTCAGATATATGACCTTCATAGACCTCAGAGAGTCGGTCCCAGATGAGCTTTGCATGGCTGAGATGCATAATGTTCCTGAACTAATTTTGAGACAGACAGGAGCAGATGATGTCCTTCGCCATGAGGTTAAGAAGAGTGTACTTGCGAATGCCATCAGCTTCCGCCATCTTGCACAGATCGGTAAGACCAATCTCAGTGACGGTCCACAGCTCGCTGTTCATCGCCATGAGTCGCTTCTTCATCATGGACTTCCACTTGGGATAATCATGACCGTCAAAGATGGGGCATGACATAGTCTTCATTCCTGCGGTCGACATAACTAAAACTCCAGGCAGTTAAACAAAAATCACACAGAACAAGGGAGTACCTTGCTCTGATACCAATTGAAAATGTGTTATATCGACTAGAGGGGGTGAATAGGCAATTTTTATGAATTCTTCAATGAGGAATTTCAGGGTGAGGAAATTCCTAAGGGAATAACTACTTGCAGCAGAATAAGTACTCAGATGCAAACATAACAGAACATAAGCATGGTCATCATGATGAAATGAAAACACGCACAGAGTACAGAAAGCGTAAACACAGGATAAACAGGATGAAGACAAACAGACTGAAGAAATTGAACTGAGGAAATTGGGGAAGTATTTAGTCACAGTCTTCAAACAGATATGAACAAGTACACAACACAGTAATGAGGAAATGAAAGAGTTGAGGAAATAGAACCAGATGGCTTGGTGAAGACAGTGATTTGGTAGACCAGTTCCAACTGTTGTGACAGTTGTACGTCTGGTTGGAGCGGCTAGGTATTTAAACCTGAGGACACACAGTCCCAGGCACACAGTCCCCACCGTCTTCTCCTTGATCTAAGGTCACGCACACCTCGCCCAATCACCCGTGGCAAGTCTTCAGGTGACTTCCAGACCTTCACAAACTCGGTCACTCGGCGATCCACAATTTCCTCTTGGATGCTCAGATCATGACGCCTAACCATCTGGAAGATGCACAGTCTTCAAAGGTAACAAGCATCGGATCCACGCAGGATCAATCTCTTCAGTGATGCTCAATCACTTTGGGTTTGAAGGTGTTTGGGTTTGGATTTTCCTCACTTGATGATTTTCGCTCAAAGTCCTCGGAGGATGGGATGCTCTCAAATGACAAGTGTCAGCTTCTCTTGGAGCAGCCAACCAGCTAGTTGTTGTAGGGGTAGCTATTTATAGCCTAGGGAGCAACCCCGACATGATAAGACATAAATGCCCTTCAATTATATGACCGTTAGGTGGATAAGATATTTTGGGACAGCTGCCACATAGCACAGCAACGGTCGGAAATTTGACTATCAAATTCCTCAGGGCTATCGTGTTCCTCACTTGTAGGCAATCCGCACTGGCGAATTCCTAACTCCTCAGTCAGAAAAAATTCCTTAGAGACCAGAAGAACTTCATCTTTGTCACTGAAGAAATTGACTGAACTGTATGAGATTTCCAATGGCTTCACTCGAAGGGGTTGGTAGGTGTAGGATTTTGAGATGAGCATCACTTGGAAATTTTTCCTTAGTATTTCCTCGACCCCCTTTAACAATACAGTGCTTCCTATGACTCAATAAAGAGAAAAATGAAACTACGAAAACAAAAGTCTTCATGCTTCATGTTCCTCGTATGAATACCAAGTCTTCATGGTCACACCTATTTCTTCACTTTCAAAGTCTTCAGATATCCAAAGTCTTCAGTCGAAGACATTCATTTTTAGGGGTCGACTTTCTCTGTAAATATCAAACTCCTCATAGACTTATAGACCTGTGTACACTCACAAACGCATCACTCCCTTAACCTATAAGTCTTCAATACACCAAAATCACTAAGGGGCACTAGATGCACTTACACTAATATTTCCAACACTCCGGGAGAAAGCTTGTCGGGCTCTTGCCGGCCGACGGCGTCGGTGCCCGTGGACGTCATTTCACCTCCTTGGAGGCATCATCGTGGAGTCCATCCTATGCACGCCCTCGGATCCGGTTCCTCGGGTGAAAGCCTAAGGCCTGGTCAGGTCGAGCGATGGTGTCGACATCGTCGATTCCCTCTTTTGGGCATCGCCTTGAAGAACTTTGGATCCCATTTGTTTGCTCCATGGGTTGGACACTCGCGGCATTGCGGTCGGCAGGTGTCCATCCGGTGATGTGGTGTTTCTACGCGGCTTCTTGTGTGGCAACGATGGCGGCTTCGGGTGGAGTTGGTCTGCAGATGGGTCTGGTAGTCAGCCTCTTCCTACGTGTTCGAGGGGTCGTCATGCCTCACATTGTCTTTCTGAAGTCGGAGCTGCTGAGGAGGGGCCCTTGCGGTGACGATGACACGAGATGGGTGTTCGATTCCGGCACTGGCTCGGCGCAAGCCCAACCCTTTTCTCTTGCAATAGTCGTCAACAGAGTCGAAGCTGCCTGGTCGCTGGTTGCTGGACGAGAGGAGGCCTTGCGGCGAACCTTCAGACTGTTACAGATAAGCTAGTGAGTATGCAGAAAGAGCTTAGGAGATGGGCTGAGAGGGATTTTGGATCGGTCCTCAAACAGACAGCGCAAATCAGAAATAAACTCAGCATTCTTTGGAACTCACCGTACTCTGTTGAGCAACAGAATTCCATCAAAAAGTGGTCGGCTGAACTGGATGAGCTACTCCTTCGGAAGAACTCATGGGGAGATAGAGATCTAGAGCCACCTACTTGAGAGAAGGGGACCGGAATACTAAGTGGTTCCAGAGAAAGGCCACATGGAGAAAGAAGAAAAATGACATCACTAAACTGAAAGACAGCTCAGGAGGGTGGAAGGAAGGCGAAAAAGAGATTCAGGAGATGACAAGAGATTTCTTCCGAGCATTATATGAAAAAGAAGATGAGGTTTTCCCACATGAAATTTTGGACCACATTGAGAGAAAAATTACGGATGATGTAAACACGAAGCTCACCAAACTGTTTTCTGCAACTGAGGTGAGTGGTGCTTTATTTCAAATTGGCCCGCTCAACGCCCCGGGTGCTGACGGGTTCCCAGCTCGTTTCTTCCAGAGGAATTGGGAGGTGCTGAGAGATGACATAGTGAAAGGGGTGCTAGGATTTTTTGACACGGGAATTCTCCCGGATGGCCTGAATGATATGGTAATATTTTTATCCCGAAAAGCAAAGACCCTTAGACCCTCAACGACTAACGGCCGATCAGCGTATGCAACGTCCTCTACAAAGTGATATCCAAATGTCTGGTTAACCGAATGCGGCCTCACCTAGATGGGATCATATCTGAGACACAAAGTGCTTTCGTCCCTGGGAGATTGATCACGGACAATGCTACCATTGCTTTTGAGTGTTTCCACAAGATCCAACACTGTAAGCAACCACAGAACACACATTGCGTGTACAAGCTCGACCTAGCTAAGGCATACGATAGGGTGGACTGGGAGTTTCTAGAAGGAGTGCTGCTGAAAACGGGTTTCAATCAAAAGTGGACAGGCTGGATAATGCAAAGTATTAGATCGGTCAGATATTCAGTGCAGTGCAATGGAGGGTTGCTTGAATCCTTCGTTCCCTCTCGAGGTTTTCCTCAGGGGGACCCACTTAGTCCTTATCTCTTCCTGTTTATCGCGGATGGTCTGGTTATGCTCATTAATTTGGAAATCTCACAAGGTAATCTGACGCCGTTAAAGATTGCAAGAAGCGGTCCCGGAATCTCTAACCTGCTCTTCGCGGATGACAGCTTACTCTTCTTCAAAGCCACGCCAGAGCAGGCCCATACCATGAAAAGAATCCTCTCATCTTTCCAAAGGGCCACCAGACAGTTGCTTAGCGAGAGTAAGTGTTCGATTCTTTTTAGTGAGGTGTGCCAGTGAATACAAGAGAGGACATAAAGGATATTCTGGGGGTGGTTTCCACGGCTTTTGAAGGGAAGTACCTAGGTCTCCCGACACCGGAGGGTAGAATGAAAGACGAGTGCTTCCAACCCATCATGGATAGGCTCAGGAAGAGGATTAATGATTGGTTGGAGAAAACCATGTCATATGCGGCGAAAGAGGTACAAGTGAAATCAATTGTTCAAGCATTACCATGCTACACTATGGGAGTGTTTCTCCTCTCGATGGGTTTTTGCGAGAGGTATGCGAAGATGATTTGGGATTTTTGGTGGGGGGATGAAACTGGTCACCGCTAAGTTCACTGGATGTCGTGGGAGCGAATGACTAGGCCAAAGAGGGCGGGTGGTATTGGATTTAGAGGCATGCATCTCTTTAATTTAGCCCTTCTTGCTAAACAGGGATGGAGACTAATCCAGATCCCGGAGAGTCTATGTGCTTGTGTGCTCAAGTCTAACTATTATCCCAACGGTAACCTTTTGAACACTGTCTTTGCTTCTGATGCTTCGCCGGTGTGGAGAGGTAGTGAGGCGGGGCTGGAACTACTAAAAATGGGCATCATCTCGAGAGTGGGAAATGGAAGAGATATTCAGATCCAACGTGACCAGTGGTTACCAAGAAAAGAGGGCTTGATGACCGCATCCTTCATAAGAAGATCGCGTCTCCGGTGGGTGAACCAACTCATACTTCGGGAGAGGAAGGAATGGAATGTTCCACTCATCAAACAAATCTTTCACCCTTCCGACACCGATGATATTTGTAGGATCCCAATCCCTAGATCGGAGGTGAGTGACTGCATTGCTTGGCACCCTGAAAAGAATAGGATATTCACAGTGAGGAGTGCATATAAGCTGGCAGCGTCAACAAAAAATAAATCGGCGTTGGAACCCTCAAGCTCGACAAACAACCCAGAGGACCGTAGCATATGGGATTTTATCTGGAAAGCTGAGGTCCCTCCGAAGGTGAGAGTCTTTGGCTGGAGGGTTGCAACCAACACCTTGGCCACAAAGAAGAACAAGTTCAGACGTACGATCACTCTGGATGCGACGTGTGATATATGCGGGTGTGGGGATGAGGATGAACACCATGCAGTTGTTGGTTGTACCAAGAGTAGAGCACTCAGACAGAAAATGAGGGAGGAGTGGAATATCCCATCAGAAAAGCAATTCCGGAATACTGGTGAAGATTGGTTGAAGATCCTACTAAGCTCCGTCTTGAAAGATGTTCGCGCAAAAATATTGTTGCTATTGTGGAGATGCTGGCACCTGCGAGACAATTGCATCCATGGTGATGGCAAGGAGACGGTTTTAGCGTCGGCTGCCTACCTGTCGAAAATGCATGAGGAATGGAAGAACTTGGGAGAAGCTGGAAAGGTGCTCGACGGGAAGGACTGTGGGGTTCAGACAATCTCCTGTCCAAGTGTTCATACAAACTAGAGAAAGCAGTGGACTGCACCATCAAGAGGCACTGCAAAATTGAACACCGATGCTTCCTTCCTCCCAAATATCAGGTAGTGTTGGGGAGGCGCAGTTGCTCGGGATCACAAAGGGCACGTCTTCCTGTCGGTAGGAAGGGAGCTGAGTAAAGCAAACGATGCACAGGAGGCTGAGGGGAAGGCGCTCTTGATGGGCTTGCAAGCTTTGGCGGCTCGCTATAACAGGAACATCCTGGTGGAGACAGACTGCAAGTCTCTCGCTGATGATCTCAAAGTGGATGGACAAATCAGGTCAGCTAATTATGGCTTGATAATGGATATCAGGTCGCTGCTATGAGGTTTTGAGAGCCAGCAGGTGGTCCACATTAATCGACAGCGAAACTCCCTTGCACATGAGATTGCAGCAGAAGCTTGGAGAACTGGGGTTATGAAGCTTGATGTGCTCTGAATGTAACCCCCCACTGGAGTAAGCATGTTTACTCTAGTCCTAAAAAAGAATTGGGACAGAAAAATTAACCAAGTCACATCTGTAGAAAGTATGAATCCCCAATATATTTTTATTGATCCACCCTCATATGAGGTATATATATAGAAGTACAATACGAGTGAAAGAGACTTGGAGTAAATGGTGAGTTGTACATGATTTAAACATATTCTATCTCTATCTTAAAAAAATATACTTCTAACATTCCTCTTGACCATAGTGGACGTTAAGCAGACGATATGACTGAATTTAGAGTCTTGCGCTTCTTTCGTCTTCTCCGTTGTGCCATCATCAACTACTTCTTTGATAAGTCAGCACCTATGGCGGTGACCGCGTCCCCTTCTGATGCGTTCCATCTCTCTCCTCTACTTGTCTAATCCTATATGTATACCTAAGAGAGTCATCCTTACTAATTTATTTATGTCAGCATGCAAGCATTCCACATCACCGTATAATTATAGATGAGATAAGACCCACCTCAACATGCAACCATGCATGGGCAAAGACCCACCACCACATGTAACCATGCATGGAAAAATATTTTTTTATTCTATTATTCTACTTATACTCTCTCCCTCCGAAAATACTTGTCAAAGATAACCATGCATGTGAAAATATTTTTCATTCTATTATTCTACTTGTACTTTCTCCGTCCGAAAATACTTGTCGGGGAGAAGGACGTATCTACACATATTTTAATTCTGGATACATTTATTTTTATCCATTTCTCCAACAAGATTTTTGGATGGGCGGAGTATTCAATAAATTTTACATATATACATAATCAAATATAATAAGTCGTATGTATTCTTAATTTCAGTTTAACATGTTACTAATTTAAACATTTATATTCCACACAATCAAATCTTATTGAAATACTCCCGCGATCCAAAATAAGTGTCTCAACCTCAACACTTATTTTGGGATGGAGGGAGTATATTGCAACCTACTCCCACAGCAACACACGGTATGTCATTTAGTTTAAAAAAACACATTAACTTCAGGTTTATAATCAAATGGTGTATGAGTTGGATGTGACCTAACAAATTTTTATCCGGATGAGAGCTAGCCACACCCAAAAAGTATCGACCCCAATAACTGTGGAACGTCCCTTTGCATGGCTCTTGTGGAGGGTAGCTTTTATAACTTTTATAACTTACCAACACAAGCAGTGTTTGAATATGTTTAAGAGCTGTTTTTTTATTTTTGGGGCGGCATATGGCGGATCAGGTTATGTTGTTTATGTTGGGCTAATTGGAAATACGAGAGTTTCCCTTCTTGTAGTTTATATCCTCTTTGCTACGTTCTGAATCCATACGTGGTTCTCACTTCAGCATGTGGAGGGTCGAGATTCTCTGATCTCTCATTGCAACCACTTGAAGACAATATCATGTAATATGCTCAACCAATTTGGTTGGCATTTTAGCAATAGGATTGATGTTGCAAATTTGTATCATGTAATCTCTGTGGTCGGCAAAGCCTTTCCCACCTTTTAAATTTTCTTGTAAGACTTGACACTTCACAATAAAAGATGGTTGTGTGCATCAATCGATGTTGAGGTCGAAGCTTATTGCTAAAAAATATCTGATTTTTAGTTTCACATTTTTCTTGTTTCTTTTCTATTTACTTGTGTGTTCTATATTTTACCTTTTATCTTTTTAAACCTTTTTTCCTTTCTAACATTGTGATTATTGCTAGCTTTGGGGGATTTGCTAATTCTTAGATTTGTCAAGTCTCAATTGATTCGGTAGCCATAAGATCTTGACACAAAGATTCATGCAATGTATCATTTTTCCTGTTTCTTGAAGTTGATGCATGATCGTGACGTACGCAATGGATGGTAGTACTTTCTTCTATGGGCGAATGATCAATACGCCAGGCCTCTCTCGTGGCCTATGCTCTTTTGTCCTACTTTTCTATTGTAGCCCTGTTTAGTTGTGAGGGATGTACATGGGCATTTTGCTATAGTACGACCGGACAGTTTTTACAGAAGCATTTGAAATTTGTATTCTTTTTGTATTCCTTTTGTTTTTCTTGTCTGACATTTCTATTTTTATTTTAATGTTTTTCCTGGTTTTTAGTTTCTGCCTTTTGTTTTATTTTTCCTCTCTTCTAAGGAAATATAGAATAAGATTTATTTTAATTATTATGCATTACCATTTTGTCTTTCTGTTGCATCATTTTATTCTTTCTATTTTTTATTTCTTTTAAAGTTATAATTGTAATTGTTCATCTTGACTAAAGCATTGCTAACCAAGCATTAAGTGTGGATCGTATGAAGGTAGTGGATCATGTTATTCCTTCACCTTTTCCCTCTCTTCCTCCGGGCGTGGTTTTTCTCAGAGCCAGCAGGTCAAACCGAGGTGGGGGTGGGAATGTGATATCTTCCCCGCGTGAATGCAACCTAGTGGTGTTTTTTGTCAAGGGAAGTTGCATGCCTGCCACTAGGTGTGGAACTGCGAGTGTCCGCTTCAACTATAACATTTGGTGTTTTGTTGGGGGATTGGGAGCGGGAGTTGCATGTCTGTCACTAGGCGTGCAACTGCAACTACATGCCTTGCTATTTTTATGTGTGTGGGAGGAGGCAGTTGCATGCCCGCCACTAGGCACAAACTGCAAGTGTTGCCCGCAAATGCAACTGCATGTCTTCAAGGCGACTTCAACTTAGCGGTGTTTTGTGGGTGAGGGGTAGTTGCATGTCTTCCAATAGGCATGCAATTGCATCTGTCGCCTTCGACTGGAACTTGACTTTGTTTTGTCCCTGGGCGACGGGAGGGGGACAATTGCATGTGTACATTAGGCACGCAACTGCTCATGTAGCGCACTGGCCGGAATTGCAGTTGGATGTCTACACTAGACATGCGAACTGCAAGCGTCGGCCATGACTGTAATTGCATGTCTTCCAACACGATGCTACTGAACTTTGTTTTGTCAAAGGGCGGCGAGAGAGGGAGGAGCACTTGCATGTGTTTACTAGACATGCAACAGCAAGTGTGGCGCCCCGACTGTAATTGCATGTCTTCCATAACGACCGTAACTGAACTTTGTTTTGTTGGAAGCATGGGACAGTGGGGAGCAGTTGCATGTGTACACTAGGCATGCAACTGCAAGTGTCGCCCTTGACTACAACTACATGTCTTCCATCACGATCGCAACTGAACTCTGTGTTGTTGGAGGGCGGTGGGAGAGGGGGAGCAGTTGTATGTGCACACTAGGCATGCAACTGCAAGTGTCGCCCCCGACTACAACTGCATGTCTTCCATCATGACCGCAACTGAACTTTGTATTGTCGAAGGGCAGTGGGAGAGGGCACGGGGCAGTTGCATGTGTTCACTTGGCATGTAGCTGCAAGTGTCGCCCCTGACTAAAATTGCATATCTTCCATCACAACCGCAACTGAACATTGTTTCATCGGAAGGCAGTGGGAGAGGGTGGGGGCAGTTGCATGTGTTCACCAGGCATGCAACTGCAAGTGTCTCCCCCTTACTACAATTGCATGTCTTCCATCATGCCCGCAACTAACCTTTGTATTGCCATATGGAGGTAGGAGAGGGGCAGTTTCATGTATGACACTAGGCATGCAACTGCAAGTGTAACCCTTGACTACAACTACATGCCCTCCTAACACAAACACAACTGGGCTTTGTTTTGTCTGATGGGGCAGAACAGGGGCAATTGCATGTCTGACACTAGGCATGCAACTGCAAGTGTAGCCTATTGACTGCAATTGCATTTCTCCTAGCGCGGATGCAACTGGACTTTATTTTTGTCAAATGGAGGTGGGAGATGAGGCAGTTGCAAGTGTATGTTAGACATGCAACTTCAATAGTCATGCCCAGCTAGAATTGCATGTCTACGACTTGACTGCAACTGATCTTTGTTTTGTCGTGGGAGGGGGGAGGGGGGTAGTTGCATATCAGATACTAGGATTTCAACTACAGGAGTCCCCCCCCCCCCCCGACTGCAATTGCATGTCTACCCATCCGACTTCAAGTGGCCTTTGTTTATGTCGGTGGGTGTTGGGGATATAACTATTTGTGTAAGCTGCCCAGGAGGGGCCGGGTTACGCAAAGAAGATTCACCAGAAAGAAGCCCAAGACCAAGCATGAAGATGGCGGTTCAATAAAGGGCCTAAGGCCCACAGGCGACTTAAGGCCCGTTGTAGTAAACCGCCACAATGGCATGACTTGTATCATAAGGTAGATTTAACTAGTCACCGAGCCGGACATCGCCTATAAGCCGCCGGGACTCAGAAGCCGCAGGCGTCGAATTCGTATATAAGGGGACGACTGTTGGCGGCTTAGGGCAAGAAACAACCCATCGAGAGCGGGGCATAGCGTATTCCACTCCCTGGTCATCGAAACATCAAGCAATACCAACCCAACTAGACGTAGGCTTTCCTTCTCCGCAAGGGGCCGAACTAGTATAAAACCTCTCGTGTCCTTTGTCCCGATTAACCCCTTTAAGCTTCCTAGTTGCGATGGCTCCACGACTAAGTCCCTGCACGAGGACATCTTCCGTGACAATTCCACGACAGTTGGCGCCCACCATGGGGCCATCGCACGGTGGATTTGAGTTCTTGAAGGGCAGCTTCGAAGGGCTCAAGGGATACGCAGGGGCGGATGACCAAGAGTCGTCGCGGCAAGATCTACATCGACAACGAAGGCTGGGGCCCCGAGGCCGACTCAATTGAGTACGGGTACCGGGTCCCCTTTGGCGGAATCCACGTCTTCATCGGCCGGATTGGTGAGCCGGGCCCTGAGCCGGACAACTACACCGACCTTGTCGAGACGGCTCAGCGTGCGAGACCCGCCCGAGTTCAACCCGTCATGAAGCGTGCCTTCATGGGCTGTGTCCACAGAGAAGAACTTCCTGAAGGATCTAAAGATGGCGGAGAGACGGCCGTCCCATCGGATGATGATTCGTCCGCCAGTTCAACAGATTCTTTGTATCAGGTCCAAGACGGCATGCTTGGGGGCTGTTCTGACGACTCTAGCATACCGGATTTCTATAAGCCGCCGAGCTGGGCAGGAGTCTTCATGGCTGGTACTCAACCCGGTCAAAACTTGACGGCTGCAACAGCAATAATGTCCGGGTCAAGAGCGGCCGGGGCAGGAGGCCCTGTGCACCCGCCGGCTCAGGTGCTGATGGATCTTATGGACAAGTTGACGGCCCTGCTAACCACCATGGTTATTCCTGCAAATCAAGATGAACATAACGCGGAGGTGGCAAAGGTACGTGAGGAGATAGCCCTGGCCAAGGAGGCCTTGGCGGCTGAGGATACCAGGTTAGCTACGGAGCGGGCGACTTTGGACGCACGGGCGCAGCGACTCCAGTCAGAGGCTTTCCAGCTTAATATGAGCCTGAACGCGTCTAATGAGGGCATGAGGAGGAGACACCAGAAAACCAAGTCTCGTTTGCCTCCGGTTTACGATCCTCGCAATCTTTTCACGACACCCGGAGCTGGTCCCAGCAACCCGCCCGAAGCCAATCAGTTTATGACACCCGGGGCTGGAGGACCGGTTCAGCCTCGAGATGGCACCTCCTCGGGAGTATGGCCCCGCCCGATACATACCAATACCACCGGTCACTTCTCCAACCCCATGGAGAACTTGATAGTAGCATCGGGCGTCTGGCGGCTCTTCCAAAGGGGCGGTGATGACCCGACGGTGGTGGAAACCCGAGTGTCGAGATCTTATTCAGACGGCCTTGGCGCAGCAGAGACCTATTCTACAAAGGGGACAGATTCATTCAACTCCTCACCTTGGCTAGCACCTCGTCAAAACCGGAGCCCGAAGTTACAGCAGTACATGGAGTCGAAGCTTTATCAAGCAACGCCAGCGTCAGAATTCAGCCCGGTGGCTACAACCCGATGCAGACCGAATGCGCCAGAGGACGAACAGGCGGCTCGCTTAAGCGGCTCAAGGGCAGATATGAAGGTCTCCTGAGTATCCGACAACTTCGTTGGAGCAGGAGGGCCACTAGAACCGTGGTGTCCCTTGTTTGGTGCCGGATCTGCGGGATGTACGCTCGCCAAGGATTTCAAGGGACCTCGAAGGTGCCGAATTACACGGCCGACTTACAGCCGGGCATGGATCGAAGTTACGAGATGGCCATGGAGCTATTGGAGGTCGCCGACGCAGCAATGGCTAAGTATTTCACCACGATGTTAGATGGTACGGCCCGGTCTTGGTTGAAAAGTTTGCCTCCCAATTCCATCAGTTCATTGGCGAGCTAAAGGCCCGGTTTATCCGTAACTTCAAGGACACTTGCAAGCGCCTATGTCAATTGTGGACTTGACCAATTGTAAGCAGGAGGAGGGTGAATCCACAACTCATTGGGTGCTCCGGTCAAGGAAATAATACACTCATCCGATAAGATGGATGCCGCTCATGGTACTTATGCTCCATCGTAATTGTCGCTTTGAGCCGCCGAGGCAGAAGTGGGGCGCTTTAAGCGTGATTGCAATGATATGGGTACGCGATGGCAGCCTTAGTCAAATCGCCGATTCGATAGTACCAAGGATCCTGCGTCGATGAGGAAAAGACAAGGAAGGGAAAGAAGAACGGCAATGGAAAGGGTCAAGATAACCCGTAAGTCAAGGAGGCAACAAGCGTAAGGCGGAGGGTAACCCGAGTTTGTGGCCAATGCTAATGCACAAGGTAACGACCGAGAAATGTAAGGGGAGACTGCCCCTCGATCCGGGCGGCTCAGCCCATCTCTTGAGCAGCTTCGAATGAGCCTTGCCCGAGACACGATACTCGGAGCGCCCGCCACCCACTTATGGAAAGATCTGCGCGATCATGAAGGCTTTCAAGAATTCCAACATGTTTGATGGCAATCACGGATCAAAGGCGGCTCGAGGGCGGTGGCTTTCATGGCCCGGGTGGCGGTTCAAGTTCCGGCTTCAGGAGGTCAAGGTGGCTATAATCAACAAAGAACCCGGTCAAGGGGGACAGCAGCAGAAGAACAACAAAGTTATCGAGCCATCCAAAGCGGTGAATGGTGGGCAATACCATGTGTTCACCACTAACTTGTGCAAACCTGACCGTAAGGTTCATAAGAGGGCTGTGAATTCTGCTGAGCCGGCGGTTCCCGTTACTTGAGGTGGTCGAGCAGCCCATCATATGGAGCAGGAAGATCACCCTCCGGTTGATAACCCGCTCGCTTGGCCTTGGTGGTGGCCCCTCAAAGTTGGTGGATATAAATTCACTAAGGTACTATGGACGGAGGAAGCAGCATCAATATTCTCTATTATGAGACCTTTCGCGCATGGGGTTGACTGATAAGGACTTGAGGACGCCCAACACCGCTTTTCATGGGTGGTACACGTAAATCGGCATATCCAGCTTGGTAAGATCGAGCTGAAGTAGCCTTTGGAGATGAATATGATTCGGGGCTGAGAAACTGACGTTTGAGGTAGTCAAAATCAGGAGCTCGTATCACGCTCTATTTGGACGACCGGCTTATGCCAAGTTCATGGCACGACCGTGTTATGTTTATCTACAACTCAAGATGCCGGGTTACAAGGGCACCATCACTGTGCATGGGAGTCGAAAGGTAGCCTTGGAATGCGAAGAAGGCGATGCGGCTTATGTTGAATCTGTTTGTGCTGAAGAGGAGCTGAAGTTTTATCAAAATAATGTTGACCTGGCGGATATGACCTCTTTAAAGAAGCCAACCACAGAGCAAGACTCGGCGTTGAAATTTAAGTCGGCCGCTGAGACAAAACTGGTCGACTTCACTCCAGGCGACTCTTCCAAGCGATTCAAAGATCGCACCAATTTGGATCCCAAATAGGAAGGCGCGCTCATCGAGTTCATCCGTGAGAACCGGGATATCTTTGCATGGAAACCTTCTGACATGCCGGGTGTCCCGAGAGAACTCGCTGAGCACACTCTTAATATTGATCCAAAGTATAAGCCGGTCAGGCAATTTCTCCGATGGTTCAATGAGGAAAGACGGAAAGCTATCGGGGAAGAGGTCGCTCGGCTCTTAGCGGCCGGGTTCATCGTGGAAGTTTTTCACCCGGAGTGGTTGGCTAACCCGGTGCTTGTGCTCAAGAAGAACGGCACCTGGCGGATGTGTGTAGATTACACGGACTTAAATAAGGCTTGTCGGTTGATCCTTTGCTCTACCCGTATTGATCAAATCATTGATGCTACAAATGGGGTTGCGGCGCTTGAGTTTTTGGATGCTTACTCTGGTTATCATCGATCAAAATGGCGTTAAGGACCAGGAGAAGACGGCTTTCATTACTCCGCTTGGAGCCTTCGCTATGTATCAATGCCATTTGGGCTCAAGAGTGCCCAGCGACTTATCGGTGATGCGTCTGTAATTGTCTCCACAATCAGATTGGGCGCAATGTTCATGCTTATGTAGATGACGTTGTGGTGAAGTCCAGAGAGAAGGAAACCTTGATATCTGATTTAAAGGAAACCTTTGATAATCTCCAGGTCTATAAGATGATGCTTAACCCGGACAAGTGTGTATTTGGTGTACTTGCAGGCAAACTTTTGGGATTCCTAGTCTCGAACAGGGGCATTGAAGCTAACCCGGAGAAGATCAAGACGATTACCTCTCTGGCTAAACCGGCGTGCATCAATGATGTTCAGCGACTGGCGGGTCGCGTCGCTGCTTTAAGCCGATTCATAAGCCGGTTAGGTGAGAAGGCTCTACCACTATATCAGATGATGAAGAAAACAGACACTTTTGTCTAGAGTGAGGTTGCTGATGCTGCCTTTGAAGATTTAAAGAGACAATTGTCTGAGCCGCCGGTTCTTGCGGCTCCCATTGATAAAGAGTCGTTGCTGTTGTATGTTGTTGCTAACTCACGAGCTGTTAGTGTTGCCATCGTGGTGGAGCGTAAGGAGGCTGGCAAGGAGCATCCGGTTCAACGGCCGGTTTATTACATCAGTGAGGTGCTTATAGAGTCCAAGCAAAGATATCCACATTGGCATAAACTTGTTTATGGGGTGTTCATGGCAAGCCGGAAGCTAATGCAGTACTTCCAAGGTCATCCTATAATCGTAAAGTTCTGCTCTTTGGGGACATCATCCGAATGTGGAAGCCACAGACGAGTCGCCAAGTGGGCCATTGAGCTTGGGCCTCACGGTTTGAAGTATATGCCACGTACAGCTATCAAGTTCAAGCCTTGGTGGACTTTATCAATGGTTGGACGGAGTTGCAGGCACCTGAGGAGAAACCAGATAACACGTATTGGACTATTCACTTCGATGGGTCCAGGCAGTTGGAAGGCTCGGGGGCTGGAGTCGTTTTAACTTCCCCCCGAGGTGACAAATTTTACTATGTGCTTCGGCTTATGTTTCCCTGTACTAACAATGCAGCTGAATACGAGGCTTTACTCCATGGTCTCCGGATGGCCAAAGAGATGAATTTGAGCCGGGTAAGGTGCTTGGGCGATTCAGACCTCGTCGCTCAACAGGTGTCAGTCACGTGGGACTCCAAGGATCCCCTTATGGCGGCTTATCGTCGTGAAGTTGATGCGATGGCCGGGCACTTCAAAGGTTATAAAGTAGAGCACATTGATCGAAGGAAGAATGAGGCGGCTGATGCTTTAAGCCGGCTGGGGTCTCAGCGTAAGCCGGTGCCGCCTAACACCTTTCTTGACGTTTTGCATAACCCTTCTGTCAGAGTGCCTACAGAGGAAGAGCTAGCAAGCTGCACCGGAGGCACAGCTGGTGGCGGCTCTCCACCCCATCCCAGATTGGACAGTTCCATATTTGGCCTATATGACCCGGGGAGAGTTACCTGAGGACGAGACCTTGGCAAGACAAATCATCAGGCGGTCCAAACCCATGACAATTGTTCATGGCGAGTTGCATCACCACAGCATCACTGGAGCGTTCCAACGTTGCGTATCGCCTGCGGAGGGTCAGGAGATACTTTGTGAGATTCATGAAGGAGATTGTGGTCATCATGCCGGTTCAAAATCTCTGGTGGCCAAGGCTTTTCGTCATGGTTTCTATTGGCTGATGGCTCACGCTGATGCGGAGGATCTGGTCAGCAAATGTGACGGATGTCATAAATTCTCACTACGAGCTCATGTGCCGGCTCAAGAATTGAGGATGATTCCAATTACTTGGCCGTTTGCGGTCTGGGGGCTTGACATGGTTGGACCTTTCAAAAGGTCTAAAGATAAGAAGACACACCTGTTGGTGGCAGTGGATAAATTCACCAAGTGGGTTGAAGCAGAGCCAGTCAGTAAGTGTGATGCAGCCACGGCGGTTTAGTTCATGAAAAAGGTGATCTTTCGTTTTGGCTTTCTCCAAAGGTGCCATAGAAGAGTTCTGTCAACGAGAGCACATCCGACTTGATGTTTCGGCTGTTTGCTCACCCTCAGTCTAATGGTCAAGCAGAAAGAGCTAATCAAGAGGCGGAGAAGGTTGACGAGGTCCAGTCAATGCCGCTTAAGGCTTCAAACTCAGTTTCATCATCTATTAAACCAGCTGGGTCAACTTCAGGAGCAAAGGTATGCTTACGAGTTGGAGGAATCAGGCTGACATCATCATAATGAGGAGTTGGAATCCTCCGGTTCTCGTTGTCGTAACCCGGCTGATACTTGGTAAGATCAATATCATTGCCAATGATGGTGGCCACAGGACGTACGACTCTCACACAGGTGGTGAAGTCTGACTCATCGAATACAGAGCCATCCTCCTTCAAGCTGGGATATCCAAGAGCAACGTCTGCCAGGTCTAACTCTGGAAGCAACGCCTTGGCCCGGCTTAAGGCGGCTATGGCCCCGGCTCTAGTAGATGCCCTCCTTAGTTCCTGAATCCGTTGGGGTAACACGGCAAGCCATTTGAGCACATCCTGCAGGAGATAAGGAGCATCATTTGACAAAGCCACAACGGCCAAAGCACGTTGTGACCCGGTGTATAGCTGTTCCACCAGAGTGTACACCGCCTTAAGCTTGATCAGCATATTTTGCTTGAGTTTTGTGCTCCTGGGGCCTGCGTTTATACATATAAGGTAAGCCGGAGATAATAATTGAAATAGTCATCAAAGAAACCATGGTGATATTCACGATTATACATAGTAACTTACCGAAGATTGCTGAGACCATTTGAGATATCTGGTGCTTTAAGCCGGACAGCTCGGCAGTTGCTTCGGCACGAGTTGCTTCTGCTGTCTCGGCCCGGGTCACAAGTGAGGCCTTTTCATCTGCCCAGATTTTCTTCTCCGCATCAAAATTCTTCTTCAACTTCTCTTGTTCGGAGACGCTGAATGCAAATTTGGAGTTGGCCTTTTGAATTTCAAGTTCTTGGGCTGCCAGACGAGTCTTCAGGTCAGCAATCTCCGACTCAAATTGACTGGTCGAGGCCTGCGTTGATGCCGGATTATAATTAAGGTTATGGTAAGATATCATTAAGTCCCAAGCACTTTGCAAGCAAAGACACTTGACACTTGGGGGCTAATGTATGCTGAAGAAAATGTTAATTTATAATGCTGGATTATGTATATTAAAGTCTCAAGCACTTTATAAGTAAAGATACTTGACACTTGGGGGCTAATGTGTATCACACGTTCTAATTTATCATGTTATGACCGGGTTAAATATATTTTCTTTTAAACCGGATGAACTAACAGTAAGCAGGTATCTAAGTCTACAGCATATTTATTCATAAGCAGTAGACTTGGGGGCTGGTACAGTAAGTAAGATTCAGGAGAATAGTATGAGTTATACCTCAGATTTGTGATGTATTTGTTTCACCATGTCAATTTCCAGGTCACGGCTGTTATGCACTTGATTCAGATAACCTGAGACTATATCACCAATGCTTAAGTGAGCATAATCAGCGATGTCCTGTTTGGTCTTCCGGCGTTCGACAAGTTCTTCCTTGGCAGACATCCGCAAGGACGAGGTCGCCTTGGTTCAACAAACTGGCTTTTTAAAAAATTTCAACCTCCGGGTCAGTCGTCTTGACCGGGCTAGGAATTTCCGGGTTATCGGAGCTGTTGAAAGTATCTTCGGCAGGCGGGTCAGAAGATGGCGCTGGAATTTCATATGCCGGTTCAGGAGGTGGTTGATGAGTAGAAGCGTCAGGGGCAGCTGTTCCGAGTTCCGGCTCAGTTGCTACCGGGTCTTCGGATGGCTTATTCTTTTTTGCCCTTTTACTGGGCTTCACCTGCACGCTATGGACAAAACAGAAGGCGACTTAAGGCCCGTTGTAGTAAACCACCACAATGGCATGACTTGTATCATAAGGTAGATTTAACTAGTCACCGAGCCGGATACTGTCTATAAGCCGGCCGGGACTCTGTAAGCCGCAGCGCGTCGACCCGTGTATATAAGGGGACGACCTGTTGGCGGCTTAGGGCAAGAAACAACCCATCGAGAGCGGGGCATAGCGTATTCCGCTCCCTGGTCATCGAAACATCAAACAATACCAACCCAACTAGACGTAGGCTTTCCTTCTCCGCAAGGGGCCGAACTAGTATAAAACCTCTCGTGTCCTTTGTCCCGATTAACCCCTTTAAGCTTCCTAGTTGCGATGGCTCCACGACTAAGTCCCTGCACGAGGACATCTGCCGTGACAATTCCACGACAGTGGGAGAGGGGGACGGATGCATGTCTGATACTAGGCATGCAACTGCAATCATAGCCCTCGACTGCAACTACTTGTCTCACCACTAGTATTAGAGATGCATTAATTAGTTCGTATTTCTATGTGAGTCTCTTTTTTGCGTCAGGAATTGCATGTCTTCCATCACGCATATATGTCTGCAACTAGGCATACAACCGCAAGTGTCGTCCGGACTACAACTCTGTTGTGGTGTTTTATGGGGGGTGCGGGGGTTGCATATCTTCCACTAGGAGGGGGTCGGCCATAGTATCATTGTTTTATTTATTTCTCTTCATCTTTTCATGGTTTATTTTAATACTTTAATATTTTGGTAAATATGCGATGAACTTTTCTGTAAACACATGATAAATATTTGATTCAAATACGTGATCAACATTTTTATATTATGCAGTGAAAATTAGAAAATGCGCGATGAACATTTCATAATATACAATGGATATTTTTATGAATACACAATCAATATTTTTTGTACATATACGAGATGATACAAATATAGGATGACCATTTATACACATGAAAACACAAACGATTTTTAACTTTACACAATGTATAGATTGTTTCTCATTTTGAAAATTAATTTCCATAGTTTTCTTTTGTATATCTATGAAAAATGGCTAAAACAGAACGTGAGCCGGCAGAACAAACACTAATGGCCTTTATAAGGCAACTCTTTTGCTGTAAGAAAAACATGCACAATACAGTACACCTTGCGTATTTTGCTGCTGTAAAAAAACAAAGCCCAAGTAAGGAAGCAAGCCCAACAAAAAGAGAAGACAAGCTACGAAACATTACCAACGAGAACAGATCAAGCCCAAATAGAAAATTAGTCACGCATGTTAAAAAAAACCAAACGAGTATACGCGAGGAAAACCTGTCATAGCTTTCAATTTTGTACGTGCTAACGTCATCGACTGAGACTTCATCAAGTCTCAGTCGACTTATACCTAGACAAACCCGGAGTAAAATCTATACCGCTTAGAGCCACGGCGCGCAGGCAAGCCTGGCTGCAGCCAGCGTCACGTAGGTGCGAGCAACTGCAAGAAGAAGGTGTCGTCGGGCACAAAGCCGAAGCACGCCGCCGTGGCTGTCAGCAGACCCAATCAAACGACGACGTGGTTTAGTGAGCAACGCGGCGGCCAATGACGGGATGGACGCATGGATGCGTCACAAAGTTCCTTTGTTACGTGCATGCATGTGCAGAAACAGACGTGAGTGCAGCTTGCAAGACGTCGGCTTGGCACGCCAAGGTTTGATGGCTTTGATCCTTCTACGACAGCCGCCTCTAGCTCATCTGGAATGGCGTCGACAGCTGAGCCGTCCACGTCCGGCACACTCATCTGGTCAGATGTATGGGTTCGCCTGCATCGCGGTCTTGAGCTTGATGAGGATATTTCCATAGCCATCACTCAATTCGCTGACCACGGTGACCATCGGGGCTGACTTGCCCAGGTGCAGCACACTGTTGAGGAACTCGTGGGGAGATGCATATGAAAGGTGGGTCCATGTAGTAAGTCACTGTCAAAATCAATCCTAGCTGGGATCACGTCTTTCCAATTACACCAAACAAGATTTTACTTATGCAGGGTCGGGATTGACCGGGATCTGTAAGTATCAACTTCAGGGATTTAAAGGTGAGGGTTCATTTGTGCCGACCTCTACAACCTCAGGGTTTATTTCAAACTTTACTCTTCACAACTAGGTATGTCGTATATTTGAATAAGGGGGTAAGGAGGCATATTGTGTTTGCTATTTCGATTTGAGGACTGGAATTGTGCCCGGGTGTTTAGAATTTTGGATTGAGGACACGACTTGCACTGGTTACTTTTCTATAGGTATCCATGTGTACAGGCAAAAGAACTTTAAAACGACATGTGTCTATGGCTACGAGCTAAATATGGTGGTGCTCGGCCCACGGATACCAATGAAACGATAATTCACAAGGCATGCCATTTTGTGTATTAAGATGTGGGTTTGGCTAGTAAAATTTGAAATGGCTCCACAGAGTACGTGCTCTCGTGAGATGAGCCCCTGATACGATGGCAACTTGGACACACAACTTGAAGTGTTGGTGACAACACCATATGACCTAGCTTGAAAGGACCACCTACTACTCCGTTTGGATGCTCTCCATGTGTTAGTACACTGCTTTGTTTAAATGTACTCATGGATCCATCATACCAAAATAACATGAACACATACAAACACACTGTTAAGGTGCTAGACTTGTATAGCACACATCATTGTACAATAATCATGATACTAACGATAATCTATAACTAAATCTTGTAATTTCTCTTTAATCTTTTGATATGACCGAGCAGTTTTGTGTCCTATGGCACGATACAAATACAAGGGTGCAGTCAATGTATTGGTGTGTCGGTCAAGTCTACTATTTTATTTCTATAGTATCATAGCTATTCACTTAGCAGTGACTACCACAACCTCATCTCCTTAGGTTACCCTTAGCGCTCTGACATATTCTTCCTTATGTGTTGTTTTCATCATAGTCCCTTCCGCTTCCATGATACTCGCTCCTTCGCACGGTCTTGTCACAATTTGCCACACCAGCAAAAACTTTCTCCTCTCGAAGACTCAGGTCTTTAGCTCTACCCCAAATTAACAATTTAATCAGGCTCATAGATGGTGCGATCCAGCCGTTGTCAAGTCTTGTTCCACTCGATGACAAGGGGGACGTCACCCAAACCCTCCACGTGATGAATGGATGCGCCAAGACCAAACTATCATGAGTTATCTCGTCTCCTCGCTCAATGAAGAAGTTATCTAGCATGTGACCCTCCTTGGCTCCGCACAAGAGGTATGGACCACACTCGAGAATATGTATTTCACATGTTCACGCGCTTACATTATGTAGATGTGCGTTGAGATGACAACTTTCAGGAAGGGAAATATGATTTTCATGTACCACTACACCCGCATGAAGACATCGGCGGACAACTTGGTAGCAGTCACACATCCGCTCTTTGTGAGGAGGCCAACACATACCTTCTCATAGGCCTTGATAAGTATGATCCTCTTGTCACCTCTGTGACTAGTGAGTGGATTTTACACGCATGGTTTCCCTCATTTAAACCGAATATTCTTAGATAGGCCTCCTTTGGTTCATAGGATAGGAATGTTATTGGAATAGAAACATTATAGGAAGTGAGATGACATGCATCTCAATTCCTATAGAGAAAGAGATGTCATTTGATGCATAGGATATGAATTTTTCCATTGAGTCTTAGAAATGATATGACATGTATCTTAAATCCTATGAGTAGTAATAGGAAAGGAGATGCCCTTTGATTCACATCATAGGATTTTTTTCATAAAGTCTAGGCTAATGTTTATTTTCCTATGAAATGTGGAGGATAGGAAGAATTCCTCCATAGTAATAGGATCCCATTCCTATAAACCAAAGGGCTCTATAGAAATTTTTCCTATAAAAATCTTATCCTATGAAATTCCTACAAGATTCCTCTAAACCAAAGGAGGCCTTAGCTAATGGTTTTTTCCTCCAAAATGTGAAGGATTGATTCCTGGCCTACATAGGAATAGGAATCCATTCCTACAAACCAAAGGGCTTCAAAGAAAATTTTCCTTTGCAAATCCTATCCTATAGAAATCCTATGAAATTCCTACAAACCAAAGGAGGCCTTAGATATTTCTGTGTTTGTCACTTCAATCTGCCTACTAAGATGTGCATATCTCCTTGTTTAATTTTTTTTTCTTGCAGACATGGACGTATTTATGAGGTAATAAAGATATATATGGAAACTACAAGATGAGATGACCATTTCAATATAAAATGCATGGTTCACCATTGGAGTCTCAAGAAGAGAAGACGACTAACGGTACGGCGTGCGTGCTCATACAGACAGTCATATCACCTTCCACCAACTCCATGAGGTCGGCACAAGACTCTTTTGTATTGGCCCCAAGGTCCAATTTGTGGCATCCCCAAAATCATGGCTCGCCTCTTTGCAACTCTTTTCCAGTTCCATCGTCATGGCCGTCGTAGCCGCCACAGCCACAATCTCTATCTTAATTAGATCAAATACTTATACTAGAGATACCATCACAATCAGCGATACTGTAACATGGTTAATCATTCATCTTCAAGTAAATCCATCTACAAATGCCTCTTTTCCGTGATTGGATTGCGATGTGTGAGTAATCCCCTCAAGCAAAGGGTTGAGACACATCCTCGTAACCCCGTGTACACGCATCTATGGGATTGACGGTATGATTTCATTTATCATTTTATGTTTGTACAATGATTTGTCTCTCCTCTCCTCCTTGGTACTAGGACTTCTACTACATGCACCGACGATCGGTACAAGGAGAGGGAGAGTGGAAGGCTATACCAAACACATGTGATAGTAAGGAAAGTACGATAGTCGAAACTAAGTCCGTAGGGGATAGTGATGCAGACACTAAACGCTAATGCATTAGTCTAGTAATTTCTTAATAATCAGGGTAAGGTTGGGTGACTCAATCCTGGGCGGTCACCCACATATCTAGTTACAAGGCAATTATTGTTTATTCAAGGTATTAATGTTTATTGTCTATTTTACATCCCAAGAATGTGTCCACAATAGATGCATGTGAAACCTCTGCTTTGGCCATTTCTCTTATTGTATACAATCGCTGCTATTTCCATTTGTCTTTGTGCACTGGATAATGTTTCAGTGTATTAGTCCGGGGAACAATAACATTACACGATAACAAAGACTTACTAAAGTCACCTCTATCTGGACCATAACTTCCTGATTTGATAAACATAGGTCTCAAGGGAAGAAGGTCATTTACTATAATCCAAACTAGATCGAGGTAATCAACGACCACGCATGTGAAGCCCGTAACGTTGGACGAGATCTTCTCATAGCTCTTGACCTGTGAGATTTACAAGAAACACAATGATGTCGCTCTCCATGGCTCCAGCCCTAGCAACTCCTCTGCCCACTTTGTTGCTCGTGACAAGGGTGGTAATTGGATGAATGACGAGCGTAATCGTGACAAGGGTGGTAATTTCCATATGGGTTTTGCTATCGTCCGGATTATTGCTTCCCAATGAAAAAGTATAAGCCGCTTAAGGATGAGAAACACATGGTGTAAAATCTTGGGGTTTGATCCTTGGTGGGCTGCATGAACAAATATCCACACTAACCACCCAACAAGTGGTTGGCTCTCAAATGTTCACGGGTTTAAGCTGACTTTTCAATATGTTTCATCTTTCAAGGTTTTCTTCTAATATTGATTTCGATGATATTTCGTAAAGTTCTCAAAAGCCTTGGCTAGTTTTATTGAAATATACAAAACCGTTTGGAAAACATAGTGAATCATTATGGGGAGCGGTGTTTTGGCTCCTGGGAGCACATGCTCCAAGGTGAATAGTATCCCAAAAAATAGTAAATGTTTTCAGAAAATTCTGAAATTTTTTGTACTTGGCCGTGTTGGTGTCGCAAGCAGGCTTGACAATTTTCATGTGGAACGGAGCAGCAGTGTTTTGTCGGTGAAAAAAATAAATTTGGGGTGACATTTTGTCTTTGATTTGTTTTTTTTTTTGCAGGCTAAAATGCTTAGCCTTTTTGCCTCAAAATTTATAGGTAGCATTTGTATGTGACAAAGATCACAAAAAAAATTGTCTCAATTTTTTTGACATTTGGAAAAGAAAATTGGCCCCGTGAGTCAAATTGAATTTCCGATCATTATGGAACATCACAACAGCATTAATGAAACTCTACCCACATGTGAATCTCTATAAAACAAGTCGAACATGATGTAAGTGTCATGGAGGTTTTGCCTATGTTTTGATATTTGAAATTCAAACATTTCCAAAACGATACTCCCGCATATAGACTTTTTGAAAAGTCAGACCAAGCGAACTTTGGCCGAGTTTACAGATATATATATATATATATATATATATATATAGGACAAATTTTATCTACCACCAGTGGTAGTTACCACCACTTGAGTTTTATATGTAGTATGTAGTATCTATCAAATCGGAGAGTATGTACGCGTAGTATGTAGTATATAAGAATGTTTAGGTAGTATATATACTATTTTTTGGTAGTATGTATCATATTTTGAGTATGCTCTCTTTTATGTACAAATATGTACGTATTTCACAAATATAATAAAAACCATGGGCCAACTTGAAATTTTTTCATGCAACTCACTTTGGAGTATCTTATATATAGTATATGAACATACTTAAAATGATAAACTAGGATATATACTACCATAAGATAGTATATGAGACATGTGGGTAACTACCCCCAGGTGGTAGGATGGATTTTCCCTATATATATAAACACTATTCTGATCACGGGATCAGAATAATATTCTGATCACAACATGAACTTCCCGAGTAACGCGCTTGACCTTCCCCGAGTACTAGGTTGAACTTCAGCTAAAAAGTGTCCAAATGGGGCTTGCGATATACCGTTGGAAAGCTATGGACACCAATATCATGATACAAGTTAAATCTTTGGCAAAATGTAAGCGGTTTAAGAGAAGTTTTGAAAATCGTTTTTTCTTCATACAAAAAATGTGAATCGTATTTTTGATCGCATTTCTAAACCGTTTATCAGAATAAGGTAAAACATATAGCGTTGGAAAGCTGCTGAAAAACCGCTCCTTTGATATGTTGAAAGTTATCTCTAATTCCCTATGGATAAAGAGTAATTTTGAAAATCGTAAAATTTCGCAAATCAAATAGCCGAGTTCGTATTTTCAATGTAATTTCCAAACGGCTAATCCATTTGAGGCAAATGATATGGCATTGGAGGTGAAAATGCGCTACTTTTTCATGTTAAAAGATTTTTTAATTTGGAACGTTTTAAAAGTAATTTAGAAAATGGTACAGGTTCCACCGAGTTCGTATTTTCGAGCTAATTTTTTAACCATACATCCGAATGCAATAAATGATACGGCATTGGAAAGCTTGAGCAAATGCAAAACTTTTTTGTATATATTGTTTCTCCTAATTCCTTACAGTTTTAAGTAAAATTGGAAAATGAATAAAAATGTATTTTTGGCATAATTTCTACATACTTTATCGGAATGGGCCAAATAATATACCGCTGAAAAGCTACGGAAAATGCGAAACTTTTTCGTGTTGATGGTTTTCTCTGATTCCTAGTCGTTTTCAAGTAATTGCGAAAATGACGAGATCATTCGTTCTGCCTTTATCGCGAAACTGATTATTCGAAAATGCACCGCGTGAAGAACCTGAACTTCTCGACACGTTTTCTTGAACTTCACTCTGTTTTTCACATGCTTTTCTTTTCTCGTATATCTCTATCCATGGCTCCTAGCTCTCCATCCACTCACCGGAATTGAGCAAGTGATATACCGATGGAAAGCTGTTGTAAACACGCAACTTTCCCGTGTTGATCATTTTTTCATACTCGTAACGATTTTAAAAGTTTTTCATCTGAAATCATTCAGCGTAGTAGTTGAACTTCATGCTATTTTCACGTTGAACTTCTCTGACGTATTTTGTTTGTACACGCTACCAACTTCCCTCTCAGACGAACCCGACCTTCTGCTATCTTTGCAACCGTGGCTTCCCCGAATTATTCATTTAGTAGTATTCTATATGATGTTAGTGTAATCTAGAAAAGTTTTTAGCAACTAAATACCGGTTTTTAAATAGAAATCTCGCCATTTGCGGATTTTGCTCTCGGTCGTGATGAAATAGCGTTTTTTGCAATTTCTTTTGATTTGTTCGACCTGAACTTCCCCTAGTGCTAGGTTGAACTTCCGTCAACATTGCGCAAATGGGGCTTGCCATATACCGTTGGAAAGCTATGGACACCAGTATCATGACCCAACTTCAAATTTTGGCAAAATTTAGTGGTTTAAGAGCAGTTTTGAAAACTGTTTTTTCTTCATACAAAAAACATGGATCGTATTTTTTATCGCATTTCTAAACCGTTCATCGGAATGAGGCAAATAATATGGCGTTGGAAAGATGCTGTAAAACCGCTCCTTCCACATGCTGAAAGTTTTTTATAATTCCCTATGGTTAAAGAGCAATGTGGAAAATCATAAAATTTCACAAACCGAACAATCGAGTTTGTATTTTTGTTGCCATTTCTAAATGCTTAATCCAATTGAGACAAATGATATAACGTTGGAAAACTTATGAAAATGCGCTTTTTTCTCATGTTGAAAGTTCTTTCTAATTTTTAATAGTTTAAGAGTAATTTAGAAAACGGTACAAGTTCTACCAAGTTTGTATTTTTGATATTTTTTTAATCATACATCCGAACATAGCAAATGATATGGCGTTAAAAAGCCTGAACAAATGGGAAACTATTTGGTATATATTGTTTCTCCAAATTCATTACGGTTTTACATTGATTTTGAAAATGGCTAAAAACGTATTTTCGCCGTAATTTCTACAAACTTCATCGGAACGGGGCAAATAATATACTGTTGAAAAGCTACGAAAAATGCGAAACTTTTCCATGTTGATGGTTTTCTTTGAATCCCAGCCATTTTCAAGTAATTTTAGAAACGGCGAGATCACTCGTTCTGCCTTTATCGCGAAACAGATTCGTTGAAAATGCATAGCGTGAAGTACTTGAACTTCTATGGCAGTTCTGCCTGAACTTCACTCTGGTTTTCACGTGCTTTTGTTTTTGCACGTAGCTCTTCATTCACTCACCGGAATTAAGCAAGTGATATACCGATGGAAAGCTGCTATAAACACGCAACTTTTCCGTGTTGATCATTTTTTCATACTTGCGACGGTTTTAAAAGTTTTTCTTGTGAAATTTATTCACTGTAGTAGTTGAACTTTCTGTTGTTTTCAGGTTGGACTTATGTGACATATTTTTGTTTGTAATTTTCTCATCCATTTTCGTCAATGTTACACAAATGATATTCTTTTTATACAAATCTATCTCACAATATTTTTTTGAACTTTCTCCGACCGAGGACTTGAACTTATACAAATGATATTCCTGTCGTTTTGAAGTAAATTAGAAAATGACAAGATCATGATTTCTGCCTTCATCGCGAATGGAAATGCACTGCGTGAAGTAGTGGAACTTCTCGGGCATGTCTGTTTGAACTTCACTCTATTTTTGACGTGATGTTTTTTGCACTCAATGAAGTAGTTGAACTTCTAGGGCATGTCTATTCGAACTTCACTATGTTTCACTTTATTGTATTTTTCTTATATGAAATACTCACCATGTAGTACGTGAACTTCTGGTTGTTATCACTTTGAACTTCTCTCTGGTTTGAGAAAATTATTTTAAAACACAAACACAACATATTTTTTTATGTATTTTGGACATCTAAATACACGGTGAACTTGTCTCACAAGAATTTTTTGAACTTTTCCTCACCGAGCACTTGAACTTCTAACAACCATTTTTTCGTTTATGAGTTGTTTTCAAAAGTGCAAAAAATGGCGTTGTGTTTTTTATTTTTTGAACAGGTAAATCCTAGGTTTTAATAAACTTCGAACTTCTCAGTTTTTTCAATATGAACTTCACCTTTTTACATTTTGAGTAAAGAATTGTATTCGATTTTTATACGGAAAAAATCGAACATGGAAATACAAGGTGAACCTCTCTCGCAAGAATTTTTGAACATCTCCAGACAGAGCACTTGAACTTCTTTCAACAAACCTTTTAAGCTTTTATTTTTCTACACTTTTATTTCTCACCTGAAATGCATTCCTTGCAGTACTTGAACTTCTAATTGTTTTCACTATGAACTTCTGTCACATTTTTGTGTATACGTTGAATTACACGCAATTGAAGATCTGACGTCATCTTTTGCCATTTTCAAATATGTAATTGGAGGTCGGATGTCCCGCAATATAAATTCTGAACCGTGAACGAAGGAGCACGTGAACTTCTTGCAACAAAACTTTTAAGCCTTTTGTTTTCTATTCTTATATTTTTATCTGAAACGCATTCCGTGTAGCAGTTGAACATGCCGCTGTTTTCACCTTGAACTTCTGTCACGTATTTTTGTTCAATCTCTCTCACAAGAATTTTTTAACTTTCTCCCACCGAGGACTTGAACTTATAGCAACAAAACTTTTAGTCTTTGCTTTTTATTCTTTTTTAATACAAAATGCACACCGTGTAGTACACAAACTTCTGACAGTTATCAATCTGAACTTCTCTCGGTTACGTGAAAATATCTGAATTTTTTATGAATTTTAATCTAAATTTCTCGATCTTTTTTTTATGAATTTTGAAGCGCTCTATTTTTAAAAGTTCAACTTCTTGTTATTTTATTTTTGAACTTCTTGTTTCCATTCTTTAATAACGAGGAAAATCTGGGTTTTCTATAATCATCGAACTTCTCCATCTTTTTAATATGGACTTCCTGGTTTTATTTTCTTATTTTTTTATAAAATTTTGAAGTGCTCTATTTTTAAAAGTTGAACTTTTGTTATTTTATTTTTGAACTTCTTGTTTCCATTCTTTAATAACGAGGAAAACCTTGCCTTTTAATTCATTTTTCTCATATTAAACACACACCATGTACTACATGAACTTTTTCCATTTTTATAATTTGAATTTTTTATTTTGTTTCTGAAATCAAATTGCTCCCAAATAATAACTGAACTTCTTTGTGGATTGATAGAATTATTTTAAAACGCAAAAAACAATTTCTTTTTTGTGTTTTTGAACATGGAAATACAAGGTGAAGCTCTCTCGCAAGAATTTTTGAACTTCACGGACAAAGCACTTGAACTTCTTTCAACAAACCTTTTAAGCATTTATTTTTCTATACCTTTACTTTTCACCTGATATGCATTCTTTGCAGTACTTGAACTTCTCGTTGTTTTCACTATGAATTTCTGCTGCATTTTTGTGTATACGTCAAATCACACGCAATTGAAGGTCGGACGTCATTTTTTGCCATTTTAGAACATGTAATTGAAGATCGGAAGTCCCGCAATATAAATTTGAACTTCTCCATTTTGTTAGTAAAATGTAGAAACACCATTTTTTGTAAACTTTTCGAACTGCAACATTTTTTATTTTTGAACTTGTTTGTTTATTCTATGGTAACGGGGAAAATAACAGGTTTGTAATAAACATTGAACCACCCTATTATTTAAATTTGAACTTCAAGGTATTTTTTTAGAAATGGTTTAACTTACAAAATAAAATTATGTTTTTTTTTTCACTTTCTACGAACTTACTATGTTATATCATTTGAAGTTTTGTTTTTCTTGTCTCGCGACATTTTTAGGCTTTTTTGCAATCAGTGAAATGGCCTAGGCAGTCCATTTTGTTCATAGATGAATTTCTTCACTATGTGATACATGTGGACTTCGGAATTTCTGAAACATGAACTTCGCATGCTCTTATAATTGAAGAAAATTACACAGAACAATACACATACACTTCGTGTGCTACATGCACGACCAACACATCAGCAAGCTTAGTACCAACGTACATAAGTAGCAGCACACTAAGATTACATTGTTTTTGTTCTAATCATTCAGAATGTTGTATCTTCCTAAGAGGATGGAGAATGATATATCTACAAGAAGACCATATGTAGAAAAGCATCATAATCTTTAACCATGGACAACAGCTAGTTCAAACACAAAACCAAGGACTATAATAGCTAATCTCTCACAGAAATCTCTCTCTAGCGTTCTAGTTGAACTTCAACAATAGCACACCAACATTAGCTAGAGGGTGAGGCAGGCCGCAGCAACAACAGCAGAGAAGCGACCAGCAAATAGAGGTTGGGTCGTGACGACGACACTGAGATGGAGGAGGTGCCAGGGCATGGCAGGCAAAAATAACTGTGATTGAATAGTCTCAATCAGGTAGGTAGGCATTACAAGAAAAGAAATAGCAAGTACATCAAGTTCCAGTGCCTCTTTCACACACAGATGTGCAACAAAATTGGCATTCCTTATAACATAGATGAACTTGAACCTCTAAAAACTTGTGAGATATGAACATCTTTCGAAAGCCATCGACCGCCTCAGAAAAAGCCCTGGAATCCGGCACCGTGCATCAAACTTGGCCTTCAGTCTCAATAATATTATTTCAGAATCCATTTTCAATCGCCATCAACATGGTTGTCCCTGCAGGCCAACTATCAACTTTACGATTCTAAAAGTACTAGCTTTTGGCAAAATGTGTACAAGCTACTCAAGAAATTGAAGATAGTTGCAAACAACATTCGAGCTACAGCCTAGCATTTTGGCAAGTACGTGAGTGAAGACTTGTGATTGTTCTGATTCTGAACTTCACATTTTTTTGATTCCGAACTTGTGATTGTTCTTTTTTCGCAGGGTGCGGTGCAACTGCCGGTGTTGGGAGGCCGGCTTCGCTCCATCAGGTAGCCTCGTCCACCGCCGCACACGACGGCGAGGAGGGGAGGAAGGAAAGACAGACCTCGCAGCAAGCGGGGGAGGAGCCGGAGCAGCGCCATGTCAGGGGTGCATGGTGTCAGCAGCTATGTTTTTTATAAAACCTAAATTACTTCATAGAACATAGTTAAATATTTTAACATCACAAAAAACTATGTTTTTTATACAAGTTGTTTTTCTAGGTAGTAGGACGTGCTTGCGTTGCACACGTTCCTCTACCACACACATATTTATCCTCTCACGTGCTTCCGTTCTTCCCCTGTTTAACTCTGAGCTCGTGTTGCACTACCAAAAGCTAATAGCAAATGCAATCCTAATTAACATACGATGCCGAGCAGCGGCATCATCTCTGGTCAAAGCGAGGAAGCCTTAATTAACAAAAATTGCACAATTTTTGTACTCTCCAGCCTTGGGTGTGCTGCGCAAGCTGGGCAGCGGCGGTGCTCTTTCTTGTTGTTGATCCACGAGTGATCCAACTAACACAAAGTTAAGTTGAACTCCATGCTTTTTTAAAGGGAAACCTTGTGTTCAGAAGCCATGTCCTTGTCGTTTCAATCTTATGAACTTCATAGGAATTGGGAATGAAACTCGTGGTTGGTGTTACCTTCTTTTTGCTAGCCATCAGGTTGAGGAAGGAGAGCACCCGCTGGTTGACGAGAGAGCCCGGATCGCGCAAGGATCTGTTCCATTCACCAACATAAACATATGAGCTGAGACCATGAGAGAAGCTAAAAGTACACAACTCGAACACCGGTCGTGAAATTTTCTGTACCACAAACGTTGTTGAATCCCTTTCTTTAACTGTTGAGAACGGATGATTTTCTTTTGTCAATGATCTCTTCCAACATATGTGCTAGAACTGCTAAGAAATGAGCATTTTTGCTGTAATGCACATAATGAACCACTTAATTTCAGACATGAAAACTAAATAATTATGTTTATACGCAGCCGAACTGATTCATAGAGGAGACGAGGAGGTTGACAGAGAAAGATGGTTGCAGCCGAAGCCGGTGTAGGCGGCTGGCCGCGCCAGCGAAGCGCCGGAGGAAGGGAGTGTCGTGGCCAACAGCGGGAGATGAGGCACATGGAGGCACAGGGTCAGCAGCCGCCGGCTCGAGGAATAGCATGTAAAAACCAAAACAGAAAAATTCAGTACACATTCTGTCGAACATCAAAACTAGAAAATTATGTTCATCTTCAGAAAGGAAGATACTATAGCAACTAGATTTGTAGGAGAAACATCTTGCTAGAATAAGTTGGACTGCACATATTGAACATGTACGGGATGTGAGCGGCGGCAGCACACGCGAGCATGGTCACTTCTATACATATACATTGCTGCTAACCAAAATCACAAAACATGCTGAACATTTACGGGATGGAAGTGATGTGCTCAGCCTCGCCTTGACTGTTGTGGACTGCTGCTCGCGATGGCCTCGACCTCCCTGACACAGCGCGGCTGGACTGGGATGGCGCTGGGTTTCATTGGGTTAATCGGGAGGAGGAGGAGGTGTGGTATTCAGGATGAGGAAGAAGGGCGGCGCGGGAGTTCCACCTGGAGGAAGAAGGGCGCCTGAGGCTAGGATGGTAGGGGCGGCGCCAGTTGATTCGGGGGCAGGGGAGGGGTAGCGCGGTGGCGGAGGAAGCCAGATCCGAGCGCGCCAGGTCAAGCTTTGGCCTCGGACAGGTCGCTGCTTAGGCCTCGGCAGTTCGTCGATGGCGCGAGGTGAGTGGCCATGGCGGTGGGATCCAGCAGTTGCAGCCCGAGCTTTCTCCGGCGACCTGCTGTTGCACGGGTTGTTCTCCGACGGTGGCGTCACGCGGGGACGCGGGCCTTCCAGCGACGCACAGGAAGAAGCAGGGGAAGCCGCCGTCGAGCTTTCTTGCAGGGGTTGCAGCCGCTTAGCCGATCCGGCGGCTGCCTATGTCGCGGGAACCGGCGACGAGGTAGGATCCGGCGAGCGCTCCGGCGGATCTGGGCGGGGTAGGTCGTTCCCGGCGCAGCGGGGTGGGCGAACGGGCGGCGGCTGGAGGTCGCGCGCAATCCCTGCGCCTGACCAGGAGCGTTCCTGGTCGCTGGATGTGGTGGGAGGCGGCGGGGCCAGGGGAGGTCCAGGAACGCCGGGGATGGAGGCCGGCGGCGGGGGCGGTTGGTGGCCGTGGGCCCGGCGGCGGCGCATTTGGTGGCCGGGCCTCGGCGGCGGCGTGTGCCAAGGTGGGAGGCGGCGCGATGCAGTTCGGGGGATCGAGGGAGGTAAGGGACTCCCATGCGATTTTTTCGCGCCGGCGTCGAAAAAACGATCCAGTCGTGCCTTCAGGAGCCCGATTTTCGCCGGCTTGGGCCGAAAACAGCGCCGGCGGACCCAGCCTGAACCCGGCGCGCTGGGGCACCGGGGCGAGCTGTTTTGGCGTGAAAAAGACGCGGGCCAGCCGTGTCAGCGACTCGGCGCCTCGTCTTCCCCCAACAGCCTCGGTTCCCGCGGGGAATCAATGGCAAGACTGCCGTCGGTCAGCCTTGCCATTGATTCCTCATGGGCGGCGCTTCACGGGATGGCGCGCCGACGCCTCCCCTCCCTCGCACGCATACACACGTGCGCGGCCCGGCTATAAAAGCCGGCGGTCTTCACTGCCTGCCCGCACACCACCGCGCCGCCGTCGTCCGCCCTCCCTCTCCCCTCTCCCGAGCACCGCCGCCCACCCTCCTCTACCTCTCCCGAGCCCGCCCAGCCCACCGTCGCCATGGCGAACGCTTCCCGGAGACGAGGCGGCGGCCAACGGCTGCCGCCGTTTCGCTCATGAGCGAGTCTGCTCTGTTCGAACGAACATCCGGCGCCGCCGGACATGCGCGCCGGCCAACAGGGTGGAGACTCGGCGTCGAAGTGCCCATTCCCCGTTGCCCGCGCGTGGCGGCCGGCAAATGCCGCCGAGGAGGTCGAGATCGTCTGCGCGTCCTCACCGCGCCAACTCTCCCTCCCGATCGCCGCCGACAACCACGCGGCTGGCGGCGTATTCGGCGCCGCCAAGCAGCGCGATGGTGTCCACCAACAGCAGCGCGGTGGTCGGCGGTCGGCAGAATGGCGGCGCCGCCTCGATGGGCGTCCCGGCCGCCACTCGGCGTGCTCACGTACCTCGGCGGCAACGACCCGCCGTTAAGCGTACCCGGCAGCAAAGACCGACGATCGGGCCATGGGCGCCAAGGAGGTTCGGGTCCTCCTCCTCCTCTTCCTCCTCGATCCTCATCGCCTCCTCGGCACTCCGGCCCTTTCGACGTCAAAGCGAGCCCAGCGGAGTCGCCGCTCGGCCGGCGCTTTTCGCGGCGCGGCATAAATCATCAACGAGGGCCGCCGCCTTTCCTCCTCGTCGGCTCCTCCGCGCTCGTCAAGCCAAAGAGCGGGCCGGTGGCGCCGTGAAAACGGAGTTCGGCGACGGCAGCGCGCCCTAGAATGGGCGCGCCAGACTCCATCGCGATGGAGAAGGCGCGCCGGGAGAAGGTGAAGGGCGCCCGGCTTCGCCGCCTACGCCGCCGAGGAGCGCCCGGCGGCCGCGATGAAGACGGGTCGTCGTCCTATGCGACAATGACAGCGACGACGACGACGACGCCGCCGCCAGATCCGCCATGGCGGCCGGGTCAGCGAGGGCCCGCATCCAGCGGGCGTCGGCGGGCGCCGCACCATGTTTAGCCGAAATTTAACTACCTTTATCATAACCGCGAACGGCCTTTCTTTCTTTTTAATCTGGCGCTGGGGCGGCCACAGGGCCGACGGTGAGGACCGACTTCGCCCAGGGCCATTTTTATGTCGGCTCACCCCAGTGGCGCTTTAGACGCCAGGGGCCAACAGTGGAGATGCCCTAAGGTGAGGTGAGGGGATCGTGGGAGGGGGGTGGATGGGTTTTTTTTCTTGTACCGGTTCGGGAGTTCGGGAGGTCCTGCGTGCGCCCTTATAGGGTGATCGTGATCCAAATAACTATTCTAATCCTGGGAATTATATGGGCAGGGAGGACCCCCCTGTAAAAAAAATAAAAAAAATTAAAAAAATAAAAATAAATAAATAAATAAAAATAAGCAATGTCTAATATTTAAACAAGTTAAATTAAATTTAAATTAAATGAATAAGCAGTGTTGAATATTTAAGCAGCCTTGGCATGTATGTACGCATACACTGACACAAGGATTCCTAAGGAAGAGCTACCTATCTGAAGGCATAAAGAAGTGCATCATTGCGAAGAAAGAAAAGAAGAGCCAGCCAATTATTCACGAGAGACAATGTCACGTGAAGAAAGCAAATATTCCTGAAGATTGAAGCTTGTCGGCACTCTCTCACACTTTTCTATATTATTAGAAGGACACGTGTGTACCCTAGTAGGACACGTGTGCATACTACCGTGTGTAAAATAAGTGAAGGAAGGCTCCCAAGGCCTCCTTGCAGCCACCCCTCATGGCTATAAAAGGAGACGCTGGGCTCAAGAAGAGAACACACAACACCAGACGGAGAAGAGCCACCAGCCACCGATAGAGCAAAGAGCTGCGACCCAGCTAGCAAGCTCATTGCTCATAGTAGTAGTAGTAGTTTCATCCTGCAATAAGAGCCACCATATCCAGAGCATTGTAAGGCTCAAGAAGGTAGTTAGAAGGTAATTTTCTTTAGTTTGTGTAATCCTTGGGGCCTCCCGAAGGGAAAGCCATATGTAAATTATGTTGTTGAAATGATGTAGTTTCTTGGTTTCACTTGGTATTTTACTTATGAATTTATGGGACGAGTTCTTATGCTAGGGATCCTATAGGAGAAACCTCTGCGTGTGTAGTTCTCTGTGTAGCCCAGAGTGGCGTTTGAATGAGAACCTTGTGGCCGTGAAAGTGTTCCTTTGGTGGAACTGCACAGGAAGACGATAGGAATTTACCCCATAAATTTGCAATTAAAACTGCTAAGTGAACGTAACTAGCTACATCTGATGCAACATAATGAAAAATATGGTGAGTACTGAGTAGGATTTTACACCTTCGCACATCGCGGACGAATTGTTGGCCTCGCCAGCCTCTAAATAGATCCTGCATTAAATATATAATCAAGTTAGAACATGAAGGTAATCATATTGAATTAAATATTGCTGTGAATAGTGGAATACTATTTCAAATAGTGTATTTAATAGTGGAGCACTATTGTGAATAGTGTCCTACCTAGTGAATAGTAAATACTATTCAAGATAAAAAGCATACCTGTCTACCACTTCCACCTAATCCCAAATTAACCTAATCAATATCTAATCACATATTAAGCTAAATAAAATTTCAGTTTCCCTATATATTGATTAGAAAAGCTAATAAAAATTTAATATCCCTATATTGTTGGTATCAGGTCCAGCGTTTAATCATTAAAAGGTTAAAATATTTAAACTTAGAAGTTAAGCGCAGGTAAAGTAATAAATACTAAGGAAAATCTAAATATAAGGTGTAGAGTAAATCCTTCGAAGAGCATATCGGCATTCATCTCATAGCCGATTAAATACAATCGTCGATTTGATATATAACTTTTACATATCTTGGGGAAAAAGACAAGATAATTTAGACCAAAAATTTGAAAGTTTATTCAAAGAATACCAAAAACTTGCGGATAAGTATTCAGGTTTGAATAATAAAATTGATCTAGCTTTACATAAGCTAGAGGAAGCAAAAGCAAGACAGAATACAGTTTGCAAGAATAACGATTATATTAAAGAGGAAGTGTTGTCAATAGGTCGTTACTTAAGTAAAGGCAAAGAGTCACTCCCACGCACTGATACAAGACAAGATATACTTGAAATTAAAAAGTTGGTGCAAGAGGTTAAAACTTTGATTATCTCATAATTTTATGACTGAATATACTCAAGCATTAAACGAAGTAGCAAAATACTGTCACCTCCTGTAGGATTCTCCGATCACGACTCCCCAAAGGAAGATTCCAAAGTAATAATAAGACAAAATAACACAATCATCCAACTACTAATTCAAGTATTAGATAAGCTAAAAAGTGTTCAAAGCAACAAAGAAATTGTGTTATTATCATCTGGAATAGTTGCCTCTACTAGAAATATTAATTCAGAAAAATGGACGTATCTAAAGGCTTCCTTAGAAGAGACAAAACCCTCCAATTAGTAACGCAAGATTCAAGACCTCTGGCCATGAAGCATAGATTATCATGCAAAGCTGATGATATTGATAGCATTGAAGAAGTTATTGATATACAAAGAGATCTAGAAAGATATCAAAAAGATACCCTGAGAAAAATAAAGCCGCAGCAAGTATACCACATGGGTATGTTTGAAAGTAAGAGTGGTCTATACAGAATATCTCGAGAAGTAGAATTAAGCGTGTTAACACATCCAGTAGATTTAAGAATTGTAAGCAAAAATATTGAAAATGAATTAAAATATTGTGGGTACAAATATATTCATCAAGGCATGTATATCATAGGAGTCAATGGTATGACAAGGAAGAAATTAGGTGCAAAAGTTTTGATAACATTATTAGACAGAAGATGGGAATCAGTAGACAAAGCAGCATTAGGATTTTTGGAAGGAGACATGAATGAAAATAGATTAATAACCTATATAGCTCCAGACCTAATGATGCCCGTAAAAGAATTTATTGAAAAAATGAGTTTTGGTTTCCAAACTAAAGGTTATGAAGATTTTAAAGGAACAAATTTGCTAGTAAGCATAGAATTTATAGGAAGGCTCACTAATAGAAGTAGCTCCAAATATAGAGTGAATGTGAATGACGTAATTGATAGCATGCAATCAAAAGGTATTAAATTTATGAATCCTCTTAAAATTGGCTCTGAAGAAAGAGCTGGAGAAGAATGGAAGATAGGAGAACTAATAGAGAAAAAAGAATTAAAGCAACCTGAAAACTACATAAGCTATCAAAATTGTGAAGGAAGTAGCAGTATTCGATTTATGAACTATAAAGCTGCATCAATAGAAGACTCTGAATCATTTATGTCAGAATCAGAAATTAATGATGATAAGAATAAAGGTATATCTGAATGTATGGAAAAGGCTAATTTAGATGACGAAATAATTCATTGGGAAAAGAAGCTAAAGCATATTGAATGGGAATATAGTCATTCTATGACAAAGGATTGGCCAAAAATTAGAGAAAGAGAACTATTTATCATTAGAGAAATTGCAAGGTTAAAGAAGCTAAAAAATGATAAAAAGTCTGCCACTAGTAGTTCAAGCATGGAAGATAAAATTATAGCATCCATGAGAAGAAAAGCAAATGCTATTATTAATAAAAATTCTATCAATAATAATAATAATAATAATAATAATAATAATAATAATAAAGATAAGAATATTATTCAAAAGAAGAAATTGTTAGTGAAGAAGAGCAATGGGATATCAATAATAAGTTATTATTAGAAAGTTATGAGGAAGAGGAAGAATTAATAAAAGAAATGTGGTTAGAAGATGAAAGGTATGATGATTCAGAACAAAATAGTGATTTCTATAACTCACTAGATGATGTGGGACTACATAATTTAGACAATGCAATGGAAGCCATGGAAGTAGAAAGTAGTGGTAAAAGAAGAAGGGATATGGAGAATCATCTGTAAAAGAGAAGGAGAAAGAGAGAGACCTACCGGGACAGCTGGACAATGGCCTCGAAAAAGATGATTATCAACCTACATATATCCCAGGACAATATAGATACATGGGTACTAAAAGAAGAGATTTTGAAAAACCAGTGCAATTCCAAAATTATAAAAATGATGGTGCTATATTAAACCTAGCAGCTCATGATCCAATAGATTGGCCGAATATAATCAGCATATGGAAATGTTTAATAGTACAAAATATATACAAAATCAGTATAGCATAGGCACTAAGGTAGAAGATATGTTAACATATCTTGAAACATTTTTAGGAGAATCTGTAAAAGTTCTTTGGGAACAATGGGTAGAATCATACCCTAGTCAATATGAAGAATTAAAAAGGGCAGGAAATAACCCTAATAACTGCGAATGTTATCTCAAATATGATCATAGCAGAAGATCCAGAATTAGGTCATACCTCATTGCAAAATGAAAGGTTAAGAGAAATAGAAAAGTTAACATTAACTAGCTGGAAAGGTATTAAAGAATTTTCCCAGCATTATTTGTATAATGCTACTACTGCTAAACAAGGTTTTAATGTAGGCGTAGTAGAAAGATATTTTAATAAGTTGCCGACCCCTAGGGTCAATAATATTTGAAGAATATAAAAGGAAGCGGCGGAAACGTGGTAAATATATCTCAAGCTGTAACATTTGTTTTCAAACAATTAAGAAAGGTGTGTACTAGTATTCAAGCCCAAAGATCTATGAAGAAATCAGATTATAATTTTGTAATAATATTGTCCAAATACCACTTACATATGGAGAAGAAAGGCATAGGAAAAACAAATATTATAAACCACAAAGGAGAGATAATAGAAATTTTAGAACAAAGAAAAGATATTTCTTAAGAAGATCAGACAATAGAGCCCCATTCTTGCATAAAAGAAATGTAAGAAGATACAATCCTAAGAAAACCTATGATAAAACATGCAGGTGTTTCATATGTAACTCACCGGATCATCTAAGTAGAACTTGCCCTAATAAAGACCAGAAAAGATACTCCAGCAAATATGAAGAACAAGAGAGTGTTAATTATAGATAGCGTTAATGAAAATATATTAGTATGTGATGATGAAATAAAGGACGATGAGTCAATATATTCAATTATAGAAACAGATGAAGTAGAAAATGAGGCTCGAATATGAATCAAGTGAAGATGAAATAGACCTAATAGATGATTTAGCGGTTTAAAAATTGAAATGATGAACCAAGTAGATTGTGAAAATGATTGTATTAGAGGAAAAGGTGATTATAACATAAAATGTGCTTTACGTATATATTACCCAAGCCAAGATAATAGGTTCACTTGTAGCTTGTGTTTAAAACAAGCATGTGCCTCATGCCTAAAAGCCAATAATAAAAATGGAGACAAGAGATAGAATTGGGACCGAAGAGCGAATATTATCCAGTAGGGTTAGAAATTTAGAAAATAGAATAAATAAGCTAGAAGCAGAGCTAGAAAAACTTAAAGATGAGTTAGAAAATAGTAAAGAGGAAAATGATAATGTTCCAAAAACACAGAAATGAAAGAGCAAATGATAACAGTAAGGGATAAAAAGGAGACAAATTAATACAATTGAAAGATGCAATTACTAGTTTTGGAAACAAATATATTGTTCGATTACCATTCAAAGAAGTGTTAGGAATAAGGATCCCAGTTAAGATTGTTCGAAGCCAAATATTTCATATAAAATACTGGCACTATTAGATACTGGTTGCACTAAAAATATCATCCATGATAAATATTTTATGAGATGTCCCGAAATAGTTGAAACTATAGATGATAATAAAGCTGAAGTATCTACCGATATGTCAGGAATAAAGAAGATCCATAATCAGCTAGCATATAATATTGAAGCTTACATAAATGGCACAAAATATATAATAGATGAAATTACAATAAGAGATTTGTCAGTAATAAATGATGACATGATAATAGGGTTAAGATTTTTACAACAATCTTTACAGACCACAATCATACATGAAGAGGGGGTAACATTTATCCCTTATCAAGATAATGTTCCATACATATCTGAAGTGCGAAAACAAAGAAAGTCCTTGCAAAATGTAGAAATATCTAATTTAGATGATGAATATAGCACAAGTCCAGAACCCCTTGAATTCTGTAAAGACGAAGAACTTAGTGAGACCATAGAAGAATATCATATAGAAAATACATGTACAGAATGCATTGGGTTGCAATCATTTTCTCCAAATTGGTATAGAGATATAAAATCTAAAAGGATATAGATAAGATTGTGCAAAGACTAGAAAGCATACAAATTATTGGAGAAATACCAATGAAGCATTGGGATAAGAACTCTATAGTTTGCAAAATAAATATCATAAATCCAGATTATATAATTAAGTCAGGACCAATAGAAGCTACTCCTAAAGATATCGAAGAGTTCAAAATGCATATTGAAGAGTTATTAAAGTTAAAAGCTATAAGAAAGCGAAGCCCTCATCGATCTGCTGCTTTTATAGTTAGAAATCATGCTGAAGAAGTTAGAGGTAAATCTAGAATGGTAATTAATTTTAAAAGGCTTAATGATAATACAGTCGACGATGCATACAACATACCTAATAAGCAGGAATGGATTAACAGAATACAAGGAAGTAAATATTTCTCTAAATTCGACTTAAAGGCAGGGTTTTGGCAAGTAAAAATGGCTGAAAAATCTATTCCCTGGACAGCATTTACTTGTCCACAAGGCCATTATGAATGGCTAGTAATGCCATTAGGCCTAAAGAATGCACCTGCACTATTTTAAAGAAAGATGCAAAATATATTTAATGAGAATCAAGCATTTATATTAGTATACGTAGATGATTTGTTAGTATTCTCAAAATCATACAAAGAGCATATAGCCCATCTTGAAGTGTTCTTTCGAAAGGTAGAACAAAATAGGCTCATACTATCTAAAAAGAAGATGGAAATTTGCAAAGAGAAAATAAATTTTCTTGGTCATGAAATAGGAGAAGGAAAGATATATCTACAAGAACATATTGCAAAGAAAATACTAGAGTTTCCTGATAATATGAGTGATAAAAGGTTTTACAACAGTTCTTAGGAATTGTAAACTATCTTGAAACTATATAGATAACTTAGCAAAGCTAGCAGGACCTTTATATGCTAAATTAAGAAAAAATGGTCAAAGATACTTCAATTCTGAAGATATAAAATTAGTAAAGGCCATCAAGGAAAAGGTCAAGAATTTAAAACCCCTAGAATTGCCTCTAGAAGACAATTATTTTATAATTGAGACAGATGCATCTAAGGTAGGATGGGGTGCGATACTAAAACAAAAGCCCAATAAATACTCTCCAAAGGCAGACGAAAAAATATGCAGATATGCTTCAGGAAGTTACAAATTAAAGGCGGTAAATAATATTGATAGAGAAATTCTTGCAGTTGTAAATGCAATAAATGCATTTAGGTTATATCTAGGATTTAAAGAATTTACAGTCTGAACAGACTGTGAAGCCATATGCCGATATTACAATAAAATTAATAGTAAGAAAAGCTCAACCAGAAGATGGGTCTTATTTGAAGACACCATAGCTGGGAATGGTTATAAAGTTATTTTTGAGCATATTAAAGGGAAGGATAATACCTTGCCTGACATATTTTCTCGTGCATCAAATTTGCAGGAATGAGGAAAGGATTATTCGCCAATAAGGATGAATATCTCTTCTTTGAAGAAGAAAATAGGCTGAAAATGTTTCAGCCAAATACATTCAATTTTAAGCCAAAATCCCATATTAAGCTCGATGAAGCCCAAAGATGCATATTGGATAACTTTTGGTTCCAATATGCTCGTAAAAGAGAGGAACAAGGATATTTTTTATCAATTCTCAACAGTTTGGCTGAATATTTTAACGAATTAAACAAAAATGTGCCAAAGCCAGCAAAGGTTGAAATACCAAAAGGAGAAACTCTATATCTCATATTCGATGGAAATAAACCTGGCATATATTTGGAATGGGAAAATATTATGATTGAAAAAATAGATGCAAAAAGAAATGGAGGAGATTTAACATTCAAAAGATATTACAGTATAGATGAGGCCTTACTTTGGGCAAGAAAGGTATTAGGACCAGATTATTATATTGATCCAAAGGCTAAAGACTATATCCAAATGAAAAGAGGCATACCTGCTTCACCAACTCCCACAAAGGGGGAGGCATCAAGCTCAAAAAATATAAAAAGGAAGAATCCCCAAAATATAAGACATACCAAGAATGCCTTCTAAAGGGGCTTGACCCTTTAGACAGTGAATATATGGATCAAGAAATGGATAAAAGGTTTGAAGAATTTTCAAAGATAATAAAGAAAGAATTAAAGGAGGAAATATTAAAAGAATTAAGGCAAGAAATGGATGAAAAATTTGAAGAAATAAAGAAAGAATGTGATGAAAAATTTGATTTCAATCTGTTAAATGATGAGGATCATATGGACATAGCTGGGTATAGGTCCTCCGCGCCCGAATAATTGAATATATATATATATAGTGTTACTATTCATCACCCAGGGTGCAGAATAAGTTATTCTTCACCCGAGGTAATCTTACGATCATTTCATAATTAAATTACGTTTGGATTTCAAATAGTTACATTCTTATTTATTCTCTACGTAAAATTTGGCATAAAAAAATAAAAATATAGGGCATAAGACAAAAAAATTTGCAGTTTATGTATATTTTACACTATGTTTTTACGTTTGTAATTTTACATAACATAAAATATTTTTACTGACGATTATATATTTTCTTACGGTCTCTTTTACGTCAGAAATAAGATAAAACTTACGAAACATAAAATTACGGTGCATTGATGGTAAAATAGAGGGTGAAGAATAACTATTCCTCACCGGGGTGACGAATAGTCAATCCCTATATATATATATATATATATATATATATATATATATATATATATATATATATATATATATATATATATATATATATATATATATATACAATTACAAACATATACAACATGAAGATATAACTGATGATGTATCCAATGATATGCATTTGATATTTTAAATTACATACTTTTGTCTACAAACATGGTCAAAATTTGTAATGTTGGAACGGACGTAGTATCAAAGATCGATCTTGTTGTGAAGATCTCATCAACACAAACACAAATATTCAAGCGAATAAAAAAAATGATCTTCTGCTCAAAATATATAAATATGTTCTTTAATAAAATTAAAAAATATTGTGCGTGGAAGGATGAAAAGGGTGAGAATCGTAGAAACTGACCCTTTCTCAAAAGATTTGGCAAAATGATTTAAACTAGATCTAACCATTTATTTGTATTCGTGCTGAGCCGGTCACCTGGGTGACAGAAGTAGCCCTTTCAATCTCACGTGTCACGCAAACTAAGCGTATGGTTAATTAGGTTTCTTATGGTGAAACCGGTCCACCAAGGTTCAACTCATAGGTATGGCAGGGGAAATATCTAGTACTCCCATTCTTGGGGTACTCCCCATGCTCTAATTTCAAATAAATCAATTTTAAATGTTTCAAAAAATTCTGAAAAAATATGCATGTTTACAAGGAATGTGACTACAACTCCTAAAAATTTCAGGTCCAAACTCTAAATGCACAGTGAGAAACAAGAATTTGAAATCTAGCATGAATAGTGTCATAAAAAGACAAAAGCAACATTTGACACTATTCATATCTGAATTTGTCTTTTTTATTTCTTAATATACATTTCGAGTTTGGACCTGAAATTTTTAGGGGGTGTAGTCACATTTCTTTTTAACATTCACAATTTTTTTCAAAAAATTTTGAAACATTTAAAATTTATGTTTTAGACTTAGAGTATAGAGAGCACCCCAAAAATGGAAACACCTGATATTTTCCCTGGTATGGCACAGGTGGAAACTGGTGAGTGTCTCAGAGAGGCTCATAGGGGCATCTTGAAGAAAGTTTCTCACGTTTCACAAAACCGCCTAAGCAGCAAGGACAGCACAGCACCACACTTATTGTCTAAGAGAGACAAAAACAGCACACTGTTTCGGCCCGCATTATTCAGATGCACACACGCACGCTACGGGCGCGCGCCATCACGCCGCATGGACCTCAGGCGGGCGGCGCCTTCTTGAACACGACGACATGGTAGGGCTCAGTGGCGCCCAAGAACCACGCGCCGCCCTTGAGGTCCCTGAACACGCCGAGGTCCTGGCACGAATCCCCGCACGCCATGAGCTTGTACTCGTGCACCTCCGCGCCGCTGTACTTCTCGATGCGGAAGGCGTTCTCCCTGCCGCTGGGGCTCGGGTCCCTGACCGGGCCGGTGATCACGTGCCGGCGGCCGGACACCAGCTCGCTGTCGATGTGCCACTCGGTGGACTGCACGCACGTCGTGTAGGCGCGGAAGGAGATGCGGACGTCGGTCGACAGCCGGATGATCTTGTCGGACGGCGTGCCGCCGCTGTGCGGGGCGATGCGCACGGGCAAGCCGTCCCGCTGCCCGTCGGCCTCCTGCGAGACGAAGAGCGGGCAGCGGCGCCCGTGGCCGGGCGCCATCGTGAGCCCCCCGCCGTGGGCGCGGTTGGCCGGGAGGACGTAGTAGTTCGCATCGGCGCGCAGCTCGTGGCCGTCCGTGTCGTGCACCGGCGGCGGATCCGCGCTGCACGAGAGGGTGGTGGCCAGAAGGGAGAGGAGGAGGAGGCCAACACGGCGGCTACTCATGGCTGAAACCTCTGATAGGGTCTGCTCGAGGACAAGTGAGGCTGCAAGCTAGGGTGTGCTTGGGTGGCTCGAGTGAGGCAGCACGAATGCTTCGTGGCTGTATTTATAGTGAAGTGATCTGGAAGTTGAGTTCCTGGCATTCTTTCTTCTTGCGGATTTGTACGCGATGTGAAGTCTGTTCCTTTCCATCCCTCAGTGGCCGCAAGTAAGTGCGTACGACAATCGCATGCGGTGCCGATCTATACAGAACGCAGCTGTATCTTACGGCATCTCCAACCCCAACACTCGAACCTCCCACAACCGTTCGAATCGTGCTGTCCGAACCACGGAAGCCATCCAATATAGACCTGTATCAGTCCGCAGGACAGTTCATACATGATTTTCTTCCGCAAACCAAAGACAAACATAGGAAGATTTGTGGTAATCCAGACCGTTATCACGCCCGCTTCTGACCGCCCTGGCCCAAACCCCTCCTCCCTCGCTCATGCGTGTTCCCACCCGGCGCCAGCTGTGTGCATTCATGCCGCTCTAGAACGGACCGCTCAACATTGATGACGGCTTAGAGCGGACCCGAGCTCTTACTGCTTCCGCCGTTGAAGCGGGGCGCCGATCGAGGGCGCCGTCAGCTGCAGGCCCGACTGACCACGCCTCCTTGCCACATCCAAACATCTCCATTAACCCCCGTGTGGAAGTTGAGAAACCTACTCTGGCCACACGTCCATTCACGAGCGGGCCGGCATTAAACGCAACGCCGGTCAGGCTCCTTCCATTCACCCTCTATATAAATCAGGCCAGACGGCGGGCAAGAATCGCATCACTCCGCCGCTTCCCATCTCCTCGTTCCACCATTTTCTTCAATAATTCGATGGCATCCGACGAGCCGGAAGAGCAGTTCTCCGGCATAAAAGCGAGGAAGCTCGTTGCTCCACCTCCCTCACCTTGCCCGACAGAGCATCGCCGGCATGGCGGGGAGCACGGCGGCACGAGCATCAACACTACCGTTGACGACACACGCGTCGTCCCGCGCCTCCCGTGTCTGCGACCACGCCTCCCGCGCCTACCACCTCACCATGAAGGCGGAGACAGAAACCGGATGCGTGGAGGTCGACGAGTCGATGGCCAGTGCGTCCACGTCCAGCCCCATCATCAAAGAGAAGTAGAACGCGGGAGGCCGCCGTCGCTTGAGTCCCATGAAGGCCACTGCCGAGGCACTGCCGGCGTACATAGCCTGTGTCTTGCCCTCTCGCAGGCCACCGTCGTCCACTGACCCAAAAACGAAGCCTGGTCCGTGTAGCGTAGGGACCCTTCCTCTCCGACTGAAGCATCAGGCGGCGGTTCCACTTTGATGAGTGATGGGGAAGTGAGCCGTCCTTTGTGCTGAAGCATATACCTCTGGGGCTCACTGATGCCGGTCATAGGGTGGGGCTCACTGATGCCGGTCATAGGGCGACGTTGGAGACCCGCCGCGCCGGTTGTAGACTAATCCGGTTTCATTTTTAGTTGAAAATATGTTGAAAATGTAACTTCCGATTTGTATGAAATCCGACCGAGTTTGCATGAATTTCATTCGGTTTGTTGAAAAAGAATTTGTAATGTATACATCTAGCGTTGGATGACGGACTTCCGTATCCGTGTCCGCGGACTGACCCCCCTGTCCGTGGACGAATGCGGGAGGAAATTTTCGGCTTGCCGTTGAAGATGCCTTACTCACTTTTTATAAAATATAAGACGTATTATGACACTATACGTTTTAACAGGGAGTAGCTGGCATCACCTTTGTGAGACTGTCACCGTGTGAAGGTGTCATTATCGGTGTTCCACATCTTCCCATATACACCATGCTCTAGGAAATTGGGCGACACGAATGCACGGGGAAAATAGTCCGGCATGCATGCATGCATGCAGCTAGTGGCCAACGGGCAAGCTGTCAGTGGGTACACTCTTTGTAGTACTAGTAAGCAAAATAAACAACATGCAGAAGATCTATCTAATTCAAATTTCAAATGCATACGCCTGCCGTGATATACTCGTTCCTTGTTGTTTTCTTCTTTCTCTCTTTTGAGCTCGGTACTCGTCACCGCTCACGCAAGTTCACAAGCACGCTAGTTCGGGATAAGGCCGTACGTACATGCGCAAGCAGCGAGGGCGGCCGAGCCGTTGCGAATCCGTCCGGCTAGCTAGCTTGCTGCTCCCCAACCATCCTAATTTGGCTCCTCCGAGCTCCAGCTACGTCAAGCTCAACACATAAGCTGTGGTCGATCAGGACACGCGGATCGGCACCGATCGACCAGGTTTTGCGAACGCCACGTACGGGGCTTGTTTCATCATGCACCAACCGCTTCGGCGGCATGGTACGTCTTGTCTTGCCTGCTTTGAGGGGGAAACAGCCGGGCGCGGCGCGGCCCTCCATCGGCACGCAGCAAAGGAAGCCGCCAGGGATATTTCTCACCCACTGCTATTATCAAGGGAAAGGTGTGACAGCTCCCGGGTGCAGGGCACCGCTATTTTTTTTTTAAATAATACACCGCCGTCCCATAATATAAGACGTTTTTTGACACTACACTAGAGTCAAAAAACGTCTTACATTATGAAACGGAGGGAGTACTTTTTAATTTAATTTTCAGAAACATTACACCAAAATAAAAAAATAAAAAAAATACATAGTCGGCCATCTGGTAGCCGACTGGGTCCAGTCGGCCAGGAGGAAGCCGATAGGTGTCCTGTCGGCTACCAGATGGCCGATTGGGGACCGACAGGATCCAGTCAGCCAGTAGTAAGCCGACCGGGACTAATTGGCTCAAGTCAATTAGTCCCAGTCTGCTTACTGCTGTCCGATAGGTGCATGTGCCCATTTTTTTTTATTGTTTTTGGTTTCAGTTATTGTTTTCTATTTATTCTAGCTATCAAATGAATTTGGTTTGTGTTGAAACTTTTTCCATGAATTACTAGCAATATTAACAAGCTACATATAAATTTTCATAATTTTTGGAACATCTCATATTTACAATTGTATTTGATAGCTCCTGGTGAATATAGATAGGATTTAAATTTTTATCCAAATTGATTTTTTTTATTTTCATAAATGTTAAGATATCGAGGAGAATAGTTTAAACATTTTTGTGAAACAATTTGAGAAATTTGTTTTGGCTTTTGCATTTGGAACTTGAATTTCAAAGTTAGGTTAATGCAAAAGCCAAAAACGTTTTCACCAATTGTTTCACAAAAATGTTTAAACCTTTCTCCTCAATATTTTAACATTTATAAAAATAAAAAATCAATTTGTATAAATAAATTTAAACCCTATGTATATTCACCAGAAGCTATCAAATACAATTGCAAATATGTGATGTTCCAAAATTTATGAAAATTTATATGTGGCTTGTTAATATAGCTAGTAATTTATGCACAAAGTTTCAACACAAACCAAATTCATTTAATAGCTAGAATAAATAGAAAACAACAACTAAAACAAAAATCAGAAAAAAAATGGTCACATGCACCTATCGACCAGCAGTAAGCCGACTGGGGCTAATTGGCTTACTGCAAGCCAATTAGTCCCAGTCGGGTTACTACTGGCCGACTGGATCCCCAATCGGCCATCTGGTAGCTGACAGGGCACCTATCGGATTCCTCCTGGCCGACTTATGTATTATTTTTGAAAAAAATAATTTTGGCGTAATATTTCTGAAAATTGATGAAAAAAATGAATTATTTAAAAAAATTAGCCAGGGCACCCTCATGAACAGTAACTTCAAAACAATATGAAAAAAATTGAAAAAATCTGAAATTTCGGGTGATCAAATATGATCAATCTTTTGATGTTCTTGCAAATTTTCAGCCAGAAATAACACAGGAGCCCTCACAAAAAAAATACTGCTCAAAAGTACACATAACTTTGAACAATGATTTTTTTTGTGAGGGCTCCAGGAATGTTTTTTGAAGCTAAAACTTTGCATGAACGTCGAATGTTTGATCATATTTGATCCCCCAAAGTTTCAGTTTTTTTTAAAGAAAAATTCATGTTGTTTTGAATTTACTGTTAATGAGGGTGCCCTGACACCTGGGAGCTGAAAGTCCAGTCTAAAAAATTATCAAGGTTCACCAAAAGTACAAATCACCTCAAACATAATAAAAATCACATAGAGATTTCAAGACCACCGAACGACCATGACCACCATTAGAACGAGCCGCCGACGGATCGCTGTCGCACTCCAGAGCCAGCTTGACCTTGTCGATAACAATCGGGAACTCTTCGCGCACGTGCCCCTAAGGACCAGCATTATGGAGCCACAATCGTCGTTGAACCTCTGAATAGATCTGAAACATCTTACATTAAATCTCGCCACATGACGAGAAACCCTAACCTCACCGTTCTGAGGAGATGACAGGAATCTACGCCAGAGCTCTGTCGATTATGTCCAGATGGACGAACTCAAGGAGGATCGGAGCCCAGAAGACAAACTCAAAGAATAAACGCCGCCATCCGCCCGAGCGCAGCACCTGCGAGGACTAAAGAACCTTAACCTAAACTACTAACTGAAGAGGAGGCATCGGGATTCCCCTCCCTGCCACTGGCCAGGTAGAGGGAGACAAATCCACGGGCTCGCCGGTGAAGCCTGGACGGGTGAGTTTACCGTAGCCGTCAAGGGATAGGGGAGGGAGAGAGACACCCTACCCACTGCGAGATTTGTGAATGGTAGGCTCGACTCTTTTTTTTGCGGGTGAGGTAGGCTCGACTCTGACGCAAGGCTAATCGCTCGGTCCAGGACTGTAAACTTTCTTCTCCATTGGTTTTTCTTATCATTTTTATTCATTTTATTTATTTATTCATTTTTACTTTTATTTTCAAAATTAGAATTCTTCGGTTTTCCACGTTTATTTCCTTGTTTTCGTGTTTCTTAAGTTTTACTCTTCTTTTTTATTCTCTTCTTCGTTTTTTCCTTTTTTGTTAAATACATACCAACCTTTTTCAGTACATGTTGTACATTTTCCGGAATACACACATAGCATTTGTTTTGAACCATACTGAACATTTTTCGAAGATATTACATACATTTTTGAAAATAATTGTTTTAAACATTTTCTCAAATACATATTAAACATTTTTCTAATACAAGTTTAATTATATTTAATCACACAAAACATTTTTAACTGTGCAATTTTTTACATTGTATGTACAATTTTAAAAATCATGATTGTTTTATAAGATCACATTCTTTTTAGATATGATTTTAATAAAAATTACGCAAGAACTTTTTACATTGTATTTTTTTTTAGAAAATGTCATGAACATATTATTGATATGCACGGACAATGTTTCAATATAACAAAAAAGTTCTAAATGCTAGCAACATTTCTTACAGGTCGCGTGAACACTTTATTTTATACTGGATGAGCATTTTTTATATGTGCGGTAAATTTTATTTAAAATTTGAAGTAAATGAATCTCTGGGATATACTATGTACTTAAAATATTACAATTATATATACAAAAAATTTGGAAAGTCTAAACGGAAAACTAACCCACGAATGAAGTGCCACCACGCCGGCCAACTATGGGGCATTCCTTGAGGCGACGGAGCGTTACCTCTCGCAGCAAGCGAGGTATAGCCACGCCTGTTTCGTCGTGGCACTAAAGTAGTGCTATGCGCCATTCACAACATACTGCCCTGGTCAATGGGTCACCTGGATGGCTGAGTGAGTCCGCTAATTGTCGGGCAAATTACCATTAAAAAACGTGTTGCCACAAGAATAATTAAACATATTATGATGTTCATATAAAATATTGTTAAAAAAAGTTTAAATATTTAAAAGAGTATTATAATTTTTTTTAAAAATATTCACCATGTATTAAAAATTATATCATGTGTATTGTAAAACTGTTCATCGTATATTCAAAAGGTATTTATTATGTACTTACTCCATCCCAAAATAAGTGACATAGATTTAGTACAACTTTGTACTAAATCAGCGACTCTTATTTTGGGACAGAAAAAGTATTTGATAAATATTAGTCAAATTTTAATAATTTATAAAAAATATTTATAATAAAACAAAAAGGAAAAGAAAAGAAAAATAGAAACACAGGATAATATGAAAAAGCAGTAAACAGAGAAATAAAAAAGGAAAATGCAAACTGAAACAGAACCCCCTACTTCCTCCATCCCAAAATAAGTGACACAGATTTAGTACAACTTTGTACTAAATCAGCGACTCTTATTTTGGGACAGAGGGAGTATTTGATAAATATTCGTCAAATTTTTAATAATTTATAAAAAAATATTTATAATAAAACAAAAAGGAAAAGAAAAGAAAAATAGAAACACAGGATAATATGAAAAAGCAGTAAACAGAGAAATAAAAAAAGGAAAATGCAAACTGAAACAGAACCCCCCCTCCCCAAATACTTGACACAATGTTCGTCAAATAGGATTTATTTTGATGAGTGGCGTTCAAGGTGAGATGCGCACTTAGTAAAAAAAAGAAGTCTCAAACAAAGGTGCAAGTCAACCTGATAGCTTGAGAGGCCTATGAACCAGAAGTCGAACATGTGAAAGAAGAACTTTTTTTTTGCGGGTGAAAAAAGAAGAACTTTCAATCACAGCCATTGGTCAGCACAAAACAGGTTGCATGAAAAGCCCGAGGCTCGTGAACTGCTGAAGGGCAAAATGATTTTAGGCTGACTCGAAAGATAATTGGTTGAGTATGAGCTTCTTTTTAGGTCGGTTCAATAGTTTAGCCCAGTTTCAGCAAGGCCAACTCTTTCTATTTTGACTACATTGCTCGAGTAGCATAGTAGGTACTTTATCTTGGAGACACATAATGAAAATCAGAATAATTTGTTACATTCTTATGTTTTCAAATGAAAAAAATCATTATCTTTAATAGGCATGATATTTATTTTAGCATTTTACACAGAAACACACATAATTGCCATCGTGCATGTGATTTTTGTAGTGTTTTTATTTTTCTAAAAATGGATCGAGATGGAGTCGAGAGTCGAGATCATTACAAACCAACTTTAATTCTATCTAGAGTTCATTTTTATTAGGGCAGCTAGAGTTCTGTTGAGCTTGCTCGTTGTTAATATGTGCTGAGCCGAGATAAGTCTAGGTTGCTTAAAGTCGACTCGTTTGCACCCCCTAGAAGTGGCCTGATACTAGTTGGTTCAATTGTATTTTTGTCTCATATTTTCGCAAATTCGATAAATGGAACCTTAAGAGTTAAGATCAATGCATAAGAACAATAATTTTGAACAACTGCCTTTCCATTCATTCACACGCAGCACGGTTAATTTCTTTGTCCATCCTAGTACAAATTAAGCAATCGCTTGGAAAAACATAAGCCAACCCAAATCGTACGCGGAAGGATCCAAGTTGCTCCGATCCGAAATAAGATCGAGCAATTCCAGCCAGGGCTGCTGCTGCTGCTCCACATCAAAAGATGGCGCAGCAGCGGCAGCCCACAACTCCACTTCTCATCGTGCCGACGGAACAAACGGCGGGCCTCGCGTCCTCCTCCGGCGGACGGCGCCGCCCGGCTGGTCATTGCAGCTCCGCGCCGCCGATGACCTGCTGCATGTACTTGCAGGACCTCTGGTAGCTGACGAAGCCCATGAACCAGAACTCGAAGCCGTCGACGGTGGCGACGTGGATGTACTTCTCCTCCGGCCGGTCGACGTTCTCGCTGGGCCGCACCTTGTCGACCCGCTTGAGCGGGACGACCACCTTGTAGGAGACGCGCGCCACGTCGCCCCTGGGGGAGGTGACGGTGACGGGCCGGTCGCTGCGGAAGGCGATCCTCTTGGTGGAGACGAAGAGCATCCCGGCGATGGGGCCGCCGGTGGTGTAGAGGTAGCACTGCAGCGCCTTCACCAGCCGCTCGCCCTTCTCGGCCGTGAACGCCTTCCGGAACACGCGCTCGATCCCGCCGGCCTGCAGGATCTTGGCCCCCAGGCTCAGCTTCCCCTTCACGGTCTCAGATATCTTGGGACCCAGGGTCACTGCATACGGTGAACAATGTTGGTCAGAACACATGCACCTTTCACGTATCAACACTTCAACTGATGAACTGAATCACAGATGTATGCACGAGTTGTGCGTGCTACTCACCATGCTCACGGAAGCCTTGCGCCCTTCTGCTCAGCTTGCTCACCCAGTGGACAACCTGACCCTTGCTGCCTGCAGAATCAACACACAATTTAATTAGCATAAGCCTCAACATTTTTGCTCTTGCATGCATGCGTCAGAAGTTCGATGGCAAAATATGGCCATGCATGCATGAATGATCGGGACTTACTGTGCTTGTAGCCGAAGGACGTGTAGGGGCTGGGATTCGTCAAGGAGACAGCAAGGTGATCGCCGTCGGCCTTCCTGAACGACTGGCCGTCCCTGGCCGACAACGCCTTCTCCTCAATCCCATACGCCTTGGAGGTCACCGGGACTCCCACGACATGGCCGCCGCTGCTGGACTTCATCTTGGCTGGCTGCTGCAGAAAGCTCGACGAAGATTAGAACGATCGGTCGACTGCGTCCGCCGTGCGCTGCGCTGGTGTGGTGGTGGTTTATAACTTAGCGAGTAAGGTATCGGGGATTGGTACCGGAGTGCCGCTGCGGTGGCCGGGCTTTTATAGGCGGCCGCGCGCATGCGGTGGTGGATCCTTTTGGCAAAGGCAGCGGGCATGCGGAGTCAGCAGCCGGGCCGGCCGAGTCACCGGCGGATCAGAAAGGCGCGCGCGGTCGTCCACGTTCGTGTCCGCGTCACCCCTTAGCTAATTCGGCCTGGCCAACCTAGCTAGAGACGGAGCTTTGGCGCCCCTTGGGGACGGCCTTGCCCCCTTTCCGTTTCCATGGGAGGGCCAGGTGCAGTATATTCATTTGCTCGAAAGCGCGATTCGAGATTTCTCTATGATGGGATCGGGGCATGGCCATGGCGAGATGGCTACGTGCGGTGGGTTCTCTGCCGCTTTCCAGGAAGCGCCCCATGTGCCTGCACATTCTCGCTCCCACCGGATTACTGGTAAAGGCGGGTGGCGCCGTGTCGGGGGCAACAATGGCCGGGCCCGATGTGCAGTGCAGGGACCAGTAGGATGCATAAGTTTTCTTGTAGGGATCGATGCCATGCCTCTGTAGACGACTTTCGTAACGTGCATTGCACTCAGACAGTATACTACTGTATCATAATATCAGTAACATGCATGCATGTAGACGATATATCTGCATGCACGTGGACCATATATGTGTACACATCATCTAGTAGGTTTGTATTGTAGACGGTCCAACGCAAGGGCGGCAAGAGTTTGTTCCCGAGATCGCTGACCCACCCATGATCCATCAATTCATCCACGTGGAACCAGGGAAAACATGACTCACTCACAGCCATTTCACTGAAGATCGACCAGAACACCGCTAAAGGCTAGGCATAGCTAAGAACAGTTTGGCAGTTGTACTCTTCCAAGCCGAGCTTGCCCACCCATCGAAGTTTCCGCTCGTGCTACCCTAACCCTACCCACAAATCTACACGTCCTGTTCGGAGTCAGACCCCACGCAGCACCGAGTCAGCATGCCTGCAGCCTCACCTAACGCCGCATGTAACCGTCGGCCCGGGGCGCACTACGTGTCCACCCGGTTGCGGTGCACCGGCAAGCAGGCGCGGCCGGCATGGGCGCCATGCCGTCCCTGTCCCCCGGATTTGAACCGGCAACCACACGGGCGTTGCGAGGTCGGCCGCTGCACTCCCCCCGAATCTGCCATGGTTGGTTGTGCGCGAATGAACGCGCTGCTTGCTCGCGACGTCGGCCGGTCGCGTTGTCTTGTCACATGGAGAGCCCGCAGCTACCTACTCTACTCGTCGGAGGCAGATCTTGGCTTTCGGGTGGGGCTCGCCGCCGTCGACTCAGCGTATCTGCGCCGCGGACTACGTGTCGAGGCCGAGGCGGAGATGTCGCGGCGAGGGAAAGGGAGATCACGAGACGAGATCGGTTTCAGGCCGACCAGTCCCGTCCTTCAGAAAAGATGGAAAATGGCAGAGCGAAATAGTGGTAAGAGTGATCCCCTGAGTTTTATCAAAAGAAACAAAAGGTGGTGTCCTGCGCCTACCGCCAATAATACTCCTGCACCTACGATGCAGATGTAAACGTCTGAATATTTCCAGTGTGTTTTTATTAGATCGATCAAATGCTAACCCATAATTCATACCAACGACCTTTTGATGTGGTACACGTGAGTGCATGAATCTTAATAAACTTGGTTTGTTTTGAGCCAGAGTAGGAGGAGAGCAAGTCACTGTTAATTTTCTGGATTGAGTTGCTCTTGAGAGAAACTTATTAAGCCCTGTTTGATAGTAAAGTATTTTCTAAGTATTCTAAGAAGGATTTTTTTTTTGAAAAGGGGATTTACCCCAGCCTCTGCATCAGAACGATGCATACGGCTCATATTATTAAACGAATAATCCAGTAACAAAGTCTCGAAAGGTCGTAGAACAATCATCAACAAAAGCTCAAAAGAGGAAAGGCCCAAAGCCACAACCGGCTGGCAAAACAATAGGAGCACTACATGCCTAACCTATTACATGACCGTCATCCAAACCGGTTGAAAATATCCCAGCTACCATCTCCCATCGGTAGACGCGATAACCAACGCTCCCTCGCCTCCGTCGGAGTGAGTAGCGACCACATACGGATGAACGCCGTGGCCTCAAGATAACCGCAAAAGTGAAAGTTTGTTGATCGGTTAAAGACTAAGTCATTCCTGCAGTTCCATATTGCCCACAAAAGCGCACAAACGCCAACCCGAATGTGTCTTGCAATGTCAGAATCCACCCCATCAAGCCATGTTCCAAATAACATGCTAATAGAGGTGGGCTGATTAATATTAAACGCAATATGAACCGATCGCCACAGAATCTTAGCCAATGGACAATCGAGAAAGAGGTGTTTAATGATTCTAAGAAGGACTGTGCTAACGATCAGTCGACTATTCGTTAGCAACAGATCCGCACGAATCTATGCCTATACAATCCACTTCTTCCGATAGTAATGAATACTATGCATGCATGCAACGCCCACCAGTGCTCTCTATAATCACATTGAGCTGCTCACGTGTATTTGCAATAGTCAATCCCATGCAACCATGCAACCATGCATATAGAATAAAATTGATGACATCACCAAATATTCTCTTCAATCTTTGAATTCAAAATGTTTTGCAGCTTAAACCGTCGCTCCGATTGAAAAATTGTTTTCACATAAAATATTCGTCACGACGAGACCTTCGAAACAAGATCCCATGTTGGTATGTTTCAATGACTTTTTTTGGGGGTCAAAAGTCACCAGCCGTAGGCTAAATAAGTTATCACCTCTATGGTATGTCAGTTGCCACTCCTGTTTACATAGAAATTACCGAGACATAAAAAATGACTCCTCCAACATTCTTTCCATGATGCAAATGCACTAGAGCACACGAAAGCAGATGTCATTGTAGATTCTCGCTATTTCAAAACTGTAAAATATTTTATAAAAGGACTAACTTTCGACTGATCGTACAGTAGTAACATATCTGAACGGTGCTACTTTGCATGCATGCAAACTTGCAAAGGCCACAACCCACGTGAAGTTCCCTCTCCCTCATGCAAGCATGTGTAGAAAACCGAAATAATGATGTCATCAAAGATTCTTATCAATGCGAAAATTCAAAATATTTTGTAGCTCAAACCGTCGCTATGATTCAAAAACCGTTTTGACATAAAAAAATCCGTCATGACGAGAGCTTAGAAACTAGATCTCATGTTGGTATGTTATGACGACTTTTTTTGGGGTCAAAAGTTACCATTAATGGGCTAAGTAATTTATCATGCATGTGCTACATATGTTACCATGTTGCTTACATGATATTACCGGGGCATAAACCTAGTTTCTCTAACCTCCTTATCAGCTCAGGTTAAAGTTACCGCGGTGTTTGTTGTGTGATTTATCACGTATACAATGTCTATAGTACTAAATTATTTACACAGATGTTATCGGGGTATGTTTTCAAACAACCCCCTCGCCAAAAGTTATCAAGACCGAGGCACATAATTTTATCAGGTCTGCGACGTGTGAGTTACCATATTATTCACACAAAAGCTATCAGGGGATATTTCAGCAACCCTCCCCCCACTCGACAAAGTTATCAGGACCGTGGCACATAAGTTATCATGTCTGCGGTGTGTGAGTTACCATGCTATTCGCATAAAAGTTACCAAGGGAAATTTCATCAACTACCCCTGCCCCCCCTACTAGCAGCAAAGTTACCAGGACCGAGGTACCTAAGTTATCAGGTTTGCGATGAGTGAGTTACCGAGGGTACATTTTATCACTCCATCGCCAAAGTTATCAGCACCGAGACACATAGGTTATCATGTCTACGATGTGTGAGTTACCATGCTATTAACACAAAAGTTACCTAGGGGTATTTCATCAACCCCTCCTCCCCATGCCAAAGTTATAAAGACCGAGGTACATAGGTTATCAGGTCTACACTATGTGAGTTACCATGCTATTCACATAAAAGTTACCAGGGGGATATATCATCAACCAGCCATCCCCCCTCCCCCTCCCTCCCCCCCAAAGTAATCAGGACCGGGGTACATAAGATATCAGGTCTATGATGTGTAAGCTACCATGCTATTCACAAGAAAGTTACCGGGAGTATATTTCATCAACCCCCTGCCTCATTCGAGGTAGTGGAGGGAGAGGCCTCGCGCCTTCTTGATCGCGGGCAGCAACTCCTCCTTGACGGTGAGACGGTGGCGGCGAGACGATGACGGTGGCGCGTGCATGCGAATGTACCGGCTCCTCCTTGACCCGACGCCAATCTAGACGCCACGGTGGTATGGGGGAGAGGCCGGCTCCTCCTTCATGTGGCGTCCGATCTGGACGCCGCGGTTGTGCCGGGGTGAGGCCGGCTCCTCCATCACAGGACGGAGTGGAGACGCCGGCTCATGCTTCGCAGAATGGAGTTACCGCAAAATTTACACAGAATTTAACATGATATATTTTACCACAATTTTTTTCTGTCACAAAAGTTATCTCATCCTTCGTGCGTAAGTTATCGAGTTGGTGGTGCGTATATTACCACTGTATTTACACAAAATGTAACCGGGTGTATGTTACAACACCATTTTTTACATGTCAAAAAGTTAGCATGGTGTTTGTGCGTAAGTTATCATCTCTGTTGTGCATAAATTATGATGCTATTTACGCATAAGTTACCGATGAAAATTTTACGTGAACCAGAAAAATGCATTGGGTGTTCACCAAAATCAAAAATAAAAGTCACCAAACACATGATCTAACAAACGCAAGAGATAGGTTATTGGGCCATGTAACAAACCAGCTGACTTGAGTTCAAACATACAAAAGGCTCGTAATTAGGATCCACAATTTGTTGTATGGAGGAGCACGTTGACCCTTAAGCTTGCATATTTTAAAGAGCTGAAGGTCATTTCGTCAGTCAGCTACAAAGGAAAGGGCAGTTGGTTAGCTGCGCTGAAGCATTAGCCTCTTCTGTAGACGCCCAGGGATCGACTCCCAACCAAGGCTATTATTTTTTTGTGATGCAAGCCCGCAAGCCTGTACGGGCGCTTCATGCAAAGAAAAAAAAGGTTCAGCGACGCAGGAGGGAAAGAAAATTGGAGGGACCGGGAGTCGAGGAAACTCGATCGAACAGAATCGTACGTGCCTGTCACAAACCACCAGTCGGCAGGAAAATAGCATTGTCGTTCTAAGAATACTACAGTTTTTTCAAATATCATAGTCTTATTTACTGTGACCTGTTTGGTTAGCATTAAATATTGTGTTATTAAAACTAGAGTATTCTCGAAACTGTAGTAATTTCTCTGCATAAAAGAAAAGAACCCTAGACCTCTTTTTTTCTAAACAGAGCAAGGGAAAGAAACGAGCTAGCTAGGCTGGGTACATACGTACCTTGTGGTGGATGGTTGGTACGTACCTTGCCTGTTCAGTTTTTGCATTCTCCTGTTCTTATGCACGCGTATGGTAAGGTAAGGGCTACCTAGCTAGCTGCCGCGAATAACGCACCAGAAATTGTAAAGAAGCCAGCTAGGCGTGTTTACCCTGCTAACGGTAAGCTATATGCTAGCTAGCTGCATGTGCATGGCAGATTAGTTGAATGCAACAGAAAAAAATATTCAAACGGCCAGCTAGCTGCGCTTGTTTGCACTGCTAACACAATGGCTAGACAGCAAAATTTACAGCGGTGTGCGACAACAACCAAACAGGTTCTATGTATTGTGAATACTTCAAAATATTGTGTTTTGATGAAACCATGGTATCTCATACCTACTGGCAAAATTACTTCAGTTTTGGATACTTCAGTTTATTTCACCATTTGCTGTCAAACATAGCCTAAACATAAAGAGCATTATCTACTACTCCTTCTGTAACTTAATGTACGTCTTATTCTAGGATGCACACCTATGCAGCGCCTCTCGCTTTATGTGGATGATGTTATGTTTTTTATAAGACCATCGAGACCTGACTTGATGTTTGTCGAAGAGGTAATCATGATCTTCGGAGAGGCCTCGGGCCTTAGGATTAACTATGCGAAGTCTTCAGCCATTATGATTGGCGCTGAAGAGGAAGATGAGGAATTAGTGAAGCGTGTGTTGCCGTGGAAAATGGAGAAGTTTCCATTCAAATATCTCGGGCTTCAATTGGGAATCAGACAACTCACCCGCTCTGAGTGGCAGCCAATTGTGGATGATGTTCTGAAGATCGTTCCAGGATGGTAGAGGGGTCTGGTTATTAGGTCGAGTCGTCTTATTTTGGTCAATCAGGTTGTTTAAGCTCGCCCCACAAATCACTTAATGGTGGCGGAAGCGTCCAAATGGGCACTTGAGAGGGTGGACAAGGGGCGCCGAGCGATCTTTTGGGCTGGATCTGAAACCATTCATGGAGGGAAGTGTGCTGTGCCTGGCAGCGGGTTTGCCGCCCTAAAGGTCTGGGAGGGCTTGGAGCTATAAATTTGCACAAACATGAGATCGCTCTTAGACTGCGGTGGGAATGGCTCAAGGTACTAACAGCTTGTGGCCTTGGCAAGGCCTAATTTCACCACCGATAAGCAAGTTCTGACGAGCTTGGTCAAGTGGCAAATAGGGGAGGATCCAGTGTGCTGTTTTGGAGAGACCGCTGGCTAAATGGAGCTCATATTGATGAAATTGCTCCCCTGATTGTGGACAAAGTCAAGACACAAGTAGTGAACAAAAGGACTGTAAAGGATGCGATGCATCTACACGCATGGACATCGGACATTGTAGGAGAGATGTCGACTGAGGGGTTGATTCAGTTCATCCATCTTCGGGATAGACTGATCGATGTGGATCTCACTCCCACTGAGGAGGACAAGCCGGTCTGGCAATGGGATGCCTCGGGCATGTATACGGCTAGCTCTTCTTATAAGATGCTATGTGAAGGGGGCATGAGATTTCAATGTGCATTTGCAGTATGGCGGTGCTGGGCACCGCTCACTTGCAAGATCTTTATATGGCTGGCCTTGCACTATCGTCTTTGGACGTGGTGTTGGGGAACGTAGTATGAAATTTCAAAAAAATTCCTACGATCACGCAAGATCTATCTAGGAATGCATAGCAACGAGAGGGGAGAGTGTGTCCACGTACCCTCATAGACCGAAAGCGGGAACATTAGGTTAACGCGGTTGATGTAGTCGAACGTCTTAACAATCCAACCGATCTAGTACCGAACGTACGGCACCTCCATGTTCAGCACACGTTCAGCTCGATGACATCCCTCGAACTCTTGGTCCAAGAGAGGGTTGAGGGAGAGTTCCGTCAGCACGACGGCGTGGTGACGGTGATGGTGATGTGATCCGCGCAGGGCTTCGCCTAAGCACTACGACGCTATGTCCGGAGGCGTAAACTGTGGAGGGGGGCACCGCACACAACTAAGAACAATTGATGTGCCTTTGGGGTGCCCCCTGCCCCCGTATATAAAGGAGGAGAGGGGAGGCCGGCCGGCCCTAGGGGGCGCGCCAAGTGGGGGGAGTCCCACTAGGACTCCTAGTCCTAGTCGGCTCCCCCCTTCCTTCCAATGGAGATGGGGAAAGGGGAAAAGGGGGGAGAGGGAGAAGGAAAGGGGGGGGGTTCCCCACCCCTTGTACAATTCGGACTTGCCATGGGGGGGGGGTGCCACCTCTTGTGTCCTGCCTCCCTCTCTCCACTATGTGCCATGAGGCCCATTAACTTTCCCCGGGGGTTCCGGTAACCTCCTGGTACTCCGAAAAATCCCCGAACCTCTTCGGAACCATTCCGGTGTCCGTACATAACCTTCCAATATATCAATCTTTACCTCTCAACCATTTCGAGACTCCTCGTCATGTCTGTGATCTCATCCGGGACTCCGAACAAACTTCGGTCACCAAAACACACAACTAATAATACAAATCGTCATCGAACGTTAAGCTTGCAGACCCTACGGGTTCGAGAACTATGTAGACATGACCGAGACACATCTCCGGTCAATAACCAATAGTGGAACCTGGATGCTCATATTGGTTCCTACATATTCTACGAAGATCTTTATCGGTCAAACCGCATGAAAACGTACGTCATTCCCTTTGTCATCGGTATGTTACTTGCCTGAGATTCGATCGGTATCATCATACCTAGTTCAATCTCGTTACTGTCAAGTCTCTTTACTCGTTCCGTAATGCATCATCCCGTAACTAACTCATTAGTCACATTGCTTGCAAGGCTTATAGTGATGTGTATTACCGAGAGGGCCCGGAGATACCTCTCCGATACTCGAGTGACAAATCTTAATCTCGATCTATCCCAACCCAACAACCACCTTCGGAGACACCTGTAGAGCATCTTTAAAATCACCCAGTTACGTTGTGACGTTTGATAGCACACAAGGTGTTCCTCTGGTATTCGGGAGTTGCATAATCTCACAGTCAGAGGAATATGTATAAGTCATGAAGAAAGCAATAGTAATAAAACTTAACGATCATTATGCTAAGCTAACGGATGGGTCTTGTCCATCACATCATTCTCTAATGATGTGATCCCGTTCATCAAATGAGAACACATGTCTATGGTCAGGAAACTTAACCATCTTTGATTAATGAGCTATTCAAGTAGAGGCATACTAGGCACACTCTGTTTTGTCTATGTATTCACACATGTACCAAGTTTCCGGTTAATACAATTCTAGCATGAATAATAAACATTTATCATGATATAAGGAAATATAAATAATAACTTTATTATTGCCTCTAGGGCATATTTCCTTCAATCTCCCACTCGCACTAGAGTCAATAATCTAGATTACATAGTAATGATTCTAACACCCATGGAGTCTTGGTGCTGATCATGTTTTGCTTGTGGAAGAGGCTTAGTCAACGGGTCTGCAACATTCAGATCCATATGTATTTTGCAAATTTCTATGTCTTCCTCCTTGACTTGATCGCGGATGAAATTGAAGCGTCTCTTGATGTGTTTGGTTCTCTTGTGAAATCCGGATTCCTTCGCCAAGGCAACTGCACCAGTATTGTCACAAAAGATTTTCATTGGACCCATGCACTAGATATTACACCTAGATCGGATATGAACTCCTTCATCCAGACTCCTTCATTTGTTGCTTCCGAAGCAGCTATGTACTCCGCTTCACACGTAGATCCCGCCACGACGCTCTGCTTGGAACTGCACCAACTGACAGCTCCACCATTCAATATAAATACGTACCCGGTTTGTGACTTAGAGTCATCCGGATCAGTGTCAAAGCTTGCATCGACGTAACCATTTACGACAAGCTCTTTTCCACCTCCATAAACGAGAAACATATCTTTAGTCCTTTTCAGGTATTTCAGGATGTTTTTTACCACTGTCCAGTGATCCACTCCTGGATTACTTTGGTACCTCCCTGCTAAACTTACAGCAAGGCACACATTAGGTCTGGTACACAACATTGCATACATGATAGAACCTATGGCTGAGGCATAGGGAATGACTTTCATTTTCTAATTATCTTCTGCAGTGGTCGGGCATTGAGTCTGACTCAACTTCACACATTATAACACAGGCAAGAGCCCTTTCTTTGACTGATCCATTTTGAACTTCTTCAAAACTTTATCAAGGTATGTGCTTTGTGAAAGTCCAATTAAGCGTCTTGATCTATCTTTATAGATCTTGATGCCCAATATATAAGCAGCTTCACTGAGGTCTTTCATTGAAAAATTCTTATTCAAGTATCCTTTTATGCTATCCAGAAATTCCGTGTTATTTCCAATCAACAATATGTCATCCACATATAATATTAGAAATGCTACAGAGCTCCCACTCATTTTCTTGTAAATACAATCTTCTCCAAAAGTCTGTATAAAACCATATGCTTTGATCACACTATCAAAGCATATATTCCAACTCTGAGATGCTTGCACCAGTCCATAAATGGATCGCTGTATCTTGCACACTTTGCTAGCACCTTTAGGATCGACAAAACCTTCTGGTTGCATCATATATAACTCTTCTTTAAGAAATCCATTAAGGAATGCAATTTTGACATTCATTTGCCAAATTTCATAATCATAAAATGTGGCAATTGCTAACATGATTCAGACAGACTTAAGCATCGCTACGGGTGAGAAGGTCTCATCGTAGTCAACTCCTCAAACTTGTCGAAAACCTTTGCAACAAGTCGAGCTTTGTAGACAGTAACATTACCGTCAGCGTGAGTCTTCTTCTTGAAGATCCATATATTCCCCATGGCGGTCAACCAAAGTCCACACTTTGTTCTCATACATGGATCCTATCTCAGATTTCATGGCCTCAAGCCATTTTGCGGAATCTGGGCTCATCATGGCTTCCTCATAGTTCGTAGGTTCGCCATGGTCTAGAAACATGACTTCCAGAACAGGATTACCGTACCACTCTGGTGTGGACCGTACTCTGGTTGACCTACGAGGTTCGGTAGTAACTTGATCCGAAGTTTCTTGATCATCATCATTAGATTCTTCGCTAATTGGTGTAGGAATCACGGGAGCTGATTTCTGTGATGAACTAGTTTCCAATTCGGGAGAAGGTACAATTACCTCATCAAGTTCTACTTTCCTCCCATTCACTTCTTTCGAGAGAAACTCCTTCTCTAGAAAGGATCCATTCTTAGCAACAAATGTCTTGCCTTAGGATCTGTGATAGAAGGTGTACCCAACAGTTTCTTTTGGCTATCCTATGAAGACGCACTTCTCCGATTTGGGTTCGACCTTATCAGGTTGAAGCTTTTTCACATAAGCATCGCAGCCCCAAACTTTAAGAAACGAGAGCTTAGGTTTCTTGCCAAACCACAGTTCATATGGTGTCCTCTCAACGGATTTAGATGGTGCCCTATTTAATGTGAATGCAGTTGTCTCTAAAGCATAACCCCAAAACGATAGCGGTAAATCAGTAAGAGACATCATAGATTGCACCATATCTAATAAAGTATAGTTACGATGTTCGGACACACCATTACGCTGTGGTGTTCCAGGTGGCGTGAGTTGCGAAACTAGTCCACATTGTTTCAAATGATGACCAAACTCATAACTCAAATATTCACTTCCATGATCAGATCGTAGAAACTTTATTTTCCTGTTACGATGATTTTCCACTTCATTCTAAAATTCTTTGAACTTTTCAAATGTTTCAGACTTATGTTTCATTAAGTAGATATGTCCATATCTGCTCAAATCATCTTTGAAGGTCAGAAAATAATGATACCCGCCGCGAGCCTCATCACTCATCGGATCGCATACATCAGTATATATTATTTCCAATAAGTCAGTTGCTCGCTCCATTGTTTCGGAGAACAGAGTTTTAGTCATCTTGCCCATGAGGCATGGTTCGCAAGCATCAAGTGATTCCAAAAGCCCATCAACATGGAGTTTCTTCATGCGCTTTATATCAATATGACCTAAACGGCAGTGCCACAAATAAGTTGCACTATCATTACTAACTTTGCATCTTTTGGCTTCAATATTATGAATATGTGTATCACTATGATCGAGATTCAACAAAAATAGACCACTCATCAAGGGTGCATGACCATAAAAGATATTACTCATATAAATAGAACAACCATTATTCTCTGATTTAAATGAATAACCATCTCGCATCAAACAAGATCCAAATATAATGTTCATGCTCAACGCTGGCACCGAATAACAATTATTCAGGTCTAAAACTAATCCCGAAGGTAGATGTAGAGGTAGCGTGCCGATGGCAATCACATAAACCTTGGAACCATTTTCGACGTGCATCGCCACCTCGTCCTTAGCCAATCTTCGTTTAATCCGTAGCCCCTGTTTCGAGTTGAAAATATGAGCAACAGAACCAGTATCACATGCCTAGGCGCTACTACGAGCATTAGTAAGGTACACATCAATAACATGTATATCAAATATACCTTTCACTTTGCTATCCTTCTTATCCTCCAAATACTTGGGGCAGTTCCGAACTTCCGATTCCACTGACCAGTCCCTTTGCAGTAGAAGCACTCAGTTTCAGGCTTAGGTCCAGACTTGGGCTTCTTCCCGGGAGCAGCAACTTGCTTTCTATTCTTCTTGAAGTTCCCCTTCTTCCCTTTGCCCTTTTTTTGAAGCTAGTGGTCTTGTTAACCATCAACACTTGATGCTCCTTCTTGATTTCTACCTCCGCAGCCTTAAGCATTGCGAAGAGCTCGGGAATTGTCTTTTCCATCCCTTGCATGTTATAGTTCATCACGAAGCCTTTATAGCTTAATGACAGTGATTGAAGAACTCTGTCAATGACACTATCATCAGGAAGATTAACTCCCAGTTTAGTCAAGTGGTTATGGTACCCAGACATTCTGAGTATGTGTTCACTGACAGAACTATTCTCCTCCATCTTGCAACTATAGAACTTGTTGGAGACTTCATATCTCTCAACTCGGGAATTTTCTTGAAATATTAACTTCAACTCCTGGAACATCTCATATGCTCCATGACGTTCAAAACATATTTGAAGTCCCAATTCTAAGCCGTAAAGCATGGCACACCGAACTATCGAGTAGTCATCAGCTTTAGTCTGCCAGACGTTGATAACGTCCGGAGTTGCTCCTGCAGTGGGCCTTGCACGTAGCAGTGCTTCCAGGACGTAATTCTTCTGTGCAGCAACGAGGATAATCCTCAAGTTACAGACCTAGTCCGTGTAGTTGCTACCGTCATCTTTCAACTTAGCTTTCTCTAGGAACGCATTAAAATTCAAGGGAACGGTAGCACGGGCCATTGATCTACATCAACATAGATATGCAAAAACTATCAGGACTAAGTCCATGATAAATTAAAGTTCAATTAATCATATTACTTAAGAACTCCCACTTAGATAGACATCCCTCTAGTCATCTAAATGATCACGTGATCCATATCAACTAAACCATGTCCGATCATCACGTGAGATGGAGTAGTTTTGAATGGTGAACATCTCTATGTTGATCATATCTACTATATGATTCACGTTTGACCTTTCGGTCTCAGTGTTCCTGAGGGAGTCCTGGATTAGGGGGTGTCCGGATAGCCGGACTATAGCCTTTGGCCGGACTCCTGGACTATGAAGATACAAGATTGAAGACTTCGTCCCGTGTCCGGATGGGACTTTCCTTGGCGTGGAAGGCAAGCTTGGCGATACGGATATGTAGATCTCCTACCATTGTAACCGACTCTGTAACCCTAACCCTATTCTCGTGCCTATATAAACCGGAGGGTTTTAGTCCGAGGGATCTAACAACAATCATACCATAGGCTAGCTTCTAGGGTTTAGCCTCTCGATCTCGTGGTAGATCTACTCTTGTACTACCCATATCATCAATATTAATCAAGCAGGAGTAGGGTTTTACCTCCATCGAGAGGGCCCGAACCTGGGTAAAAACACCGTGTCCCTTGTCTCCTGTTACCATCCGCCTAGACGCACAGCTTCGGGACCCCTACCGAGATCCGCCGGTTTTGACACCGACATTGGTGCTTTCATTGAGAGTTCCTCTGTGTCGTCATCCTTAGGCCCGATGGCTCCTCCGATCATCAACAACGATGCGCTCCAGGGTGAGACTTTTCTCCCCGGACAGATCTTCATATTCGGCGACTTTGCACTGCGGGCCAATTCGCTTGGCCATCTGGAGCAGATTGAAAGCTACGCCCCTGACCACCAGGTCAGATTTGGAAGTTTGAACTGCACGGCTGACGTCCGCGGAGACTTGATCTTCGACGGGTTCGAGCCACAGCCAAGCGCGCCGCACTGTCACGAGGGGCATGATCTAGCTCTGCCGCCGAACAGTGTCCTGGAGGCCGCACCAGTGTCCGCTTCGACCTTTAGCTCGGAGCCGACCGCGCCGATCGAGGACGGGTGGCTGGACACCGCCTCGGGGGCTGCGATCTCTACGGCGATTGAGCCGTACACCTACCCCGTCCTTTGCGAAGCACGTGCTCCAAGGCACCGGACTCCTATCCGGACTCCGAACCTTCCGCGCCCCCCGCCAATCGAATCCAATTGGGCGCCGATCATGGAATTCACTGCCGCAGACATCTTTCAGCACTCGCCCTTTGGCGACATCCTGAATTCACTAAAGTCTCTCTCTTTATCAGGAGATCCCTGGCCGGATTATGGTCAGGAAGGTTGGGATGCGGACGACGAAGAAATTCAAAGCCCACCCACCACCCACTTCGTAGCCACTGTCGATGATCTAACCGACATGCTCGACTTTGACTCCGAAGACATCGACGGTATGGACGACGATGCAGGAGACGACCAAGAACCAGCGCCCACAGGGCACTGGAAGGCCACCTCGTCATACGACATATACATGGTGGACATCCCAAAAGATGGGAATGGTGATGGAACAGTGGAGGATGACCCCTCCAAGAAACAGCCTAAGCGCCCGGCGTCGGGCGCCGCTCCCAAATCCCGCCACAAAGCAAAAGCGGTGATTCCGCACGGAGACAATAACACCCCTGACAAAGGTTGAAGACAACCCCTCCAGCAGGATTCAGCGCAGAGGATGGAGAAGCCAGCCCTCATGAGAGAGCGGCGAAAAGAGAGGTAGAGGACGATAATTACATGCCTCCTCCAAAGATGAGGCAAGCCTCGACGACGACAATTAATCTGTGCCCGAGGATCCCGTCGGACAAGAGCGCTTTCAAACGCAGGCTCATGGCCACGGCAAGCAGCCTCAAGAAAAAGCAGCAACAGCTTAGAGCTGACCAAGACTTGCTAGCTGACAGATGGACTGAAGTCGCGCCCCTCCAAGAGCTACCCAAAATGCAGGCTGCTACCCCGATTAGAGGAGGAAGCACCCAAACCTACATCACCAGCGCATGACACGGTTGACCGACCACCTCGTGGCCGCGATAGAGAGGCCTCTCGGCCCTCAATTCAAGCCGCACCGCGGCGCCGCTCAAAAAATACAAAGGCGCGGGGAAATGCGCGAGACCTGCGAGATATATTGGAGGACAAGGCAAGGCAAACAAGATCGATCTACGGATCGCGTGGACGCCCACGACACGTGATTTATAACCGCCACGCCGGATATGGCAACTCGGCCGGGCGAACACAGAGACAAAGCTCATTTGAGCTGCGCCGTGATATATCCCAATACTAGGCGCCAAGACACCCACTATGCTTCACGATGAAGTGATGGATCATCAAATCCGAGGGTTTCAAACCCGTAAACATTGAATCATACGCTGGCACAACAGATCATGCGGTTTGGATCGAGGACTATCTCCTTCACATCCACATGGCCCGCGGTGATGATCTACACGCCATCAAATACCTCCCACTCAAGCTTAAAGGACCAGCCCGCATTGGCTTAACAGCCTGCCAAACAGAGTCAATTGGTTGTTGGGAAGACCTGGAAGCCGCATTCCTCGATAATTTCCAGGGCACATATGTGCGACCACCAGACGCCGATGACCTAAGCCACATAATTCAGTAGCTAGAGGAATCAGCCAGACAATTCTGGACACGGTTCCTAACCAAGAAAAATCAAATTGTCGATTGTCCAGATGCAGAGGCCCTTGCAGCCTTCAAACACAACATCCGCGACGAGTGGCTTGCCCGACACCTAGGACAGGAAAAGCCGAAATCCATGGCAGCCCTCACAACAGTCATGACCCGCTTTTGCGCAGGAGAGGACAGCTGGCTAGCTCGTAGTGACAACATGACCAAGAGCCCTGGTAATTCGGATACCAAGGACAGCAATGGCAGGTCGCGTCGCAACAAGCACAAGCGCCGCATTAACGGCGATAATGCTGAGGATACGGTAGTCAATGCCGGATTCAGAGGCTCTAAACCCGGTCAGCGGAAAAAGCCATTTAAAAGAAATACTCCGGGCCCGTCCAATTTGGACCGAATACTCGATCGCTCGTGCCAGATACACGGCACCCCCGAAAAACCAGCCAATCACACCAACAGGGATTGTTGAGTGTTCAAGCAGGCAGGCAAGTTAAATGCCGAAAACAATGACAAGGGGCTGCATAGCGATGATGCGGAGGAGCCCCGGCCGCCGAACAATAGAGGACAGAAGGGCTTCCCCCCGCAAGTGCGGACGGTGAACATGATATACGCAACCCACATACCCAAAAGGGAGCGGAAGCGTGCACTAAGGGACGTATACGCGATGGAGCCAGTCGCCCCAAAGTTCAACCTGTGGTCTTCCTGCCCGATCACTTTTGATCGAAGGGACCACCCCACTAGCATCTGCCATGGAGGATTCGCCGCATTGGTTCTAGACCCAATCATTGACGGATTTCATCTCACTAGAGTCCTAATGGACGGCGGCAACAGCCTGAACCTGCTTTATCAAGACACAGTGCGCAAAATGGGCATAGACCCATCAAGGATTAAACCCACAAAGACGACCTTTAAAGGCGTCATACCAGTGTAGAGGCCAATCAGACAGTTCGCTACACTTGAAGTGGTCTTCGGATCCCCGGATAACTTTCAAAGCGAGGAGTTAATCTTCGACATAGTCTCGTTCCGCAGCGGCTATCACGCACTGCTCGAACGAACCACATTTGCAAAGTTCAATGCGGTGCCGCACTACGCATATCTCAAGCTCAAGATGCCAGGTCCTCGAGGAGTCATTACGATCAATGGAAACACCGAACGCTCTCTCCGGACGGAGGAGCATACGGCGGCCCTCGCGGCGGAAGTACAAAGCAGCCTCTTAAGGCAATTTTCGAGTTCGGCTATTAAACGTCCGGACACCGTCAAGCGCGCCCGGAGTAACCTACAACAAGACCGCCTCGCATGTTCCGAGCACGCATAGCAATGCGGCCCAAGCCCCAGCCCTCGCGAAATTGCGAAACCAGTACTACGCGTACATAATTACGCTCTGGAAATACCATGGGCATAGGGGGAGAGGCACGACCACGGCATGCCCGAATGCGCTCAACGCACTGGGGCCCCGATTATGTCATTCTTTTCTTCTTTCTTTTTTTACTTTCAGGGACTCCGCTCATGAAGCCCTGTCCGCAATAGAATCGCCAACACACGATGCAACAGCCAGGGAAGCAGAAAGCTACGTCGAGTGTCCAGGTGGTCTCTATTACGAGTAGTATACCTGTTTTACACACAATCCCGCGGCTTACCCCTGGAGGGGGACATGTTAAAAAGTCCCGTCCCTTGCTTATCGCACTATTTGTATCATTTTGCTCTTACTGTAGCCCTTTTTGAATAAACAATACATAGCTTCTGCCTATTACTGAATTCCTTTTTTTCTCTCTCTATATATATATATATATATATATGTTCATTTATGACATTGTGCAACCGTACACTTCGGTACGGGTAATACACCAGGGGCTTAAGTACCCCACAACATGGTGTGATAAGTCTGAACACTTTCACAAGTGCGGCACCCCGAACTTATAGCATTATATGCATCAGCTCCGAATCATGTCTTGGGTCAATAGTTGGGTTTGCCCGGCTCCCATGTTTTGGTACCTTATGTTCCATTATATCGGCTAAGGTAGCGCTGGGAGAACCACTGCGATTGTGCCCCGGTTGAGCTGGGTTAAGCACCTCAGTGGAGAAAGCTAAAACTGACCGTCATGATAGGGCGAGAGCCGGTCGCTGTTCGAGAGGTTTTCGAGTCCCTAAAGACTTATGCCGCTTAGAGCGAGGAGTCGACATTGTCCGCCTAGGCGTGATAGCGCCTCAACTCGGTCTTCCGAATACTAGGGGCTTCACGAAATTTAAAATTATAGAATTCTATGGCTAAGGAGAGTGTTCAAGCATTATAGTCCGGTTGCCTTGTTCGCTATGCTGAGTGCCTCCTCAAGGACCCAAGAATGGGAACAAGAGCGCCAAGTTTATCCCGAACACCCCAAAGACTGTGGCATGGGGGCTGAAGCCGACGACTCGCCATCTCTCAAATTTAATACACGGCCGCATGTAAGGTAATATTTTAAATTCAAAAGTGTTGCTTAGCGATATGAACAAGTTTTCAGCGCATGTGATAACAAATGCGAGTCTACTAACAAATTACATCTTTGGAGCATTCATCCGCTATAAGGCGGGCACCCTTCAGGACGCCCTCATAATACATTTCAGGCTTGCGATGCTCCTTTTTCGATGGTGGTCCGTCCGTCACAAGCTTCTCGGTGTCCATCTTGCCCAAAGGCACCTTAGCAAGGGCAAGGCCCTACGGGCACCTTCGATGCTGACGGAGCACTTGACGACTTCAACCCATGGACAAAGGCCCACCAGCCGCCTCACCACTGAAGTAGCTCCTGTGCATGGCTTCCTTAGGCCACAACCGAGCTATGAGGTTTTCATGGCCTGTTCGCCACCTTATGGAGCTCGACCAGCTGCTTCAACTGGTCGCTATAGGCATCGGGTGTCCGCCTCAAAGATACCGAGACCGAACACCTTCTCCGTCGAGCTTCCCTCCTCGGCTCGGTAGAATGCGGCAAGATCGCCCACATCTGGGCAGATCTGCGAATGCTCCCGGAGAGCTTCGGATTCGGTAAGTAATGATAATTCACTTTCACATGCTTGCTTTGCATATAGAATGCCTTACCGCCGCTATCTTCTTCATCGCCTCAATCTCCGGATGGCTTTTTGGGCTTCGCCTTAGCTGCTTTGGCGCTCAAGGGCCGAGGCGAGCTCGACTCGAGTCTTTGAGTCACGCTCAAACTCTCGTGTTTTTCCACGAGAGCCTGGAGCTCTTGCCGCACCTCCGCCACCCGCGCCTCCTGTTTCTCTCGCTCGGTGCGCTCAAGCGTCCGCATTGCTTTCGCCTTGACACCGCTTCCTTCGTGGTCGCCACCTCGCTCGTGGCCCCCGCAGATTCACGTTATTCCTGTCATCTTTGCAACCACATCTTTTAAATACTCCCATAAGGTATTACTTACCTTCCTTGTCCTCGAGCTGATTTTTGGCAAGTCCAAGCTCGTTCTCGGACCGCCGAGGCTCGCTTTAATGCATCAACCTCCGCAGTCAAGTCGGCAGAGGTCAAGAGCGCAGCCTGCATTCCCATATTGACATACTTATGTTAGACTCCTGCATATATCTTTTAGATCCTCGCCTCGCTATTTCTTCCCGAACACCAAACTGAGCATCGGCTACTCGTCTATGCGGTAATATTTTTACATATCTTAAATACATACCTCAAAGCCTGTTAGAAGGCTGGCATAGGCTTCAGTCAGCCCGCTCTTAGCGGACTGAACTTTCTGGATCACCACACTCATAACAGTGCGGTGCTCCTCATTGATGGAAGCGCCGTTAACCTGTCAGGACGTCTTCTGCCAGTCCTGTAAAAGGTGAGGGAGTTTTAGATCCCGCATATTGTCAAACTATGAAAAAAGAGTCCCGTAAAGGGTAAAATAGCTTACCTCGCTGGCTTGATGCCGCGAGCTGAATCAACGATCTTCGGTAGCGGATGCGGGAGCCTCGGTGCCCTTGAACAAGACCTTCCGTGCATCTTCGCACGAGTGTCAAGAGCCGCTCAAAGTTCGTGATGTGCCGATCAAACTCCCACAAGTTGAAGGCCCGCTTTGGCATGGGAGGATCCGGCGGATGAGCATAACTGGATTACGTTGACAAGCTTGAGCTTCTTGTCCACCGAGATTCGGACGTAGGTTTGGAGTCCGGCAGCTCTTCCGAATTACCCCACGCCAGCCCGTCTCTTTCCATGAGGTGAGCCGTGTAGGGAAGCGGATCAGAATTCAGGGACCGCCGCCCATTTGGAGTCGCGCGGCTCGGTGATGTAGAACCACCCCGATTGCCACCCCTTTATGGTCTCCACGAAGGAGCCCTCGAGCCATAGGACGTTGGCCATCTTGCCCACCATGGCACCTCCGCACTCCGCTTGGCGGCCGCCCACTACCTTCGGCTTGACATTGAAGGTCTTCAGCCATAAGCCAAAGTGGGGCTGGATGCAGAGGAAGGCCTCGCACACAACGATGAACGCCGAGATGTTGAGGATTAAATTCGGGGCCAGATCGTGGAAATCTAGGCCGTAGTAGAACATGAGCCCCCGGACAAATGGGTGAAGTGGAAACCCTAGTCCGCGGAGGAAGTGGGGGAGGAACACCACCCTCTCATGGGGCCTGGGGGTGGGGATGAGCTGCCGCTTGTTGGGTAGCCGATGCGCGATGTCGTCAGACAATTATCCGGCCTTCCGCAGCTTTTTGATGTGCCCCTCCGTGACGGAGGAGGCCATCCACTTGCCTCCCGCTCCGGACATAGTTGGAGAAGGTTGAGGTGGGATGTGCAGACTTGGGCGCTGGAGCTCGAGTCTTGCGAAATGGATAAGCAAAGGAGGAAGAAGGCATGTGTGAAAAAGTGGATCCTTATCCCTTATATGGATTCGGACAAAGCTCGTGTCCCCACCAGCCGATAAAACTCGCTTATCTCCCAAGCGCCAGAATCAATGGCGTGGTTGGGTTACCCACGCCCGTATTGATGAGAATCTCGGGATAAGGGACACGATCTCGCTTTGACAAGACGTGCCAAGAAACCGCCTCGCTAAACGCTACCGAGGTGGGATAGTAAAAACGATTCGAATAAGGGCTTGGCCGTGGTGTGATGTCACGGTGCGGAATACGTCAGCAGATTGAACTTGTGTAAATATTATTCTCTCTACAGTGGTATGTGGAACTTATTTTGCAGAGCCGGACACTATCGTTGTGTTCAAAATCTTGTATGAAGTATTCGGAGGAGGAACCCGCCTTGCAATGCCGAAGACAATATTCGCGCCGGACTCGTCGTCATTGAAGCCTGGTTCAGGGGCTACTGAGGGAGTCCTGGATTAGGGGGTGTCCGGATAGCCGGACTATAGCCTTTGGCCAGACTCCTGGACTATGAAGATACAAGATTGAAGACTTCGTCCCGTGTCCGGATGGGACTTTCCTTGGCGTGGAAGGCAAGCTTGGCGATACGGATATGTAGATCTCCTACCATTGTAACCGACTCTGTGTAACCCTAACCCTATTCGGTGCCTATATAAACCGAAGGGCTTTAGTCCGTGGGGACTAACAACAATCACACCATAGGCTAGCTTCTAGGGTTTAGCCTCTCTGATCTCGTGGTAGATCTACTCTTGTACTACCCATATCATCAATATTAATCAAGCAGGAGTAGGGTTTTACCTCCATCGAGAGGGCCCGAACCTGGGTAAAAACACTGTGTCCCTTGTCTCCCGTTACCATCGCCTAGACGCACAGTTCGGGACCCCCCTACCCGAGATCCGCCGGTTTTGACACCGACAGTTCCAATGCCATATCTGCATATGCTAGGCTTGTCAAGTTTAACCCGAGTATTCTGCACGTGCAAAACTGGCTTGCACCCATGGTATGTGAACGTAGAACTTATCACACCCGATCATCACGTGGTGTCTCGGCACGACGAAGTGTAGCAACGATGCATACTCAGGGAGAACACTTATACCTTGAAATATAGTGAGGGATCATCTTATAATGCTACCACCGTACTAAGCAAAATAAGATGCATAAAAGATAAACATCACATGCAATCAAAATATGTGACATGAGATGGCCATCATCACGACTATCGCTACCGCATAGTGATAAAGTAAAGCAATTACATGGTGATTGCATTTCATAAAATAAAGCGACAACCATAAGCTAGGCTCCTGCCAGTTGCCGATAACTTTTACAAAACATGATCATCTCATACAATAACGTATATCACATCATGCCTTGACCATATCACATCACAACATGTCCTGCAAAAACAAGTTAGACGTCCTCTACTTTGTTGTCACAAGTTTTACGTGTCTGCTACGGGCTTCTAGCAAGAACCGTTCTTACCTACACATCAAAACCACAATGATTTTTCGTCAAGTGTGCTGTTTTAACCTTCAACAAGGACCGGCCGTAGTCAAACTCGATTCAACTAAAGTTGGAGAAACAAACACCCGTCAGCCACCTGTGTGCAAAGCACGTTGGTAGAACCGGTCTCATGAACATGGTCATGTAATGTTGGTCCGGGCCGCTTCATCCAACAATACCGGCCAATCAAAGTAAGACGTTGGTGGTAAGCAGTATGACTATTATTGCCCACAACTCTTTGTGTTCTACTCGTGCATATCATCTACGCATAGACCTGGCTCTGATGCCACTGTTGGGGAACGTAGGATGCAATTTCAAAAAAATTCCTACGATCACACAAGATCTATCTAGGAGATGCTTAGCAACGAGAGGGGAGAGTGTGTCCACGTACCCTCGTAGACCCAAAGCGGAAGCGTTAGGTTAACGCAGTTGATGTAGTCGAACGTCTTCACGATCCAACCGATCTAGTACCGAACGTACGTCACCTCCGTGTTCTGCACACGTTCAACTCGATGACGTCCCTCAAACTCTTGATCCAGCAGAGGTTCGAGGGAGAGTTTTGTCAGCACGACGGCGTGGTGATGGTGATGGTGATGGTGATGTGATCTGCGCAGGGCTTTGCCTAAGCACTATGACGCTATGAACGAAGGCGTAAACTATGGAGAGGGGCACCACACACGGCTAAGAACAATTGATGTGCATTTGGGGTGCCCCTGCCCCCGTATATAAAGGAGGAGAGGAGAGGCCAGTCGGCCCTAGGGGGCACGCCAAGTGTGGGGAGTCCCACTAGGACTCCTAGTCCTAGTCGGCTCCCCCATCCTTCCAACAGAGAGGGGGAAAGGGGAAAGAGGGGGAGAGGGAGAAGAAAAGGGGGGGGCACCCCTTGTCCAATTCGGACTTGCCATGGGGGGGGCGCCACCTCTTCTGGCCTGCCTTCCTCTCCCCACTATGGCTCATGAGGCCCATTAACTTTCCCCGGGGGTTCCGGTAACCTCCCGGTACTCCGAAAAATCCCCGAACCTCTTCGGAACCATTCCGGTGTCCGTACATACCTTCCAATGTATCAATCTTTACTTTCGACCATTTTAAGACTCCTCGTCATGTCTGTGATCTCATCCGGGACTCTGAATAAACTTCGGTTACCAAAACACACAACTCATAATACAAATCGTCAACAAACGTTAAGCGTGCGGACCCTACGGGTTCGAGAAATATGTAGACATGACCGATACACATCTCCGGTCAATAACCAATAGCGGAACCTAGATGCTCATATTGCTTCCTACATATTCTACAAAGATCTTTATCGGTCAAACCGCATGACAACATATGTCATTCCCTTTGTCATCGGTATGTTACTTGCCTGAGATTCGATCGTCGGTATCATCATACCTAGTTCAATCTCGTCACCGGCAAGTCTCTTTACTCGTTCTGTAATGCATCATCCCATAACTACCTCATTAGTCACATTGTTGCAAGGCTTATAGTGATGTGTATTACCGAGAGGGCCTAGAGATACCTCTCCGATACTCGGAGTGACTGATAACCCACAAGTATAGTGGATCGCAATAGTTTTCGAGGGTAGAGTATTCAACCCAAATTAATAGATTCGACACAAGGGGAGCCAAAGAATATTTGAAGGTATTAGCAGCTGAGTTGTCAATTCAACCACACCTGGAGATTAATTATTTGCAGCAAGTAATCAGTAGCACAGTATTATGATAGTTCTGATAGTAGTTACAGCAGCAACAGTAATAGTAACAATGATAGCAGTAATTTTATAGAAAGTGTAACAGTGATGATAGCAATAGTAATGCAGCAAGATCAATATAGGATAAATTCGTAGGCATTGTATCGATGACTTGTTGGATGATATTCATCATGTGACAAGTATAACCTAGGGCGATACGGCACTAGCTCCAGTTCATCGATATAATGTAGGCATGTACTCCATAAATAGCCATAAATACTTTATTAAAAGAACTTGCATGACATCTTTTGTCCTACCCTCCCGTGGCAGCGGGGTCCAAATTGGAAACTAAGGGATATTAAGGCCTCCTTTTAATAGAGAACCGGAAAAAAGCATTAACACATAGTGAGTACATGAACTCCTCAAACTACGGTCATCACCGGGAGTGGGCCCGATTGTTGTCACTCCGGGGTTGCCGGATCATAACACGTAGTAGGTGACTATAACTTGCAAGATCGGATCTAAAACATGGATATAATGATGAATTCATAAATGGTTCAGATCTGAGTTCATGGCACCCGGGCCCAAAGTGACAAGCATTAAGCATAGCAAGGTCATAGCAACATCAATCTAAGAACATAGTGGATACTAGGGATCGGGCCCTAACAAAACTAACTCGATTACATGATGAATCTCATCCAACTCCTCACCGACCAGCGAGCCTACAAAGAAATTACTCACTCCTAGTGTGGAGCTTCATGTAATTGGCGATGGAGATTGGTTGGTGATGACGAAGAACGAAGAACCCCTCTCCGGAGCCCCAAACGGACTCCAGATCTGCCCTCCCGAGGAAGGTGGCGGCTCCGCCTCGTGGATCGCGATAATTCTTTCTCTCTGGTTTTTTTATAGAAATATGTGAATTTATAGTATCAGGGGGGTCGTCAGCGGGGCCACCAGGTGGGTACAATCCACCTGGGCACGCCAGGAGAGGGCGCTTGCCCTGGTGGGTTGTGCCCAACCAGGGGCCCCTTTCTGGTGGTTGTTGGCTCCAAAAATCTTCATTTATTCCATAAAAATCCCCGCAAAGTTTCGTTCCATTTCGAGAACTTTTATTTCTGCACAAAAACAACACCATGGTAGTTCTGCTGAAACAGCGTCAGTCCGGGGTTAGTTTCATTCAAATGATGCAAATTAGAGTCCAAAACAAGAGGAAAAGCGTGAGAAAAAGTAGATACGTTGGAGACATATCAACTTCCCCAAGCTTAAACATTTGCTTGTCCTCAATCAATTCAGTTGATAAACTGAAAGTGAGAAATAAAAACTTTTACGAACTCTTTTGCTCTTGTTTGCATAAATAAGCTTAAGCAACACCCAGTTTTTCAGCCAACATTATAACTAACCATGTAAACAATAACTTTTAAAGATTATATTGATTCATATCAATGACATAATCAGCTAGCGAGCAATAATAAAATATCTCAAACAGCAACACGTTGTCAAAACAACCATGATATGATATGACAATAATGGTATCTCGCTAGCCCTTTCTGAGATCGCAAAACATAAATGGAGATCACCCTCAAAGTTCAAGCAGCGACAACATTGTAATTCATGGTAGAAAAGATCCAGTCGTGATGCACCCAACATTAGCTATACACAATGCATAAATCATGATAGTTGTGCTCTACTCAGTTTCTAGCGCTTGTTTTTAGAAGGTGGTGACACAACATAAAAGTAAATAGAAAGTCCCTTCGCAGAGGGAAGCAGTGATTTGCAGAGGTGCCAGAGCTCAGTTTTTAAAACAGAGATAAATGATATTTTGAGACATGCCCCCTTCTCATTCACTTCACGACCATCAGTTATCAACATCTTCCATGCTAAGCACGCTAGTGGCGGTTCCCAAGCGATAAAAGTAAAGGTTTTGACTCCATTGGGAGTTTTTGTTTGATTATTCAAGAGATGAACTCTTTTTCATGTTTGCAGTTTGGGACTAGGCATCCCTAATACCGCCCATTTCCCCGTGCGATGGCGAGTGAATAAACACTCGACCTGAGGATAACATGCTTAGCGCGGAAGATATCGACCACCTCCTGTCGTTCCATGAACGATCCAGGCACACAAAAGGATAATTTTTTAGAAGTTTTTAGAGGTGGCACATGCAAATTTACTTAGGATGGCAGGGTAATACCGTATATAGGTAGGTATGGTGGACTCATCTGGAATAACTTTGGGTTCGAGTTTATGATGTACAAGTAGAATTCCCACTTAGTACAAGCGAAGGCTAGCAATTAAGATTGGGAAGCGGTCAGTTAGAGAGCAACGACAATCATGTCCAGGCATTATGCATAAGTAACATTGGACAGTAGCATGAGTAGGATATGAACACCATGAACATAAATATTATAGAGGCTATGTTGGTTTTGATTCAACTACATGTATGAACATGTACCAACTCAAGCCACTCGAACATTCAGAGGAGGATACCATATCGTCATACTATATCACAATCATCTTAATGCTATGTTGATATCCAAGATAAATCATTATCAACTCCCAGCTATTTATGCATGGCATGAGAAACTATAATCTCTAATTGTCATTGCAAACATGTTTAATCATAATGGGCCGAAGCATGTGCACTAGGTTAAACATATTTACACAACAAGAACAAGTTGAGTTCATACGAGTTTCTCTTTGCCACGGCCAGCTCATCGAATATCGTCATTATTGCCTTTCACTTGCACGACCGAATGATATGAAAATAATAATAGTGCAAGAGTGCCATGGACTAAGATGGAATCTGCAAAACATTTTATTCAATAGGAGAAGACAAGGTAAAATGGGCTCTTTATTAGTTCAACAGTTATTCATATGATAGCCACTCAACATTTTCATCGTGGTCTTCTCCTCGGTACAACTCGAATAAAAAGAAAAGAAATTCAGAGAAACACACTGAAATATTTTTGGAGTTTTTGGTTTTCTAGAACAAGTAAATAAAAAGCAAAAACGAGAAAAACTATTTACACGGGAAAGCTTCCAACAAGCAAAATAAGAACAAGGAAATCTTTTTGGATTTTCTTTTTAGTACTACTACTAAGCATGCATGAAAAGTAAATTACTACAACTATTTTTTTTGCTTTTTCTAAAGTTTTTCAAACACACAAGAAGAAAGCAAGAAAAATAAATCTAAGCATGGATGATACAATGGAAAGTGTGAACACCGACAGATAGAATGATATGTGAACATGAATATAATGTCGGTGAGAAACACATACTCCCCCAAGCTTAGCTTTTGGCCTAAGTTGGTAATCGGTCAGTAGCCTGGAGGGTAGTAGTCGGCGTGGTAGCTCACCGAGGCTCCCAGTGCGGATGCCTCAGCACGCCATGCTGTCAACACTGTTGTATTGTGAGCTCGGGCCTCACTCTCAAGAACAAAATATCTTTCCTTGCTGTGATAATCAAAGAGAGCAGGCGCAGGAAAATATGTGTCCACAACATGTGACTGGTTAAACAACAAATTATAAGTGAAGTTATCAGCACTACCCTTGAGAATCTTATGATCCTTTAGAGCATCAAAATCTAAATACCGAGTAGGTAGGATAGGATCAAAGGGCAAAGGTGAAACATTCAGCCCTCGTGCTAGGCGTGTGGCATAAATTCCTCCGTAGAACCAGCCACTTTAATTTGGCGTTGTGCTGAAGTCTACGTGCAACAATCGCTCCAAGGTTATAATCCCTTTCACCAGTGAGAGCGGTGTGAATGAGGCTCAAGTCTGGAGCACATAGTATGCTACAGTCTTGCTTGCCTACTATGCACTCCCCGTTAAATAATGCAAGGTACTGAATTGCGTGAAAGTGAATGCTCTTTATTCTTCCTTGCATCACTCCTCTATTTTCAGCATAGCAAAGGCTAGTCAAGAAAGACTCATACTCAGCCTTCGCTGGTTCATCAAGCGAACCCCCAAATGGAAGTTTACAATGGTAAGCAAAGTTCTCCAATGGAATAGTAAATGGGTTATCATAAAGCATGAACGACACCCTAGACTCATGAGGAAAATATTTAAATCCTTTGAGAAATGATTCAGTGAGAAGATGGCGCTGTTCGCACTTATCAGAGAGGTCAGGACCGAGACCGGCATTGTGAACATATTGCTCGAATTCCTCCTTGATGCCCACTTGCATCATATACTCATCGCAAGGCCATAAGCAAGTTTAGGTCGCAGCATCTCGCGTGGAACTTTCGCTTGGTTCAACATAAGACCGGCGAGCAGAACTATCACTAGAAGATGCTCCCGAGGACCTTCTCCTCGAAGAACTCATTCCAAATAGGTTCATAATGTCCGCATACAATTTTTCCTATGAACAAAAATCTGAATTTTTAGTCCACAAAATTTTTCCAACAAAACTTCACAAAACTAATAGCAACTACTCATAGGGATACATAGAGGCCATAGCAAGCATTCAAACTACTTAGAACACTAAGAATTGAACATGCAAGCACATCTACAGCAGCACCAATAGTAGCTCTTTATTCAAAGTATAAACCACTAAAACAAAAACTAATTGGACAAGTGGTGGAGTCACATACCAAGCAACAAATCCCCGAAACAGTTTCGGAAACGGAGCTTCGAGCAAAGAGATTGAAATCCGCGGGTTTGACCTCAATAACACAGGAGAGAGAGAGAGAGAGAGAGAGAGAGCTAGAGTGATTTTTTTCTAGAGGTAAGTGACCGTGTGGGAGGAAGAAGTAAGTGAGGGGTCCACGTGGGGACTACAACCCCCAGGGTGCGCCTGGGGGTGCTGGCGTGCCCTGGTGGGTTGTGCCCACCAGGTGCACCCCCCTCTGGTAATTTTTGCATCAAAAATTCTTAAATATTCAGGAAAAATCATATAAAATTTTCAGGGCATTCTGAGAACTTTTATTTTTGGGTCATTTTTTTATTGCACGGTAAATTCAGAAAACAGACAAAACATGTCATTTTATTTTATTTAACTAATAAAAACAGAGAATAAAAAGTAGGGACAGAAAGTAGTGCTTACTAAATTCATCAACTTCATACTGTTAAAAAATGATTCATTAATAAGGTTGATCAGGTCTTATTAACAACCACTTTCGATTAGCATGAAACCGAAGAACTTTCGTAAGTCACTAAGTTACATCAATGGGGATTTGCATCTCCCCAACAATAAGCATTTCATATTTCTTTTTGGCAGCAGGTGGAGGTATTTGAAAACTTCCAATAGTGATTGTCGAAGATTTTTCAATAACATTAATACCATTCACTTGGAATTGTTTCTTCGGAAAGTGCACTGTATGCTCATTACCATTAATATGAAAAGTGACCTTGCTTTTATTACAATCAATAACAGCCCCTGCAGTGTTCAAGAAGGGTCTACCAAGGATAATCGACATGTTGACGTCCTCGGGCATCTCAAGTATAACAAAGTCAGTCAAAATAGTAACATTAGCAACAACAACGGGCACATCCTCACAGATACCGATAGGTATGGCAGTTGACTTGTCAGCCGTTTGCAAGGATATTTCAGCAGGTGTGAGTTTATTCAAGTCAAGTCTTTTATATAAAGAGAAATGCATAACACTAACACCAGCTCCTGAATCACACAAAGCCGTTTTCACAAAAATTCTTTTTGATGGAGCAAGGTATAATTGGTATTCCCGGATCTCCAAGTTTTTAAGGTACTCCATCTTTGAAAGTGTAATTAGCAAGCATAGTGGAGATTTCAGCTTCCGATATTTTTCTCTTATTTGTGATGATGTCTTTCATATACTTTGCATAAGGAGGCATTTTCAAGATATCAGTCAAGCGAGTACGCAAAAAGACTGGCCTCGGCATTTCAGCAAAGCGTTAAAATTCTTCATCATCATTCTTTTTAGTTGACTTGGGTGGAAAAGGCATAGGTTTTTGATCCCACGGTTCTCTTTCTTTACCGTGTTTTCTAGCCACAAAGTCTCTTTTATCATACCTTTTATTTTTAGGTTGTGGGTTATAAAGATCAAAAGGTGGTTCTATCTCAACATCATTATCTGGTTCTTTATCATTATTTGTTTGAGCATCTTCATGAACATCAACATTATCTTTTTCATTATCACTAGGTGGATGTTCATTACCAGATTGAGTTTCAGCATCTGAGATAGAAGTTTCATTATTATTATCAGGATGTTTTTCTATTTCAGGTTCACTAGAAGTGTGCAAAGTCCTATCATTTTTCTTCTTCTTTTTCTTTTTATAAGGACTAGGTGCACTAGTGTTATTTCTTTGTGAATCTTGTTCTATTCTTTTTGGGTGTCCCTCAGGATAAAGTAGTTCCTGAGTCATTTTACCTCCTCTAGTTGCAACTCTAACAGCAATGTCATGCATATTATTATTCATCTCATCAAGCAATTCTCTTTGTGATTTAGCAACTTTTTCTAACTGGGTTTGTACCATAGAAGCATGTTTTCCAACACCTCTAACATCATTTGAAATTCTAAACAACAAGTCACTCAAGCGAGCAATCATATCAGAGTTATATTTCAATTGTTTCATAACATTTGCATTGAAGTGATCTTATTTTCTAATATAGTTGTCAAACTCATAAAGGCATTGACTAGGATGCATATTGTGAGGATTTTCATTTTCATTGAACTTCATAAGAGAATATACCTCTACCACCTTAGGCAGTGGTGGTGTATTAAGCCCATGTATTTCTTCGATAGGAGGTAAATTTTTAACATCCTCAGCTTTAGTACCCTTTTCCTTCATAGATTTATTTTCCTCTTGCATATCTTCAGGACTAAGATATAATATACCCTCTTCTTTGGAGTGGGTTTAGCCGGTGGTTCAGGAAGAGTCCAATCATCAAAAAAATTCAATATGTTATTCAATAATTCTTCAGCTTGAGCAATAGTTCATTCCCTGAAAACACAACCAGCACAACTATCTCAGAAGTCCCTAGAAGCATCGGTTAGTCCATTATAGAAGATATCAAGTATTTCATTTTTCTAAAGAGGATGATCAGGCAAAGCATTAAGTAATTGGAAAAGCCTCCGCCAAGCTTGTGGGAGACTCTCTTCTTTAGTTTGCACAAAGTTAAATATTTCCTGTAAGGCAGCTTGTTTCATATGAGCAGGAAAATATTTTTTAGAGAATTAATAAATCATATCCTGGGGACTACGCACACAACCAGGAGTAAGAGTATTGTACCAAGCTTGAGCATCACCCTTTAATGAGAAAGGAAATAATTCGAGAATAAAGTAATAGCGAGTTTTCTCATCACGAGTAAAAAGGGTAGCTATATCATTCAACTTAGTAAGATGTGCCACAACAGTTTGAGTTTCATAACCATGGAAAGGATCAGATTCAACCAAAGTAATTAACTTTGGGTCGACAGAGAATTCATAATCCTTATCAGCAATACAGATAGGTGAAGTAGCAAACTTAGGATCACATTTCATTCTAGCATTCAGAGATTTTTCTTTATACTTGCATAGTAATTTCTCTAGATCATCTCTATCATTGCAAGCAAGAATATCTCTAGTTGCTTCTTCACTCACAACATAACCTTCCGTTACCTTAGGCAATTCATATCTAGGAAGGCTAGTTCTAGCAGGTGTTTCAGGAGTTTTAATTTCAAGCTCATCATCAGATCCAACAACATCGTGTTGTATAACTCTAGCAATTTGTTCATCAAGAAAATCACCAAGTGGCACATCATCATTATCAAGCAAGGTACTAGCATCATCATAAGCATCATTCATAGTAGAAGTAGCATCATCAATTACTTGCGACATATCAGGATTAATAGCATGTGGTGGTGTTGCAAGTTTACTCATAATAGAAGGTGAATCTAAATAAGAACTGGATGGCAGTTTCTTACCTCACCTTGTACTTGAGGGAAATATCTTAGGCTTAGGATCCTTCAGATTCTTCATAGTGATAAATTGATAATAATCCCAAGTGACTCGATAAATATTGCTATGCTCCCCGGCAACGGCGCCAAAAAAGGTCTTGATAGCCCACAAGTATAGGGGATCACAACAGTTTTCGAGGGTAGAGTATTCAACCCAAATTTATAGATTCGACACAATGGGAGCCAAAGAATATTTGATGGTATTAGCAGCTGAGTTGTCAATTCAACCACACCTGGAGATTAATTATCTGCAACAAGTATGTAACATCCCAAATTTTCAATTTGGAATGTTATGCATTAGATCATCATTGCATATCATATTTTATTGCATTTTGGTTTGATCCTAGAAATTCTACGCAACTCAAGGACCCATGGAGAGAGTTGGGAATTTCATTATTTTCATATTTGAGTTTTCTCGAATTTTGAAAAGAGGATCGTTTGATTTTAATTATTTTCTCTTTGAATATTTATTTTATGAGAATAAAAGAGAGAGGATAAAATGACTTCCTCAAAATAAAGAAGTATTGGAGATTTAATACTAAAATCAAATAAGAATTTTATTCGGAGTTTTATCGCTATTTTATTTGAATTAGGAAAAATATGCGTTTTTCAAAATTGTATTAGAGTCCCAAATAAATGTTCACCTTGTCCGGTAGATTTTAAGAGGACGGTGGTACGGCCCGTAGGTCGGTTGACCTTTTTTTTAATTATTTCGTGCAGGAAAACCAAGAAAAGAAATACTAAACGGACTCCAAAAATCATGAAATGCCATGCCACCGCTGTCGCCTCGCCGCCACCCGCCATCACCCGCCGCCCGACCCGCCGCTGGAGCCGAGCCGCCGCCGCCGTTTAATCCGGACCTCGCCGGAGGTAGCCGCCACCGCCTCGGTTTTTGTTAGAAAACCGTCGGTTTTGTTTTCAGAACCCGCGGTTATTTTTTTAGATTGGTTTTTTTATGGTTTAGTTATTTAGCGAACGCCCGTTCGTTTTTTTGTTTTAACGAACGATTTTCACCTAAAGTCCAACTTCCTTTGCCGAAAGAGGATGAAACGGGTCAGCTGATTCAACTTAGCATTACCCGACTCGTAAATTCAAGCACAACCATCCATCTCAATCCAAAATCTCCGATCGTCTGTGATCCAAACCCAAATTTAGCCGCAGACAGCGAACGTTCGTTCGTTAGTCTGTTCGTCAGTTTTTCTTTTTCTCAGATTTTTCGCGATTATTTTCGATCACGATTTCTGATCCGATTTTTGTTTTAGTTTAGCTTTTCGCTCGTTCATCGGAATTAGGCGATTCAAGCGCCTAGAGTTTCGTCTTGAAACCCTCTTTCTGTTTATCCAACTTAAAACAAGTTTTTGTTACTGTAAAATTTGACTTTAGTCCAGATTAGTAAACGATGCTTGTTTCTTTCGTAGTTTGAGTTTCGTTGCTTCGTTTGATTTTATTCTTTTCGCAAACCGGAGTTCTTAATTTGAACTTTCTGGTTAGATCTTCTTATTTGAGTTTTACCCGTGCATCTTTGCTTGATTGCTTATTGTATGCTTATTTGTTTGTGATAGAGTACCCGGAGTGCGAAGCGTGCTACTATGAGTCTCTAGGTTTCACTGATCATCAGCAACACAAGTAACACTTTGATCATACCTCTTTACTACCCAGTTTTATTGCATTAGATCAATCCTCAAACAATTGCCACTAGTGCAGAACCGGCAATAGCACTGGTTCAGAGGTTCTTTAGTGCCGGTTCCACAACCGCACTAAAGTGTGGTCACTAAAGGCCCCCTTTAGTACTTGGTTCAAGACGAACCGGTGCTAAAGGCCAACCACGTGGCACGAGGCAGCTCCGGGGCGGAGTTTTTAGTACCGGTTGGTAACACCAACCGTACTAAATGTTTGTGGGTTTTGTTTTATTTTTCATTTTCAATTAAATTTGTGTTATCAATTTAATTCTTTTTCGCTTGCTTTGGTATTTTACGATACTACACATTGTACACGTTATGCATATATATATATATATATATATATATATATATATATATGCATGATTGGTTCTACTAGAAATAAATAATTAATTAATTCATCAATGTCTCACAAACCATCATATTAATTAATTCACACATACACACATGTATAGCTATATACAATTTCTCTACATATGCATGTTGCCTTCGGAGCCAGTGGCATCAGCCTAATTGGTGCCTTCGGAGCACGATGGGGGCGGTAGCGGGTAATAGTATTCTCCTTCGGATTTATGACCTGGTCGAGCAAAAATCCTGCTATTTCATCTTGAAGTGCTTCTACGCTCCGCTTTCTAGGAGCTTCTCCGCACCTCTCGTGAACTGTTAAGAAGGAGATCAATATGCATGTGTATTAGTTGTGTGACTAGATATCGATAATGGTGTAAAATTGTGAATAGTGTTTTGAGAAGCGCACCCATTCCTGTCTTTGAGATCTGCTCCTTTGGACGCCATCATGCGAATGTTCTCGCAAACGCAGAATGCACACAGATCAGTCCCTGCGCCGCTTCAGGCCTTTACGAGAATGGAATTTGATCAGATAATAATTAATCAAGCATGATAATTAAAGAGATGGCAGCTAGCTAGCTAGCTAGTACTACTTAATTACTTACCTTGGGTCGAAACCATTTAAGCTTTTGTTTCCATTCTCCGGGTCACGCCGATGAACCTTGCCCAGCCCCTGCCTCACCGACAAAGAAAATGAATAAAGGGTTATTAAATAGTTCATATCATGAAAATGACGAACTAAATAGGCCGAGATATATAGTTAATAATGATTGAAATTACCTGTTGACTATCCCAAACAAGATGTTATAGTCAGTTTTTCTTTGAGTAGTGAGTCCAGATTTCAACTGCTCAAGGCCAACTTTAATGATACACAAGACCCGTGAAATCTGCATGCACACACGCTTGCATGTCTTAATTAAGCGGGCATATGTAAAGCAAAAACATGTAGCTAGCTAGTAGGCAAAAACAGAGAATTTGTAGTACAAGACAGTGTGACTCACTGGAAGTTGTAAGGAAGTAGTATATCTTCATTGTATTTGAGGCGCTTCAAGAACTCTAGCATGTTGTCCTCTACGTCCTTTTGATAACGTGGATTTAGTTTCCATGTGTATTCATTAATGGTGTTTGGGTCAATGAACCCAATGCCAAAGCGTCCACCTTTTCTCGTTTCATATATCTTCATCCTGCATATAATACCACAGAAAAGAATATAGTGAGGATAATTACATGTAATGATTGATCAAAAGGATCAGTACAGCTAGCTTGAGACTTAAATTACAGAAAGAAATCACTTACAGACAATAGCAACTTATGATAGATTTGTCGAGTGTGTCTTGATTGTATAACTGAAACAGTTCAGAATACTCAACAGACACAGCTTTCTCATGGATGTAATGCTCCTCCTTGACATTCACCATGAGGGACAATCGATCGGAAATCTTGGTAATGTTCATGTACCATTGATGCAATTCATACATTCTCGTTGGGAGGTTCTTGACCTTGTCTGGCTCGACCAAAGGTTGGCCCCGGACATATTTCTGTTTTATTTCATCTTCTCTAAGCACAGGCATGGGCTCGATCTCGAGGAGTTGTCCAACAGTGATTTTGAGAACTTCAGCCTGCATTATATGGTCCTCCGTTATTACCACATTGCCCACCTCAGAACGTAAACTGTTTGCCCACAATAATATTGGGCGCACAGATCGTCACGTGTTGTTGGCACAACAAGCGAGGGATCGATTGCGCTACTGTTCTCCCAGTGGGGAATGGTTTTCCGCATTTTTGATAGCTGCTTCTTGTTTGCTCGATCCCGAGCTCGCCTCCTTACGTGAGACGTGCTCGATTTAACTTCCGATGTGGCGCTCATAGTCTGTGTCAACAGGCTTGGGAGCTGGTGGTTGAGCCATACGAATGAAGTGGTCAATCGCTTCTCGTGCACTTTCTCCCTTGGCGCCGATGGCGGTTTCCGTGCAAAATGGGCTTCCACCTCGGACTTGATATGGCTGCGATTTCCTCCTCGGACCTGTCATAAGACCTCTGCGGAAGAGGCGTGAGGCTTGGACCATATTTATATCCCTTGCCTCCGCTGTACTTCCTGTACTACCTCGACTCAGTCCGCCACGCACCATAGCTGCGGGTGTCTCTTCTGCGATTGCCGAGGCGGCGGAGACGCCCGCCGACGGGCTGAGTTGGACGAGGAGGAGGGCCACTGAAGCTGTGCCGGACTTGGAGGAGGAGGGCCTGAGGTTGTGCCGGACTTGGAGGAGGAGGACGTCTGACGCTGTGGCGGACTTGGAGGAGGAGGAATGGCCCGACACTTTGCGGACTTGGAGGAGGAGGGCCTGACACTTTGCCGGACTTGGTGGACTTGCGGGAGCGGAGATCGCTGACTCGGTGGTGGACTTCGACGAGGAGTCGGATGACGCGTGTCGGTGGCCTTCAAAGATGATGCAATCTTTTTCCATAGGATGATACGATGGTTGGCGCCTCCAGAAAGCGCCGTCCTCACCTCCGTGAATGTCAAGCTCTAGCCCGAATATGGCTGCACCACCTCGTCAACCATGACACGAGCATAGCCCTCTGGAATCGGGATGCAATGGTAGGTTGCTTTGGGGGTAACTGGAAAAGCAACGCCGTCCGCCACCTTCATGGATATGTTCTTCATTTTGATGTGTAGCTCGCAGCTAGTGTTCTCCATGATGTCATCCACGGGGTATCTACCCAGCATTGCGTCATCCGGGGCGGAACCCACGCTGCTTCTCTGCATGGATGGGGCGGTGCTATCCAATGCTGGATCATCCGCTAGCTGCTGCAGCTGCTGAGACCCCCTTTGCTAGCTAAGTGAGTCGATCTGCTCTTGCTGCCGCTGGAATTTGACTGCCAATTCCGCTTGACTTGCTTCTAGGCCTTGAAGGCGTTCATAGTCCCGCTTCCTCTGCTCCTCCTCCATCTTCCTCTTCTTCTCCTCCGCAATCTTCTTTCTCGCACGGGTTCTGTAGTCGGTGTTCCTGTCTGAAAACCCCTCATACCACGGAATAGCGCCTTTGCCTCGTGTTCTTCCGGTGTTCAGGATTTCCCGTGGCACGCGAAGCTCGCTGTTCTCTCTGTGGGCTGGAACACCCCGATCGTGCCTCTTCTATTGCAACAAGTATCGCATCGTCGGCTCCGCTCAGACATGCCTTCGCTGAAACTTTGCCTGTCTTCGGTCCAACTCCCCCATGTGCATAGAACCAAGTCCCGCACTGGGGCCAGCTCTTAGTATCCGGAGTGACACCTCCATCCTCCATCTCTTTCTCGGACTTATCCCACTTAGGCATTGCCACCGCATAGCCACCGGCCCTAGCTTATGGAACTTATCCTTTTTCGCATTCTTCTTGTTTATTCTCGACCGCTCCTTAGCTAATTCCGAATCCTTGAATTTCACGAAATCGTCCCAATGAGCACGTTGGTTCTCTAGTGTTCCCTCGAATCTTTGGAGTCTTCCTTCCTCCTTGACGTATTTGTCCCATTCACGATTCTTGTGGTTCTTGAATGCAACCGCCATCTTCCTAAGAGCAGCGTCCTTGACTTTCTGCACATCTGCTTCGTGAAATGATCGGCAGGGTGAAATGTTCCATGAGAGTATCCCAAAGCAGATCTTTTTATTCTTGTCGACAAAAGTAACATCCGGACGTGGAGCAGCGTCCTCTTTGCCTTTTTGTCCTTTGTCTTTTGCTGGCTCTCTCCATTCTTGAAGGAGATCGGAGTTGGTCCTTCACAAGAACTCCGCGACCGACGAATGAACTTGTCCGCAATCTTCTTAGGCGCTAATGGTTCGCCATTAGGTCTGATCGCCTCGATATTGTACTTTACGCCTCCTTCAACTTTTTGTTCGGGCCTCGTTTTCGTCCTTTTGCTCAAGATTTGCTCGATCCGGATGGCTGAAAGAACAAAGATCGATTCGTTAATATATCTTCAAGTCATTTAAAACATGTGATGATCACCAGAAACCTGCTTATATAAATATATATACCTCGCCGGTGTTTGTTGTTTCAGGCTCAACATCTTCTTCGTCATCGTCATAATCGTAGTTCATGACTTCATCAATTCGGTCGTCGCGATCGAATATTATATCACCCTCTCCGGTGTTGTTTAGAAATTCGGAGCCGTCATAATCTTCTTCATTCGATTATCATCTGCCCGCGATCATATCGAACATGGTCTGTTCTCCTCTCTCGCCGGTATTGTCCGCCATAGCTTTTATTTAACTAATTCAAAAGAAATATAAAACAATTTAGTATTCAAATTACATCGCCTCGAATAATAGATATAATCTCAATACTTGTCTAGAATAATAGATACAATCTCAATACATCGCCTCGAATAATATATAATATTGAATAGTACATCACCGGCTAGCTAATTAAAGATCGAATACTACGAAGAATCTAGGACACTCGCGGTTCTGCGTCGCAAGGTGGACACCCAAAGAGAAGGAACCTCACGGATCATAGCTGAAGTGAGATCCTCAAGATACTTGCCGGTATTGAGAACTGCCGCCCTCAACGCAACCATGTAGCGATGGACGTGCTCGCCCTCCTCCACGACACGGCGACATACCTCCTCCGGGGGCCGGGTCCTCCGCACCAAACTGGCCCACGCGAACGCCACCAAACGAGATCGTGGTCGACGACGGACCCGGGCTGGGTTCTCATCAAGCGGCGCGCCCCTCGAGCAGCACCTCCCAGTGCCAGCCAGCGGAGCCAGTCCGGACATGGGCGGCTGGGCGTCGTCATGACGGGTCGACGGCGAGGATGCGGGCGGGCATTGTCGAGAACAAATACTAGCTATATGCCCGTAAAAATAATATTTTTTAATGATTGAATTTTGATAACTAAAATTTCTAACATTTCTACTATTTCAAAAATCTATATACTATTTCATACTAATTAAGCATGTAACACTAAAAACAGAAAAACAATTTCTATACATCCATTAAAAAACAGAAAAACAACATTATATAAAAAATTCCATACTAATTAAACACTAATTATATCCATCTAACATGCATTCATACATATATACTAGTGAAAAACAATAATCTAAAAATCTAAACTAATTAAACATACAAAATACGATATACTAATATATACATGCATTCATACATATATACGTGTGTGTGTGTGTTCATCATGCTTGTGTGTGTGTATGGGCTCGGGAGGGCGGCACCCATGGTGGCCGCCCGGGCGAGAGAGGGTTAGAGGGGAGAGCTCACAGCATGGCGATGGCGACGGCGAGGCGATGGCGGGGGCAGCGACGGGTCGGGCGTGACGCTGGGCGGCGACGCAGGGACGGCGCGACGGGACGGGCCCGGGCGGCGATGGAGACGAGGGCGGCGACGGGACGGGCGGCGACGGCGACGGGACGGGGCGGCGGGATTTGGGCGGCGACGGCGACGGGTCGGTGACGGCGTCGATCGATCGAAGCGGGCGGTTCAATGGGGAACAGAGGAAGAAACAGAGGAGAATGAAATTTTTGAAGTGTTGTATATATAGAAGGCACCTTTAGTACGGTTGGAGCCACCAACCGGTACTAAAGGTCTGTTTTGGCCAGCCCAAGCAGCGGAAGCGACCCCTTTAGTACCGGGTGGTGGCACAAACCGGTACTAAAGGCCCCTTTAGTACCGGTCTGTGCCACCACCCGGTACTAAAGGGGGTGAGCAAGCAGTGCGGTGCGGCAAGTTTAGTCCCACCTCGCTAGCCGAGGGGCGACCGCACTGGTTTATAAACCCCGTGCGGTCGCTCTCTCGAGCTCCTCTCCAAAGCAGGCCTCTGGGCCTCGTGTTCTTTTGTTGCCTCAGGCCCACTTGGCCTTTTGGGGCCTGCATCCTGGCCCAACAACAGGTTGGGTTTCTAGTCGATGCAGGCCGCTCTCCGCCTAGTAGGCGGGCTTTTTTTGCTTTATTTATTTTTGTGTTTTTGTGTATTTAGAGTTTCTTTGTGAATATTTTTGCTTTAAGTACAAAAAATTACAAACTTTCTGTTAGTGCCCGTAGTTTTCAAATTTGAATAGTTTAAATTTTGAATTATTTGAAATTAGTGTGAATCACTAGTTTGTGAATAATTTAACTTTAAAAATCAGTAAAGGCATGAAAGAATTTGTTTGCACATAAAATTTCTTCGCATTTCAAATGCCAAAACACATAACTACCCTAACTATTACAGAGATTCCCCTCTGGGTGTGAAACACGTAAGAAAGTGATGATAGTGAAGCCGATCACATCCCAGATCTTTGGGTGTGAAACTTTTTCTTCTAAGATGCTAAGAGTTGGATTTTGAAGAAGTCAAGAGGAATAGCAGTTGAGGACAGCAGTTCATTGGTTGAAAAAGGGATCTTCAGATATGTTGGAGTATTCGGAGGCATAAGAGCTTGAGAAAATTTCAATTGATGAAAGATTTTGAAACCAGGTTAAGGAGTATGTGAGATTAAAGGTTTGGATGTAAAGAAATTCGAAGGATGATTGAAGATTAGACAAGCTTTGTTACGATTGAGGTGAATTGCTCAATGCCAATCATGATGAAAGTGTATTTTGCAAGAGATGTTCAGTATTATTCGCGAGAATTTGAACTGCTGAGGATAGTAGGAAGTTGAAATTTCCAGGAAGTAGGATAAGTTAGATGTTGAGAAGTTGGAAATTGATTCAGGGATGTACCAAGGTAGTCAATGACATGAGACTGAGTTGAATATCGAGGCTATAGCGACTGTTGGAATTAAGTGCATGTGATAATAACTAGCTGAGATGAAAGGATACAGAAGTGGAAGACTAGGACGATGGATTGGAGTACATAGTTGAAGGATTAGTTACAAATAGGATAGAACTTATGCAAGGGAATGCATGCACAAGATTGATGAGTAAATGCAAGATGATGGAGTCAGGAATTTGAGGACCATATTTGTGAGGAGAAACATGGGTATGATCGTTTGAAGTAGTTCGGGGAGGAATGCGAAGGGATTGAACCTTAATCGATATGAAGTGATATCGGTTTATAGGGATGGCTGTAGGAAGGTATGAGAATTTTGAAAGAGTAGATACAGTTGTGATTAAGTGCAAGTTGGAGACATCAATTGCCGTTAGATTTCCATAATCGAGAGATGTTGACAGGAGTTGATCAGTTCGGAAGCAATTGGAATGGCAAGATGTAATGCAGTACACTTATGGTTAGGAGACGAGATACCAGTTTAGCCATGACATTATGTAATTGGCAGAACTATGAAGTTAGTTGGAGCGATAGAATTATGCGATGGGCGTTATGTTTTTCCGCATTACGGCTCAGCTTCTTCCCCATTGTTGTATCATCGTATTCAGGGAACCCATGGCGGGATAGCTGTCGTCGTCCTCTTCTTATTCATTGTCTTCCATCATAACCCTCTTTCTCCGTGCTTGGTCCAAACATTATAGTGGGGCATGAAACCGGACTCAAACAGTGGGCGTGAATGGTTCTTGGCGTGAGTAATTGCGACCATTCTTACAGCCAGCACATGGACAAGGCATAAAACCATCCGCCCGCTTGTTTGCCTCAGCCATAGCGAAAAAGTATGCACGCCCTCAACGAACTAGGGAGAGCATCGGTCAACGTACATCCATTGCGGCTCATCTTCATTACACAACACGAATAGACCAAATTAATACAAGTTCATACATAAAGTTCATACAACACTTAAATGCAACAAACAAATAACTCTCTAGCTAAAGCATTTAAATGCAACAACAAATGCGATCAAGATCGCAACTAAGGTAACAATTGATCCAACAGATAATGATACCAAGCTTCACTATCGATGGCATATTTTCTAATCTTTCTAATCTTCAAGCGCATTTTCTCCATCTTGATCTTGTGATCATCGACGACATCGGCAACATGCAACTCCAATTCCATCTTCTCCCCCTCAATTCTTTTCAATTTTTCTTTCAAGTACTCGTTTTCTCTTTCAACTAAATTTAACCTCTCGACAATAGGGTCGGTTGGAATTTCCGGTTCACATACCTCCTAGATAAAAATATCTATGTCAACTTGATGGGCATAATTTGTCATAAACACGAAATGCAACAAATAGTTCTAAAGAGAATATACCACATCCGAATCATAACAAGGACGAGGGCCGACGGGACGGATATCAAAACCATGGCACTATGTATAACAAACAACGTCGGGTAAGATAATTATTATCTGAGTAACTATATATCCAAATCACACAAACATCAATTTTTATATAAAATTTCATGAACAAGAGGCTCACCACAAGGTGGTGCCGCCGACAGAGACGATGTGAGGCGATCGGCGGTGGTTCTGACAGAGATTTAGAAGGCACTAAGTAAACCACACCTACATATGCAAACTAAGTGTTATTTTGACCTCAAATTGCATATAAATCAAATACTAGCACATATATATATTTCCTCCCAAATTACTAAACTCACAAATTAATAACTATATAAAGCATTGCAAGAGCTAATCTAGCAGTGAGAAATGAAAGGACAAAGTTGCTAACCTTTGTGATCACTTGAATGGATGGGGGCCTTCAAATCTTGACAAATTTTGGGCAAAATGTGTGATGAGCTCGAGGGAGAAGAGGAAGAACAGAGAGGAGAGGAGAGGGAAAGGGGAAGAACAGAGCGAGCTGGACGAAGGGTTTATATGCAGGAGGACCTATAGTACTGGTTCGTGGCACGAACCGGTACTAAAAATCTTGGAGGGGCCCAGATCGACAACATCCTGCCACCACCCTCATTAGTACCGGTTCGTGGCACGAACCGGTGCTAAAGGTTAGCCACGAACCGGTACTAATGAGAGCGGCCCAGCTAGCCGTTGGAACCGGCACTAATGTATACATTTGTGCCGGCTCTAATACAAACCGGCACTAATGTGCTTCACGTTTGACCCTTTTTCTACTAGTGTGCATGGTTAGGATCTGATTAAAATGTGGGTTTGGGAAGTAGATGAGGTAGTACCTATTCACCTGTTTATTATCAAACCTTTGGAGTTACTTCTACATTGCTTATATTGCTATGCTATTGCTCGTAGACGTGGTTTGGGTTTGAGTGTATCCATGACAGATGTGGGTATTGTTAATTAATGGTTAACTTAAGGTGGCAACTTTAATACACATCTGGGTGGATTGAGGCACCTGGGGAACCCAGTATTGCCTATTTTTTTTGGAAATCCCAGGGTACCGTGTGATTTTCCTATGGACTGCCACCCAGGCTCAAAGGGATCATAAGATTATTCATGCTAGAAACTTCCATGTGCAGCCACATGCCATTATGGGCTCTGGCATAGTTGAGTAAGTTGTGGGAAACCTTTCCATGATGGGATAGCAGATGTAGGGGATTGTAGGTTTACAGGCCTATTTATCGGTTAAGGGGACCTCTTCGGAAAGACTGTGTCTCGGTCATCCGTTTCTCAAACATCATGTAGTGCGAGAAATCTAACGGAGGAGATCGAGTCTTGTGGGGAAAAGTGCACAAACCTCTCCAGAGTGTATAAACTAATCATGGTTAGCCGTGTCCCCGGTTATGGACATCTTGAGTATCTAGTTCTTCGATTATCATGTGGATCTCATCACTCTTAATATAATTTGATTGGGTTTAATGATGATGCTTAATTGGGATTGAGTTGGGTGAACCTTCTCAATGTTTAACAACTACCATGATAGTTAAATAAAATTTATTCCTTTGTTGTAGGGAAAAATTGGCTTTTCGCAAAACATATTAACCATGCAGCCTCCACCAGCCATATATGCATGCAGTGATAGCTTTATTCTGTTAATTTCACTTTTGTGTTGCCTTGCCAGTATATTTCATGTGCTGACCCGTTTTCAGGCTGCAATGTTCATGTTGCAGACTTTTCAGACGACAAGTAAGGTGCCTTAGGTCGTGGTCTTTCACTCAGTGATGCCGTTGGAGTTGATGGACTCACTTTATCTTCCAAGCCTTCCGCAGTTATTGTATTAGATGGCCTTAAGCCATATTTATTGTAATAAGTTCTCTTTTGAGACATTCGATGTAATAAATGTGTGATTGCTACTCTGTTATAAATCCTCCAAGTACTGTGCGTGTCAGCATTACTGATCTAGGGATGACACTGATGCACAGAGATTAGACTGTTTGAGGTCTGGTCGCTATAACATGGTATCAGAGCACACGCTGACTGTAGGACACGACCACTAAGCTAAAGCCCTAGATCACTACTCTCTTCTCATTTCCGACTCCTCTCCTTTTTTCTACTCTTTAGGATGGCAGATGCAAGGATCAATTTCACGCAAACGGATGAAGAGACCCCTTCTGTACGCCACTTGAAGGAAGTCACTAAGTACCTGAACATCGGAATACCAAGCTTCACCGGGACTTACAACGCCACTTTACCCGAAGAGGAGTGCTGGATGATTCAAGTTCAAGTTCGAGGAAGGACATTCACGCCAGTCACTGAGACCATAGAGTTTTCCTTTGATGCACCAACCTGGAGTCTAGGAAAGAGTATGGCAGCCCACATAACCATGGGACGCATTGGAGATGTTTACCACAAGGATCTCAAGGATACTATTTATCAGATTTGTGGGCACTGAGATGAGCAATGGGAGATGATCAGCACCAGAAAGGATAGATCGATTGCAGCTTTCATCCAGGAGTTAAACCAGCACATTCGACGCCAGGAGAACCAGATGTGTGCAGGCATGACAGATTTGAAGAAGGCGATGGCAAGTATCACAGAACTAGAGGAAGAACTCAAGGCTACACGCGAAGATTATGAGGAGCAAATCATTGTGCTAGTGGAGAAGAATGATGACCTGACAAGGAAGCTAGGAGTGTTCATGGGAGACCCCGCGCCCGGAGGAGAAGATGACGGTTCCACTTGCCCAGAGAACTACATCATCATCGACGACACCGACTCGGACCCCGACGATAGTGATGATGACTATGTTGATGAAGCTGGAGCGGATATCATGGAGTCTTCGACCGATCAATTTTTCTAGTCGACCACCATATCAGTAGTAGTATTCCACCATGTATATAGTATAGTCCGAGCACTTTTGTAATGATAGTTCTAGACCGATTGTATGCCCTTGCTTGATTGATTGAGTGATATGTTTGTGTTTTGTCTCATGTGCATATGGGTAGTGTTTTCCCCCTAGACCTCATTCTACTCTGTTTTCTCATCTTTTCTAAACCCATCAGATGCCTCCGAGACGCGACAATGGATTTGCTTTCCCACCGGAGCTCACTCAGTTGATCCAGTAGCAGAATGCATTGATGCAGATACTAGTCCAGAATCAGAATCAGGGGAACAACAATAACAACAACAACAACCCACCACTACCACCTGTCGATCATTTAGCCCGATTTCTAAGGCTGAATCCGCCTGTGTTCTCCAGTAGCACCGAGCCGATAGTTGCGATGATTGGCTCCGCAAAATTGGAAGGGAGTTGACCACTGCAGGATGCATAGATGCAGAGAGAGTGCGTTTTGCCGCACATCAGCTTGATGGACCCGCAACATCATGGTGGAAGAATTTCACAGCCACTTACCCCATCGACACTATTACATGGGACCAGTTCCAGCAGGCTTTTCACACTGCCCATGTATCAACAGGAGCTATGGCCATGAAGAAGCGTGAGTTTCGCAACTTACGCCAAGGAGGACGCACAGTTGGCCAGTATGTGGATGACTTTAGTAAGCTAGCACGTTATGCCCCAGATGACGTTGCTACAGATACAGCTAAGCAGGAGAAGTTTCTGGAAGGACTGGATGATGAGCTGAGCATGCAGTTGATGGTGGCAAATTTTAATAACTACCAGGAGTTGGTAGACAGAGATCTCATGATTGAAGGGAAGCAGCAGCAGATTGACAACCGCAAGAGGAAGTATGGACAAGGGAAGTACAATTCTGGAGCTCAACAGAGACCTCGTTTTACCCCGAACTCGAGAGGACCCCTTCAGCATAACCATGGAGGTCACAATCACATTGGAGGAAGTTCGCACAACCATAGTGGCCCCAAGAATGGGAATGGTAATGGAGGAAGTGCTACCTCTTGAGCACTGCGTTGGTTTTCCCTTGAAGATGAAAGGGTGGTGCAGCAAAGTAGCGTAAGTATTTCCCTCAGTTTTTGAGAACCAAGGTATCAATCCAGTAGGAGGCTACACACGAGTCCCTCGTACCTGCACAATACAAATAAATCCTCGCAACCAACGCGATAAGGGGTTGTCAATCCCTTCATGGTCACTTACGAGAGTGAGATCTGATAGGATAATATTTTTGGTATTTTTGTGATAAGGATGCAAAGTAAAATAAAAGCAAAGTAAAAAAGCAAAGGAAATAACTAAGTGTTGGAAGATTAATATGATGAAGATAGACCCGGGGGCCATAGGTTTCACTAGTGGCTTCTCTCAAGAGCATAAGTATTTTACGGCGGGTGAACGAATTACTATTGAGCAATTGACAGAACTGAGCATAGTTATGACAATATCTAGGTATGATCATGTATATAGGCATCACGTCCGAGATTAGTAGACCGACTCCTGCCTGCATCTACTACTATTACTCCACTCATCGACCGCTATCCAACATGCATCTAGAGTATTAAGTTCATGAAAACAGAGTAACACCTTAAGCAAGATGACATGATGTAGATGGACAAATTCATGCAATATGATAAAAACGCCATCTTGTTATCCTCGATGGCAACAATACAATATGTGCCTTGCTGCCCCTACTATCACTGGGAAAGGACATCGCAAGATTGAACCCAAAGCTAAGAACTTCTTCCATTGCAAGAAAGATCAATCTAGTAGGCCAAACCAAACTGATAATTCGAAGAGACTTGCAAAGATAACCAATCATACATAAAAGAATTCAGAGAAGATTCAAATATTGTTCATAGATAATCTTGATCATAAACCCACAATTCATCGGTCTCAACAAACACACCACAAAAATGACATTACATCGGATAGATCTCCACGAGAGAGGGGGAGAACATTGTATTGAGATCCAAAAAGAGAGAAGAAGCCATCTAGCTACTAACTATGGACCCGAAGGTCTGAGGTAAACTACTCACACTTCATCGGAGAGGCTATGGTGTTGATGTAGAAGCCCTCCGTGATGGGTGCCCCCTCCAGCGGAGCTCCGGAACAGGCCCCAAGATGGGATCTCGTGGGTACAGAAGGTTGCGGCGGTGGAATTAGGTTTTTGGCTCTATCTCTGATTGTTTGGGGGTACGTAGGTATATATAGGAGGAAGGAGTACGTCGGTGGAGCAACAGGGGGCCCATGAGGGTGGAGGGCACGCCCTGGGGGGGGGGGGGTCGCCCCCCTACCTCGTGGCCTCCTCTTTTGTTTCTTGATGTAGGGTCCAAGTCTCCCGAATCATAATCATCCTAAAAATCACGTTCCCGAAGGTTCATTCCGTTTGGACTCCGTTTGATATTCCTTTTTTGCGGAACTCTGAAATAGGCAAAAAAACAACAATTCTGGGTTGGGCCTCTGGTTAATAGGTTAGTCCCAAAAATAATATGAAATTGAATAATAAAGCCCAATAATGTCCAAAACAGTAGATAATATAGCATGGAGCAATCAAAAATTATAGATACATTGGAGACGTATCAAGCATCCCCAAGATTAATTCCTGCTCGTCCTCGAGTAGGTAAATGATAAAAAAAGATAATTTTTGATGTGGAATGCTACTTGGCATAATTTCAATGTAATTCTTCTTAATTGTGGTATGAATATTCAGATCCGGAAGATTCAAGACAAAAGTTTATATTGACATAAAAATAATAATACTTCAAGCATACTAACAAAGCAATCATGTCTTCTCAAAATAACATGGCCAAAGAAAGTTATCCCTACAAAATCATATAGTCTGGCTATGCTCTATCTTCACCACACAAAGTAATTAAATCATGCACAACCCCGATGACAAGCCAAGCAATTGTTTCATACTTTTGACATTTTCAAACTTTTTCAATCTTCACGCAATACACGAGCGTGAGCCATGGATATAGCACTATATGTGGAATAGAATGGTGGTTGTGGAGAAGACAAAAAGGGAGAAGATAGTCGCACATCAACTAGGCATATCAACGGGCTATGAAGATGCCCATCAATAGATATCAATGTGAGTGAGTAGGGATTGCCATGCAACGGATGCACTAGAGCTATAAGTATATGAAAGCTCAACAAAAGAAACTAAGTGGGTGTGCATCCAACTCGCTTGCTCACAAAGACCTAGGGCATTTTGAGGAAGCCCATCATTGGAATATACAAGCCAAGTTCTATAATGAAAAATTCCCACTAGTATATTAAAGTGACAAAATGAGAGACTCTGTATCATGAAGATCATGGTGCTACTTTGAAGCACAAGTGTGGTAAAAGGATAGTAACATTGTCCCTTATCTATTTTTCTCATTTTTTTATTTGGGCCTTTTCTCTTTTTTTATGGCCTCTTTTCTCTGTTTTTTATTTTCGTTCGAAGTCTCATCCCAACTTGTGGGGGAATTATAGTCTCCATCATCCTTTTCCTCACTTGGGACAATGCTCTAAAAATGAAGATCATCACACTTTTATTTTCTTACAACTCGATACTTAGAACAAAATATGACTCTATATGAATGCCTCCGGCGGTGTGCCGGGATATGCAATGAATCAAGAGTGACATGTATGAAAGAATTATGAACGGTGGCTTTGCCACAAATACGATGTCAAGTACATGATCATGCTAAGCAATATGAAAATGACGGAGCGTGTCATAAATGGAACGGTGGAAAGTTGCATGGCAATATATCTCGGAATGGCTATGGAAATGTCATAATAGGTAGGTATGTTGGCTGTTTTGAGGAAGGTTTATGGTGGTTGTATGATACCGGCGAAAAGTGCGCGGTATTAGAGAGGCTAGCAATGGTGGAAGGAAGAAAAGTGCGTATAATCCATTGACTCAACATTAGTCATAAAGAAATCATATACTTATTGCAAAAATCTACAAGTTATCAAAGCAAAGTATTACGCGCATGCTCCTAGGGGGATAGATTGGTAGGAAAAGACCATCGCTCGTCCCCGACTGCCACTCATAAGGAAGACAATCAATAAATAAATCATGCTCCGACTTCATCACATAACGGTTCACCATACGTGCATGCTACAGGAATCACAAACTTTAACACAAGCATTTCTCAAATTCACAACTACTAAACTAGCATGACTCTAATATCACCATCTTCATATCTCAAAACAATTATCAAGCATCAAACTTTTCTTAGTATTCAACACACTCATAAGAATTTTTACAAATCATTTATGCTTAGCATATTAGTATTATTCAAGCAATTACCATGCTATTTAAGACTCTCAAAATAATCTAAGTGAAGCATGAGAGATCAAAAGTTTCTATAAAACAAATCCACCACCGTGCTCTAAAATATATAAGTGAAGTACTAGAGCAAAACTATATAACTCAAAAGATATAAGCGAAGCACATAGAGTATTCTAACAAATTCCAAATCATGTATGGCTCTCTCAAAAGGTGTATACAGAAAGGATGATTGTGGTAAACTAAAAAGCAAATACTCAAATCATACAAGATGCTCCAAGCAAAACACATATCATGTGGTGACTAAAAATATAGCTCCAAGTAAAGTTACCGATGGAAGTAGACGAAAGAGGGGATGCCTTCCGGGGCATCCCCAAGCTTTGGATTTTTGGTTTACTTAGATTATCTTGGGGGTGCCATGGGCATCCCCAATCTTAGGCTCTTTCCACTCCTTGTTCCATAATCCATCAAAATCTTTCACCCAAAACTTGAAAACTTCACAACACAAAACTCAACAGAAATCTCGTAAGCTCCGTTAGCGAAAGAAAACAAAAGACTACTTCAAGGTACTGTAATGAAATCATTATTTATTTATATTGGTGTTAAACCTAATGTATTCCAACTTTTCTATGGTTTATAAACTATTTTATTAGCCATAGATTCATCAAAATAAGCAAACAACACATGAAAAACAGAATCTGTCAAAAACAGAACAGTCTGTAGTAATCTGTAACTAACGCAAACTTCTGGAACTAAAAAAAATAAGCCAAAATAGCACGACCTAGGAAATTTTTTTATTGATCAGCATCAATTGGAATCAGTATTTTATCACATTCTGGTGATTTTTAACAATTGTTTTTGTGAACAGAAAGTTTCTGGAAATTTCTGCAAGATCAAATAACTATCATCCAAGAAGATCCTATAGGTTTAACTTGGCACAAACACTAATTAAAACATAAAACACATCTAACCAGAGGCTAGAACAAATATTTATTCCTAAACAGAAGCAAAAAGCAAAAAACTAAAAATAAAATTGGGTTGCCTCCCAACAAGCGCTATCGTTTAACGCCCCTAGCTAGGCATAAAAGCAAGGATAGATCTAGGTATTGCCATCTTTAGTACGCAATCCATAAGTGGCTCTCATGATAGATTCATATGGTAATTTTATTTTCTTCCTAGGGAAGTGTTCCATGCCCTTCTTTAATGGAAATTGGAATCTAATATTCCCTTCCTTCATATTAATAATTGCACCAATCGTTCTAAGGAAAGGTCTACCAAGAATAATAGGACATGAAGGATTGCAATCTATATCAAGAACGATAAAATCTACGGGCACATAATTCCTATTTGCAACAATAAGAACATCATTAATTCTTCCCATAGGTTTCTTAATAGCGGAATCCGCAAGGTGCAAGTTTAGAGAGCAATCATCAAAATCACGGAAATCTAGCAAATCGCACAAAGTTTTGGGAATAGTGGAAACACTAGCACCCAAATCACATAAAGGATAAAACTCATGATCCTTAATCTTAATTTTAATAGTTGGTTCCCACTCATCATAAAGTTTTCTAGGGATAGAAACTTCCAACTCAAGCTTTTCTTCATAAGATTGCATCAAGGCATCAACGATATGTTTAGTAAACGCTGTATTTTGACTATAAGCATGAGGAGAATTTAGCATGGATTGCAACAAGGAAATACAATAAATCAAAGAGCAATTTTCATGATTAAATTCCTTGAAATCCAAAATAGTGGGTTTAGCAACATCTAGGGTTTTAATCTCTTCAATCCCACTTTTATCGATTTTAGCATCAAGATCTAAAAACTCCGAATTTTTGGAATGCCTTCTAGGTAAAGGTGGATCATATTCAGTCCCATCATTATCAATATTAATATTGCAAAACAAAGATTTAATAGGGCACACATCAATAACTTTTAGATCTTCATCTTTATTTTCATAGAAATTTGAAGAACACGCTTTTATAAAGCAATCTTTCTTAGCACGCATCCTAGCGGTTCTTTCTTTGCACTCATCAATGGAAATTCTCATGGCTTTGAGAGACTCATTGATATCATTCTTAGGAGGAATAGATCTAAGCTTTAAAGAATCAACATCAAGAGAAATTCTATCAACGTTCCTAGCCAATTCAGCAACTTTAAGCAATTTCTCTTCAAGCAACGCATTGAAATTCTTTTGCGAATTCATAAACTCTTTAACACTAGTCTCAAATTCAGAGGGCATCTTATTAAAATTTCCATAAGAATTGTTGTAGGAATTACCATAATTATTAGAGGAATTACTAGGAGAAGGCCTAGGATTAAAGTTTCCTCTATACGCGTTGTTACCAAAATTATTCCTACCAACAAAATTCACATCCATAGATTCATTATTATTCTCAATCAAAGTAGACAAAGGCATATCATTAGGATCAGAAGAAACACTCTTACTAGCAAATAATTTCATAAGTTCATCTATCTTTCCACTCAAAACATTGATTTCTTCTATCGCATGCACTTTTTTATTAGTAGATCTTTCAGTGTGCCATTGAGAATAATTAACCATAATATTATCTAGGAGTTTAGTAGCTTCTACTAAAATGATTTCCATAAAAGTGCCTCCCGCGGCCGAATCTAAAAGATTTCTAGAAGCAAAATTCAATCCGGCATAAAAGTTTTGTATAATCATCCACAAATTCAAACCATGAGTAGGGCAATTACGTATCATTAATTTCATCCTCTCCCAAGCTTGTGCAACATGTTCATGATCAAGTTGCTTAAAATTCATAATATCGTTTCTAAGAGAGATGATCTTAGCGGGAGGAAAATACTTAGAGATAAAAGCATCTTTGCACTTGTTCCAAGAATCAATACTATTTTTAGGCAAAGATGAAAACCAAGCTTTAGCACGATCTCTAAGAAAAAAAGGAAATAGCTTCAATTTAACAATATCATTATCAACATCTTTCTTCTTTTGCATATCACACAAATCAAAGAAGCTATTTAGATGAGTAGCGGCATCTTCACTAGGAAGGTCGGCGAATTGATCTTTCATGAAAAGATTCAACAAAGCAGCATTGATTTCACAAGATTCAGTATTGGTAAGAGGAGCAATCGGAGTGGTAAGGAAATCATTATTGTTGGTATTGGTAAAGTCACACAATTTGGTATTATCTTGAGCCATCGTAACAAACAAGCAATCCAACACACTAGCAAACAAAAAGCAAGCGAAAAAGAGGCAAACGAAAAAGAGAGGGCGAACAAAACGACAAGGGTGAAGTGGGGGAGAGGAAAACGAGAGGCAAATGGCAAATAATGTAATGCGGGAGTTAAGGGATTGTGATGGGTACTTGGTATGTTGACTTTTGCGTAGACCTCCCGAGAACGGCGCCGAAATCCTTCTTGCTACCTCTTGAGCACTGCGTTGGTTTTCCTTGAATAGGAAAGGGTGATGCAGCAAAGTAGCATAAGTATTTCCTTAGTTTTGAGAACCAAGGTATCAATCCAAAGAGGAGGCTACGCGTGAGTCCCTCCTACCTGCAATACAAATAAATCCTCGCAACCAACGCGATAAGGGGTTGTCAATCCTTCACGGTCACTTACGAGTGAGATCGATAGATATGATAGGATAATATTTTTGGTATTTTTTGATAAAGATGCAAAGTAAAATAAAAGCAAAGTAAAAAAGCAAAGGAATAACTAAGTGTTGGAAGATTAATATGATGAAGATAGACACAGGGGCCATAGGTTTCACTAGTGGCTTCTCTCAAGAGCATAAGTATTTTACGGTGGGTGAGCAATTCTGTTGAGCAATTGATGAATTGAGCATAGTTATGAGAATATCTAGGTATGGTCATGTATATAGGCATCACGTCGGAGACAAGTAGACCGACTCCTGCCTGCATCTACTACTATTACTCCACTCATCGACCGCTATCCAGCATGCATCTAGAGTATTAAGTTCATGAAAACATAGTAACACCTTAAGCAAGATGACATGATGTAGAGGGATAAATTCATGCAATATGATAAAAACCCCGTCTTGTTATCCTCGATGGCAACAATACAATACGTGCCTTACTGCCCCTACTATCACTGGGAAAGGACACTGCAAGATTGAACCCAAAGCTAAGCACTTCTCCTATTGCAAGAAAGATCAATCTAGTAGGTCAAACCAAACTGATAATTCAAAGAGACTTGCAAAGATAACCAATCATACATAAAATAATTCAGAGAAGATTCAAATATTGTTCACAGATAATCTTGATCATAAACCCACAATTCATAGGTCTCAACAAACACACCGCAAAAAGAAGATTACATCGGATAGATCTCCACGAGAGAGGGGGAGAACATTGTATTGAGATCCAAAAAGAGAGAAGAAGCCATCTAGCTACTAACTATGGACCCGAAGGTCTGAGGTAAACTATTCACACTTCATCGGAGAGGCTATGGTGTTGATGTAGAAGCCCTCTGTGATGGGTGCCCCCTCCGGCGGAGCTCCGGAACAGGCCCCAAGATGGGATCTCGTGGGTACAGAAGGTTGCGGCAGTGGAATTAGGTTTTTGGCTCCGTCTCTGATCGTTTGGGGGTATGTAGGTATATATAGGTGGAACGAGTACGTCGGTGGAGCAACAGGGGGCCCACGAGGGTGGAGGGCGCGCCCTGGGGGGTGGGGGTGGGGGGGTGGGCGCGCCCCCTACCTCGTGGCCTCCTCTTTTGTTTCTTGATGCAGGGTCCAAGTCTCCCGGACCATAATCTTCCTAAAAATGACGTTCGTGAAGGTTTCATTCCGTTTGGACTTCGTTTGATATTCCTTTTTTGCGAAACTATGAAATAGGCAAAAAACAGCAATTCTGGGCTGGACCTCCGGTTAATAGGTTAGTCCCAAAAATAATATAAAAGTGCAAAACAGTAGATAATATAGCATGGAGCAATCAAAAATTATAGATACGTTGGAGACGTATCAGGATGCAACGGACAGAACCGTTCCAACCCGGCAACGGCCGCCATGAAAGATCTAAGCCACGTTACTTGCTACAAGTGCCAAAAGACTGGACATTACGCCAATGAATGTCCTGAAGCTAAGAATGGAAACGGCAATGGAAGCTCTGGGAAGAAGCCCAACCCTTTCAACAGGGGACAAGTGAACCACGTTAATGTGGAGGAGGTTGAAGCCCAGCCAGATGCAGTAATAGGTAAGTTTTTGGTTAAGTCATTTACTGCAGTTGTTCTTTTTGATACTGGTGCATCGCATTCATACATATCGAGGGGATTTGTGGATAAGTACAAACTTCCCTCCAAAGTTCTTAGTACACCTATGTTAGTGAGCTTGCCAGGAGCAGAGTATATGGCAAGCCAAGGATGTTTTCAGATGCCATTGACCATAGGTGGGCATGTTTTCCCCTCAGATATGATAATTTTGGAGTCGCAAGGTTTGGATGTGATTCTGGGTATGGATTGGCTATTGATGTATGGAGGAAACATCGATTGCGCCAGCAAGTCGATTTTGCTGACAACCCCAGAAGGAAGAAGGATCAAGTATGTATCCCAGCATGTGCCGAGTAGGACTCAAGTAAATTCCTTATCAGGAGTTGTACAGGAGGAAGTACCAGTGGTGAACGATTTCCCGGATGTATTTCCAGAAGAGTTGCCAGGCATGCCACCGGATAGAGACATTGAGTTTTTTTATTGAGCTTTTGCCAGGCACAGGGCCAATATCTAAGAGACCGTACAGAATGCCCGCAAAGGATTTGGAGGAAATTAAGCAGCAGATTAAGGAGTTACTGGATAAAGGTTATATTCGCCCAAGTTTGTCACCTTGGGGATCACCAGTGCTTCTAGTGGAGAATAAAGATGGATCGTTAAGGATGGTTGTTGATTATCGAGGATTGAATGAGGTGACGATCAAGAACAAGTACCCACTGCCGATGATCAATGATTTGTTTGACCAGCTGCAAGGAGCTAAGGTGTTTTCCAAGATCGATCTGCGATCAGGGTACCACCAGCTGAAGATTCGAGAGCAGGATATACCTAAGACAACTTTTACCACGAGGTACGAGCTATATGAGTATACCGTTATGTCATTTGGCCTGACTAACACACCTGCCTACTTTATGAACATGATGAACAAGGTGTTTATGAGTTTTTGGATAAGTTCGTCGTGGTATTCATTGATGATATTCTGGTCTACTCGAAGAATGAAGAGGAGCATAAGGAGCATTTGCATTTAGTACTTGGGAAGCTCAAAGAACATCAGCTATACGCCAAGTTCAGCAAGTGTGAGTTTTGGTTGAAGGAAGTTGGATTCCTTGGACATGTTATATCCGGAGAAGGAATAGCGGTAGACCCCACCAAAGTTGTCACTGTGACAAATTGGGAAGCACCCACGTCAGTTGGAGAGATCCGGAGTTTTCTTGGACTCGCAGGATATTACCGGAGGTTCATTGAGAATTTCTCGAAGATTGCAAAGCCTATGACGGAGTTGTTGAAAAAAGACACCAAGTTCAAATGGACTGAGGAATGTGAGGCCAGTTTTGAGGAGTTGAAGAAACGCTTGGTTACATCTCCAGTGTTGATTCTGCCAGATCAATGCAAGGATTATTAAGTGTATTGCGACGCTTCTCGTCGAGGACTTGGAGCCGTACTTATGCAAGAGGGAAGAGTTGTTTCATATGCCTCACGACAGCTTAAACCCCATGAGTTAAATTATGCTAGCATGATTTGGAGTTAGCAGCCGTAGTGCATGCATTGAAGACTTGGAGACACTTTCTCATCGGGAACCATTGTGAGGTATACACGGATCACAAGAGTTTGAAGTATATCTTCACGCAGAAGGAGTTGAATCTCAGGCAGAGGAGATGGTTGGAACTCATTAAGGATTATGATATGAAGTTGCATTATCATCCCGGAAAGGCTAAGATAGTAGCCGATGCGTTGAGCCGCAAGAGTCATGTCAATACACTCATGAAGGGAGAGTTACCCAAGGAGTTAGCAGAGGATCTTCACGAGCTATGTTTGGAGATAGTTCTGAGAGGCTATGTAGCAGCTTTGGAGATTCAATCTACTTTGATGGATAAGATCAGATAAGCTCAGAAGATGGACAAGGAGATTGCCGAGACAAAGGAAAGGATGAGCAAAGGAAAGGCTAAAGGATTTCGTGAGGATGAGCACGATACATTATGGTTTGAGGATCGCGTATATGTGCCAAATGATCCGGAGATCAGGAAGCTGATTTTGCAAGAGGCCCATGACTCACCGTATTCGATTCACCCAGGAAATACCAAGATGTATCTGGATTTGAAGGATAGTTTCTGGTGGACCGGAATGAAGAAGGATATTGCGGAGTATGTAGCAGTTTTTGATGTATGTCAGAGAGTGAAGGAAGAGCATCAGAAGCCAGCAGGATTGCTACAACCATTGCCAATACCCGAATGGAAGTGGGATAAACTAGGCATGGATTTATAACGGGATTGCCCAGGACTTGTTCAGGATATGACTCGGTATGGGTTGTAGTCGATCGTTTGACGAAAGTAGCTCATTTCATCCCAATGAAGACCACTTACACCAGTGCTAAGTTGGCAAAGATATACATGACCAGGATCGTATGTTTGCATGGAGTTCCGAGGACCATTGTATCAGATAGAGGAACCCAGTTTACCTTAAAGTTTTGGAATCAGTTGCATGTAACTTTGGGAACTAGGCTAGAGTTCAGTACAGCTTTTTACCCGCAGACGGATGGACAGACTGAGAGAGTCAATCAGATTTTGGAGGACATGTTGAGAGCTTGTGTGCTAGACTATGGATCTAGTTGGGACGACAATTTGCCTTATGCAGAGTTCTCTTATAACAACAGTTATCAAGCCAGTTTGAAGATGGCCCCTTTCGAAGCATTGTATGGAAGGAGGTGCAGGACACCGTTGTTATGGGACGAAGTTGGAGACCGACAATTGTTTGGACCAAATTTGATTAAAGAGTCTGAAGAGAAGGTTAAGCTGATTCGCGATAGACTCAAGGTAGCCCAGTCCAGGTAGAAGAGCTATGCGGATTCTAAACGCAAGGAGACAATTTATGAAGTTGGAGACAGAGTGTATCTTCGTGTATCACCCCTTCGAGGAGTGAAGCGCTTTGGAGTTAAGGGAAAGTTAGCACCACGTTTTGTGGGACCATACAAAGTTTTGGAACGAATGGGAGAAGTTGCTTACAAGTTGGAATTGCCCAAAGGATTGTCAGGAGTTCACGATGTGTTCCACGTTTCTCAGTTGAAGAAGTGCCACGCAGAGATTGCAGATACCCCTTTGAGAGATACAGTGCCACTGGAAGCAATCCAGTTGGACAGCGATTTGACCTACGAGGAGAAACCAGTCAAGATTCTTGAGTTTGCTAGCTGAGTCACATGCAGCAAAGTTATAAAGTTTTGCAAGGTTCAGTGGAGCCATCATACCGAAGATGAAGCCACCTGGGAACGCGAGGAAGACTTACGGAAGGATCATCCTCACCTATTTTCTAGCCAACCCGAATCTCGAGGGCGAGATTCATCTTAAGGGGGGTAACATCCCAAATTTTCAATTTGGAATGTTATGCATTATATCATCATTGCATATCATATTTTATTGCATTTTGGTTTGATCCTAGAAATTGTACGCAACTCAAGGACCCACAGAGAGAGTTGGTGTCGGGGAGGCTGATCGTAACCCACGAACACCTATGGGACCGGCGGACCGAGCCCCTTTCGGTTCGGTGGGGGGCGGAGATTGCACGAAGAGCAGATTGAGGCGAAACACACGAGCAGTTTACCCAGCTTCGGAGCTCTCCGGAGAGATAATACTCCTCCACTAACAAGAGATCTCGTCCCGAGATCTTAGGACCGAGACGGAAGAGAAAAAGGATGAGGTGAAACAAGAACTCAAGAGAGGAAGCAAAGAATCGAAAGAACTCGAGAATAAGAGAGGGCCGACAAGAATGACGAGAATCGAAAGCTCACGGAATCAAGATAGACTCTGAAAGCACTCGTTCTAACCGGAGTGGTTAGAATGAGAAAAGAAACGAATAGCACTGAAAGGACTTAGGCAGCACACCGGTTGAACAAGGAAAGAATAGAACATGAGCTTCAGAAGATGGAATGACACTTGACGAGATAAACAACGCAATGCCTCCGGAAGAATTGAAAGAATTGAATGAAAAGAACTTAGAAGGAAGGATTGAATGGGGTTGTTGAGAAAATCAACAACGAAAGAATAAGCTTGTTGTGGACTTATGGAAAACATCTCAGAAATTATGAGGTGGTAACCGACCACAAACAGAAATGATAGGATAGCTTAGAAGGACGAAGGAATGCAAAACTCCACTTCAAAAGAAAATGAAGAATTACTTGCTCTTCACGACGGAAGGAGAAGGATACTTGAACTCCATCAACAAAATCTTGATGAACTCTTGAGGAATGAATTAAATCATGAAGAACCACCATGAAGAACTCCGATAACAAAAGGATGATGAGATAAAATGAAGGATGAAAGAATAAGACTAAAGCCCTGCGATGAATTAGATGGAGGATTCCGACGAATGGCCGAGGAAAAAATTGAACTCCGGAAAAGAAAAGATGAAAAGACTTGGAACTAGAATTTATTCATCATGAACAAACTCCGAAGGAAGGATTACTCACTTGGATGAAATATGAATAAGATTTATTGTATGCTTATCCTTCATCAAATTAAATTGATGACAAGCAATGGATTTGGCATAATACTTATTCTACTTGAAAAAGAATTGAGAAGTGACATATCGCAAACTTGAGATGGTCTTCATGAACCACCGGTAGGAATGGTAAGAACGAATGAATTAAAATGATAATCAAGGAAAAAGAATCTTGAACGAGCCACCGTAAGAAATTCGGAAATGACTGATGAAAGAGAATGAATCATCGGGAAGAATTAGAGAAGCACGGAGATACTTGAGGGAATTAAAATGCAAGAGAACAAAGAGATCGCGAACTGATAGAAGAATACTTGAACGAAGCACCGGAAGAATATTGAGACGAACGAAGGGGCACGAATATGGAATAATTGGAGAACGAATTTGAAAAACTTAGAATGGAGAGATATTCGGAAAAGATGGCCTCCGGATGATCGAGAGCGAAAGCAACAGCTGAAGTACTCCGGATGGATGAAAAGAATTGCACAACTGGAAACAACTGGATAGGATAACATCGAGCTAGCACCACAAATCTTCGGGAGAACGGACAAGATTTAGGGAAAACTCTTCTTCGGTCTTCAAATGACGACGATAAACACCACCAAAATTGTTGAGATACTCCGGTAGAATGAAAAGCGAAGAGGTTGAGGCAACAATGAAATGATTTGAAATCGATCTTGGAAAAGCATGTAACTGATGAAATCCATTCTTACGTCACACTTAAAAAGAATGAGAATAACTCCGGGGAAATTAGAAGAGTCAGGTAAGATCCTGGGAAAAGACCTGTGGGTTAGGGCCCACTAAAGGAAAGCACCGTTGGAAAGGATTGTTGAAGAGAAATGATGCACTGGAACAATTGAAATATTTGGATGAGGTGACAACCTCGAACTAATTAGAACACAAACGAATCTCCTGAGATGTGTTGAACACTCCAGAATGATAAACTGGCGAGAGGCGAACAAGTAAAGGGAAATATTTCAGCTGAGGGAAAGAATATGATCAACCCGAAAAACTTGAATTGAGTCCACCGGAAAAAGAAAGGGATGAAGAATCTCAAACAAAAGAGAATTCACCGGTTGAAGTGATTGAGGGAAGACTGAAGAGGCTCAGTACGAATGAAATTGATGGTCGGAAGAAACTCAAACTGCGGGAATAATAGGGTGGGAGGGCGGGAAAACAAAGGCAACTTGGAAGGGGAAACCGACGAATATCTTGAAGAGAAAACACCGGTTGAAATAATTGAGGGAAGAAGGCAAAGATTTCACACGAGTAGGATGGATACTCGATTACGGACTCCGGTTCCGAGAAGAAGAATGGAGGGCGGGTGGGAAAATAAGACAACTGAGGATTGAACTTGGCAAAGATGAAGAGGCTCGAGTCAACTTGACGAGAAATGCACCGGATGAAAAGAGCTGAGGGCCAACGATCAGAAAACCAACTGCGTGAACCTAAAGAAAAATTTGAAGGGGTAGAGAAGTAATTCAAAACACCTACATCACGGTTCCTCACCAGAGCGACGAAGGGGCTGAGGAGTAAAAAGAATTCCTACTCTCCGATATAACTAGACTCCGAAAACAGTTTTCTTCTAGACTCAACAACGGCCAAACTACACGATCAATCAAGGGGGCTCCTAGGGTCGGTCGAGGCTCTGATACCAACTTGTCACGCCCAATATGCGACCCTATCCAAAAGGAACTCGACGGTCCCACCAAGGATAGACCCGCATATTTAAACACTTTTGCAAGGTGGATATCATTACATCAACATTACATAATAGTGGGGATACATCCAATACATGCAATGTCATATGAATACAACAATACAACATACAAGATCAACATCCGACTACGGATGAAACATGAACAGAAACTCAAACAACATCCACCCTGCTAGCCCAGGCTGCCGACCTGGAACCTATCCCCTGATCGAAGAAGCAGAAGAAGAACTCCAAAACAAGTAACATCGCTCTCACGTCATGATCATCGCAAAACTGTACCTGCAACTGGTGGTGTAGTAAACTGTGAGCCACGAGGACTCAGCAATCCCATTACCATGGGTATCAAGACTAGCAAAGCTTAATGGGAAAGGAAGGGGGTAAGGTGGTGAGGCTGCAGCAGCGACTAAGCATGATATGGTGGCTAACATACGCAAAAGAGAGCGAGAAGAGAAACAAAGGAACGGTCGTCAACTAGTAATGATCAAGAAGTGATCCTGAACTCCTACTTACGTCAGACATAACCCAGAAACCGTGTTCTCCTCTCGATCAACCCGAAAAGAGACACTCACGATTACGCACACGGTTGGTGTATTTTAGAAGAGTTTGCTTCAAGTTTACTACAACCGGATATTAACAAATTCCCATCGCCACATAACCGCAGACACGGCTCTCGAAAGTTCAAACCTGCAGGGTGTCCCAACAGCCCATGATAAGCTCTCGCGATCAACGAAGGATATTCCTTCTCCCGGAAGACCCGATCGGTCTCGGAATCCGGCTACAAGACATTTCGACAGCAATAAAACAAGACTAGCAAAGCCGCCGGATGTGCCGACAAATCCCGATAGAGTCGCACGTACCTCGTTCTCGTGGCACACCGGATGAGCAGACGTCGGGTTGGCATAAACCCTGATTGCCCGAGGGCGCCGGACATCGCTTCGGTTTGGACCAGCACTCGAAGGAGAACTGGCCGGGGGCTAAAATAAAGATGACCCTCGGGCTCCGAAACCCAAGGGAAAAAGGGCATAGGTGAGGCAAATGGTAAAACCAATGTTGGGCCTTCTTTGGAAAAGTCTTATTCAAAGCGAACTGTCAAGGGGTCCCATAAATCACCCGACCGCGTTAGGGACGCAAAATCCGGGAACATAATACCGATATGACGGAAACTAGGGCGGCAAGAGTGGAACAAAACACCAGGCATAAGGCCGAGCCTTCCACCCTTTACCAAGTATATAGATGCATTAATAATATAAGATATATTGTGATATCCCAACAAGTAAACATGTTCCAACAAGGAACAACATCTCCATGTTCCAACAAGGAACAAACTTCATCTTCACCTGCAACTAACAACACTATAAGAGGGGCTGAGCAAAGCGGTAACATAGCCAATCAACAATTTGCTAGGAAGGGTGAAAAGGTTAGAGGCTGACATGGCAAAATGGGATGGCTTGATAAACAGGTAATAGGTAGCGCAGCATAGCGATAGAACGAAGCAACTAGCATAGCAATGATAGTAGTGAGATCCAAGGTAGCGGTCATCTTGCCTAAAATCCATAAGGAAGAAGAACGAGTCCATGAAGAAGACGAGCGGATGAAGCCGAACCAAGCGTGAGCGAGCGAATCCTCACGATCATAGCAAACAGGAACTAACAAGAAGAAGCACACAACATAGTAAACACACCACACATGAACAAGACATGATGCACAAACAGGCATGATGCATGACAAGACTACATGAAGCTACTCATGGCAAGAGATGATGCAAACAAGAGCAACACATCAAAGCAAGTTTAAATGAGGCCGAAAACAACATAGAACAACTCCGGTAAGACCTCATATGCAAATTTCGAAATTGTTCCAGATCTGAATAACTTTATGTTCAAGTTGATAAACAGCAAGTTAAGATGCACCACGATGATCTACACGAAATTCTAGTCAAGTTACATATAAAGTTCATTAGATTTGGAGCTACGGCCTAGAAGATATGAACAAAACAAGATAAGCATGGCATTGATGCAAAATGCATACAAACATCAAGCAAACACCTCAAAACATGGATGAAACATGATAATATGAAACTACATGCAAAAACAAGCAAGTTTCATATAGAGCACACTCAAAACGGAGCAACGGATCAACACATACACCCTATACAAGTTATAGCAACAATCTGTCCAAAACAGCAAGTAGGCATAATGCAAGCATCAAAACAACAAGTTAAAGCAACTTAACATGAAAACAAAAGGGATGGACATGATGTACAGGTAAAGCATGACAAAACATGAACACTGAGCTATCTCCAGAAATCACTAGAACATGCTCAAAATGACATGGCAAGATTGCAAATAATAACAGTTTCAGACTTTGCAGAAATAACATCAGGTTAACATGTTTAGAGCTATCAAACAACATGCTACAGGAACTTATCATGGCAAACAAAGGCATGGCATGAATCTACTCAAAGCATAGAACAAAAGTCCCTTACTGACCATGAGCCAAAAGGGATCAGAAAATATGATGGCACCCATGTAAACATGGCATGTTATAATACAGATTTAAACATGTCAGGAACAACGATAAGTAGGCATGTTGGTGAGATTGAACCACTCACCACAGAGCAATACATGGCATGGCAAGGCAACTCACAGTAAGAAGACATGGCATAGAAGCTATACATGGCAAGAACAACATCATAGCATACACGGATCAACTACAACAACCTTGGCAAAATTGAATAACATGTAAACAATCTGCCAGGAAACATTTTATAGCAAAAGTAGAGCTCGATTGACTCAAGCTATGGCACTCCATAATTGCAAACAAGGGCATGGATGGATAGAGAATAACCATATGTTCAAAACATCCTTACTGAAGTATCTCAAAATAAGCATGGATCTCTCGTTAGCATCAAGTTAACATGGCATAAAAATATCAGCAGAACATGGCTGAAATCAGCAACATCATGAAGCCTAGTTTGCATGCTTGTGCTAGTCACCACAGAGATCACAAAAATACATGGCATACACCCCTGTAAAGATGGCATGGCGTATTACAAAACACATGTAGGACTCAAATTCATAGGGCGCACACATCAATCATGGCAAAAATGACAAAAGTGCATGTTCTGATAAGAATCTGAAACTAACATCACATAGCCCTCTTCTAACAGCATTTCGGGAATCAAGATGAGCTCCAATGAAAATGATACAATGAGATTAAATGATCTACTCGTCGAGGCGAACAATTTGACATATTACACGCGCAAAACGGAGCTACGGATGCAGAGATACGACATGATGAATATGGCATAATAATGTCAAAAATCTGGGACTTAGGCAAAACTCGGAAAAAAACATGTGAGCGCTATAAGACTAAATGTCGCACGAGCGGGATATAAGGGCAGGCCGAGCCTCACCTTGCTGGGCCAGGCCCAGGGTGGAGAGGAGGCCGGACACTGGGCCGGGGCACCGGGGCCCACGGGATCGGGCCGACGCGGGGACGCGACCCTCGTCTCCCTCGATCCCGAACGGGACCGGGGAGGCCGGGGCGGTGGCGGCTGAAGGCGACGCCGGCGAGGGGCGGGACGCTGGGAAGAGCCGGATCGGGCGGCGCCCGCCAGATCTGTGAGGCGAAGACGGCGGCGAGGAGGGGGCCTTAAGCGCGGGCGGCGCGCCGGATGGGCGGCGGCGGCGCGCAACACTCGGCAAGTCTGAGGCGAGGCGGCCGCCTGCGCGCACCGGGCGAAAGTGAGACAGGCGACGAAGCGGGCCGGCGGCAGGTGGTCAGCGCGCCCATGGCGCTTCAAGGCGGCCTGGTCGGTCGGGCTCATGGAACCCTTGATGGGCTCAGCGGGCATGCGACATGAGACGGCGGCGGCGGACAGTGGCGGCTCTGGTTGGGCGAGGGCGGCGGCTGGACATGTTCGGCGGCTGGACGGACATGTCCGTCTTGGAGAGAGGGATTTTAGGGTTAGGGTGGAAGAAGACCCGGGATTTTTGGAGGGGGAGGTGTTTATATAGGTAGAGGGAGCTAGGAGAGTCCAAATGAGGTGCGGTTTTCGGCCACGCGATCGTGATCGAACGACCGAGAGCATGTAGGGCAGTTTGGTGGGTTTTGGGCCACTTTGGAAGGGGTGTTGGGCTGCACACAAAAGAGGCTTTTGCGGTTACCGGTTAACTGTTGGAGTACCAACGACCTCCAAATGGCACGAAACTTGACAGCGGTCTACGGTGGTATACCAAGGCCGCTTGACAAACCTCGGTCCATTCCGAGACCGTTTAACACCCGCACACGAAAAGAGGTAAAAGGGGGCGCCGGGAGACATAGGAGTGCCGGATTGCAAAACGGACAACGGGAAAAATGCTCGGATGCATGAGACGAACACGTATGCAAAATGAAATGCACATGATGACATGATATGAAATGCAGATGATGACATGGCAAAGTGCAACACGCAAGCAAATGACATGGCAACGACGACGAATAAATGGAAGACACCTGGCGCATCGAATCCGGGGCGTTACAACCTTCTAGGTAAAGGTGGATCATATTCAGTCCCATCATTATCAAGATTAATATTGCAAAACAAAGATTTAATAGGGCACACATCAATAACTTTTAGATCTTCATCTTTATTTTCATAGAAATTTGAAGAACACGCTTTTATAAAGCAATCTTTCTTAGCACGCATCCTAGCGGTTCTTTCTTTGCACTCATCAATGGAAATTCTCATGGCTTTGAGAGACTCATTGATATCATTCTTAGGAGGAATAGATCTAAGCTTTAAAGAATCAACATCAAGAGAAATTCTATCAACGTTCCTAGCCAATTCATCAACTTTAAGCAATTTCTCTTCAAGCAACGCATTGAAATTCTTTTCTAATTCATAAACTCTTTAACACTAGTCTCAAATTCAGAGGGCATCTTATTAAAATTTCCATAAGAATTGTTGTAGGAATTACCATAATTATTAGAGGAATTACTAGGATAAGGCCTAGGATTAAAGTTTCCTCTATACGCGTTGTTACCAAAATTATTCCTACCAACAAAATTCACATCCATAGATTCATTATTATTCTCAATCAAAGTAGACAAAGGCATATCATTAGGATCAGAAGAAACACTCTTACTAGCAAATAATTTCATAAGTTCATCTATCTTTCCACTCAAAACATTGATTTCTTCTATCGCATGCACTTTTTTATTAGTAGATATTTCAGTGTGCCATTGAGAATAATTAACCATAATATTATCTAGGAGTTTAGTAGCTTCTACTAAAATGATTTCCATAAAAGTGCCTCCCGCGGCCGAATCTAAAAGATTTCTAGAAGCAAAATTCAATCCGGCATAAAAGTTTTGTATAATCATCCACAAATTCAAACCATGAGTAGGGCAATTATGTATCATTAATTTCATCCTCTCCCAAGCTTGTGCAACATGTTCATGATCAAGTTGCTTAAAATTCATAATATCGTTTCTAAGAGAGATGATCTTAGCGGGAGGAAAATACTTAGAGATAAAAGCATCTTTGCACTTGTTCCAAGAATCAATACTATTTTTAGGCAAAGATGAAAACCAAGCTTTAGCACGATCTCTAAGCAAAAAAGGAAATAGCTTCAATTTAACAATATCATTGTCAACATCTTTCTTCTTTTGCATATCACACAAATCAAAGAAGCTATTTAGATGAGTAGCGGCATCTTCACTAGGAAGGTCGGCGAATTGATCTTTCATGAAAAGATTCAACAAAGCAGCATTGATTTCACAAGATTCAGATTGGTAAGAGGAGCAATCGAATGGTAAGGAAATCATTATTGTTGGTATTGGTAAAGTCACACAATTTGGTATTATCTTGAGCCATCGTGACAAACAAGCAATCCAACACACTAGCAAACAAAATGCAAGCGAAAAAGAGGCAAACGAAAAAGAGAGGGCGAACAAAACGACAAGGGTGAAGTGGGGGAGAGGAAAACGAGAGGCAAATGGCAAATAATGTAATGCGGGAGATAAGGGATTGTGATGGGTACTTGGTATGTTGACTTTTGCGTAGATCTCCCCGGCAACGGCGCCAGAAATCCTTCTTGCTACCTCTTGAGCACTGCGTTGGTTTTCTCTTGAATAGGAAAGGGTGATGCAGCAAAGTAGCGTAAGTAATTCCCTTAGTTTTTGAGAACCAAGGTATCAATCCAGTAGGAGGCTACGCGTGAGTCCCTCCTACCTGCACAATACAAATAAATTCTCGCAACCAACGCGATAAGTGGTTGTCAATCCCTTCACGGTCACTTACGAGAGTGAGATCTGATAGATATGATAGGATAATATTTTTGGTATTTTTTTGATAAAGATGCAAAGTAAAATAAAATCAAAGTAAAAAAGCAAAGGAAATAACTAAGTGTTGGAAGATTAATATGATGAAGATAGACCTGGGGGCCATATGTTTCACTAGTGGCTTCTCTCAAGAGCATAAGTATTTTACGGTGGGTGAGCAATTCTTGTTGAGCAATTGATGAATTGAGCATAGTTATGAGAATATCTAGGTATGGTCATGTATATAGGCATCACGTCGGAGACAAGTAGACCGACTCCTGCATGCATCTACTACTATTACTCCACTCATCGACCGCTATCCAGCATGCATCAAGAGTATTAAATTCATGAAAACATAGTAACACCTTAAGCAAGATGACATGATGTAGAGGGATAAATTCATGCAAGATGATAAAAACCCCATCTTGTTATCCTCGATGGCAACAATACAATACGTGCCTTACTGCCCCTACTATCACTGGGAAAGGACACTGCAAGATTGAACCCAAAGCTAAGCACTTCTCCTATTGCAAGAAAGATCAATCTAGTAGGTCAAACCAAACTGATAATTCAAAGAGACTTGCAAAGATAACCAATCATACATAAAATAATTCAGAGAAGATTCAAATATTGTTCACAGATAATCTTGATCATAAACCCACAATTCATAGGTCTCAACAAACACACCGCAAAAAGAAGATTACATCGGATAGATCTGCACGAGAGAGGGGGAGAACATTGTATTGAGATCCAAAAAGAGAGAAGAAGCCATCTAGCTACTAACTATGGACCCGAAGGTCTGAGGTAAACTATTCACACTTCATCGGAGGGGCTATGGTGTTGATGTAGAAGCCCTCTGTGATGGGTGCCCCCTCCGGCGGAGCTCCTGAACAGGCCCCAAGATGGGATCTCGTGGGTACAGAAGGTTCTGGCGGTGGAATTAGGTTTTGGCTCCGTCTCGATCGTTTGGGGTATGTAGGTATATATAGGAGGAAGGAATGCGTCGGTGGAGCAACAGGGGCCCACGAGGTGGAGGCGCATACAGGGGTGGGGGTGGGGGGTGGGCGCGCCCCTACCTCGTGGCCTCCTCTTTGTTTCTTGATGCAGGGTCCAAGTCTCCCGGACCATAATCTTCCTAAAAATGACGTTCGCGAAGGTTTCATTCCGTTTGGACTTCGTTTGATATTCCTTTTTTGCGAAACTATGAAATAGGCAAAAAACAACAATTCTGGGCTGGACCTCCGGTTAATAGGTTAGTACCAAAAATAATATAAAAGTGAATAATAAAGCCCAATAATGTCCAAAACAGTAGATAATATAGCATGGAGCAATCAAAAATTATAGATACGTTGGAGACGTATCAGGATGCAACAGACAGAACAGTTCCAACCCGGCAACGGCCGCCATGAAAGATCTAAGCCACGTTACTTGCTACAAGTGCCAAAAGACTGGACATTACACCAATGAATGTCCTGAAGCTAAGAATGGAAACGGCAATGGAAGCTCTGGGAAGAAGCCCAAACCTTTCAACAGGGGACAAGTGAACCACGTTAACGTGGAGGAGGTTGAAGCCCAGCCGGATCACGATAATAGGTAAGTTTTGGTTAAGTCATTTCTGCGATCGTTCTTTTTGATCTTGGTGCATCGCATTCATACATATCGAGGGATTTGTGGATAAGTACAAACTTCCCTCCAAAGTTCTTAGTACATCTATGTTAGTGAGCTCGCCAGGAGCAGAGTATATGGCAAGCCAATGATGTTTTCAGATGCCATTGTCCATAGGTGGGCATGTTTTCCCCTCAGATATGATAATTTTGGAGTCGCAAGGTTTGGATGTGATTCTGGGTATGGATTGGCTATCGATGTATGGAGGAAACATCGATTGCGCCAACAAGTCGATTTTGCTGACAACCCCAGAAGGAAGAAGGATCAAGTATGTATCCCAGCATGTGCCGAGTAGGACTCAAGTAAATTCCTTATCAGGAGTTGTACAGGAGGAAGTACCAGTGGTGAACGATTTCCCGGATGTATTTCCAGAAGAGTTGCCAGGCATGCCACCGGATAGAGACATTGAGTTTTTTTATTGAGCTTTTTCTAGGCACAGGGCCAATATCTAAGAGACCGTACAGAATGCCCGCAAAGGATTTGGAGGAAATTAAGAAGCAGATTAAGGAGTTACTGGATAAAGGTTATATTCGCCCAAGTTTGTCACCTTGGGGATCACCAGTGCTTCTAGTGGAGAAGAAAGATGAATCGTTAAGGATGGTTGTTGATTACCGAGGATTGAATGAGGTGACGATCAAGAACAAGTACCCACTGCCGATGATCAATGATTTGTTTGACCAGCTGCAAGGAGCTAAGGTGTTTTCCAAGATCGATCTGTGATCGAGGTACCACCAATGAAGATTCGAGAGCAGGATATACCTAAGACAACTTTTACCACGAGGTACGAGCTATATGAGTATACCGTTATGTCATTTGGCCTGACTAACGCACCTGCCTACTTTATGAACATGATGAACAAGGTGTTTATGAGTTTTTGGATAAGTTCGTCGTGGTATTCATTGATGATATTCTGGTCTACTCGAAGAATGAAGAGGAGCATAAGGAGAATTTGCATTTAGTACTTGGGAAGCTCAGAGAACATCAGCTATACGCCAAGTTCAGCAAGTGTGAGTTTTGGTTGAAGGAAGTTGGATTCCTTAGACATGTTATATCCGGAGAAGGAATAGCGGTAGACCCCACCAAAGTTGTCCTTTGTGACAAATTGGGAAGCACCCACGTCGATTGGAGAGATCCGGAGTTTTCTTGGACTCGCAGGATATTACGGAGGTTCATTGAGAATTTCTCGAAGATTGCAAAGCCTATGGCGGAGTTGTTGAAAAAGGACACCAAGTTCAAATGGGCTGAGGAATGTGAGGCCAGTTTTGAGGAGTTGAAGAAACGCTTGGTTACATCTCCAGTGTTGATTCTGCCAGATCAATGCAAGGATTATGAAGTGTATTGCGATGCTTCTCGTCTAGGACTTGGAGCCGTACTTATGCAAGAGGGAAGAGTTGTTTCATATGCCTCACGACAGCTTAAACCCCATGAGTTAAATTATGCTACGCATGATTTGGAGTTAGCAGCCGTAGTGCATGCATTGAAGACTTGGAGACACTTTCTCATCGGGAACCATTGTGAGGTATACACGGATCACAAGAGTTTGAAGTATATCTTCACGCAGAAGGAGTTGAATCTCAGGCAGAGGAGATGGTTGGAACTCATTAAGGATTATGATATGAAGTTGCATTATCATCCCGGAAAGGCTAAGATAGTAGCCGATGCGTTGAGCCGCAAGAGTCATGTCAATACACTCATGAAGGGAGAGTTACCCAAGGAGTTAGCAGAGGATCTTCACGAGCTATGTTTGGAGATAGTTCTGAGAGGCTATGTAGCAGCTTTGGAGATTCAATCTACTTTGATGGATAAGATCAGATAAGCTCAGAAGATGGACAAGGAGATTGCCGATACAAAGGAAAGGATGAGCAAAGGAAAGGCTAAAGGATTTCGTGAGGATGAGCATGATACATTATGGTTTGAGGATCGAGTATATGTGCCAAATGATCCGGAGATCAGGAAGCTGATTTTGCAAGAGGCCCATGACTCACCGTATTCGATTCACCCAGGAAATACCAAGATGTATCTGGATTTGAAGGATAGTTTCTGGTGGACCGGAATGAAGAAGGATATTGCGGAGTATGTAGCAGTTTGTGATGTATGTCAGAGAGTGAAGGAAGAGCATCAGAAGCCAGCAGGATTGCTACAACCATTGCCAATACCCGAATGGAAGTGGGATAAACTAGGCATGGATTTATAACGGGATTGCCCAGGACTCGTTCAGGATATGACTCGGTATGGGTTGTAGTCGATCGTTTGTCGAAATTAGCTCATTTCATCCCAATGAAGACCACTTACACCGGTGCTAAGTTGGCAAAGATATACATGACCATGATCGTATGTTTGCATGGAGTTCGAGGACCATTGTATCGAGATAGAGGAACCCGGTTTACCTCAAAGTTTTGGAATCGATTGCATGTAACTTTGGGAACTAGGCTAGAGTTCAATACAACTTTTTACCCATGAGACGGATGGACGGTGAGAGAGTCAATCAGATTTTGGAGGACATGTTGAGAGCTTGTGCGCTAGACTATGGATCTAGTTGGGACGACAATTTGCCTTATCACGAGTTCTCTTATAACAACAGTTATCAAGCCAGTTTGAAGATGGCCCCTTTCGAAGCATTGTATGGAAGGAGGTGCAGGACACCGTTGTTATGGGACGAAGTTGGAGACCGACAGTCGTTTGGACCAAATTTGATTAAAGAGTCTGAAGAGAAGGTTAAGCTGATTCGCGATAGACTCAAGGTAGCCCATCCGGGTAGAAGAGCTATCAGATTCTAAGCGCAAGGAGACAGTTTATGAAGTTGGAGCAGAGTGTATCTTCGTGTATCACCCCTTGAGGTGAAGCGCTTTGGAGTTAAGGGAAAGTTAGCACCACGTTTTGTGGGACCATACAAAGTTTTGGAACGAATGGGAGAAGTTGCTTACAAGTTGGAATTGCCCAAAGGATTGTCAGGAGTTCACGATGTGTTCCACGTTTCTCAGTTGAAGAAGTGCCATGCAGAGATTGCAGATATCCCTTTGAGAGATACAGTGCCACTGGAAGCGATCCAGTTGGACAGCGATTTGACCTACGAGGAGAAACCAGTCAAGATTCTTGAGTTTGCTAGCTGAGTCACATGCAGCAAAGTTATAAAGTTTTGCAAGGTTCAGTGGAGCCATCATACCGAAGATGAAGCCACCTGGGAACGCGAGGAAGACTTACGGAAGGATCACCCTCACCTATTTTCTAGCCAACCCGAATCTCGAGGGCGAGATTCATCTTAAGGGGGGTAACATCCCAAATTTTTAATTTGGAAGGTTATGCATTATATCATCATTGCATATCATATTTTATTGCATTTTGGTTTGATCCTAGAAATTGTACGCAACTCAAGGACCCACAGAGAGAGTTGGTGTCGGGGAGGCTGATCGTAACCCACGAACACCTATGGGACCGGCGGACCGAGCCCCTTTCGGTTCGGTGGGGGCGGAGATTACGAAGAGCAGATCGGGCGAAACACGGCAGTTTACCCAGCTTGGAGCTCTCGGAGAGATAATACTCCTCTTTGCTTGTCGATTGTATTGTGTTCTTGCTAGGGAGCACAGAGCTACAAAACCTAGCGTGAATGTCTATGGTTTGAATGAGTCGAACCGACCCCCCTCTCGTTAGCATGGGCCTCCTTTTATAGGCTCAAGGGGTCACCAACAGGTGGCAACGTAGACAAGGGAAAAATGGGAAAATGAGCTGCGGTTGGTACAGCTACTTTGTACAGTGTATTCTACCTAACTCTGACGGCAAGGGACAAAAGCATTAAATGCCCGTCCATGTCGCCTAAACAGTGCAGAAAGAGACCGTCAGGGGCGCCACCGCTTGCCACGATGGCATTCTTGTTAGCGCCGCTTACCGCTGCTCTCCGCTGGCTGCACAACCTCTTGACACGCGCGCCTGGAATGGTCCCATGGCGACACGTTGGTGGATGAGCTGGAGCGGAGATGAAGAGAGGTTGCCTTCATGACAAGCGCCTTTGCCACGGCTGAATCCTTGTCGCGTCTGGAAGCTTGTCGCTCACGAGCCTTCCGGCAAGCTCCTCTTGCCGGGTCTTGTCTTCTGCGTGCCTTGAGTGGCCTTCCGGCAAGCTCCTCTTGCGGTGCCTTGTCTCCTTGGCTTAAATACTTTGTTTTGAATGGCTCCAGAGGAACCATGGAGGCCCTTGGCAGTCACCGGAGAAAGCCACTGCCGCTGGGTGCTGCGATGCCCGTCTGCAGTTCGGGATACTAGGGTACCCTACTCTAGTACACCGACAGAGCCCCGGGCACAGGCCACACAGTGCCGAAGCGCTGTTGGGCCAGGCCCAAAACAGTCTGCAGACGCAGGCGGCCTAGATCACGCCGTAATCGGCTCCGGACCCACCACGTCCCCCACAGAACAGCCGCGCCCGAGCGTGGCGTCGTGGGAGAGATCGTGGGGTTTCTTTAATTGGAAAAGCGGGACGTCCGCCCCCTCTCCCTCCTTATAAACAGGGGAAACATGGGCAGGTCGCCCACCTCGCCATTTGCTGTCCCATCTCGAAAACCACCGCCGCTCCTCCCTTCTTCTCTAGTCTGAAGAGAGCAGCGCTCCGCCCCCATCGCCACCAGCGCCATCAACGCCGTCGGTCTCCTCCACCACCTCCACCATGGCTCCGAAAGCTGACAAGGGGAAGGGCGTGAAGTCGGCAGGCGCAGCTCGCTTGCTGCGAAAGGAGCGGACCGTCTCCCCAGCTCGGTGCAAAGGAGCTGAGGAGGCTACTACCTCTTCTCGTCGACCGATCTGCGAAGCGCCATCCAGCCTGAAGGTACTCTCCGCCGCATCGAGTTGGGTCGGCGGGTACCCCTTCTTTGCGCTCTTCTTCTGTGCGGGCTCTACCGCCCTTCTCTGAATTCTTCTGCGATATCATGAACACCTACGGGCTTCGCCTCCTTGATTTCACCCCAATGCTGTCTTGACCATGGCAGTTTTCACACACCTTTGCAAAAACTTTGTCGGTCGACCCAAGCGTAGCCCTCTTCGCCACTTCTTCATGCCCCGCGTCGAGAGAGAGAGCCACTTGCGGAGGGATTGCTTGGATCTCCGGGATCGGCAAGAAAAAAGCTTATCTGGAAGGAGAGCTCCGCACAAGTGGGAGGAGTGGAGAGCCGATTGGTGTTGGATCGTTGAGGAGAACCCGCAGCCCTTCAACGCCCACGTAAAACTCCCATAGTCTTGCGGAAGCGATTGGAGCAACTTGGCGCGGAGGATGCTAGGTTGAAGATTGCTCGACCGGATCTTGTGCCTCGGGCTTGCGGACTCACTTTGTAAGCGCCGTTGGCGCAGATTTCCTCGCCGCCGCGCTCCCTTGCGGAGAGGAGGAGACCTGCTGAGAGTTCCAAAACGCGGCGGACATCATGAGGCTGCGCCCAGGCCTCAACTGGAATTTCAACATCTTGGAGTTGGATGCGATCTTCTTTGGAGCTGTTCAAGCCGACCCGATCACCCAGTGGTTTAGGTGGCGAGGGAGTCGTCCCATTGTGCAACAACTCTTCGCTCGACCACATCCAGCGCCATGATGCCGTTGTGCGATTCGCATGGGATCGTTCCAACTGGCAAGAGCTGCAGACGACGTCGTCGGCAGTTCTTCGATAGCTTGGAAGAAGTGCCGATCCGCCCGACAAAGCGAAGTGGCTCACTGTGATACCACCGACGCCGAGATGCGCGCGACGCCACCAGCTGGAGGAGGCGGCAGCATTCTGCTGCTTACGGGCGGTCGGGTTCACCGTGGCGGAGGCGAGAGGCAGCAGAGGCGGCAAGCCTTGCCGTCGAGAGGAGCTTGCCGGCGAGGAGGAGCAGGCCGAGCCGAGTTGAGCCAGCGAGTCGCCGAGGGCGCCTCCCACACCTTCAAGTAGCTTGCATGAAGCGGAGCCCACAGCTCCACCAGAAGGCGCCTCCATAAGGCAGGGAAGTGACGGGCGGCAGACGGACCAACAACCATGGCGCCGTCTGACCGCTCCACATGAGCAAGCCTTTGTTGCATGGAGCACCCCACACCGCTGCAACAACTGAGGCGGGATCTTCTTAGGCCATCGCTGCCACCCCCGCCAAGCGGTCAAGAGAAACTACTCCTCCGCCTCTTCGCACCGGAGGCGAGCCGGAATTTGATCTCTCCGCGCTCAGCTCCAACGAGGAAGAAGAAGAAGAGTAAGCTTCTATGCTTTGCTTGTATTTCTTCAATTTGGTTGCTTTGTCTTGTGTCTGACTTGCTTCACTCTGAACTCTTTCCTTTTTCAGGACGCTGGCCCGAGGCGTCGAAGAGCCAAGACCCGGTGGTTGTCATCGAAGCGATCCCCTGTGGCGGACAGGAGGCGCGTCGAGACCCCCTTGCGGACCCGCAACCCTTCCTCAAGCAGCCCCAGCTGCCCCCAGCGTAAGTATATGGTTTATTTCTTACGGTTAGGTGTGCATGGGTGCTCCGTCTTTGCTTGATATCTGACTTGTTGATTTGTGTAGGAGCGAGCAGCCTCATCAGAGTGCCGGAAGCCGCTCGAAATACCATCTGCTCCGACTTCACCGCCAAGGGAGGATTCTGACAAGGAGGCGTTCTCCGGCAAGGGAGACTTCTCCGACGAGGACAGCACCGTGATCCTCCGGTGGTGAGACCATGGCTGCAGATCCCATTGCAGGTAATCCTCTTGTGTGACAATTTCCCTTGGGTTCTTTTCTTCTTCTCTTCTTTTGAACATTTGCTTGCTACTGAAGAACATGAATAGCAAACTTGAGACCAAATGAACTATCAACAAATATGAACGGTAATAAAAAAAGTGAGCTCAATGAAGATGAACAAAGCAGATGAGGAAATAATTGATGAGCTACAAGCTAGATAACATGAAGAGTAATTGAGACGACGGACAATTAGAAAATGGTAATACGAAACAAAATTGAGCGGGAAGAAGGAAGGTTGGGCAAAAAGACGTTGAAAAGATTGAAGAGAAAATTTGGACGACAAGAATATTGAATAGGAAACCGAAATTGAACCAAAAATAAATGGGAAACCAATAAGAAAACGGAGGAAAGAAAAAGATTGGAAAATTAATGTAAAAAGGTAATTCCACAAAAAAAGGATAAGAGAAAAGGAAATGATTGATTAAAGGGAAGAAAAACAGAAAATTAGTGGAAAAACGAAAAAGGGGGACGGAAAAATTGAAAACTGGAAAAAAATTATTGAAGAAAAAAATAATGGAAATAGGAAATTGGTGGAGAAATCGGGGAAAAAAGGGGGGGGAAAAAAGGCAAAGAAAAGGAAAATTTGAAGAAAAGGGAACAATTAAAAGGGAAAACCAAAATAAGAAAATTGAGGAAAGGTTAAAAACAAAAGAAATGGAGAAAAAAAGGAATTTAAAAAACAAAGGAAAAACAATTTCTTGATTAACAACCAAAAACAAATAAGCCAACAAAAGGAAGGGATAATAAAAGCCAATCGGCCTCACAAGAACGGGCCAAATAACCTCCAAAATGGGCAAAACATAACCAATTAAAAGGAAATAAATAATCAAGGTTAAAAAAAAAAAAATTCACACAAAGAAAACAAAGATCAACACCAAGGAGAAAAAAACCAAATAACCAAAGGCAAAAAAGGAATCAATACGAAGATAAAAAAATACCACATGAAAACACCCCGAGGAAATAAGAAATCAAAAAACCCCTTACCCCGGTAAAGGTAAGATGAAAAAGGGAAATTGCACGAAACAAGCTGAAGGTCCTCCTCAAGGAGCAGCGCGTCATCTTGTCGCAGGCTGTTCTTGCTCAAGCTCATCATAAGCGAGTACTCGAGGTGCACCGTGATAATGAAGTTCCGTGGGGAGAACTGCCTCGCTCCATAGACTAGAGCGAAAGGTGTCCGCCAGTGGCTCGATTTGGCGTCATCCCCGATCGACCAAAGAACCACCGCAGCTCCTCGATCCAGCTTTCTTCCGTGACTTGTGCAGCCCGCTGAAAGTTCTGGTCTTGAGCCCGCAGCACTTCAGATTTGCCCTCTCCGCTTGACCGCTTCTCGGATGAGCACCAGAAGCGGCAGGCACTTGGCGCCAAGATCTTGGACGATTGCATGAAGGTGCGACTCGTGGAATTGTGTGCCGTTGTCGGTGATGATCCTGTTAGGAATTCCAAACGGCAAACAATCGACCAAGAACTTGATCGGCCGACCAAGGCTGTCACCTTCCTCACTGCTTCCACTTCCGCCACTTTGTGAACTTGTCGATTGCAACGCATAAGCACTTCAAAGCCCCACAGCTACCGGGAAAGGGGCCAAGAATGTCGAGCCCCTGCATCAAAAATGGCCAGGATAAAGGGATCGCCCGGAGAGCTTGAGCTGGCCGGTGTATCCGCTGGAATGGAACCGCACGCCTACACTTGGTTACTTGTGCAGCCAGCATCCGGAGGGTCGCTCGGCCAGAAGAAACCTTGCCGGAAAGCTTTGCTTGCAAGTGCGTTTCGGCGCCAATGTGGTGACCACATATGCCTCCGTATCTTCGCCAACAGCTTCGTCCATCTTCCCGTGAATACACTTCAATTTCACACCGCTGAGTCTTTATTCTGCATACAGCGCTGTCGACAAACCGTACATACTTGACCTGGCTACTCTTTCCGCTTCTTCTTGCTCTTCGGGAAGTTCTCCTGCCTTAAGGAAATGGACAATTGTTTGCGCCCATGTTGGAGCTTATGTTCGACAACAAGGACTAAAGGCATTCTGCTGCTGCGGAACATCCGCTTCTATGGCAAGAACCTCGCGGCTCGGCCGAGCTTGATGTTCCCGGCAAGCTTGCCGAGCAAAGGTCTTGTCGGGAGCGCTCCGCTTCAACGAAACAAACCCTAGGGCTTGTCGGGCAGACCGCTCCTCAAGATTTTTGGGGTTGAGCTCGATCTTCAGGCGCGGCGGCTTCGGGAAGCTCTCCGCCGAAAATAGTCATCGAGATCAACTTCCTCTTCTTGTTCCTGTCCAGCTTGATGGCGTTATAATGGTTGAGTCAGCTTGAGCACAAAAATCCCTGGTTCCACAGTAACTTGAGAAGCGCGACTTTGACAGCCATCAGCAATATCATTCTCGAGCTCTTGGAACATGTTCCATTTGCAGGCTGGTCAAAGTGCTCTTCTAGCTTTCACTTCATCAACGTAGGCTTCCATCAACGGACTCGATAATCTTTGTTTACTTGGCGGATTTACAAGCTGCGAGTCACCCCGACAATGAGCTTTTTGATCCCAAGGTTCTATCGCGATTCGAGACCGCAAGCAAACCTTCATACTCTCCAAAAGATTGTTTGTTGCTTGTCCTTGGGAAAGTGCATTTGAACTATGTACTTGAGGTGCTCTCCGTCCGTGCGATAAGCAAGCACACTAGCACCGCGCCTTGCAGCGAGAAGGCACCATCAAATACATCAGCCACTTTACTTGCTTCCTTGACGGGATGCTCGCTCGAATTTCTTCATCTTGCGCGCATGGCCCATTCTGCTATAAACTCGCCAATGCTCGCTTTGGATAGTTGAAGTGCTTTCAAACTTGAGGCCAAAGCTTGACAGTTCAGTGCCCACCGGACAATCCTCGCCTGCTGCTTCGGATTTTGCAATATTCTTCTTGGGAATGAGAGTGACGATCGTTATCTCATGTGCTTGGAAGTAATGGCGCTAGCTTTCGAGGCCATGAGGAGGCGTAAAAGCAATTTCGCACACCGTAGTACCTTAACCTAGCCTCTGTAAAAGGGAACCGACAAAGTAAACTGGGCGCTGCACCATCCTTTTTCGTGATCTTCTCGCAAGCTCGCTGCAGATCCGTCCTTGTCCGGACCAGCTTGTCGGTGAAGCCCTCGCTTGTCGCCGGATGCATCCGCTTTGGTTGTCGGGTCATCGCTCGCCTCCTTTCCACTATTAACGCAGCACTAACCACTTTGATTGGTTGCCGCTATATATAGCAGCAACTTCTCTTGTGGCCTAGGTGCGATAAGTATTGGAGTGGAGGACAACTTTTTAAGTCTGCGGTGCAGCCTCCGCCGGGAGTCCATTTAATTGGACCTTTTTTTCAAAATCTTGAAAATGGTAGGGCGCTGCTCAGCAGACTAGAGATAAACCTGCCGAGAGCAGCCACGCAACCGCAAGTTCAGACATCCTTGACGCGCTTTGGTGCTTCAATCTGCCTCCGCTTCGAGTCCATTTCATTGACCTGCCTTTTCAAAATCTTGAAAAATGGCAGGGCGCGTTCAGCACTCCAGAGATAAACCTGCCGAGAGCAGCCACGCAACCGCAAGTCTTCAGACATCCTTGACGCTTTGGTGCTTCAATCTGCTCAATGGCCTTGATCTTGTCGGGATTGGCTTCAATTCCCCGCCGAGACACCGAAGAACCCGAGAAGCTTGCCGAAGGGACTCCAAACACGCACTTCTCGGGTTGAGCATGAGGTTGATCTTGCATGCAGATTTGCAAAGGTCTCATCTAAATCTTGAACCATTAGCTGTTTGTCTTGCTTTTGACCACTATGTCATCCATGTAAGCTTCTACATTTCTGTGCATTTGCGCTCAAAAGCGCCATGGACTACTCTTGCAAACGTTGAACCAGCATTCTTTAACCCAAAAGGCATCCGTGACAAAACAAGATGTGCCACATGGGTGATGAATGCGGTTTTCTCCCATCCTCTTCGCCATGAAGATCTGATGATATCCTCGAGTATGCATCAAGAAATGAAAGCAAATCACATCCGTACCGTGGAGTCAACAACTGGTCGATGCGCTGCAAGGAAATGGGTCTTTGGGACAAGCTTTATTAACATCTGTGAAGTCGATACAAAGTCTCCATTTCCCATTTGCCTTATGCACAACTACAGGATTGGCCAACCACGTGGGATGGAGCACCTCTCGACAAGGCCTCGCCGCTTCTAGTTTCTTGATCTCTTCGCAATGAATTCTTGGCGCCCACCGCCGCTTCGACTTTCTCGCTTTGACGGGTCGCGCGATGAGGACAAACAGCTAGGTGGTGCTCAATTACTTTCTCGGAACACCGGGATGTCGACGCTGTTGCCATGCAAACACATCGACATTCCCCGCAGGAAAGCAACGAGCGCCGCTTCTTCCTATTTAGGGTCGAGAGTGGCACCGATGGTGAAGGTACCACCGTTGCCGCCTCCTTGGCGGCACCTTCTTGGTCTTCGGTGGAGCTGCCATCGCCTTCTTGCACTTGCGGTGGAGCTCGATGGTGCGTCCTCGACGGTAGCGCAGCACCAAGAGGTGCGCTTGCTGGAGTGGGCATCAGAGCTCTTGCCGGACAAAGTGGTCTTGGCTTTCTTCTTCCCCCCGAGAGCTTCAGCGGCAAGTGATTTGCTATCTGTTGCAGCTGCTGCCTCCCGGTAAATCTTGTCGGCGCAGATAAGAGCATCCTTCTTGTCGCCATGGACAGAAATGACACTTATCGGGCCTGGCATCTTGAGCAAGTTGTATGCATAATGAGAGGCTGCCATGAACTTGGCGGTTTACCGACGGCCGAAAGTACCCCATTGTAAGGTAATGGAAAATCAGCAACGCCGAACGTGACCCTCTCGACCCTGAAGTTTAGCTCGCTGCCAAATGTTACCGCAACGTGATCTTCCCTTCGCTTGCTCCTTCCGGGTTGATTCCTTGGAATGTGCCGCTCTTCGAGCTCGCTGTCGTGGATCTCAAGCTTCGGAGCACCACGAGGAGATCAGGTTTAAGCCGGCCCGCTGTCCAACTAACATCTTGGTGACCTTGAGGTTGCGGATAGTTGGTGAGACCAACATCGCAAGCACCCGACCGCAGTTATGCGATCGGGTGGTCCTCAATATCAAAGATGATAGGTGTGTCGACCATTTCGGAGGCTTGCGTGACTCACGGATGGTTCTCTTTGCATTAACTTCCCGCATCCACCGCTTGAGTTGGCGGTGTGAAGTATGCGCAGAAGCACCGCCACAACGCAGAGGACCTCTGTGGCTTTCTGAAACTCCCGCCATTAGTCTCGCTGCCTTCCATATCTTCATCGCTGCCGCCGCGTTTCATCCTGTCGCGCCGCGGAGGTCTGTCTCCTTGCATTGCTTGGCCTTGCCGCAAGCGCCCTCCCCCGCCGGTCGCTTCTTTCTAACTCCCCCAAAGACCTTCCTGGCCTTCTCCTTGTCGCGCCGCTCGTACTCAGCCTTCGCTGTTCAACAACCTGCTCGACCTTCTTGCAGCTCGGAGGTCATGGCCCTTGGTACGGTGGATCTTGCAAGATTGTTTGTTGGGCTGTCACCGCTTGTTCGTGACCGCCACATTTTGGCTTGTCGGTGTCAGCGGCAACCTCCTTGCCGGCCACCAACTTTAGCTTTCTTGGCGGCACCACTGCTGTCGGACTGCTCGACAACCAGCACCTCTTTGCCCTTCTTCTTTACGTTGTTCCGTCACCCGCTCTTCTTCGCCGGGCGGCCCCTCACTATCGATCCTGCTTCAGATTCTCTCCCGGGAGTCTCCTCCCTTCCTCAAAGACGCGCACACTTGTCGGCCGCATACAGCTCACCGACGCCCTTGACTTTGCCCATCGCCATCTCTTCCCTCATCTCGCGGTTCCGCGACGCTTTGATGAAACGCTACCGATCACCGCGCAGGTGGACATCCGATGTTGTAGTGCACACGGCTGAATCTTCAATGAACTTGGCGCAGGACTCTCCTTCCTTCGGGCGCAGCAGATGAAGGTCGCTTTCTTAGCTATGAGGTTTGTGGTCACCGTGAAGGCGCCGACAAACTGATGGCATAGATTCGCCTAAGAGGATATGGATCCGTCCGCAAGTGCATGAGCCGGATTCGACATTGGGCTTGAGTACCAGGCGAAGTAGTTGGCAAGGATCTTGTCGCCTCGCCCCCCGCAGCTTGCACCGCGATGGTGTAGATATCGAGGAACTCCGACGGATGCGCTCTTGCCATCGTATTTCTCCGCACATCTCGGCTTGAAATTTTTCATCACCATCGACTTGCCGCAGCTCACGAGTGAACGCAGGCAACCTCATCACAGACGGCAAGTCGCTCGTTCTTCGGGCGCATGCATATCGACAGAGGCCAGCAGCCGCTGGTCGGATTGACGCCGCTTCTCTTCGCCGCCGGCGCGAAGTTCGAGCGCTTTCTGTTGCCGCTTGAAGAACTTGGCGCCGATCACGGCAAGCTCGTGGATCCGGCGACGCAGGGAGTCGCCGCCGAGGTGGATCCGACGAGCTGGTGATCTTGGCCTTCGGGTGGAGAGTGCATGGTGGTTGCACTTCACAGGTTTCTCTGCCGCCACCGCTCGGCTTTATCGCCTTGCCGCGGCAGCGATGTAGTTGGTTGCCGCGAGCGCCGCGTTAGCAAAAGCCGATGAGACTCGGATGGTGGCCCTCCATTCGTCGACCTTGTCGGCCGTTGGAGGGTAGTCTAGGAAGCGATTGAGCTCTTGCCAAGGCTTCCGCCAAGTGGTGGGTGGCAATGGCGAACGCTGCGAGGAGCGGATATGCTCGGACTTCTAACTATGTTAGAAGGAGCAGCATCCCGCCCAGCGACCATACCCGCCGTGCAAAGATGTTTGGCGCACGCTGGTCTTGAGGGCCTCGCGATCCTCCAGCTCGGTCTTGATCCAACGAGCGATGGTACTATGAATACCATGACGCTGTCGGTCCCCGCCTCTGAGATGGGCGCGATGCGTGTCTACGGACGCCGAGGTCTGCGCCCTTGTCCTTGGACTTGGCGGCGTCATGAGCTCCTCGTCGACCCCGTTCTTCCGCGGCGTCTTCCCGCCACCCGTTTGCTCCGGTGGTGGCGGGATCGGCGTGGAGCGGCTCGGCGCCGCGAAGCCTTCTTCTTCCGGTGTCATGTTGATGAAGATGATGAAGATGTTGAAGATGTTGCTCGTGTGAGCGCCGGATCAGGTTCACACAGCCTCGACGCCTCTACCGGGCGCCCAAAGATGTCGGGAGGTTGATCGAACTCCACGAACACCTATGGGACGGCGGACCGAGCCCCTTTCGGTTCGTGGGGGCGGAGATTGCACGAAGAGCAGATCGAGGCGAAACACCACGAGCAGTTTACCCAGCCGGAGCTCTCCGGAGAGATAATACTCCTCTTTGCTTATCCGATTGTATTGTGTTCTTGCTAGGGAGCCAGAGAGCTACAAAACCTAGCGTGAATGTCTATGGTTTCGAATGAGTCGAACCGACCCCCCCTCTACGTTGCGCATGGGCCTCCTTTTATAGGCTCAAGGGGTCACCAACAGGTGGCAACGTAAACAAGGGCAAAATGGTAAAATGAGCTGCGGTTGGTACTGACTACTTTATGTACAGTGTATTCTACCTAACTTTCGGCTGACAGGGACAAAAGCATTAAATGCCCGTCCATGTCACCTAAGCAGTCACGAGAAAGAGACCGTCGGGCGCCACAACTTACCACGATGGCATTCTTGTCGGCCACATCGCTTTTGCTGCTCCATTGGCTGCCTGACCTCTTGACATATGGCGCTGGAATGGTCCCATGGCGACACGTTGGTGGATGGTGGAAGCGGAGATGAAGAGAGGTTGCCTGCGTGCAAAGCGCCTTGCCGCGGCTGAATCCTGTCGCGTCGGAAGCTTGTCGCTCATCCGAGCCTTCCCGGCAAGCTCCTCTGCCGGGGTCTTGTCTTCTGCGTGCCTTGAGTGGCCTTCCCGGCAAGCTCCTCTCTTGGGGCCTTGTCTCCTTGGCTTAAATACTTTGTTTTGAATGGCTCCAGAGGAACCATGGAGGCCCTTAGTGGTCACCGAGCAAGCCCTGCAGCTTGTGAGGTCTTCTTGCCTGCCCGTGCGCAGTTCGGGATACTAGGGTACCCCTACTCTAGTACACCGACAGTTGGGAATTTCGTTATTTTCATATTTGAGTTTTCTCGAATTTTGAAAAGTGGATCGTTTGATTTTAATTATTCTCTCTTTGAATATTTATTTTAGGAGAATTAAAAGAGAGAGGATAGAATTACTTCCTCAAAATAAAGAAATATTGGAGATTTAATATTAAAATCAATAAGAATATAGAAACATATGCGTTTTTCAAAATTGCATTAGAGTCCCAAATAAATGTTCACCTTGTCCGGTAGATTTTTAGAGGACGGGGAAAATTTATTTCAGGATTTTTGGAGTCCGTTTAGTATTTCTTTTCTTGGTTTTCCTGCGCGAAATAATTTTAAAAAAAGGTCAACCGCCCTACGGGCCGTACTAAAACCGGATTTTTTTTTCGGTAGGGGGCTTTATAACATCTTTGCCCGAGCCGCCCGAGGCCCAAGTCCGCCAAATTGACCCCCCGGCCCAAACCCACCATCACTTGCCGCGTTCACGCCGCCATTGCTTGCATTTGCCCGTCGCCGAGCCGCCACCGCCAATCACCCGCGTCGTCGCCGCCCGACCCCGCCGCCAGAGCCGCTCGCCGCCGCTGCCGTTTTGTCGGACCTCGCCAGAGGTAGCCGCCGCCGCCTCGGTTTTCGTTAGAAAACCGTCATTTTGTTTTTAGAACCCGCGGTTTATTTTTTAGATTGGTTTTTTCCCGGTTTAGTTATTTAGCAAACGCTCGTTAGTTTGTTCGTTTTAACGAACGGTTTTCACCGTTTAGCCGCAGACAGCGAACATTCGTTCGTTAGTCTGTTCGTCAGTTTTTCTTTTTCTCAGATTTTTCGCGATTATTTGGGATCACGATTTCCGATCCGATTTTCGTTTTAGTTTATTTTTTCGTTCCTTTATCGGAATCAGGCGATTCAAGCGCCTAGAGTTTCGTCTCAAAGCCCTCTTTCTGTTTAACCAACTTAAACAAGTTTTTGTTGCTGTAAAATTTGACTTTAGTCCAGATTAGTAAACGAAGCTTGTTTCTTTTGCAGTTTGAGTTTCGTTGCTTCATTTGATTTGATTCTTTTTGCAAACCGGAGTTCTTAAGTTGAACTTTCTAGTTAGATCTTCTTATTTGAGTTTTACCCGTGCATCTTTGCTTGATTGCTTATTATATGCTTGTTTGTTTGTGATAGAGTACCTGGAGTGCGAAGCGTGCTACTATGAGTCTCTAGGTTTCACTGATCATCAGCAACGCAAGTAACACTTTGATCATACCTCTTTACTACCCAGTTTTATTGCATTAGATCAATCCTCAAACAATTGCATGGTTAGGATCTGATTAAAATGTGGGTTTGGGAAGTAGATGAGGTAGTACCTATTCACCTGTTTATTATCAAACCTTTGGAGTTACTTCTACATTGCTTATATTGCTATGCTATTGCTCGTAGACGTGGTTTGGGTTTGAGTGTATCCATGAGAGATGTGAGTATTGTTAATTAGTGGTTAACTTAAGGTGGCAACTTTAATACACATCTGGGTGGATTGAGGCACCTGGGGAACCCAGTGTTGCTGTTTTTGGAAATCGAGTGCACCGTAATTTTCCTATGGACTGCCACCCAGGCTCAAAGGGATCATAAGATTATTCATGCTAGAAACTTCCGTGTGCAACCACATGCCATTATGGGCTCTCGCATCACTACAAAAAAAATACACTTCCGTGATGATACGTGTTTGTCACGATGAGGTCGCGTTTTTGTCATGCATGTACATCCATGACAAATTTATGCGAGAATCAAGATAGTCATACATGTCTTTGTCGTGAAAGTGTTCCATGACATTACCAAAATTATCATCACGGAAGTGTCCACTTCCATGACGATAAATCGCGTCACGAAGTGCTTTCGTCAAGGGTGACCGACACGTGGCATCCACCGTAGCGAACGCCGTTAAGCTATCGGGTCGGATTTTGGATCCGATAACCCGTTAACGACCACGACCAATGCCGATTTTCCACGTGTAAAATTCTCATTGGTGGCGGATCCGTGTCGACTCGGCGTTGCACGGTGTCACTCATCCAGCGGTCGAGATGGGCCTATGATATGTTGACACGTGGACCGGCCCAAAAGTGGCCCAAAAGTTTAAATGGGCGGCCCAACGAAGGCCCATAAGATTTAGCGGACCATAATGGGCGGCCTAGCTAAAGGCCCACAAAATTTAGCGAACCATAATGGGCGGCCCGACTAAAGGCCCACAAGATTTTGCGGACCACAATGGGCGGCCCAGCTAAAGTCCCACAAGATTCTGCAGACCATAATGGGCGACCAGCTAAAGGCCCAACATTCTCATCAAATCGGCCCGTCAATGGCCTGGTCTAAACTTGTCATCAATGCGGCCCATGGTCGCTTCGGCCCGTTAACGATCCGCTAAGTAATTGGGCGAATTACGGCCGGTGTATTCCGGCTGTTAAAGGTCCGGCTTCATTTGGGCCCATTCGAGGCCATCAAAACTTTCGGCCCATAAGCGACCGTGAAGGATTTGGGTCATATTCGGCCATGTCGTCATTACGACTGTTAGAGGCCCACTATAGATTTGGCCCACTTTCGGCTGTTGTCATTTTGGCCCGTTAGCGGACGTAAACCATGGGCCATATGTGGCTAACGTCATATCGGGCCATTAACGGCCCATATAAAAATGGCGATAATCTAGCCGACCAAAGTTCCGGCTGTTAAAGGCCGTGTATTATGTCGGCGCATTTACTGACCCGTCAAATTTCGACTGTCAAATATCCGCATGGTAAATGGGCCACCATTTCGACTGCTAAGTCCGATGGGTTATTTGGCACAATCAGGGCCCAATCTCACTTCGGTCTATTAAAGGCCCATGTTTTTATGGGCTCGACATATTTACACACTAAGCGGCCTACTTTTCTTGAGGGCCCAAATTATGTTTAGGCCTATTAAAGGCCCACTATGGGCACATGCCTACGAGAAAAATTTGAAAGCTTATGCTAATTTAAGCCCAGATATTTTAGTGGGCTACATGCCAATTCGGCCCGTAATCATTTTAGCCCAATTGGAATGGGCCCGACGAATGTTGGCATGTTGGGCTCCTCTGAAGCTTTCGTCGAATACATTACTAAGATAAACCTACACTATACAAAAATAGCGTCATAATTCTGCAGCACTGTGGCGGCATCATAAATGTTGTATCACAACAAAATAAATTCAATCATACAACAAAAGGCCTGTTGGCATAAAGTTTACTGATCCTTCGGATAAAAGCACCATCGGATGTATAGAAGCACAGATCATTTGACTGAGTGCTAATGTTTGTATGTGTAGAATCGATGGGCGACGATCTCCACCTTTTTCCGCCATTGCTCTTCAACAACGAAGCGAATGTCGATAGTCGGTTTCAAAACCATTCATATCTTGACGACATTTCTCAACCACTATTCTTGTTTCGAAACAACGTCCATTAGGGATTGGACTTGTATGCGGAGCACAGATATATCACTCATCTAGCGGGAAGATTTTGTTCGATGGCGATTTGGGCGAGGTTACCTTGACAACCAACCCAGAATTACGGGGAAGGTGCTTTTTGCCTTTGTTAGTGGAGAATCTTGGCCTTTGCTGCGGCAAGAGGTGACATTGTGCTGTAGTAGCCTCGTCACCTTCAAGTGGTTGTGGCTGTTCAATCATTTGTTCCATAGCTTCACGAAAGTTTGAACTTGTAGATTAGTGTACCGGTGAGTTACTAATGAGACAAAAACAAACAAAGTAGGTTAAAGTTTATACATAACTTATTTTGGTGAACTACTGTAATACATTAGCATGTATTGTAGTGCCAACTACATAATAAAATCACTTTGGAACATATGTCCATGTAGCATGCCTCTTGTATTGTCTATTTCCTCACATTCGTTGACATCTAAGGATAAAGAGACATGGTTTAAAGTAGGATGAACATAGTATGACATCATTCATATCATGGGCAAACAGATATAAAACAAACAGGCTATTTTATCATTGTGTGCGCGCGTGAACATAACAACTAGATTACAGATCAAGACCAAAGAATATCCTTCATCTCTTTTAAACCATGTAAGGTGAAATGATACGTTAAGACAATTGTGTATAAAAGTGAACAGAGTAAGCGACATTGGCTGCAAACCAAGTAGTTAAATGAACACATCACGGTACCAATCAGTTCAAAGCGGGAGGAGTAAGGACTTACAACAAGCTGGTGTGCTCATGCCCTTCATCTTGCTGGTGTGGCAATCCTTGAAGATTTACACTTGCATTGGTTCAGGTTCTTTTTGGTCCGCACGGGCTTTCCGCTATATTTGGAACAAGTCAATATAGATACGATAATATGGCACAAAAAAGAAGGAAGTAGCAGCTATTTACAAGAGCCTCGCGATGTGCAATATAGCTACGAGATCCTGTTGTCATTGGAATTTCACTTTAGAGCGGTTGGTTTTGTTCTTCAAGCAGTTAGCCTAGAAGAAGATACACTTGTAAGGCACATACATAAATACAAGTTCAATATGTGGTCGATCAAATACATATAGCCTACGATACTTTGGATCGGACCGGTGTTTAACGAGGGCTGTCCGGTCTTCATCGTAATATATTCCCTTTGGAGATGTTTGGGCGATTTCATTGTTAGCCTTGCCTTCAAAGTGAGATTTTCTAAGGTGGTACCGATCTTTGTGCGAGCGGTGAAAAACATGAGTGCATGCTTGTTTAGTTGCATCATCTTTCGGATCAACTTGAACCTCATCTGTTGAAAAAGAATGTGAGTCTTATTAGGAGGAAGCTAGAAAGTATGGGACGAGCAAGACAATATTACTAATTGCGATGAATAACATTACTTACGGATAAATGGTCAAGGAAGGTGTTAAAGCTGGGTATTGTCTTTCTCATTCTGTCTTGGATCCACGTTGGGAGGATCTGCGCATGACACCTAACAGCGGCTGCCTCGATACTAACTTGGCTGACTCTGTAGCATCCGTGGCCTTTTAAACCTGCCTCAAAATGGATCTCCATTCTTCCTCCTTTAGATTTTGTTAATCATCAAGCATTATCCACGATGTCTGTTTCGCTTGCGCCCGTGGTGCTAGTTCAACAACGAATATGGAAAGTGTTAGTGTACATCAAGCTGTGAGAGTACATATAAAGGAGCATGCAAGCGCAACTTGACTCGGTCGGTACCGTCTTGGTGTTGATGCTCATGAGGTTCATCTGATCTTGCCAAGTCCTGTTGTGTCAGCGATTAGCTTGAAGTAGTGTTAGGTGTGAAGGCAGCTTGGGAACTGGCGATTCGGAGCAAGCGAGCGAGTAACTGGTTGAGATCTTTGATGCAGTTGAAGCGGATGCTGCAGCTGGTGGAGCAGGTGATCTTGTGTTTGTAGATTTAGCGGTGGACTTGGACCTTCTACTGCACTATAAGTACCAGCAGAATCTCGACGGCAGAGCCTTTTCCGTTTCACCCGACGAGTAACAACACTCCCTACTATATTATTTTCCTTGCTCTTTTTTGACTTTGCCATGTCAAGCTGTACCCACAACACAAAAGAATAAAATCACTCTTGAACTCATTGATGCATGATCTGGACAAGCAATACTTTGATGTAAGACAACCGTATGAGGATGGAATATGTAAGAAAAACAGGACGGCATGACATATTCACAGCTACGATGTGCAAACTAAGCAGAAGGATTTTCAAGAAAATAGAAGTAATGCAAGCTAGACACCATATGAAAGATGCAACCAATATTACTCGCCAAGTTAAAAGTGTCTTGTCATAAGTGGCAATTCGAAAAATTAGAAGCGATTACAACGTAGAAATCAATGCAAGATGCAACCACTATCAAACTGCCATGTTAAAAGCGTCCAATCATGAGTTCTTGATGCGGGATACACAACAATGATACTTTGATGTAAGAACATGGTATGATAGATAGATGCGATGTATTCTAGACACGAAAAGCCATGTCATATGCACATGTATAACATATAAACTCAGCAGGTGCAATTTAATCAAAATAGAAGAAATACAGGCTAGACAACATATGCAACATGAAACCAATTATCACTTTGTCAACTTAGAGCAAGCACACTGCGATGGTGGAGTCACGGAGATGAACTCATCATGTAGACTTGGGACTTCAACTTCATTAGCGATGGCGTGGCAAATCTAGAGAGTCTCTGTTTGCGTCGGTGCGGAGTACCACCAACATCCCTAACACTCTTTTCCTTCCTATTTTCTGATATTGCCTTATGAAGTCAAAACCACAAGAAGATGAATAAAATTAGCTCTGCATAACTGGTTGATGCATGATACAGACGAACACTACTTTGATGTAAGGCAAGCGTGGGAGGATGGAATATATACAAAAAAAGACAGCGTTTCATATTCACACGTACGATAGGAGGATGGAATATGTATGAAAAAACAGTAAGCGGAAGGCATTTCAACAAAATTAGAAGAAATGAAAGCTAGGCACCATATGAACATGCAACCAATATCACTCTATCAGGTAAAAAGTGTCTCGTCGTAAGTGCCATTTCAAGAAATTAGAAGCAGTACAAGCTAGAAGACAATGCAAGATGCAACCTACATCACAGTCCCAAGTTAAATGTGTCTTATGGGTAAGTGATCATTGCAGCTATAAGTTGTAAGCTATGCAGATGCAATACAAGCTAGACATCATACGCAACATGGAACCACATATAATAGTGCCAAGTTAGATCAAGCACCTGTGATGGTGGAGTAGGGGAGATGTGCTCATCATCTACACAGCTACGTTGTCTGCCTAGCCTTGTGTTGTCTTGCGAATCTTGTTGGGAGGATGGCGGAGTAGAATATGTAGAGAACCTCCGTTTCATTTGCTCGGAAGGACCACCATCATCCAATGCCTTGCCAATTTCCTTCAGCTTTATTGATTTTGCATTGTGAGGTCATACCGACAAGAAAAGGAATATAATTACGCTCTTGAACTCATTCATGCATGATCTTGTGAACACTACTCGATGAAAGGCAAAGTCATGATACGAGGATGGAATATATGAAAAAATGGGCTGACGACATATTCACACCTATGATGTGGTAACTAAGCGAAGGCACTTCAACAAATTAGAAACAACGCAAGACACCATATGGAAGGTGCAATCAATATCACTCTGCCAAGTTAAAACTGTCTCGTCATAGGTGGCGTTCATCAAACTAGAAGCAATACATGCTAGAAATCATATTCAAGGCGCAAACCAATATCCTGCCAACTTAAAGGTGTCCCATCATAAGTGATGCGGATACACAAGAAGAGTAGTTTCATGTAAGAACATGGTGTGATAGATAGATATAGTATGTACCAAAAACAGGAAAGCGTGTCATATTCGCATGTATCATGTGTAAGCTAAGCAGATGCATTTTACACTAATTAGGTGCAATATGAGCTAGACACCATATGCAACATGCAACCAGATATCACCTTTGCCAAGTTAGAGCAAGCACCTTGGATGGTGGAGTAGGGGCGGAGACTTGGACCATGTAATGCACTATCAATACAAGGAGAATGATACAGATGCTCCGTTTACGTTCTTCTGAGAGGACCACCATCATCGCCTTCCTTACTCTTTTCCTTCCTCTTTCTTGATTTTGCCTTGTCAAGTCAAACCCACAAGAAAAAGGAATAAAATTTGCTCTTGAACTTATTGATGCATGATACTTGTGAACACTACTTTCATGTAAGGCAGCCGCATGATAGGAGGATGGAATATGTATGAAAAACAGGACGGCGTGACATATTGACATGTATGATGTATAAAGTGTAAACTAAGCACAAGGTGCTTGAACTTATTAGAATCGATGCAAGCTAGAAACCATATGAAAGATGAAACCAATATCACTCTGCCAAATTAAAAGGGTGCCCTAACAAATGTATTTGACCAAATTAGAAGCAATACATGGCAGCAGCTAGAAATAATATGCAATATACAGCGAATAAAGGTGACTCATCGTAAGTAATTGATGCAGGATACGAGAGAGAGGTAGTTTCATGTAAGAACAAGGTTAACACATAGATGTAGTGTGTACCAAAAATAGGAAGGCATGTCATATTCACAGTATAGTGTGTAAACTAAGCAGATGCAATTTACCTAATTAGAAGCATTACAAGCTAGACACCGTATGCAACATGCAACCACATATCACCTGCGAAGTTGGAGCAAGCACTGTGATGGTGGTGTAGGGAAATCTGTCTTCAGTGCAGAGCAACGTTCAATATCTTCATTTAGGCTTGCTGTTTCTTGAGAATCATGTGGAGAGGATGAAATTGCATTCTTTATAAGAGTATTAAATCTCATATTAACCCACAGCGTGTTGTCTCATCATAAGCGATAGCCTTGAGGATACACAAGACCAGTAGTTTGATGTAAGAACATGGTGTGATAGGCGGATGTAGTATGTACCAAAAAGCAGGAAGGCGTGTCATATTCACATGTATAATGTGTAAGCTAAGGAGATGCAATTTAACAAATTAGGAGCATTGATGAGGGATACACAAGAGAAGTAGTTTGATGTAAGAACATGGTTAATAGAAAGGCGTAGTATGTACCAAAAATAGGAAGGCATGTCATATTCACGGGTATAATGTGTTAACTAAGCGGATGCAATTTACCTAATTAGAAGCATTACAAGGTAGACACCATATGCAACATGCAACCACATATCACACTTTGCCAAGTAAGAGCAAGCACCTGCGATGGTGGTGTGGGGAATTGCGGTGATCAACTAGAGAGCTCGTTGACTATCTTCATTTAGCCTTCTTGTTTCTTGAGAATCATGTGGGGAGGATGACCTTGCACTCTTTAAGCAGTAGGGCGTCTCACATTAACCCACCGGTGTTGTCTCATCATAAGTGATTGACGAGGATACAAAAGAGCATTAGTTTGATGTCTGAACATGGTTAATAGACATATGTAGTATGTATCAAAAATAGGAAGGCATGTCATTATCAAAGGTATAATGTGTAAAGTAAGCAGATGCAATTTAACCAAATTGGAAGCAATACAAGCTAGACACCATATGCAACATGCAACCACATTTGACAGCGTGAAGTTAAAGCAAGCACACAGGATGGTTGTGTGTGGCAATTGAGATCATCAACTGCTGAGCTACTTTTCTTGTCTCCAGCTGCGACACTACAACCATTAGGCGTTGAAAGCGCTTCTGCTTATCTTGAATTACCTTTGGGCGACTTACATCTTTTCTTTTACGCATTCATCAACACTGCGTTAGAGTCTGAAATACCCATGCATAAAAAACAATAGTGTGAGTATGGGTGAAGTGTGTGCACAATTAGTGCAGTGTAAAGGTAGCGAGATAGCAGGTCGGTGAGAAATAAATGACGGAGACATATGATAGCTCTACAACATGCATGGCACACTCAATTACTACAGGATTCTATGAAAATAACAGTCATTGAAAGCAAATAGGTCAGTCCATTTTTCTGCACCGTCCGATGTACAAAGAGCGGGAGATCGCCTTCATCTACCTCCGGCCGATCGGTGTTGGCGATCTTCCTCGAAACGCGCTTGACGACCACGGCCAGATATTCCTCCCTACTGCGCCTCCCTCGACCTCACCACATCGCCGTGCTTGCACCGCCCCGACCATCCATTCAAGCCCGCCGACCTCCGGATCGGGCGCAAGCAGCTCCGCGCCCACACCCTATGATAGACACCGATCGCCGCTTCCCGGGAGCAGGCGGACTAGGTGCTCCGCGCCTAAGCGGGTGCTGCTTCTTTAATTGCGGTTCAATTGACCCTGAATTGAAATCCAGGCAGACTCTTGACCTCTAGCAAAGGTGAAATAGTAAAGGGAGAAACCTTGTGCATTTAGTATCACGAAGAAGATGCGATGAAGCGCTCAACTAGTTTCTTTCATGGGATGAATACGGTGTGGCGGAGGCGTAAGATTTGCATGAATAAGGGAAGAGGAGTACCTCTTTACTGCTGGCGATCTTGTGTCCTCCTTCATTTTTCCGATGATCTTGTTGTTCACGAAACCAGAAGTTGTGGAGGCGGTGCAGCCTTGGGCGAACCCATGGCCAAGTTGTTGAGTGTGGTGCGGTGGCCGTCTATCGGCGGCGGGGAAGCAGATCCGAGGCGGCGAACAGCGGCGTGGCGGGAACAGCTCGGTGCGGTGGGCGGTTGCGATGGAGCCGCATGCGGTGAGGCGCAGGACGGCGTGGTCGGAGTGGTTACGATGCAGGCGCCGTCGGCGTCGGCGTCGTGGAAGCAGCTCTGCCTCGGCTTCACTGCTAAGTCCTTGAGGGTGTTGCGGTTGCGGTTGCGTTGGACGACGGCGTCGGGTACCGGCTCGGCGTGATGGAGGAGGCGGCGGTGGATTGGCGCTATGGGGTGGAGGGCGGAGGAGGTTGGGGTTTGCGGCTGGTGGAGAGGCGTTTTCACGCCCATGGAGTATGAATGGGGAAGCGGAGGGAGGCGGGCTGGCGGGGAACTAAGGGGAACAATGTTTGGTTTGAGACACGCTTGTTTGAAATTTGGGAAAGTTACAAACTTTGCCCCATCTAAATTCGGACATATTGTGGGTTGGGGTAGGACAGTCATGTCGGTGTCCCAAATGTGGGCGGGATAGATTTGGCGGCGCATGGGTGTTTAGGCGCCCACGTATGAATGCTTCTCAGGCGGTTGAGGCTGGCGTCTTGGTGAAGTTACAAACCTACGGTTTAGACCTTTGGACATCGGGCCGATAGGCTACGGGCCAGAGTCGGGACAGTATTTTCCTACCACCAAAACATTAGTCTCGCGGTTTCGGGTGACGAGAGGCCTATTGGCGCTTCATTCAATATTTGGGAGCGAAGCATTAACGTTTTCGGTTCTCTTGAATTGAACTTTCAGGATTTGTCAAACTTCACAAATCTTTACTCTTGAAAATCCTAAAGCTACGATTATTTTGGAATGGAGGGTACATTTTAATATACATTGTACAGTATATATTAAAAAATATGCAACTTACCTCAGTTCATGCATGGTTCCAGGTATAATCTCCTTGGTTGCAAAAAAAGTTAGATATGCGTATGAATATATATACCATGTTCAAACTCACAACAAAGATTGATGCCCCCTTTTACATCTGATTTACAAATGCCATTATCTCGGGTTCAAATAGATGAATGCACTTCCTATGAATTCGAATCTTCGAAACCCCCTTTATGTTGAATTCGACATGTATTTTATTTCATAGCTAGCAATTTGGAATGTATCCATGCAAGTGACAAATGTATAAAGTGCTTCACACTAACAACATGGAGTGCACTAATTAATGTTTATATATGAATTGCAAAAGCATCCATTGCTGTATTTCAAACCTCTCTCACTCTATGGATCGATAATATGAAATAAACACATGCACATGCTAGAATTCAATAGAGTATGGGTGTCGATAGACCGATTTTAGTCCATCGCAATTTTGCAAATTCATGATCTCATCCAAAATAATAATGCCATTTATATTTTAATTTAATCGTAGAACCGCCTTTTACACGTAGATATCTCTCTATCTAATGCATAAGTGCACACACTTTATATGCATCGGCATTTCTCTTTCACACATGCTCACAATCTCTCTCGGGGTGTCGAGGTGTCTCACACATGCTCTCTCTGTTTCTCTATCTCTCTTCGACTACTATGTACCACTCTTTTCACTAATCTCAGTTGGAAAACACTATTTCTCTCACATGCATATATACACATGGTCTCTACTAGCCCTCTATCGCACATATATGTGCCTCTGGCGTCTCCATACGTACATTATCTTTAGGCCTCTCTACTTTTGTTGCCCCCAGACACCTCTCTAATAGTAGTTGGCAGATATGATTTCATCATATCATTGGTGAGATATCCACAGCTTTTAGGCTGGATAGTATCTGAGGCAAAGTTTTACCCTAGTTCGGATCGGACCCTTGCGGTTGAAGAAAGAGCCTACTCACAGTGCTGTATATTAGTGTTAGGGGTGTGTACAAAGTACGTGAATACCGATTGTGCGTGTGTGTATATATACTATCGACGAACTAGCCCCCAAGCTTGTATAACATACTAAGGGCCTAGGGTTACAAATCATATATAGTCGGCTTATCACGGTGGGGATAGAGTCCTCCATGACTCTGGTAACCGTGTTGTCGCTGAGTCCTCCACATGGGTCTCCGTATAACACGTCTCGGTCCAACCTATATGTGGCGCAGGATGGAACCGACCCATGAGTCTTCATGTTGACCCACCACAACTAGAAATGATGTGCCCACCACACCACACACCAATCGGCCACTAAGAAAATAAGCATATCACGATAGTACAGCGGTATCTAGCTCACGATCGTCTCCATATTTTGTTGATGACAGCGGGACTTTGCATTTGATGCGTGCTCCGTATTTTGTTGGCGACACTTACGGTCATTGTATTTGAAGCGAAAGCACGATATGGTCCTTGGACTTGAGAATAAGCTCATCACGGTCACCACATACATTTTGTCGTGCTAACCAACATGTGGTTGGATGGTTAGAGGACGATGGTTTCTCGAGCCCACCAAGGTTAAAGTCCGGTGCTCGCATTTATCTTGTGTTAATTTCAGTATTTTCGGCGATGTCGTTCGGTGGGAGGAGCGTTCCATTCGACTCGAGGCACCTATGGTGACCGTAAAATCTCAAGATCATATATGCTGGCCCTCTCTCGAAGGTCGGTGGCGGACGGCGATGGGGAGTGGTTTCGGGAGGGCGGCGGCCGGCGGCGGGCGCGAAATGATTCGGCGGTGGTGGTTGGCGGCTCGGGGGGTTTGATGATAAGCTGGAGGCCCTTGATTTCGTATCCAACGGCTGGAAAATCTAATGACCAGAGATGAAAAAAGTCGATCAAGCGGCGTGTAGCCTCACCCGCGTACACATGCATGCCGCAAGACACGCATGCATGTAGGCGTCAACACTGACACATACACATAACATACACCGCACGCATCTTTGGCGTGCAACAACGACTGCGTAGACATGCACTCACGAACACACACACGTCGCGCACCATGCATGCAACAACAAACGCACCCTTTCACGCACGCACCCATGCATGCAACAACGTCGCACCCTTGCACGCAACACTTCATGCGCCTACATGCACACAACACACGGCGCAAGACACACGCTTAACTACATGAAAAAGATGACGTCACACTCAATGAACAATCATCGGTTTATGAAATGCCGCTTCGACCGCCTGGCCCACAAAGGTTCCTCATTGTGCGCTGCTGCGTTGGGTCAGCGACATGCAGGCCATGCACCCAAAGAGCCCTGCGTCGATGGAAGAAGCGGTCGCGGTGTCCTAGGTCGAGTCGAGGCGCCACTCGCGGCACGCCCGGTGAACACGCCTCCGTGCCGCATTCAAGCGCCTCCATGAAACCTGCCCGTGTGGGCCGAGAAACCCACTGCGGACACCGTCCGTTCATGACCGGGCGGCGTTAAGCATAGCGCCGGCGAGCTCCTCCGTCCGCCGTCTATTTAATCTCCGATTTAAGCGAGGCCAAGCGCCGACCAAGAATCGCACACCTCCGCGCTCCCTATCTCCTCCACCATTTTGTCCACTCTTACAATGGCTTCTGAAGAGTAGTTATTCGCATCCAAGCGGCTGGGTAGCCCGCGGATCTGAGCTATGCAGCTCGCTGAACCACCTCCCTTCCCTCGCCGACGGAGCGATTGCCGCCCCAAGCCAGCGTGCGGTTCAGCAACTTCGCCGCTCGAGCCAGCTCGACGAGGCGGCGCCGCGGCGTCGTTGCTTTGCCGTCCGCGCGCCACCTCGTCTGCATCTCTCGTTTACGTGGCGAGACTCCCATGCGGCGGCGCGCGCCATGCAAGCAGCAGCGAAGTCGGGTGCGCGGAGGAGCGGCGAGTCGGTGGCCAGCGCCTCGCGTCGCCGCCATCATCGAGGAGAAGTAGAACACGGGAGGCCGCCGCCGCTGGGTCCCATGAAGGCCACCGCGAGCGGCGCCGGCGTACACAACAGTGTCTTGCGGATCCTTTTGTTGCGAGGACCTTCGTCGACCCGCATGGGCTCCATGGAAGAGGTCAATGTTAGGATGAACTCGAGCGGTGCCGCCATGGCGAAGTAGTGGCGGTGATGAACTCGAACGGTGCGGCCACCATCATCTTTGGCACCAGCCAATGATATCAGTTGGGCAGTGGGGAAGCGAGCCGTCCTTTGCGCTGAAGCATATACCTCCGGGGCTGCCGGTAGTCCGGTGATCGTGCTGCCGGAGATGAGGAACACAAATCGATCGGCGGGCGACCATTTAGGTCATGTATTATATACATATGTTGTCCAGAACTAGCACCGCGTAGTTCATTTGAATGTAATGAAATCCGTCATGTTTGTGTGAAAATCTGGTATTTTATATGATTTCCGTCGTTGTTTATATGAAATACTCCGGTGGTTGCGTGAATGAGTATCAGTTTGTCTACGTGTTTGCGTGAATTTCGTCCGGTTGGTTGAGTTGCTGTCATAATGTGTGCGGCTACGGTTGGATGGCGTAATTTGCGGGTCATCGGTCGGTCTGCGGGCGGCTCGGGCGGCGTTGTGGGACAAAATAACACAGCTCGTGCGAGCTCGTCTCCAACGTGCGCGCTGTAGGATGCATGACAGCATGAGCACCCGAGCCGTTCCTCGTTCATCGGTGGCAAAAGCGCCCGTGGACAAAAAAATCGCCAATATTTTGGCTACCGGGCAAGATCAAACAGCCCCTCCCAACAGATTCAAATCCCTCGTTAGCCGTGGAATTTTTCCATGTGTTGTTTTCATGGACTAGCAAGATGCCCGTGCATTGCGGAACATCAAGATGGATTTTTTACAAACTCCGCATGCATGCAAGGGATAATTAATGTCCTCCTTTGCTAGTACCACGAGGCAAACACCATTAATATTGCATCGATTAGTGTTAGTGGCCTTGTATATCGCAAATTGTAATTTTGATAGTGGCCCTTGTATATAAAAATGGAGGGAGAAATATGAGAGATAAGGTGAGGAGGAGTGGGCGTGGTGCCGTGGTGGTGGTGGTGGTCGGACTGGGTGGAGGCATTGGGATGGACGGCGCATTATGTCTAGGTTTGTATCTCTCTCACACACCCACGTGGGTGGGGGCGTGCCTGAAGAGAAGAGGTGCACACACGCGCACGCGTACTCCGTCTCTTTCCTAACCACACCCAGCGGGTACACGGTGGAGCTCATTTCTATATGAAAAAGGCAGCCCACGTGGTAATTTGGCACGTGTCTTTGGTTGTCCACTTGGTGGAGGAGGATCGTCTACCACGGGTGAACAAACAAATTGCGACTTGGCGTTATGTTAAATTAAAAAAAGAGGCAAACAATGTGGGGCCTACCTTAGAAGCAAGGCTCTATACCTTTGGAATACTTTTGATGTGTCCGTCAACTCATGAACAAGGAGAAACTTGCTTAGTCGCCGTCTCCCCATACAGGCGCGGTGGCTCGTGGGATGAGGTGAAGCTGGAGTACTCTTGCGCCTTCGCCCGCTCCCTACCCGCTGCCTTGTGATGGCTCAACCACGAGGAGAAAATTTTACTACACCCTCCGTTTACTCCTCGTCCCTACTACGTACTTTGGTTAGTACTCCTCTATTTACTTATAAAAGGCCACTATAAAAATACATTTTGCATCTATACAAGGCCACAAATAGTAATCGAGGCAAAAGTTACTACTTCCTCCTTTCCGATTTATGGCTCAATTTCAAAATCTCTCCAACCAAGATAGGCGATGAGTGGTGAATTAATTTAAGTAGTTTGCACGATCGCTTGTTTTTCTCAAGAAGTTATGTTTACCGAGGCATTAATTAGAGCGAATGCATGAATGACCACTAAATTTCCATGAACTTGTACATGCATTGGTTAGTTTCCTCTTGACCTTTGCTTGCGTCGGGTGATCTAACGCACCTCAAAATCCAACATGTAATGGTACTACTACTAGTATAGTACTAGAATTGAGACTTATCAAGCGGAAAAGCGAATGTTTTTAGATGAGCCCTATAAACCCTAGTGGGTGCATACTCGGTAAAACAGATTTTTCCAAAACTAAGTCGCTCCATTTCATGAATTCTGTAGTATACTCCTCCGTCGGCGCTCCCTTTCATGAATTACTGTACTTCACCATCAGACATGTGGGACATATAGCAACCGGTCGACGTGTCAAGCACCAAATAACGGTCTGCGAGAACAGCGGGGGGCGCACCCCACTCGTACCGGCCCGGTGTTAGTAATGAGCAATGAGGCGTCAAATCACAATGCTGCACCTTCCCAGACGGACGAAGCAACCATTATTTCACACTTGGTTCGACATCATCTCAAACCACGTACTAGTATTGCTACGCCTCAAGAGGACACGCGATCGCCTTGGTACATCATGACCGTGGGACCGCATGACAGGCCATGCTCCCCCGCCAATCGTTGGGTAAAATCACCTCATTTTTGCTATACTTCCTCCGGATCAGTTTATTACATGGCATGCACGTCGTTCTAGGTTGAGAATTTGACTGGCTATATATATATATATATGTGATGAACAGTATGCTGGCCTTTTAAAAAATGTATACTTTTGTATAGTAGTACTCCACTATCGATGGATTGCGCCATGGAGCAAAAATTGAAATTTAAAAAAGGTGGTACATATAGAGGCGCTAAATGCCAAATTATGCATATAGTACTATTAAAAAAGCTAATCGTGCTTAATTGGGGTGCTAAATTCTATTAAAGAAATACTAGTACTAGTATGTACATCTTGAAGAGTTAAAATAACGAGAAGAAACATAACATAGTTCTGCTGGCAGGGGCTCACACAACACACCCTCAAATTAAACTAAGCACACACTGAAATTAAACTATGCAACTAATCCGGTGAACCTTTGCATTAGAATTTTAGAACCGCCATGAGCAACGACACGCCACCTTACTCGAGTCCTCGTCCACGTCCTCGACTTAGTCCTTGTCCCTCTTCCTCTTGGCGATACTTCTTTGCTTGAACCGCCAACTTGGTTTTGCTCTTCATCCAACCCTTGTAGATATTGAAACAAAGGTAGCCATCCATTGCAGCATAGTGGATGTGGTCTATATCTAGTACATTCCGCTGCCATGCATGGCGATGAAAGCGTGTAATGAGGTTTCTCCGGTTTGCGATGCGAAGGATGAACCATGGCTCTGCCAGTCAGCGTGAGGGCTTATGAGAGGGCACCAACCGATTCTTACGGAGGTCGAAGGGTTGCCTACAATGAGGCCTATCCGACGAGGACTTCTTTGCGTTCTTAAAGTCTCTGATGTGAATTTGACTGTTTTGTCCTCGAGGAAGTTCTTAAAATCCTGGCACTCAATGTCGGCATGGCATATGTGGTAGACCAAGCAAGCGTTATGTCGCAAACCTGGATCACGGCGGGCTTCTTCCTCTCTTAGTCCTTTAGATCCTTCTCTTGTCCCACGGTGTGGTGTACTCAACATCTAGCCCAGCGACCCACTCATCATGTGAGTTTTTGAACATCGTCTGAGCGAAAACTCATCCTTTCACCGTCGCGGAAATGCGGGTGTAGATGACGTCGAACTCATCGCCGGTGATGGTTCTAACCTTGTACTCACCGCCGATCGGGGAGATTTGGGATGCCATGGATTTGGGAGGAGGTTAGGATTAGTGGAACTGCCGTAATGTGAATGGGCGGGGACGACTAGGAGCAAACCGCCGTAGTATTAAAGGACATGCGGGGAAAGAGTAGGAAGCGAACTGCCGGTAGCGACGGCAGGGTAGTGTCTTTCCATTCTCCCATGATCACGGGCTTCCGAGAGCCCTTGGATCTGAGATCGAGCGGTTGCATGGCGTGATTCTAGACCTATGGGTGAATATCCTATCCTGGTGGGTTATTCTTAAAATTTTAGCAACTTAGCATGCGACCGTTTGATCTCGAGATCCAAGGGCTGCCAGCAGCCGTATCATGGTCGCGCCTACCACGACCGTCGCGTCCTTTCGGCGTGGTCGCGCCCTTGGAGATTTAACACGGTGCGTTAGGCTATCGATGTTGGCATGTCATACATAGTCATCACTTAGTCACTCATACTACAACAAGGTTGGCTATAAGGTTGGCTATAAGTGTATTTTTACTCCTCTCTATTTCTTTCTTGTACTCCCTCCGTCCCATAATATAAGAGCGTTTTTGACACTAGCTAGTGTAGTGTCAAAACGTTCTTATAATAGGACACGAGAATACTAGTATTATTGCATTTGCCAAGGAGTGACCTCTTCCAATGAAATGGTGTTGCTAAGTTTGCTTCATTTAATTAGCTATAGACTCAAAATTGTCTCTTCACCTAGGTACACGCTTAGCACCGTTTCTTCCTTGGGTCACCAAACTAGTCTCTCTCTTCTTGATTAACTTGCCACATCAGACTTTATGCCTATGTGGCAAGCTTAAGCTTTATGTAGGAACAAGTAAGTACAATAGTGCGCTTTACATGGCATTTTGCATATGGGGAGGAAAGAGGCAAGGAAAAAGTGGAGAAGTGGGCTCTCATGCAAGAGCCAGCCTCTACTACTACATGGTGGAGCATTGGGAGAGGCACTGTATGGAGGTGGTCAGGGAATCGGGAGACTCATGCGGTCGTGGCGCCTTGATTAAAATGATAATGGCAAGTCAAATCACGAGGCCCCACCTGTCCAGCAGTACCTCACTGTCAAATCACACAGCCCTACGTTTGCAGCAGCCTACTCCCTCGTCTTCTCGCGTCTCTGTCGAACCGACTAGGCGGAACTGCCCCGCCTACCGCGCAGGAAAAGCCCCGCCCTCGACTTTTAAATACAACTACTCCCTCCGTCGGATGCGTTTGGTTGAAGGTATCGTATGAATGGATTGGGACCATTCAATTTTTTTGGAATTGAACCATTCAATTCATGTGTTTGGCTGAATATAAGAGATGAGCTAATTATTTAAGACGGGACCACCAGTCATGCTCACATAGTCATGCATGCAAAGGGTGGCCATTTGATTCGACCGATTTGGTTGGGTGGAATGGTTCAACATCTTCAAGGCATATTCTCTTTTTGACTCGAACCATTCATGTGCTTTATAACCAAACATGTCTATTTTACGAGCGATTCCAACCCATTCATGACCACCCTTGCAACCAAGCGCGTCATCTTACGAAAACCAAATAATCCCACAATACTAAGGCGCGGTGCATTAACTTCTACCTCGTTTCTTGTTTCTTCACATATCAACCAATAAGAATCCAATGATATACTTTTTGTGACATAGTAACTCATATTTAGTTAGTCAAATGGATGACCTAGAACTACGTGCAGGCCCGATAAACCGAGACACCTACAAATTAAAAACCGAGGCGGGAGAGGGTAGTTCATACGTATCTTTTTAGATCAATATAGTCGGGATTCACTAAGGAGCAAAACCAAGTGGTAGGCTTCTCACATCGTGTTGGCGTAACAACTCAAGCGAGGTCGATCCGCTGCGAAATGGCGACACACTTAAGGACCCCTTTGGCGGACATGTGGCTCATCCACCGTCTTGTTCCGTCGTGCGATGCACCAAATTACAGTTGAACAGCGGTTGGAATTGGAGCACCCGGTCGTAGCGCGCATGATAGTAAAAAATGAGCGATGAGGGTCAAATCACAAAGCCACACCTTTCCGCATTAAAATTTGGGCGGACGAAGCAACCATCATTTCACTCAAGCGGCAGAGCATAAAGAAAATAGAAAATAATGATGCGTGCGGCAGCTACCTAGGGCACCCTAGGGTGGGGTCTCCACTCTGATCCTTTTTTTTGAAGCGCCTCCACTACAAATCGGCTTCTCCCTCGTCCTCTTGAAGAAAACCGATGATGAGTGCGGCGGTAGGGTTTGTAGGAGTACTACGGCGTGCGAGGCCCACGTCATAGTAAGCGGTTGAGTCGAAGCCTTAAATATGTGTGGGCCTCTTGGTTTCTGAGGAGCGAGGCAGCATTTTGGGTTCGGGGACGGTGGAGATATAGCATGTACAAAAAATTGTGGGCGTGGGTTCGTAGAAAGGCAATGATGCATGGGCCCTGCATTTTGATATACCGGGGCCGCATGAAATTTGCTACTCTACTCAAAACTAGTAAGGTACACATGTATTGAGCATGAGATTTCAAAACCAAATTATGAATAAATACACACTATAGCATGTAAAGCTTTGAGTCATATATGCATGATGTAGATGTTCGTTTAGTTCTTATAGTTCATCTCATTCAAAATCAATTAGTTCTATAAAAATGTTAAGATTCATGGGGTTGTGCATTGTAAATCATAAAGTAAAAACAAATAATGGTAATTCATTTAGAAAAAATAATCAATTATGATCTGAAGATTCTAGAACAAAGGAGAAGTGCTTGTGTTTTGAGGTTTGTGCATTATGCTTAAGTTCAACCATGGACTCTTCTAAATTGTACATGTGGCGAATCTGGTGGAATGTTGATGATATCCAACGGCCCGATGGTGCTTGGATTTGCCCATCTGCCTTTGTCGGGTTAGCTTCATCCAGCGACTATCTTTCAAAGTTTTTGGCACACTATATAGTTCTTGTGCCATAGTTGCATGTTTTGGAAAAAAGCTACTAGTGGGTTGTACTATCTATTTAGGAATAGAAGATGCATACGTGGAAGTTGTAGGGAAAGAGATGACATGGAGCATCTCAATTCCTATGAGTAGGGATTGGAAAATAGATGTCATTTGGTTCACATCATAGGAACTTTTCTATTGAATCTAGAGATGACATGTATCTCAATTCCTATGAGGAGAGATTAGTAAAGAGATGTAATTTGGTTCATATCATAGGAACTTTTCTATTGAATATACGCTAATGTTTATTTTCCTTTGAAATTAAGGGAGTATAGGAATCCATTCATATGAACCAAGTGGCTCTAAAGCTATAGAAATGATATCATGTTTATTTCCTTTGAAATGTAGAGTATATGAATCTATTCCTATGAACCAATTGGCTCTAAAGGAAAAAAATCCTATAAAAATCATATCATATAGAGTTCCTATGATATTCCTCGACACTAAAGGATGGTTGAAATTGCTGCGGGTGATACGATGGTCTTTCTTTGTAGACTCCTCACCCATCTTTATAGTTACCTATCGAATATGAATGAAATGATATATACATGGTATTCTACATGTGCAGTTTGGTACACGAAAACTCGGTAAAAGTTTGCGAGGTTCTAATTTTCAATAAAGCTATATGCCTTGCATTTCAGAATGGAGGGAGCATCGGCAGTTGCTAACACTCACGTGGAAGATTTATGTGTAGGAGGAGTGGCTGTTACATTAAATGACATGGCAAAAGTGACAGCATCGGATGCCAATCTAACGGTTCTTCTGACGTTAAATCGGAAAAGGCTTGTGGTGAGCGTTTGTCGGATAATGATTTACGGACACATGCATTGCATTGATCGTGCCCCCTCTCTCTCACGCTGCAGCTGAAGGAAATATGCCCTAGAGGCAATAATAAATGTTATTATTTATTTCCTTATATCATGATAAATGTTTATTATTCATGCTAGAATTGTATTAACCGGAAACATAATACATGTGTGAATACATAAACCTACAGTGTCACTAGTATGCCTCTACTTGACTAGCTCATTAATCAAAGATGGTTATGTTTCCTAACCATGAACAAGGAGTTGTTATTTGATTAATGGGATCACATCATTAGTTGAATGATCGATTGACATGACCCATTCCATTAGCATAGCACCTGATCGTGTAGTTTGTTGCTAGTGCTTTTCTTCATGACTTATACATGTTCCTATGACTATGAGATTATGCAACTCCGTTTGCCGAGGAACACTTTGGGTGCTACCAAGCGTCCTGGCGTAACTGGGTGATTATAAAGGTACATTACAGGTGTCTCCGAAGGTACATGTTGGGTTGGCATATTTGAGATTAGGATTTGTCACTCCGATTGTCGGAGAGGTATCTCGGGCCCTCTCGGTAATGCACATCACATAAGCCTTGCAAGCATTGCAACTAAATGTGTTAGTTGTGAGATGATGTATTACGGAGCGAGAAAAGAGACTTGCCGATGCGAGATTGAACTAGGTATTGGATCCAAGCGATCGAATCTCGGGCAAATGTTTATACCGATGACAAAGGGAACAACGTATGTTGTTATCTTGATCGACCGATAAAGATCTTAAGTAGAATATGTAGGAGCCAATATGGGCATCCAGGTCCGCTATTGGTTATTGACGGAGAGGTGTCTCGATCATGTCTACATAGTTCTCGAACCCGTAGATCCGCCGCGCTTAACGTTTCGATGGCGGTCATAATGAGTTTATAAGTATTGATGCACGAAGGTTGTTGGAGTCCGGATGTGATCACGGATATGGAGGAGTCTCGAAATGGTCGAGACATAAAGATTGATATATTGGAAGCCTACATTTGGACATCGGAAGGTTCCGAGTGAAATCGAAATTCTACAGATGCAGGGAGGTTACGGAACCCCGGGAACTACATGGGCCCATAGTGGGCCTTGGAGGAAAGGAGAAGGGCCAGCCCTAGGTGGCGCGCCCCCCTTCCCTAGTCCTATGGGACTAGGAAGGTGGCCGGCCCCCTCTCTCTCTCTCCCCTCAGGAATCCTATTCCAACTAGGATTGGGGGAGTCCTACTCGGAGGAGTAGGACTCCTTAGTCGCCTCCTCCTCTTGGCGGCCACCTCCCCTTGGCTCCTTTATATCTGAGGGCAGGGGCACCCCAAGACACACAAGTTGATTTCCTTAGCCGTGTGCGGTGCCCCTTCCACCATATTCCACTTGGTCATATCGTGCAGAGCTTAGGCGAAGCCTGCTGGGAGAAGTCATGTCGTCATGAGCTTAGGCGAAGCCCTGCGCGGAGAAGTCATATCGTCGAGCTTAAGCGAAGCCCTCGTCGGTGGAGCATCATCATCGTCCTGCACGCCCGTCGTCTTGTGGAACTCATCCCGACACTTTCTGGATCGAGTCCGGGGATGCGTCATCGGGCTGAGCGTGTGCGAGAACTTCGGAGGTGCCGTCGTTCGGTGCTTGGATCGGTCGGATCGTGAAGGCGTCGACTACATCAACAGCGTTGTTATAGCGCTTCGCTTTCGGTCTCACAGTGCGTGGGCGGACACTCTTCCTTCGTTGCTATGCCATCACCATGGTCTTGCGTGATCGTGGGAAAATTTTTGAAATTACTCGTTCCCCAGCGGTGGCATCGAGCCTGGTTTTATCGTTGATGTCATATGCGAGTAGAACACAAGTGAGTTGTGGGCGATACAAGTCATACTGCCTACCAGCATGTCATACTTTGGTTCAGCGGTATTGTGAGATGAAGCGGCCCGGACCGACATTACTGCGTGCGCTTCGCGAGACTGGTTTCACCGCTGTGAGCACTCGTTGCTTAAAGGTGATGGCGGGTGTCTGTCTCTCTCACTTTAGTTGAATCGAGTGTGGCTCGCCGGTCCTTGAGAAGGTTAAAAGCGGAGTCTATTTGTGAAATATCGTTGTGGTTTTGATGCGTGGTAAAACGGTTCTTGCTCAGCCCGTAGCAGCCACGTAAAACTTGCAACAACAAAGTAGAGGGCGTCTAACTTGTTTTGCAGGGCATGTTGTGATGTGATATGGTCAAGGCGTGATGCTATATCTTATTGTATGAGATGATCATGTTTTGTAACGAGTTATCGGCAATGGCGAGAACCATATGGTTGTCGCTTTATTGTATGAAATGCAAGCGCCATGTAATTGCTTTACTTTATCACTAAGCGATGGCGATAGTCGTAGAAGCAATAGTTGGCGAGGCGACAACGATACTCGATGGAGATCAAGGTGTCGCGCCGGTGGCGATGGTGATCATGGCGGTGCTTGAGATGGAATCACAAGCACAAGATGATGATGGCCATATCATATCACTTATATTGATTGCATGTGATGTTAATCCTTTATGCATCTTATTTTGCTTTGATTGGCGGTAGCATTATAAGATGATCCCTTACTAAATTATCAAGAAGTGTTCTCCACGGTATGCACCGTTGCGAAAGTTCTTCGTCTTTGAGACACCGCGTGATGATCGGTGTGATAGGTTCTACGTTCAAATACAGCGGGTGCAAAACAGTTGCACAGCGAATACTCAGGTTATACTTGACGAGCTATGCATATAAGATATGACCTCGGAACACGGAGACCGAAAGGTCGGCGTGAATCATATAGTAGATATGATCAACATATTGATGTTCACCATTGAAACTACTCCATCACGCGTGATGATCGGTCATGGTGTAGTTGATATGGATCACGCAATCACTTAGAGAATTGGAGGATATTTTTCTAAGTGGGAGTTCTTAAGTAATATGATTAATTGAACTTAAATTTATCATGAACTTAGTACTGATAGTATCTTGCTTGTCTATGATGTGTAGATAGATGGCTCGTCTTGTTGTTCCGTTGAATTTTAATGCGTTCCTTGAGAAAGCAAAGTTGAAAGATGATGGCAGCAATTACGGACTGGGTCCGTAACGAGGATTATCCTTATTGCTGCACGGAAGAATTACGTCACGGAAGCACCGTTAGGTGCCGGGCTGGTGCAAGGGCTGCGCCGAAGTTGTGAGCGTCTGGCAAAGCAAAGGCGATGACTACTCTATAGTTCGATGTGCCATGCTACGGCTTAGAACCGGGACTTCAACGTCGTTTTGAACACCATGGAGCATATGAGATGTTCGAGGAGTTGAAGTTAATATTCAGCGAATGCGGATTGAGAGATATGAAGTCTCCAATAAGTTCTATAGCTGTAAAATGGAGGAGAATGGTTACATCGGTGAGCATATACTCGGAATGTCGGATATAACAATCACTTGATTCAAGCGGGAGTTAATCTTCCGGATGATTGCGTCATTGATGAAATTCTCCAATCACGCCACCAAGCTACAAGAGCTTCGTGATGAACTATAATATGCAAGGGATGACCAAAACTATGCGAGAGCTCTTAGCGATCTTTGAAAGCAGCGGAGTAGAAATCAAAAGGAGCATCAAGTGTTGATGGTTAACAAAACCACTAGTTTCAAGAAAAGGGCAAAGGAAAGAAAAGGAAACTTCAAAAAAGCGGCAAGCAAGTTCTTGATCAAGAGAAGAAACCAAGTCTGGTCCTAAGCACAGGCGGGTGCTTCTATTGCAAGCAGGCTGGTCCTTTGAAGCGGAACTGCCCCAAGTATTTGGCGGATAAGAAGGATGGCAAGGTTAACAAAGGTATATGTGATATACTTGTTATTGATGTGTACCTTACTAATACTCGCATTAGCACTGGGTATTTGATCTGGTTACATTGCTAATATTTGCAACTTTCGAAGCAGGGCTCTGGATTAGCGAAGATTGGCTAAGGGCGAGGTGACGATGCGCGTGGGAAATGGTTCCAAAGTCGATGTGATCGCGATGATCGACGCTACCTCTACATCTACCTTGAGTTAGTATTAGACCTAAATAATTGTTATTTAGTACCATCGTTGAGCATGAACATTATATCTGGATCTTGTTTGATGCGAGGCGGTTATTCATTAAATCAGAGAATAATGGTTGTTCTATTTATATGAATAATATCTTTTATGGTCATGCACCATTGAAGAATGGTTTGTTTTACTTAATCTTGATAGTAGTGATACACATATTCATAATGTTGAAACCAAAGATGCAGAGTTGATAATGATGGTGCAACTTATTTGTGTACTTGCCGTTTAGGTCATATCGATTAAAAGCGCATGAAGAAACTCCATCTTGATGGACTTTTGGAGTCACTTGATTATGAATCACTTGGCACTGCGAACCGTGCCTTATGGGCAAGATGACTAAAACACCGTTCTCGGAACTATGGAGAAAGCAACAGATTTATTGGAAATCATACATCTTGATGTATGTGGTCAATGAATGTTGAGGCTAAATGGCGGATATCGTTATTTTCTCACCTTCACAGATGATTTGAGCAGATATGGGTATATCTACTTAATGAAACACAAGTCGAAACATTTGAAAAGTTCAAAGAATTTGAGTGAAGTGGAAAATCATCGTAACAAGAAAATAAAGTTTCTCGATCTGATCGTGGAGGAGAATATTTGAGTTCTGAGTTTGGCCTACATTTGAAACAATGTGGAATAGTTTACTTAACTTCATACAGGAACACCACAGCGTAATGGTGTGTCGAGCGTCGTGTCGTACTTTATTAGATATAGTGCGATCTATGATGTCTCTTCTTGATTTACCGCTATCGTTTTGGGGTTATGCTTTAGAGCGGCTGCATTCACTTTAAATAGGGCACCATCTAAATCCGTTGAGGCGGCGCCTTATGAGCTGTGGTTTGGCAAGAAACCAAAGTTGTCGTTTTTGAAAGTTTGGGGCTGCGATGCTTATGTGAAAAAGCTTCAACCTGATAAGCTCGAACCCAAATCGAATGTGTCTTCATAGGATACCCAAAGGAGACAGTTGGGTACACCTTCTATCACAGATCCGAAGGCAAGATTTTTGTTGCTAAATTGGAAACTTTTTGGAGAAAGAGTTTCTCACAAAAGAAGTGAGTGGGAGGAAAGTAGAACTTGATGAGATAAGCTGTATCTACTCCCTCATTGAGAAGTAGTACATCACGAGAAAACAGTTTACGTGACACCTACACCAAATAGGGAGGAAGCTAATGATGATGATCATGAAACTTGAGATCAAGTTTCTCTGAACTTCGTAGATCAACGAGCAAGATCCGCACCGAGTGGTACGGTAATCCTATTTTGGAAGTCATATTCTTTGGAACATGATGAACCTCGAACTATGAAGAAGCGATGGTGAGCCAGATTCCACAAAATGGCTTGAGGCCATGAAATCGAGATGGGATCCATGTATGAGAACAAAGTGTGGACTTTGGTTGACTTGCCCGATGATCGGCAAGCAATTGAGAATAAATGGATCTTCAAGAAGAAGGCCGGCGATGGTAATATTCTTGTCTATAAAGCTCGACTTGTTGCAAAGGTTTTCGACAAGTTCAAGGGATTGACTACGATGAGACCTTCTCACCCGTGGCGATGCTTAAGTCGATCCGAATCATGTTAGCAATTGCCGCATTTTATGATTATGAAATTTGGCAAATGGATGTTAAAACTGCATTCTGAATGGATTTACGAAGAAGAGTTGTATATGATGCAACGAGAAGGTTTTGTCGATCCAAAGGGAGCTAACAAAGTGTGCAAGCTCCAGCGATCCATTTATGGACTGGTGCAAGCCTCTCGGAGTTGGAATAAGCGTTTTGATAGTGTGATCAAAGCATTTGGTTTTATCTGAGACTTTTGGAGAAGCTGTATTTACAAGAAAGTGAGTGGGAGCTACATAGCATTTACGATATTATATGTGGATGACATATTATTGATGGAAATGATATAGAATTCTGGATAGCATAAAGGGATACTTGAATAAGAGTTTTTCGATGAAAGACCTCGGTGAAGCTGCTTACATATTGGGCATTAAGATCTATAGAGATAGATCAAGGCGCTTAATAGGACTTTCACAAAACACATACCTTGATAAAGTTTTGAAAAGGTTCAAAATGGATCGAGCAAAAAGGGTTCTTGCGGTATTACAAGGTGTGAAGTTGAGTAAGACTCAATGCCCGACCATGAGAAGATAGAGAGAAAATGAAAGATGTTCCTATGCTTCAGCCATAGGCTCTATCATGTATGCAATCTGTGTACGGACCTGATGTGTGCCTTCTGTAAGTTTAGCGGTACCAAAGTAATCCGAGTGGATCCTTGGACAGCGGTCAAGAACATCCTTAAGTACTTGAGAAGAACTAAGGATATGTTTCTCATTTATGGCGGTGACAAAGAGCTAAATAAATGGCAGTTACGTCGATGCAAGCTTTGACACTGATCCGAACGATTCTAAATCGAAACGGATACGTATTCACATTAAGCGGTGGAGCTGTCGGTTGGTGCAGTTCCAAACAAAGCGTCGTTCGGGATCTACATGTGAAGCTGAGTACATAGCTGCTTGGAAGCAGCTAATGAAGAGTCTGGATGAAGGAGTTCATATCCGATCTAGGTGTTGTACCTAGTGTATCGGGTCCAATGAAAATCTTTTGTGACAATCTGGTGCAATTGCCTTGGCAAAGGAATCCAGATTTCACAAGAAGAACCAAGCACATCAAAAGCGCTTCAACTCCATCAGGATTTGGTCGGTGGGAGACATAGAGATATGCAAGATACATACGGATCTGAATGTTGCGAGACCGTTGACTAAGCCTCTTCCACGAGCAAAACATGATCAGCACCAAGACTCCATGGGTGTTAGAATCATTCTTGTGTAATCTAGATTATTGACTCTAGTGCAAGTGGGAGGCTGAAGGAAATATGCCCTAGAGGCAATAATAAATGTTATTATTTATTTCCTTATATCATGATAAATGTTTATTATTCATGCTAGAATTGTATTAACGGAAACATAATACATGTGTGAATACATAAACCTACAGAGTGTCACTAGTATGCCTCTACTTGACTAGCTCATTAATCAAAGATGGTTATGTTTCCTAACCATGAACAAGGAGTTGTTATTTGATTAATGGGATCACATCATTAGTTGAATGATCTGATTGACATGACCCATTCCATTAGCATAGCTTTTGATCGTATAGTTTGTTGCTAGTGCTTTTCTTCATGACTTATACATGTTCCTATGACTATGAGATT